>OY755204.1:45677706-46277706 GCA_963576765.1 Draba incana
AGAGAGATCAAACCTCAACAACTGTGGCCTTTGCTAGAACAAGGGCCCGTCCGCCAGATACCTAAACTCATCTGCACGACCCTTAGGCCTGAAGTCCAGAAGGCTAGACAGTTGCTCGGTGCTAATCTCTGCGTTACACTCCCTGCTCAACACATAGATGCCAATGACGTGCCTCAACCCCTTGGGGTTGATCTGAGCAAGGGAGAGACCATTCGCATCCAAGAAACGAAGTAGAAAGCCGGGCACCGGAAACCATAACAAGCAATGTTCGATGAAGTTCTCGTACACGGTGAAGTGCCCCTGAGGCGGAGCATCAGCTCGCTGTGTGCGATCAGGAACAACCAACACGATCTCATCCGAAATCTCGCACTTCTCCCGGAGAAGCTGGAGTGACTCCTCGTCGCAAAGAGTGGATCCCGGAGGATCCGGTCGCGCCTTCTTCTTCCTAACCACTGTATGTCGGTCAACTTCATCACCATCCTCAACATCGGAAGGAAGTGACCTAAAAGAAAAAGAAAACCCTGACAAGGCAGCGTCTGTCGCACCATCTGGGAGCCCCGGATCCTCATCATTAAGGGAGAAGGAAAGTTCAACTCCCCCATTATGAGCCATCAAATCCTCATCGCCGCTAGGTCTCTTCTCCTCCTCAATATCCGCTGAGTCATCAAAGGCGCCATCATCACCCTCATTGAACTCGTCGAGACGGTGTCGCGCAACCATCAGTTTACTACGGAGACTAACTCCGATACAGACACTCTCGTGGGCCGCTGGGGACACCGTCAAAGCTTTTTCTCGGCTTGACGACCCGAGCACGGAGTCATTTCGGTTCGGCAACGCAGCCACGTGCTCGCTCCCATTCGGAACCACGAGCATGGGCTCGCTCATACTTGAAACTGCGACCACGCGCTCGCACGCATTCGGGGTAGCGATCGCATGGTCGCTCGTACTCGGCCCGATCACGCGGTCATTCGCACTCGGGGTAGCGATCGCACGATCGCTCACACTCGGTTCGATCACGTGATCGCTAGCACTCGGATCGGCCACACGCTCGCTCACACTCGGGGCCGTGACCTCGGGGTCGTTCCCAGTCATGACCACAGGGTCGGTCCGAGTCGGGAGCACGATAATATCTCCGGATTGGCGCGACGGTACTACCGGTCCACCGTGATAAACCGGAACAAGCTCTTGTTTTTCCATAACAACAATTTCACCTACAACAAGTCAACAAGATAAATCAAAGGTCAACAATTTCCATCCTTTATCAAGAACACATCTCAAGCACAAGTTCAATCCCTAACAAGTTTCAATGAGGAATCTTCCAAAAGACTATGCAAATAAACAAGGATTCTCCTAAGCAATCTATAGCAATCAAAGATACAAGGACTCTCCTAAGAAATCAACAATCTCATAGCAAAGTTTGATTCTCCATGAGAAAATCTAGATCTACAAGCTTGAATTTTCCATGAATCTATGAGATTTAGAAAGACTTGTGCAAAGAGAATCGATGAAGGAAACTCACCCAGGAAGAAGAAAAGTGGCGAGCTCGCGGTCGGCCACAAACGAGCACACGGTTGGTGGTTGCTATGTCGTGGTCGGCGGCAAGAAGGAGAAGAAGAGAAAAAAAAAAAAAAAATTTAGATCTAGAAGAAAGGGAAAGGAAGGAGAAAGAGTTGACTAGGTCAAACCTTATCCCTTTAAGGGAAAAAGGATCTTCTCTTTCTCTCACGACACGGGTCCCGCCTCCGTTCAAAAACACAACACTCTTCCCTTCGGAAATCACCTTGCTATAACCCAGAAACGTCATTGACATTAGTAATCGCAAAGCGAAATCTTAAAATCTCCATAGGAAATGCGGAGTCTTAAAATCTTCAAGAAGGAAAAAAATTTTCTGCAGAAACACAGCAGCTTTTACAAAGGAAGCCCGAAGTCTTAAAATCTTCATAACGTTTACAGAGTCTTAAAACCTCTTGCGAAAAGTCACTCTCTACTACAGTAGAATAGACAAGCGCCTTGACTTTGAACGTTAACGCTGATATTCAACACATCTTTTAACTCGGCATCATTAGCTCTAACACTACCGAGCTGGGGGGCTAACTGTTGGGGTCGGTTCTCACCCGCTCAACGTCAACATCCAAAGCCAAAATAACTAAAGAAATGGCTTTCCAAATTCATAACAAATACGGCGAGACAACTCCTGGGTCTTCATGCGAAGCAAGTCTAGTAATCGTGGAAGCTGTCTGGACAAGGTGAAGGGTCGTTCGAGACTTAGCAAATGGAGGCGTGTTCGACTGCACAGAGCCGACCGTGGCTTCGCCGAGGGGAGGCTGACCACGGGCTGGCTGCACTCCATCCCGCGACCACGTGGTCAGGTCCTGGCTAAGAGCGCAGGCTCGGTTTCCGCGTGAGACTGCGACCACGCGCTCGTCCACCACCGACCGCAAGCTCGCCGAGCCTGCACGACCATGGCCTTGCCCAAAGGTCGATCACATCCTCTCCAGTCACGTGTTAAGCCCAATAACGTAAGGAGAAACCAGTCCAGACACGAAGCCCACATAGCATAACCGACTCAAGCAATTCCGTGAAGCGTGTTCGTCAGCAAATCGAGTCGGCTCTAAGTTGACGCTTATCCAGCCATTGTAGAAAAGGCTATCAAAGGCATCCCAATCATCCGCAAATTCTCTCCTCTTTGAATCTCTACTAAGTGCCACTTCGTGAAGCGAATCCTTCCAAGGACTGTTAAACTCAATCACGGTAAGCTCAGCTCGAGGCCATGGCGTTTGGCATGGAAGTTCTTCACCGGCTGGAGTTTGATTGCGTGTTTTTTTTTCCTCCAGTTCAGAATCAACCGGGGTAGGGCCACGAGGAATAGATGGACACTGTTTCTTCTTTAGAGCCATTTTGCAGAATAACCCAAAAATCCAAAGAAAAACACACAAATCCGAAATTAGTCATAGGAATTTTAACGAAAAATCTGAAATTTCGAAGATTGATAGTGCATGACCAAATCTTCATCACAAATCATCCACATTATTTCCAGCAATTTCAATTCAACACCAATTGTTCTTTAAAACGTTCTAAATCTGAAATTCTCAAGTTTTTCCCAAATCAACAAATTCCAAAAAATTTGCATAATAATTTCAAATCAACAACATGGGCAAACTGAAATCACTCTAAAACAACCTAAACAAGTTGAATTTATGCATATAAACGAGTGAAACAAGTCAAATTTAGAAGTTTCAAACCTTGGGCCGAATTGAAAAATTTGAAATTGAGAGAACATACCTTGTAGATCGAGCAAAAGGATGATAGAAGTAGATAGATGATGAAATTCTAATGGATTTAGAGCCAAAAATCACCCAAATTGGTGAAGAAACGAGAGAGATAGGCGATTTCTAAAAGAATTTTCGAGTTTCGGGTGTTTATAAAAGTGATGATGAACATGAGACTCGAGTATTTGAAACACTTACTTGGGTTATTTAGTCATATCGAGCGACACAACTGAATCGATCGATCGACACGTTATTTTCACTCATGTTGAGCGACACGTCATCCACGTCGAGCGACACGACCACTTTTGCATCCGATTTTTTTATTTCCTAAAAACAAAAAACAACACCGAAACCAAACGTAAAATTGAAAAATAAAACTAAAAATTTTAAGTAAAAACAAATATTTACACTCACAAGTTGGTTGTCTCCCACTAAGCGCTCTTTTTCAGACATTAGCTTGACTATGTCTGATCTTAGGCTTCAGGTGCATCTTCCAGAGGAATGATGGTTCCTTCTGGAATCTTGGCTTGCGCCCAGTAATGCTTCACCCTCTGCCATTCACGGTGAATTCTCGACCATCTAAACCCACTAGCACAATTTCTCTATGTGGCTTAGCTTCCTTGACAGTGAAAGGCCCGGACCAGCGTGAAAGGAGCTTTCCAGGAAACAAGTGCAAACGCAAGTTATAGGGCAGGACTTGGTTATTCGGTTTGAAATTCCTAGAAACGAGCTTCTTATCGTGATATGCCTTAGTACGCTCCTTGTATAACTTGGAATTGACATAGGCATGAATGCGAATGTCATCTAGTTCATTTAACTGAATCAGACGCCTTTCTGCAACACTATTGATATCATAATTCACTCGCTTTATCGCCCAAGCTGCTGCATTTTCAAGGTCAACTGGAAGATGGCATGCTTTCCCATAAAACAGATGAAACGGCGTAGTCCCCAGAGGTGTCTTGAATGCAGTCCTGTAAGCCCAGAGTGCGTTATCCAACTTGGCAGACCAATCGCGCCTAGTAGTTCCCACTGTCTTCTCCAGAATCTCCTTGATATGTCGGTTTGAAACCTCGACTTGTCTACTCGTCTGGGGTTGATAAGGAGAAGCTACTCTATGCTTAACGCCATACTTGCTTAGGAGATTAGCAAATACCTTGTTGATAAAGTGTGGACGACCATCACTTATGACTATCCGAGGGACTCCAAATCTAGGGAAAATGATGGTCTTAAACAGCTTAAGAACCACAGCTTAATCGTTCTTCGGACTAGTAATTGCTTCAACCCATTTGGAGACGTAATCCACAGCCACAAGAATGTACTTGTTCCCATAAGAAGACGGGAAATGGCCCATGAAATCGATGCCCCAACAGTCAAAGACTTAAAACTCTAGGATGAAGTTCTGTGGCATCTCGTTTCTCTTACTGATCTACTTCCGTGACAGCGCAAGAAAATTCCCTGAGAATCTTATTCACAAAATCTAGAAGAAAAGTCGCCTTCAGGTCTTTGTGTTGAGCGACGCGTCTATCTGCGTTGACCGATACGTTCAAATTTGGACACTCAGATTTTGGGAATTTTGGTCGTGTCGATCGACGGGTAGTAAGTGCGTCGCTCGACACAAACTCCAGATTGCTATGCTCGATCAAATTTATTGTCTCTTCCGGCAAGAAATCTTTGATTGGGACCTCGTCTTCAATCCTGATCCGTAAGAAATGATCTGCAACACCATTTTCAACACCCTTCTTGTCCTTGACTTCAATGTGATATAATGAGAATTTGGACTTCCCTAATTATGTTTTTTATGAGGTTTTAGGGTCTTTTGAGTTGTCTTTAGTCTTTATTTAGGTCCATACATGAGGATTTGGAGCTACACGCGTTCGGAACGAAGATTCAAGCAAATGGGCGAAAATCGGTGAAATGAAGGCCCTGGACCGACCGGTCCAGTGGTTGGACCGACCGGTCCCTTTTTGCACGAGAAGACCGAATCCGATCAAACGATTCATGGACCGACCGGTCTGCTAGGTCGGTCTACCCACTGGACAACTCAGACCGACCGATCCACCATCAGACCGACCGGTCCAGGCGAGACGAAGAAACCTGATTCTGAAGAGGACCGACCGGTCCATCAAACGGACCGACCGGTCTGTTTTCCTGATTTTATGGGATTTTCCTTTTTCTGCGTTTTATCATATAAAAACCCTATTTCTTTTAGACAAAAGAGATTATCACTTTTTCTAGCACGTTTTTACTGAGACTTTTAAGAGCTTTTCGCAATTGTAAGCAAGGGAGAAGAGATCTACTACTTTCCTGAGAAGATTTCTGAACCCTATTGATTTCTTTTATATTATTATGCATTCTTCATCTTTTGCTATTGCTTTTCTTTCAATTATGTCTGAGTAGATCTTGAGTTAGGTTTTAGGGTTTCGATGGATTTCACACAATAAATCAGACGCAAATAGGTTGTTTAATCTTTATCATCTTCATCACTGTTAGGCATAAAGCTAGGATTGAACTGATCACTTAATCCTAGATCTTAAGTTGATTTACATTCCAAAAGCCTGTGAATCACTGGAACTACTGTTGATGAACAATTAGGTTCTAGTCTCGAAAGTGAATTAGAAACTGATTGTGAACAAATCAAAACATGAACTGTACTGCTTGCCTAGGATAGCCGAGACCATGCGAAAGTATAGGTTCTTGGATCTCTAGGGATAGTAATTATTATCATGAAAGTGGAATAATTTATAAACTGTGTTTTGAGTTCTAGATGCATGCATATCTGAATCTGAATAGTCGTCTGGTTTGTTAAAGTGATTTCCTGAGATTCTCTAAAGCCTAGCATTTTTATTAATCGGAATTAAAACCGTTTTCATTTGAAATCTTGTCTTTTATTTTTAACATCACCATCAACTCTTGTTTCCTGCTTAGTTTAATTCAATTTTCTATAATAAGTTGTGTAAGTGAATTTGATCCTCGAGGATTCGATCCCTAAATAACTACTTCGTTTGCTGTGCACTTGCAGTAGAATATAGGGTTAAAACTCTGTGTATCACAATGTAAAACTTTTGAAGAAGCAAAATCCATCTCAACAATCTTTGTTTTGCATCCTTCTTTTGCATCAAGTACTTGAGCTCCGAGTAATCTGTATGCACTATCACCTTAGCACCAACGAGGTAGGGATGAAACTTCTCAAAAGCAAACACTACAACCAACAACTCTTTCATAGTAATTGCATAATTCTTTTGCGCATCATCTAGTGTTCGGCTTGCATAATAGATAGCGTGAAGCTTCTTATCTTTCTTTTGTCCCAAAACAGCCCCAAGTGCATAATCGCTAGCATCACACATCACTTCAAACGACAAATCGCAATCTGGAGGTTGCATAATGGGAGCACTCATTAGAGCTTTCTTGATTTGCTCAAAAGCTGATAAGCATCTCGAAGAAAACTCAAATTTCACGTCCTTGCAGAGAAGAGCAGTCAATGGCCTTGCGAGCTTACTGAAATCCTTGATGAATCTCCTATAGAAACCAGCGTGTCCTAAGAAACTTCTCACAGACTTCACATCCTTTGGTGGTTGTAGACTAGTCATTACTTCTATCTTCGCGCGATCAACCTCTATACCAGCTTCTGAAAAACCAAGTACTATGCCATCCTTAACCATGAAGTGACATTTTTCCCAATTAAGCACCAAGTGTTTTTCCTCGCATCTTGCCAGAAACTTAACCAGATTATCCAAGCAGTCTTTGAAGGAAGACTCGTAGACAGAAAAATCTTGTATGTGAAGATAGACATCATATAACTCTGGAAGGTGGCAGGAACATTACACAATCCAAAAGGCATTCTGCAATATGCAAAAGTACCATAGGGATACGTGAATGTGGTCTTCTCCTGATCGTCCGGATGAATGGGAATCTTAAAGAAACCGGAGTATCCATCGAGGAAGCAATAGTGAGGATGGTTAGCCAACCTCTCAAACATCTGATCAATAAACGGCAAGGGGAAATGATCCTTCCTTATCGTTGTATTCAACTTCCTATAGTCAATACACATCCGATGTCCAGTGACTGTTCTTGTCGAAATGATCTCGTTCTTCTCGTTCTTGACTACTGTGACTCCTCTTTTTTAGAAACCACATGAACTGGACTGATCCATGCGCTGTCTAAAATAGGATAAATGATCCTAGCTTCTAGCAATTTCATGATCTCTTTCTTGACCACTTCTCCTAAGTTCAGATTTAGTCTTCTCTGATGCTCGACTGATGACTTAGACTCATCTTCAAGATTTATCCTATGCATGCACAAGTCTGACGAGATACCTGCAATATCATCAAGAGAGTAGCCAAGAGCTTTGCAAAATTTGCGCAACTTGCTTAGTAGTAACGCGAGTTCTGCGTTATT
Source organism: Draba incana (assembly GCA_963576765.1). Classification (NCBI taxonomy): domain Eukaryota; kingdom Viridiplantae; phylum Streptophyta; class Magnoliopsida; order Brassicales; family Brassicaceae; genus Draba; species Draba incana. The sequence continues at coordinate 45,685,371 of OY755204.1, forward strand.
CAATAAAGCACTAACGATGACTGAATAAGTAGAATTAGAACTAAGAAACGCGTGCTTTATCCCTGCAGGAAGTGGTTTTAGCTCGATTTTTGGAGCATTTTCCTCGCTCCAATCGTCACGCTTCACAACTTTTTTAGAAATCCAAACCAGATCCATGGAATCCACATTCATCACTGTCTCACTCGCTTCAAGCAGCGTCGCATAAGCCTTAGAAGTCTCATTAAAATCCATAGAACTCATCTCATGAAGGTAGTCTTCAGCTAGGCCATCCATAATATCCACATAGAAAGTCTGACCGTCTATGGTAGGGTTTCTCATCAGCTTATCCATGTCGAATTTCATCTCCAGATCAACCACATTCTGCGAAATTCGGCCTCCATTGACGTCTATCATAGCACCAACTGTTACTAAGAATGGTCTACCTAAGATAAGAGGATCTTTGGGCTCTACTTCGTACTCCAAGACGATAAAGTCTGCAGGAATCAAACACTCTCCAACCTTAATCATTACGTCTTCTAAAACACCTTCTGGAATCCTCACCGATCTGTCCGCTAGGATAAGAGAGATCCTAGTAAGTTGGAAGTCTGTCATCCCATGATCAATTGCAACTGAGAAAGGCATTAAGTTGATGTTAGAACCTAAATCGCATAAAGAACGTGGAAACCTTTTCTGAAAATTCAAGCAATCGAGCACAAAACTTCCCGAATCTTCTAGCTTCTCTAGAATACGGTTCTGAATGATAGCACTGACTTGCTCGCTGATCATAGCACATCTTTCCTCATGAGTCAAACTCCTAGTGACCATTTTCTTCACGTATCGCTTGATAACCGGAGTGGTCCATATCGCATCTATCAAAGGCATTTCAATAATAAGCTTATCCATCATAGCCTTGCATCTAGCATCATCCAGCTACTGTTTTGAATTCTTCTGCTTCCTAGGATAAGGGAGTTTGGGTTTGTAGGCAGTTACGATCAGAGATACTGAAGAATTTGTGACCTTTGGATCAAACCGGGGATCGTATCAAGCGACAGAGGTATCTGTGTCGATCAACACGTTCGTTTTTGAGCTGTCAATTGATTTCTCTTTATCTGTCGGTCGATCTGATGTTTCTAGTCGTGTCGAGCGACGTACTTCCTTGTGTCGCTCGACAGAGTCATCTAACTCGGAAATTTCTTCTTCATCGCCTTCGATTGGCTCATCCACAGGATCCTCATCGATTTCTTTGTTCTGAACTGGTTCCAGCTTGCTTCTGCTTCGATTTACAATGGCCATAACACATCTTGTGGTGCCATTTTTATGATTCATATAAGTTCGGGATGGAAGAAATCCTTCTTGTCTCTTCATAGACTCTGCAGTCTGAGCAACCTGAGTATCAAGCTTCTTCACGTGCGTGTTCAAGGCTTCAATCTTCCCATTCAGGTCAGTGTAGAGCGAATCAAACTTCCCATTAAAGTCCACGGTCATCTTTTGCTGCCTCTCTAGAAGACGCTCCATCATAGACTCCAGGTTACTAGTCACAGATGGAGGAGGCAGAGAATGATAAGTAGACGCTCTGTAATTCCCTGTGTAGTTTTTACCTTGAGGTGACTTCTGATAGTTTCTCTTCCGATACTGAACCTTCTGATACTGCGGCTTGGAAATGTAAGTAGGCGAACTTGGAGCTCCAGTGAAAGAACTCTTCTGATAGTTGTTGTTGTAACCTCTGTTCCCTTGCAGATTACCGGACCTCTGATGCAGTAAATTTTTAACCCAAAATAAAGCTGCAAGTGCACAGACAATCGCAGTAGTATAAAGGGTATCGAATTCACATAGACCAAGGTTACACTATGAAATTATAGATTTTAATTTAAAGCTAAGATAAAATATAGTTGGTGATTTTTGTAACAAGGAACGACAAATGATTAAGCGGTATAAAATGCAATAAAACAAGCACTAGATCAAGGTCATTCGCCGGTGATTTCAGATTAAGGACTGAGTTACTATTCAGGATTCAATTTAAGCACGGTCTAGAACTCAAACATAAAAGTAATGTTGCCCCACTGTCGTGATGCATCAATATCTTTGTCTAACAACCTAAATACCTAAACTGTCGTATGAATTCAGAGATGTTGACAAGCATTATCAAAAAGGTTCAATTTGTTCACAATTGATGGCAACAATCAACTGTCGTTGGTTGCACACCAATTGCTCATCAATGGTTTATCTAGCAAATTAGAGCACTGTCGTGAATAAGTTAAACTTAAAATCATAGACTAGGCGGCCACGCTAGCCTAAGAATTATGAATCCCAATTGATGAAGACATATGATAATCTATCCTATTTGGCTCAGTCACTAATCAATCCTAAATCACCATTGAAATTCTTAATCTAGCTAATGGACTACTCAAACATGATGAAATCAAGAACAACAAAACAATAAAGAGAATTCATGATATCAAAAGAGATTATGGTTTAGAGTTCTTCTCAATAGAATTGTGGAATGATCCTCCAAATTGTGAATCCAAAACTTGGAAAAAGTACTCGTGAACAGTAATCGTGAACAGTGTTCGTGAACAGTAATCGTGAACAGTGAGCAGTGAATCTGCAAAGGAGAAAAGGTGTTTTTCTCAGCGAAAAAGGTCTTGTTTTAGGAGGTGGCAGCCTCCTATTTGTAATAAAAATTAGGGTAAGTTTGGTTCTGGGTGACCGACCAGTCGGTCTGGTTTCGGACCGGTCGGTCTGTCTTCAAGCGGCTCAAGATATTCAAGTCTTCGTGTCAGGGACCGGTCGGTCTTCTCATCAGGACCGGTCGGTCCGGATTCCAGGGAGCTTCGGGTTCGGGACTTCGAGTGTGGACCGGTCGGTCCACTGGATCTGATCGATCGGTCGGTCTTGTTCCAATCTTCGCATCTTCTCACCGGGACCGGTCGGTCCCGTGGTTAGATCGACCGGTCCTGTTTCCAGGGAGCTTCAAATCTTCGAGTCTTTAGGCGAACAGGTGCTCGCTCTAAACCGAACAGGTGTTCGGTTATGAAAAACGCCATCTTTTCTCCAGATTCGTCCATTTTGCTCCAATGACCCCCAATGACTCCAATCCATGCTTGAGAGCCTCCTAGAACCTGAAAAGACACAAAAAAAACTAGAAAGAACCGAAAACAAATAGAAAATGACACGTAAAAAAGACTAAAATACTACTATATCAAGCTCTAAAAACTAGTTTCGTTGACATAAGCTCTCTCTTCATCCTCAGTGTGATTCTCTGTCTCAAATGTCTCAATCTCCTTGGCGAACTAAACTGTTTTCTTCCCAGCTAGAAGATCATGCATGTTGCCCAGTTTCTTAGTAACCTCGGTAAGCTGATTTCTGTTGATGTTCTGACCAAGTTGATTTCTCTTGTAATCGATGCTCTTGGTGCTGTTACTACTGGCCAAGTTCTCTATGAGACGGAGAGCAGCTTATGGGGAATTTGTGTTGAAATTCCCGTTGCTTGCAGCATATAGAGTTACCGAGTACTGCATAGCTATCCCTCTGAAGAAGATGCTTAGAAGCAGATCCTCGCTGAAACCGTGATGTGGACAATCTATCTGGTAGCTCTTGAACCGGTTCCATGCAGCTTTAAATGCCTCGAAATCGCCTTGCTTGAATGTAGCAATCTTAGAATGTATCTCTTTAGACATGGCATCGTCAAAGAAGTGAGCCAGGAAAGCATTCCCAGTATCCTCCCATGTAGTAAGTGAGCCTGGTAGAAGCATCCTAAGCCAATTCTTAGCTTCCCCTTAGAGAGAGTAGGGGAAAAGCTTGCAGTACAAGTAGTCCATGGAAACCCCATTAACCTTAATATTGGATACGATATCCTCAAAGCTCTCTAGATGGTTCATTGGGTGCTCATGAGGTAGTCCACAGAAAGGGTTCTGAGACGCAAAAGAGAAGTAGGCGGGCTTCAACTCGAAGTCATTTTGTTGAAAAAGGAGGCGGGCAGATCGCAGAACGATTGGCATAGTACTGCACTGACTTTTTGTAGTCCACAATTGTACGTACTAGAGCAGCATTCGCGTTCCTCGGCGTAGCTGGCTGATTCTGCATTTCCTATCGAGCGACATCTGCCTCGTGTTAAGCGACACGTTCATTTTCTTCCTGTCGAGCGACAAGAGCGTTGTGTTGCTCGACACGACGTGTTTCAACATGTCGAGCGATTTCTTCTTCGTGTCGCTCGACACGTAGCTGTTCCTCACGAATCAGACGATTATCTTCCTCGCGTCGAGCGATCTCAGCTTCATGTACCTCTGCAGGGTCCACGATTTCGTTTCCCTTAGCATCGATTCTCTGTCCATCTTCATTGTACTGGTTTCCTTCCTTATCAAAGAAACCATTCTCTCTCTGAAACATAACCTTATTCGCAACCATCTTCTTAGATTCGTTTGTTGCTTTTCTATTGGTACGCTCCAGAAGTGCTAAAGAGTCGAGATCGAATTTAACTAGCTCCTTGTTTCTCTTGCTTCTTGTGTTGTGATTAGGCATAAACCTGAAATGCAAAACAAAAAGAAAAAAGTAGAAACTAGTTAGTAAATTACAATAAAGAAAAAGACTTAGTCAAAATCCTAATAAAGAAAATCTAATGGTTTATGATTCCCCGGTAACGGCGCCAAAATTTGATAAGCTCAAATTATTCCTAGAGCAACTCTATCAAATTAAGAGATCGTGTAATACTTAGGGGTCGAATTCCACATAGAATCAAGTTAACACAATAGATTTTAATGTTTAGATTATGCTAAGTGATAAAGATGATAAGTAAAACAGGTCCAAAAACAGTAAATAATGATGATTGGTTTAACTTTAATACAATAAGAGACAAGCGCTAGGCCTTAGGAAATTCGTAGGAATGATTTCAAACTGAAGGATAAACATACTATCGGGATATTTATGAAGTGCAATTCTAGAACTTAAACTAATGTAAAATAAATCAATTGTCGTTGCAATTATTATCTATGTTTAAACCCTAGAAGACCAACTGCCGTTGCGAAATCAGATTAATTTAAACAAGCATTAGAAACAGGTTTGATTGTTCACAAAGATCTAAAGCCAACTATCGTTGCGAATCAGATATTTGCTCACCTATGATTCAGTTCCAGTTATTCAATAATATTGTTGTATCTATTAAACAACCTAAAATATCTAACCTAAGGTGATCAATATTAAATCAGAGTTAATGCAACCAAGGTGAAGAATTAAATATAATGTAGTCCCATTAGTAAATAAATCCTAACAGCTTTTTATCATCCTTTGAAAACCCTAAACCCTAACTAATAAACTACTTAGACATGATGAAAGATGCTAACATGGTTTCTGAATAATACTTTATTATTTGAAAAGAGAATGATACAAAGATCGAAACCGATTGGAAGCGAAGAACAAATCTCTGAAGTATCTTGTGCTAAAATCTCTGAATAAAATAAAGCTTAGCCTAAAACAATGGCTTAGAATAAGTATATAAAAGGTACAAAAACGATCTGGGGCAAAACTGCAAACATCTGGAACTTCTGGGGCAAAAACTGGAAATCTTCCGAATTAATGTTCTGGTCCGAAACTTGGTCGTGTCGAACGACATGATAGTTGCGTCGCTTGACATGTATCTTTTCTTCGTGTCGATCGATATGACAACTGTGTCGATCGACAGGCTCTGCAAATTTCAACTCTGAACTTGTGTCTTTGACTGCTTATTCCACAATGCTCCAAAATGCTCCAGTAAACACCAGTAATGCTCCGAACATCCAAGTTCCTAATAATAAAACCAAAGACTCGAAAAAACACTAAAAAGACTCTAGAAAACGGACTTATATCATGACTTAAAAACCGTAAAAGCCATGATATGTCAGAGAACACCCATCAAATGTGCAAAGCACATCTCACTCCAAACTTACCAACCAGATGTAAGACCGCATAATCTAGCCGAGAGTCGCCAAGGCAAAGATCTCTAGGATTAGCAATCAAACCACAAACTCTGCATCTAGACGTGGGAAGAGCCGACCTTGAGCAAACAAATCGAGACATACCATGCCTCTTACCCAAGCCAATCGAGACCACCCAAACAACAGAATTCACCACTAAACAACTACAACCGATCCTAAAGAGGAATGACCGGAGAAAAACTTTAGATCGAGAAAATTCACGGCGAGAAAATCATGGCCTAAAAGGATGCAGATCTGAAACGCAATAACACCTCTCGCCTGTAGATGACCCGTGCACCAACGCTTTATAGGAACAACAAAGTCTTCACCACGAGCCACCATTACCCGCTCCGACCTCACCGGAACCACCACCAAGTCTCACCCGCCGATTTAAACTCTCAAGCCCCCGGATCTAAACCATCCTCAAGATAAAAACGAGAAAAAGAAACTAAAAGGGGACCGGCACCGGTGCTACCGGAGCCACGGCACCGATCGAGACAGAAATCAAAGAAAAAGCTTCAAGAGAAATCTCCGGCGGCTAGGTCGAGCGCAGAGCGATTCTTTCACTGTTTAATCTAGGAACCACCGTTAAAAACAGTTCTTATCGAAAATTGTCCCTGACAGAGATATACAAGACTGTTTTGGACTGTTTTGTCGTAAAATAATTTTTGATTTGTCATCGCCGCTTCGAATATACTATAATATTATTTTCAGTTTCTTGGTGTTTTATTATAGAAAAAAGTACAGACCAAAGTCTTCAAATCAAGTAATAAAAGATATAATTTTTTTTATATGATCTTACATTCTTACGTCGTTATCTTTTAAATATTTTTATTTATTTTAGTAAAGTAAGTATTTTTATAGATCGAGTTTTAATTTACACACCTCAAACTTTTCTCAATTGTTTCAGATAAAACTACAACATCCTAATTTTTTTCTTTTTTCTTTTCTTTTCAGCTGTCCCTATAACATGGGAAGGGGCAAAACATCCTTACATACATATAAAGGCCAAACCATTCCGTGTGAATTAGAGATAACAAATATGAGTATAATCTCTACTTTAAACGAGGAAGAAAAGGAAAAAAGGTTCTTGAGGACCTAACATGGAATGTGAAGCAAATACAAGACGATTAGTTGAAAGAGATACTCACATTTAACGCAGAAACAGAGTATCTCCAAAACTTCCTTCATGGAAGCCCAATTAAAGAGCTCTTCAAGAAGAATTTACCAATGATCACATTTAAAGATGTTAAACCTTGTATCGACCGTGTCGTGAATGGAGAGCCATCTACTATAATATCGGCCATACCCATAACAAGCTTCTTGCTAAGGTACGTATAAAAGCTAAACTTTCCCTAAACATTTCATTCTTAATTTTTTGGTATTGGTGATGGAGTTACTAAGTGCTTTGAAACTGTGCGCTGCTGTAGTCCGGGAACTTCGGGAGGACCACAAAACAATATACCATCGAATAACAAGTATTTAGAAGGAAAAATGTCTGAAACACTACTGGTTGACCAGTCAAAATCCAAAACACTCCTCTATTAACTTAATTTGTTTTTCAATTTCTTTTTAAAACAAAAAAGAAGTCTTTTACTGTAAAACCAGACATAAGTTATATATTTACAGATCCAACCACTAAATATCCATCCGAGTATTAACCCAACCGGGTCAAAAGAAAATTAATAATCCCAAAGAAAAAGAAAAAAATAACACGAGCATTGGATTTAAATCTTCAATTCTAACTTTTGTTTTCTTTCGATTTCGGGATTTCGGATTAATAGATTGTGGATTCTTCTTCGTCGTCGTCTTCCTCTGTTTCTCGGTCACGTATTGGTTCGATCGAGTATGGCTACGTCGATTGGCTTGACCCATAGTTTGCTGGTAACAATATCATTAGCTCGATCTCGAATCTCAGTGATTCTCTCTTGTTCTCTTCAAGTCTCCACATCCTTTGATTGAACATTGGCTCTCTTGGTTAAGATGCGACCAAAATCCTTTTCCCATTTGCAGTAAACTAGTCCAATTTCACTCTAGATTTTGTGTTTTGTTCATCCTTCCTATTTCAACTTTTTAGATTTTGTATATTATACACTGAATGTGAAAATCTTCGTCAGTGTTTTTTCGGATTTCTTTGAATGGCTTCGTCTCCGTGAAAATATCCTTCCTCTGCTTTTTTGTTAAAATCTGATTTGAATTTTTGATCGAATTTGCGAGGTTTCTATCACTGAAAGGTTCGATTTTCCATCTAATAAACAATGAATTTTGTCATATTGTGTTTTGATTAGTTTTGCTGGAATCGGAAGAAGTTACCTTGTGTTATTGAGATAGATCTTTAAGATTTTGATTTGATTAGAGCAAATACTACTTAGATGGTGCCATATATTACTCCATACTTACTTTGATTGTGCATTTAAACTTGGTTCTCCTGCAGGAAGAAAACATAATTTTTGGAACTGAAGAAGAAGAGAAGATGATGAGAAGATCAGAAGATGAAAAGAAGATCAAAGAAATAATATTAAAGGCAAAGATGATCAAGTTACAACTAAAATGCTTGCTAAAATGTTCCATGGACTAATTATTAATGTACGACTGATATTTTACATAATAGTTGTACTTTTGAGATTTTAGGCTTATACTAGTTTTACCTATAATAATGTAAAATTATTTAGTTGTACATAAAACATATCGTCACTGTTGCATTGTCCCAAAGTTTTCATGTAGTAACTTGAGTAGAAACATGTCCTCTTGGTATTAAGAAAATTTGTCCTCTTTATTTTTTGTTTAAAGAGGTTTGGTACTTAATAAAAATGGAATGACTATCAACTATCACTTATTTGGTTACGAAAGATCACTATGAAACAAAAAAATGTAGTTAATAATATTATTTTATATTTTTTTGTAATGTCAAACTATCATCTTAAACATCTCACATAATACACATTACACTTCTAGAGTCATTTTCATGCATAAATACCACTTTAGGTGTGATTTAGGCATACAATGATTTTAGACACAAATTAGTTTATGCAAATCTTGGAATGTGTGGATTTAGACCAAATATTATGTGTGCAACTAAGTAAATATTCATTTTAGTTGGTACAACTAATATATAGTAAAATGGTGGGAATGTACAACTATAAAGAAATTTGGTACAACCGAAAACGGAGGACAACTGTATGTAAATTTGGAGGTAAAACTATATGCAATTTCGATGAGAATAAAACCAATCATGTTTAACACGTTTTTATTATGTTTTATCTCAATTTTCAATCTTTTGATATTTTCTTCTTTATTAATATAAAAGTCAATCAAATCACGTTTTTTTGGAGTAGAGAAAACAAACAAAACAACAAACAAGTAACATTCTCTTTTATGTTAAAAAAAAAGATTACTACTGGGATTCATCTGAATAATACATTTTGATTACTCACCATTTCAACAAGAACATACACATCATTTATGAACATGGCGTGTCCGGTCTATGCTTAAGAACTTAATTCCGGTAACCCATTCTTCCGATACTCACGATCTCCGCCACAAATTCTTTTATATCTTGTTTGGAATCGGTGAGAGACTCTTCACGACGACTTCAAGCTTCTTACCATTGAAAGAATCCTTCCATGAAATCTCTGCATCAATTCACACCCAATGTGCATACCAAATTTCTAAATCCATTAAATTTAAATTCCCAAATCCATCAATCCTCAAATCAAATTAGAAGCATACAACAACGAAATCCAACAACTACTTGGACCAACATGAACGATGGTGTGCTAACAACTAGATAAACTCACCTCAATTTTAAAGCTTTAAGCTTCAATGACTAATCAATGAAGATGTTGAATCGATGCGATTACTCGACGAGATGAACTTCAAGATTAAACTAGAAAGCAAAAATGGCGAGGAGATGAGCTTTAAACTTCAAGCTTTGACTGGGGGAGATTTACAGCTGAATCCGAGAAGATCTTTCTCTTTGCTTTCAATCTAATTTAGTTCTTGTTCTTCTCATTTTCTGCGATTCGATGTGAGTAATTGATTGCTGGAATCAATAATCCTTACTTTTCCTACCTTCAGGCTTCGACAGAGCTACGAATTCGATCGGGGAATCAATTTGGGCAATATTTCTGAATCGATTTCTTCTTCTATTGGCTAATATTTTTGTTTTTGGTGAAAAGAAAAAGAGAAAAATATATTAATAAAGGGCATATTCGGAATTGTCTCTTTCTTAACACAAAGGAGTGTTTTAGATAATATAAGAGTATGGTAGAGGGGAGTATTGAGAGATAGTAGTGTTTCAGAACTTCACCCTATTTAGAAGGCTATGCATTCCTATAAGTGCATATCATCTTACTCCATATGTTGATACTAAAATCAAAACCATGAATCATGAAATGTCTTTTTCGTAAAATGAGAGAAAATCTTGATATTCGGTTGCGATTTGTGGCATGTTATTAATTCGAATGTATGTATGCTAGAAACGTTTTAAAAAAGTTGGTAAACCTAGGAACAAGGCGTTACAACAAACCCAGATCTATCTACTATTCTACTTAAGATGATGATTTTTTTTTTTTTTTGTCGAGACAGGTATCGATTCTACTTAAGATGATGATAACTTCATTAAAATAGAAAAACAAAGGATAATCAAACCCAATGTTTTTCCACCCGAGACCAACCCGTGTACCCGAGATCCGTCGCTCTTCCGGTCCAGTGAAACTTGGAAAATTAATCCACCAATAATAATGTGATCGGACTGAGTAGCAACAATACTATAATCTATCTAAATATTTTTACTGGGTCCATTGCTAATCAAAAATCAAGAAACCACAATGATAAATTGATTTTAAAAATAAAATATCTGTTCTTGTTATGTTTAGGCATGTGAACGGTGTCGAGAAAGGAAAGGGGATGATGTTCTTCTTAACTTGTCTCGAGACCACAACTCCATGTGGCTTGCCCATTGATGCCGCATCGAGCAAGTTCTTAAAAAGCGACTATTTCAAGAATCGACCAAATGATTGGTATTACTCTTACACAAGCCCGGATGAAGTTATTTAAGGCAGTGACATCATGCAAAAATTCTATTGCCATTTACTATGTGGTCTTGTCCAAAGAGAAAAGGTCATGAGAATTGGTTCCACATTCGCTTCAGGTTTGGTCCGAGCAATCAAGGTTCTTGACGATTCTTGGAAGGACTTGTGTTCGGATATCCGATCAGGTCATCTCAGCCAGTGGATCACCGATTCTGGTTGTCGAAAATCCGTGTCTATCGTTCTTGGAGGTCACTAGGTCAGCCCCATCCCGATTTATCAGACGAGATTGAAAGTTGCTGCAGCCAAAAGTCTTGGAAAGGTATAATCACAATACTATGGCCACAAACCAAAGGCATTGAAGCTGTTGTTACATACAATGGCAAAATATGTTCCTACATTGAACTATTACAGTAATGACTTGCCTCTTGTTTCACCAACTTACACTTCTTCCGAGACAGTCTTTCACCCGAATATCTTTATCTAGTTCAATTTCTTCTGTTTTCTATTATTTGATTTTTAAAGTTTTTGCATATAGATCATTTCAGTTTATCCATATGCAACCACAACTTTTAAAGTTTGTTCCAACAACGCTAAGCACGGGTAGGCTCAACCAAGATTCCCAATGCGATTGTGGGATACAATATGGGCCAAGCCAGGCGTGAATGCAACAAGCCAGCTTTGGTCGCCTCATTGGCTAGAGTCTTATTGATTTCTTTAAAAGCAGAAGATGGTTTTACATGTACCTATTTTTTTCCTTTCAAATGGAGCATACGTAGTTGGTAGGTAGAGATATTAATCAAAAGATTTTTCTAATACATATTTAAAGCAAAATGAGTGTAAAAAAGTATAAAAATTCTTTCGATTTGCTTGCCAAAATGAAATAAAAATCTAAATATTCTTAGGATACATTCGTGGCAACATCATATGATAGATGGGAGGCTTTTCAGTGACAGCTTGGTCAACCTCATATTTTGTTCTTGTTTCTGTTTTCTGCCCCCTAAATCTGTAAAATTATAATTATTTACTCTATAACTAATCTTCTTTTTATATAATTTCGTCAATATTTTCATAAACTTAAATCGTCTTTTGTCAATCCACCACTTCTGAAATACTTTCTCTCTTTTATAAAAAATGCTATTCTAAAACTTTATTTTTAGTTTATAAAAAATGCCGTTTTACATTTTGAATGCAAAATTTGAATAGAAAATCATTTTGATCCTACTATTTTAGTGTATTAGTTAGGTATGAATATACTAGTTGAAATGACACTCTTCTAAAAACGGATGAAATATTTCTTTTTAGAAAATATGATAATTATTTAAAAATGAAACTCTAATAATTGTCGTTTAGAGGCATGTAAGATTCGTATTAGACAATAAGCAACAAGCTTGCTTTTTTTAACACAAAAACATGAATTATCTTTTAGCTGGCTATATATTTCACATAGTATTTGTCCAGAAAATATAATAATTCAAAAAAATGAAACTATTGTAATTGTCACTTGGTCACATAAGATTCGTATCTGATCTTGTCAGACAATTAAAAACTACAATATACATACCTCAAAAGTTTTCTCGATTTTTTTAGATGAAACTACAACATCCTAAACTTTTTATTTATTTTTTTCAATTGTCCCTATAACATGGGAAGGGGCAAAACATCCTTACATATAACGGCCAAACCATTCCGTATGAAGTAGAGATAACCAAATATGAGTATAATCTCTACTTTAAACGAGGAAGAAAAGGACAAGGTTCTTGAGGAACTAACATTGAATGTGAAGCAAATACAAGACGATTTGTTGAAAGAGATACTCACACTTAACGCAGAAACAGAGTATCTCCAAAACTTCCTTCATGGAAGTCCAGTTAAAGAGCTCTTCAAGAAGTATTTACCAATAATCACATTTAAAGATGTTAAACCTTATATCGATCGTGTCGTGAATGGAGAGCCATCTACTATAATATCGGCCATACCCATAACAAGCTTCTTGCTAAGGTACGTATAAAAGCTAAACTTGCCCTAAACATTTCATTCTTAATTTTTTTGGTATTGGTGATGGAGTTTTTACAAAAAAAATAACCAAGTGCTTTGAAACTGTGCGTTGTTGTAGTTCGGGAACTTCGGGAGGAGCACCAAACAATATACCATCGAATAACAAGTATTTAGAAGGCTATGCATTCCTCTATGATCTCCGCATGCACGTTTTAAGCAAGTAAGTGCATATCATATGTTGATACTAAAATCAAAACCATGAATCATGATATGTTTTTTCCTCAAAATGAGAGAAAATCTTGATATTCAGTTTCGGTTTTTGGCTTGTTATTAATTCGACTGTGTGTATGCTAGAAACATTTTGTTAAAAAAAATTGGTAAACCTAGGAACAAGGCGTTACAACAACCTCAGACCTATCTACTTAAGATGATGATAACTTCACTAAAATAGAAAAACAATGGATTATCAAATCCAATGTTTTTCGACCATGAACCCGAGATCCGTTGCTATTCCGGTCCAATGAAACTCGGAAAATCAATCCACCAATAATATGTGATCGGACTGAGTAGCAACAATACTATAATCTATCTAAATATTTTAACCGGGTCCATTGCTAATCAAAAATCAAGAAATCCTCTTTCAAAAAAAAAAAAAAAAAAACAAAATCAAGAAACCACAATGATAAATTGATTTTTAAAATAAAATATCTGTTCTTGTTATGTTTAGGCATGTGAAAGGCGTGGAGAAAGGAAAGGGGATGATGTTCTTCTTAACTTGTCTAGAGACCAAAACTCCATGTGGCTTGCCCATTGATACCGCATCGAGCAAGTTCTTAAAAAGCGACTATTTCAAGAATCGACCAAATGATTGGTATTACTCTTACACAAGCCCGGATGAAGTTATTTCAGGCAGTGACATCAAGCAAAAATTCTATTGCCATTTACTATGTGGTCTTGTCCAAAGAGACAAGGTCATGAGAATTGGTTCCACATTCGCTTCAGGTTTGGTCCGAGCAATCAAGGTTCTTGAAGATTCTTGGAAGGACTTGTGTTCGGATATCCGATCAGGTCATCTCAGCCAGTGGATCACCGATTCTGGTTGTCGAAACTCCGTGTCTATCATTCTTGGAGGTCAGCCCCGTCCCGAATTATCAGACGAGATTGAAAACTGCTGCAGCCAAAAGTCTTGGAAAGGTATAATCCCAATACTATGGCCACAAACCAAATGCATTGAAGCTGTTGTTACAGGAACAATGGCAAAATATGTTCCTACATTGAACTATTACTGTAATGACCTGCCTCTTGTTTCACCAACTTACACTTCTTCCGAGACAGTCTTCGGTATTAATCTTGATCCTTTGTGTAAACATGAAGATGTCTCTTACACGCTAATGCCCAACCTATCTTACTTTGAGTTCATACCGATGGAGAGAGACAATGGTGACATTGTAGACCTCGCGGATGTCAAACTCGGGTGTTCTTACCAATTGTTGGTCACAAATTTATGGGGCTTGTATTGAATGAAAATCGGAGATATTCTACAGGTGACTGGATTCCACAACAAGGCACCTAAGTTTAGGTTTCTAAGAAGAGAGGGTGTGGTGTTAAACATCCATACGGACCTGACAAATGAAGAAGACTTGTTAAAGGCGGTGACTCGAGCAATGCTGGTTCTTGACTTATCAGATCTAAGGCTAATAGATTTCACCAGCTATGCTGATATCTCAACTAGTCCAGGTCACTATGTGATTTATTGGGAAGTAAAGGCTAAAAACCAAGACATTAAGGACCTTGCGTTCGATGAAAAGAAATTCTTGGAATGTTGTTTGGTAATGGAGGACTCGCTTGACGATGAATACAAGGAGTGTCGGTTAAACGGATATGTCGGGCCTCTTGAGATAAGAATAGTGAATGATGGTACGTTTGATTCTCTTATGGATTTTTACATCTCCAAAGGTGGTGCTATTAGTCAATACAAGACTCCTACATGCATCACATCTGAAAAGGGCTTACAAGTAATGGAAACAAATGTGGTTGCTAGATTTTCCAATACTCTCATTAAGTGAAGAGAAATTGTGTGTTTGATATACTCCATTTTTGGGGTATTCTAACCATTGTTTTGTAGGGTTTTATCGAGTCTTTCTACTTGTATCGAGTCTTTTTAGGTCCAAAGGTGGCTGGAATGAAGAATTGGAGTTTGCTAGGAGGCTTGGTAGAAAAGATAGGAAAACAAGATCTTTTGAAGATTCTGGAGCTAAAGGAGCACCCGCTCCCCGATCTGACTGACCTGCTCCCAGAAGATTTATTAAAGGGAATATTCACTTAATGAAAATATTCACCTAGAAGATTTACCCTAGATTTACTTCCTTATTCGAGCCACCGCAACCTTTAAAAAGAAGGCAGACCTTGGAGAAAAAGACACTGCCCCCTACACGCCTCTTTCACAGAGTTCAAAAACGCTTTTCTTTTACTGTTCACGTTACTATTCACGATTACTGTTCACGATTACTGTTCACGTTACTGTTCACGAGTACTTTTGGATTTGCAATTTGGAGGATCATTCCACAACTCTATTGAGAAGAATTCTAAATCCTAATCTCTTTCCATATCATCATGAATTCTCTTATTTGCTTTGTTGTATTAGATTTCACCATGTGCGAGTAATCATCCTTGTTAGGTTAGGGTTTTCGATGGGAATTAGGGATTCTTGAACTAAGCATAGATAGGTTTTATATATGTTTTGATATCTTCATCTAAGTTGAACTTATTGCCTAGACTAGCTTAATTACCTAGCCTTTGATTTTAGGTTGAATTTACTCATCAAAAGTGTAGCGAATTACTTGAATGAACTTAGATGGGCGTGTTGACCCTTAGCCAACGACAGTTGAAGTTAAGGCAACTCGTGAACAAATCAATCCTATTCGTTATGCTCATCGATTCTCTTTAGTCTCAAACGACAGTTTAGGGTGCTAGATTGATTGATGAAGTAGTGAATGCCATGACAGTGGATTCTCTAGTATTTATGATTGAGTTCTAGATTGGTACTTAAATTGATATCCTGAATAATTGCATGGTTCCTGATGATCTATTCCCTGAGATATTTACCCTCGCTTAACGTTTTTCTCATTATTGTTTACATCGAATTTTATTTGTTTTGCTTATTTAAATTGTGACAACTTAAACCAACTTGAATTACTTAGCTAAATTTGTATTTACATAAGATTAGATTGTATTGCCGGTCCTTGAAAAGAACCTGATTATTCTACATCTGATTAGAATAGGTTTGAAATCTTAGATAGGATAAAAACATGTTATCAAATTGGCGCCGTTGCCGGGAACCCTTCGATACCTCTAGTTTTAAAATACGTTTTTAGACTAAGTACTAACTTGTTCTTCTTTTCTTCTCTTGTGTGTGTTTCAGGTGTAATCAAGGTTCTCAAAACCTACTCACACTCGACAATCAAGAGTTAGCAAGGGTAGAACAAGCAGAAAAAAAGAAGTCGAATCTAGCCAACATGGGCGACGAAACCGACAACCGAGCTGCAAATGGGCATGTAGTTGCTGCTATTCGGAGGCTGGAACAACAAATGCAGCAGCTGCAACAGCAGCAAAAGCCACAGCAGCAGCGTGCCATTGGGGATATGGACAATCCTCATGCTTTCTACCGGAACCGAGCGGCAATCGTTCCACCTGCTGATGAGAGGCAAGATTATGAGATTAAGCCTCAAATGATATCACTGGTTAAGCAGCACTTGTTCCATGGACTTCCCGCAGAAATTCCGATGGACCATATAGAGAACTTCGAGGAGATTTGCTCCACGACGAGCTCTAATGGGATGAACCCGGATTTCTTGAAGTGCAAGCTTTTCCCTTTCTCACTCACGGACAAAGCTTCCCGTTGGCTCAAGTCGCTACCAGCTGGATCCATCACGACTTAGCCGCAATGTAGAGCTACGTTCTTGGACCACTTCTACACCAAAACCATGACCGCGAGTCTAAGGAACAAGATCTCCACGTTTCAGCAACATTTAGGAGAGTCCTTTTGTGAGGCATGGGAACGATTCAAAGAGTATAAGAGGGAGTGTCCACACCATGGGTTTAGCGACGAGAACTTGTTGAGTATCTTCTATGATGGTGTTGATTGGGATTATAGGAACACTTTGAATGCTGCAAGTGATGGTAATTTTATGACCAGGACCAAGGAGGGTGCGTATAAGCTCATAGATAACCTGGCTGCAAGTTCCAGGAACCACTGCAATAAGTATGATGAGTCTATATATGTCAGCAGTGTTGAGTTACAGAAGATTGATGAGCTGACAGCGAAGGTGGACCTGTTGTTGAAGAGAAATCAGAGAAGTGTCCAGCCTTGTGAGAACAAAAGAGATGCGAAGCGTGCTGAGGTGAACTATGTGGGTGAAGACTATGTGCAGAATCAAAGCTTTCAACCTCAAGCATCTACCTCTCAAGACGAGCTGGAGTCCCTTATGCAATCGGTTTTGCTCAGCCAGCAGAAATATGCTATTGAGATCAATGTCAAGGTGGACAGCATGTACAATGATCTCAATAGTAAGTTTGAAGCTATTTGCACTCATGTGAAAAAGCTTGAAATTAAGGTTGCTCAAACTGCTGAGGCATCAGGAATTCCTCTTGGGAAAGCAGAGGTGAATCCAAGGGATGGATATGTCGATGCAGTTGAGATGAGAAGTGGAAGGATACTGGATCCTGCAGTGGAAAATGTCATAGCCTCGGACAAGGTTATGGAGCAGGCTGAGGAGCGCCTGCTCCCACGACGTGCTCCAATCAAACCTGCAGAAAATCCTCCAGCGAGGGTTTATACTCCTAAGGCTCCTTACCCAGTTCCACCTAGAGATCAGAGGGATTCCATCAGTGGAGAGAAGCTAGATAGTTTTAAGAAAATAGTGAGAAGGATTCCTAAAGAAATCTCCTTTGAAGAGGCTTTGGAAAATCATCCCATACATGATTTCTTTTGGAACTGCAGAGAGACTCAAGAGGAGATTAAGGCAATCTTTGAATCAGCGAGGAGTACACCACCACCATTGAGGGTATTGCCTAAGGTTAAAGATCCAGGGAAGTTTGTTGTTCCATGTTCCATATTTGGAGTTGATTTTGAAGATTCTCTATGTGATTCTGGATCTAGTGTTAACCTCATGTCAATGGATATTGCGAAATCTTTGGGTATTGTTGATATGCAAACTTCTCGGATGTCTATCAGGTTTGCAGATGCGTCAGTAACAACTTCACAAGGGTTAATTGAGAATTTAGATATCCAGATTGGGGATTGCTTGATCCCGACTGATTTCCAAGTTGTGGAGATGAACAACGGTTCATACATGCCCTTGATTCTAGGGAGACCTTTCCTTGCGACAGCAGGTGCAGTTGTTGACTTACCAAACAGAAGAATAGTTTTCTCTAACATCGACAAGCAGATCTCTTACAACGCCATTTCAGACATGGATGACGCCAAATATGGCTCTTGTGTTGCCATAGACGATGTAACAGGGAAGGTAAGTGTCCTGCCAGCTGCAACCCTTTGTAATAAGAATGAGGTTACTGAAGTCTTGGATGGAGACACTCGTTCTTATGCAAGGAAGCCCAAGAAAGTCAACAAGCGGGATAAACCAAAGCTCGAGAAGAACATTTCAGGTTCGTATATAACCTTGACACCGCAGAGATGTATTGGAGACACAATTGAGTATAAGCTGAAGGGCAAAGGTATGTCTAGGCCTTTCTCTAAAGTCAAAGCTATCATTACTCCGGAGTTTAAGGAAAAAGGTCAAGCAGCTATGGCTAGTATGCTGAGCAAGGTTCTGCAACTAGATATAAGTAATCAAAGAGCAAGTGGACCACGCCTCAACCCACCTCCACCGAGCCCTGACCCGGACAAGAAAGTCTCTAATCCTCATATGGATTCTCTCTCTTGGGCCTAAACGGTCTACAAAGTCGAGCTAACGACTTTAACCAAGCGCTTGGTGGGAGGCAACCCACCGGTATGTTTTCTAATTTTTTTACTTTTAATTTCTTTTTCTACTAATTTTGGTTTTTAGCTTTGAATTTTTCAGGCTTTCCTTTTAATAAAAAAAAAAAAAAAAAAAAAAAAAACAATTTTGGGGGAAAGAATTTTTCGGGGAGCACCTGCTCCTTCGCAACAAGGCGTCCATAGTCTCTGGAAATGAGACCGGTCGGTCCAATGGTCAGATCGGTCGATCCAAAGAGTCCAACAGATCGAGAGAAGCCTCTGGAAATAAGACCGGTCGATCCCCAGATTAGACCGGTCGGTCCCATGCTCAAGCCGACCAGATCAAGAAGAGCACCTGCTCCATTCAACTAAAGCCTGCTCCCCCATTACAGAGCACCTGTTTTCGAGGGTAACAAAAACAAAACTAATTTTACGCTTTTCCTTCTGATTTATTTTCACTCTCTCTTTTCTTATTTTCACACCGAGACGGTGTGAAGTAAGTCTGGGGGGAGTTGCTACTAATCCCGTTTATTTTGGATGTTTTCTTTTCTTATGTCCTTTTCGAGTCTATTTTTCTTTGGTTTTATTGAGTCAAGAATTTTTAGTTGGGAATTAGGACTTTATTCTATGACGATTTATGAACCACTTGTGCTAATTAACTCTCTTTCTAGTGACCATTTCTTCAGAGCGCAAATTACAAGGAATAGTTGGAACACTTCAATGCACCATCTTCCAGGTTTCAGATTGACCAATACTTCTCTCGCTATTGACACTAGATTAGAGAAACGAATCATATTCAGGACTTCTTTTTCCTTTTTACCACTCTTGTTGCTCCTGAATAGCTAGCTCATTTTTAGCTAGTACCCACCTTTAACCTAACCTCTTTTCAAACCCCATGCCGTCTTGTTACTTCATTGTCACATGTGCAGCATATGCGCAAAAGGGCAGGAGAGAGATGGGTCGACACAGCCTCTAGATCATTTGTTCTGAAGGACAGAGCACCCGCTCTTATTTACGAGGTTTTGTGGAAGAAAGAGTAGAAGAAACATCATTGAGACTCACTTGGGTATGTACATTAATTCTAATATTTTCGTGTTTGAGAGGCATATCTGTGTAATCAAAACCCTCTTCATCATCATCATCTTTCATCAAAAAAAAAAAAAAAAAAAAAAAAAAACAAAAAGAAAAACAAATCGATGATGAAGAGTGGTAAAATCTGTAAAAAGATGTCTCTCTGCACCATGAGTATACCCAAGGTGGACGTTGGTTGGTTAAGGAAGAAAGAAAGAAGGATGGAATGAGTGATTTAGAGAATGTGGAGCATCAAATAGACCCGCTCTCTCTTGCAATTTTGTGCGATATCCTGCATCCTCTACGAAACATCGGGTAACCCTTAAACATTCTAAACACCTTTAACTCCACCCTTAAATGGCCTTAAACCCTTAGCGCCGTATTCTCTGAGAAAGTGTCTTTAGCGAGATCCTCCCGCATACTTTAAGTGCGTTGGGTTTGTGTTATTACAAAGAATTGTTTGGGAAATGGCCTGGTTGGGAAATGTGTTGAGGTTGTTTTGGCGAAGCTTTGTCGTTCGTAATCTGGATTATGTGGTCTGCATATTGAAAGCCAAAGGTACGGTTTGCTGAGAATAAAAGAGTTCCCACGGTTTCAAACCTTTTTCCTTTACTTAGTTTTGAGTTTGTTTGAGGACAAACAAAGATCTAAGTCTGGAAGAATTGATATACTCCATTTTTGGGGTATTCTAACCATTATTTTGTAGGGTTTTATCGAGTCTTTTTAGGTCCAAAGGTGGCTGGAATGAAGAATTGGAGTTTGCTAGGAGGCTTGGTAGAAAAGATAGGAAAACAAGATCTTTTGAAGATTCTGGAGCTAAAGGAGCACCCGCTCCCCGATCTGACTGACCTGCTCCCAGAAGATTTATTAAAGGGAATATTCACTTAATGAAAATATTCACCTAGAAGATTTACCCTAGATTTACTTCCTTATTCGAGCCACCGCAGCCTTTAAAAAGAAGGCAGACCTTGGAGAAAAAGACACTGCCCCCTACACGCCTCTTTCACAGAGTTCAAAAACGCTTTTCTTTTACTGTTCACGTACTATTCACGATTACTGTTCACGTTACTATTCACGAGTACTGTTCACGTTTACTGTTCACGTTACTGTTCACGAGTACTTTTGGATTTGCAATTTGGAGGATCATTCCACAACTCTATTGAGAAGAATTCTAAATCCTAATATCTTTCCATATCATCATGAATTCTCTTATTTGCTTTGTTGTATTAGATTTCACCATGTGCGAGTAATCATCCTTGTTAGGTTAGGGTTTTCGATGGGAATTACGGATTCTTGAACTAAGCATAGATAGGTTTTATATATGTTTTGATATCTTCATCTAAGTTGAATTTATTGCCTAGACTAGCTTAATTACCTAGCCTTTGATTTTAGGTTGAATTTACTCATCAAAAGTGTAGCGAATTACTTGAATGAACTTAGATGGGCGTGTTGACCCTTAGCCAACGACAGTTGAAGTTAAGGCAACTCGTGAACAAATCAATCCTATTCGTTATGCTCATCGATTCTCTTTAGTCTCAAACGACAGTTTAGGGTGCTAGATTGATTGATGAAGTAGTGAATGCCATGACAGTGGATTCTCTAGTATTTATGATTGAGTTCTAGATTGATACTTAAATTGATATCCTGAATAATTGCATGGTTCCTGATGATCTATTCCCTGAGATATTTACCCTAGCTTAACGTTTTTCTCATTATTGTTTACATCGAATTTTATTTGTTTTGCTTATTTAAATTGTGACAACTTAAACCAACTTGAATTACTTAGCTAAATTTGTATTTACATAAGATTAGAGTGTATTGCCGGTCCTTGAAAAGAACCTGACTATTGTACATCTGATTAGAATAGGTTTGAAATCTTAGATAGGATAAAAACCTGTTATCAGTGTTTCTGTTATGTTCTGTTTTTCTCTGTTTTTGTTATCTCCTCTTATTATATTGTGTGTGTGTGTGGTTTTTTTTTTTACCAGTTCTACTTAAGACGTTGATAAACTCTCCATTCACAGAGCTATCTAAGCCCTTTCTTTTTCTAATAACATAATAATCTTAGATTTTAAATTTGAAAAGAAAGGGAAAACAAAACTGTTCTTAAACATTCTATGAGAGAAATCTGTTCTCTGGGAATGTTCATCCAAATAATAACACAAACCAAGAAGAAGCGAAAACATAAAATGGCTTATATTCCTATAGAACAAAAGAATTGCTTAACAAAAGAATTGCTTAACAGCAAGGGTCAATTAGCTAAATCACCATAAAACCCCTATAATTCATAAACTAGCAAAAAACCTTAAATCTAAGGGTTGATATTAGGCCACATAAAGCCATTTTAGCTAGTTTGTGAATTTTTTTAAAAAAACTTTATGATTAATTGACTAATTTTCCCTAACAACTTTTGCTTGTCCATTACAAAACATAATCTGTGTTTTGCAATTTTTTTTTTTTGGAAATAGCGTGAATGTTAACAAAATATTTTACATAAAATATCATGATAAATTGATTTACCAATCATTTTTGCAAATACTACCTATATTATGTTAGTTCAATAAAGAAACCGTTAATAACATTCTACCCATTGGCATAAAAAAAGTAGAAAATAAAAATAAAAACGAAAACAAAAGAAAAAGCTTTTCACACTTCTCTTCTCCGTAAATGGAAGGACTCTAAAACAGAAATTGAAAATACTGGAAAACAGAACGCAAAATGAAGTAGGAAGAAAGAAAAAAAATGGTGAAGGTGATGTGGCTTTCCGTTTTAGCTCTCGCGGCAGCGATTCTCTTGGTGACAGTAATCGAAATCCTGGCGGTGGAAGGAATGACATGCTCATTATGTCACTTGAGGTGAAAAATTTAAGGTAAAAATGGAGAGATAATTATTGAAGATGTGTGAGCTAAACGTGGCTGAGCTGCAGTAAAAATTACACAGAAGTTTAGATGATCATCAAGGAGGAGTTTAAAGATTATTATTTTTGTCGTTGGACTAAAATGTATGTGAGCTACAATTTGATCATCAAAGGTGAGATTGTAGGTATATGTGTAATGATCCTGAATTGTGTAGCTGCTAGAACATTTTACTGTTCAATAGCATCTGCAGTGGCAACCTAGACATAGATACTAGTCCATTGGTAAAGTCTCATACTTTGGAATCACGTTTGCTAAAAATCTAAATTTGAATTCTAGCATGCTGATCAAACAAAAAGAAAGCATTATCCCAGCCTTCTTGCAATAAAGTTATATATGAATAAACTTGGTATTATATAATTGTTCAGACATCTTTTCTTCATGCTCATCAACATGAGCCATGTCATCACCATGAGTTTTAGCAGCATTTTGTAAACACAATGACCGGAATTCTTCCTCTAGCCCTGAGATACGATAATGCAATGAGTTGTTTTGTGCAACCACTGTATCCAAGTGAACATGCAGATTCTCATCAGACACATTTCTTTCTTGAGAAATGCGTTACTCTGCAGTTTCCAAATCAATGAAGTTTCTGTTCCAGTCACTAACAGTTACCCAATAGCCTCTTTTCACCAAGGTCACAACTTTGCCAAGCTCATCACTATCTTCCTCATCAAAACAACTTCTTAGAATGCATGATGCTTCTCCTGATAATCCAATAGATTGTTCCATAGCTTCAAGCTCTTCATAATTAGGTTGCAAGGTTCTTAAATACATGGCACAGATAAACTTACCTAAATAGTTGTTGTCCAACCGAGAATATTCTTTCTCTAACTTCGGCACAGAATCCAACAGTCACAATTGCAATACAAATACTAGGGGGGCATCTCAGGGAGTGCTGGAGTCTGATCTTAGCTTAAAACGAAGCTACAAAAGCTCGAATCAAAGCCAAAACGAAGACAAATGGTCTCTTTATCTCATTTTTTTCCTTGCTTTTACTATGAGCTTTTGTGTGTTTGATACTATGAGCTTTTGTGTGTTTTCATTTGTGTCTTTTTTAAGTAATTGAATTGTTGTTCACCTCTTTTTTATGTGTTTTCCAACTAAGTAACTGAGCGTTGATATGTTCAGTCTGATCCATTTGATAAGAAGCAAATGAGAATCTCTTATCTCACGACCCTAATTGTGCTTATCTACAATGTTCAACTCTCAATCTCTTGGAGACAATTATGAAAATGCCTATCCAGGTAAGAAGACTTGTATTTATATCTAGGCATTCTGTGACAATTTTGTTTGCAAGAGCAACGAAGTAAATTATGAGTTTTCATGTTTACAGAAAAGTAGCTCCCTACAAGAGCAATGTTACATAAAGATAATAGCTCTCTACAAGAGCAGTTTATAAGTATGTAAGCTTAGTTGAAACACATAAAAACTTACCTAAATAGTTGTTGTCCAACCGAGCATATTCTTTCTCTAACTTCGGCACAGAAGCCAACAGCCACAATTGCAATGCAGGGGAATCATCAACACAAACAAAGAAAAGAGAATGTCATTTATTGACCTAAAAGAACTAGTCAACTGAAATTCTTACCTTGGTTTGAGTTAAACCACAAGAGCTGACTAAGCTGTGAGCATCAACGACATGAGACCAAGAACCCTGAAAAAGCGATTATAACAAATCGGATGAAATCTGGTGAAACATTTATGAGCATCATAGAAGATGAAAGCAGTAAATACCATGTGAACATCAATCTCACTGTGAGCAACAAAGTTTCCACCTCCATTGCCACTGCCACTACACATAACAAACAAAAAAGTTACTCATTACACAAGAAAGCTTATAAGTGTTAAAATGGAAGTTAACACAGAAGAACAAACCTGCGAGAAGCTGTGATATCAGAAGTCTTGGCCTTTTTAGCTCGTGGTTGAGAACCTGATTTGTTCTTCTTTGCCAAAGTTCTTTTGATAGTCGCCACAAGAATATCGATAGGAAAACCCTGCTGTCCAGGAACCTCGGGTTTGTAGTGCAGCCCAAAGATACCATGCTCCAAGCCTTCCACACAAAACAATGTTAGTTTGTGAAAACCAGTGTGGAAGCCTGGCCTCAAGTGCCAAATTGTACGCCTAATGCCATCAGGATCAGACTTGGATTCATAGTGTTTCCAAATAACACTTAAATGCTGATGCAGGTGGAAGCTTCTATGGATAGGGTTTGAGAGTCCTCCTCTCAGGCTTTCGCAAAAGCTCTTTATTTTGACTTCGCACGGAATTTGGACGATTTTTAAAATCATATTCTCCAAAGACAAATCTACAACCATGACATCTTCTTCATAAACATCGAAGATATGATCACCATGAATCTTTTTGTAGATCTCATGGGTCTCTTCTCTCTCGACAAAAGGACTTTCGTCCTCGAAAGGATAAATATTACTATCACTCGCCATGATCATCAGAATCGTTCTTCGATTGAGAAATCAAAGAGACGCAGCTCTGATACCAACTGATGCAAGCATAAACTTCTAGGGATAGGGTTTGAGAGTCATGGAGTTTTATTGATGAATTATTAATCAAAAGATTTAAAGAGATTTTAATAACCACTGTGAAGAGTATTCACAAATCCAAGAGCTTTTGCAAAGCCCTGAGAGGAGGACTCTCAAACCTTATCCCTAGAGGCTTCCGCCTACATTTCTATCTTTTAAAGCTTCCACTACGTCAGTTGGTATCAGAGCTTCCGTTTCCGCCTACATTTAAGACTCTCAAACCCTATCCCTATAAGCTTTTGCCTGCATCAAATGCTCAAAAGCCAGTGAAACTTCAGACTTGAAAGTCCACTCTCGGACTGCTTCCATGGGCCTAATGTTCCTATCAAAGACCTCTTCTTGCAACCAAGGGCCAGTGAGAAGAACCTGTCGTGAAAATGTAGGGATTCCAGAGATTAGCTCGTGATTTTGAAGCTTCCCTTCTAAGCACTTCCGAGAAAAATTCTTGGCAGAGGTTTGATCCATTCCATCAATGATCACAGGAGCTCTTGGATATCCTTCACCTAATCGAGCCAAGTCCTCATGAGCAAGTGAACAATAAGGTCTTACAACCATGTAGCAGTTCCAATACTGACATTAATCATTTTGCGGTTAGGGGTAAAAAAAGGCATCTTCTGGAGAAAAAGAAAGAAAGATATCCACGTTGATTTTACGCCGGAAAAGAAGGAAATATTCACATTGATTTTACACAATTAAAGAGAGACAAATAAGAAGCCGTAAAAAAAGGAAGGTATTGAATACGAGATACCAAATCCGTAAAAATAGGAAGAGAAGCAAATTGGTAACGCACTAAACATGGAAACGAAGCAAATCTGCTCATTTTCGAATCCGTCATAATAGGAAACTAAGCAAATCCGCGATTAATCTAATTTTGATTCCGTCAAAATAGGAAAATAAGCGATTAATCAAATCGGTAACGCGCTAAACATGGAAACGAAGCAAAATCTCCTAATTTAAAGCTATAATACGATAGCACATCCACCCACTAGTTTTCATGCTGTGCGGGACGTGCATGTGCACAGGGCCCCACACGTGGGACCCACATTTTTAGCTATTTTTTTGCAAAAAAAGTCCTAAATTTTTTAATTACTCGTAAAAAATGTCCTAATTTTATAAAACTTACGAAAAATCCCTAAATTTTAGCAAAATTTTTTTTTTGGCACAAAGCCCATATTTCAAGTGAGCCGGGCCTAGCACCCACCATAAAAGGAAACGAGGAATATATCTGATACTCTAAATCTACAGTACCTCGTAAGTGGAAGCAGATCGATGAGATTGAGAGCGTAATAAACCCTTACACATTTGAAGGCAAAAGTATGTATGTGTATAGTGATCGAGACCGACAATAGTATTAGTAACACTACGAGTCGGGTCAAAACCCCTATTAAACCCAATTAGTTTTCGGTTGATGATTTATTTAACTTGTGTGTATACTTCTTTATTACAACTTTTATTTTCTTAAACGATTTTACCAATATTATGAATATTTTTTTTATAAATATATTTAGATTTTTTCCTTCTATTACCTTATATGATTATATCCTAAAATCCTCAATTTAAAAATAAAATATTTTGATTCCTAATAAACCTTAAATCCCTAATTTACCATAGTTATCCCATACATAAATGATACTAACATTTTTAAAAT
The DNA here is from genome assembly GCA_963576765.1 of Draba incana. Taxonomy (NCBI): domain Eukaryota; kingdom Viridiplantae; phylum Streptophyta; class Magnoliopsida; order Brassicales; family Brassicaceae; genus Draba; species Draba incana. The sequence goes on from OY755204.1 coordinate 45,712,474, forward strand.
ATGTCATTTTTAAAAAGTGTCATTTCTTGAAAATTCTCTACTACTTTTTGAATTTATCTTTCTCATTTGTATTTCATAATTTTATTGTCCAAAAATAACAATATATGTCACCAACAACAAAGTAAAGAACAAACAAATCATCTTCCCTTAATTATTGGAAGAAAATCATGGATTTTGGTTTTGTTTACGGATGAGTAGTTTAAAAAAATCTCTAACTTTTAGAGGAAAAAAAATGACTGACGTATACAACGACATAGGTGACCTTGACAACTGTAGGAACTTAAATTTACTACAATATGGGCAAACTGATATATGTGAAATAAAATACATAAATACGATATTATGAGAACAATACCGATACAAGAATTAGGAGAAGAACGGGTGACAAAAAAAAAAAAAAAAAAGAATTAGGAGAAGAACGAATTTTGCAGAGGCGAGATATGATCTCTATCCTTAATTCTGAAAACGCCCCGTATTGTGACGGTTGTATGACGTTCCGAATCCCAGGATACAACTTCAATCGATTCCGTGTGCACAACTCAAGAATAGAATCACACGAATGCTAGATTCTATGTTATACTCTGAGACTCAAAATATAAATAAAAATAAAAGAAAAGGATTGTGAGAGATTTGTGTTGTTGATGATCATGTTAATTGTTAATAATCATGTGTTCGATCATACAAATGAGAAAGACAATGGAGTGCATTTTATAATGCTCAAGCTCTACATCAACATCAAGTCAACGTGAGTATAAAGGGAATTAAAGAGAACTGAATTCTCATTTAAACTAATTAATTTGTAGGTTACAAAATTAATCACCATTTATTTTCTTTTCAACGTTAGAAAATAAATTCAAAGAGATATTTGTTGATTTTTTTTATCAACTTTATAATTCAAAAGAATAATTATTTTGGATCAATATAAATCAAATTCCAAAACCCAAAACCGAAATTCGGTCAGGACATCTCTTTTTCAATACACCAAAGTGTATCCAAGATTATAATCTTGTTATAATTTTCCCATTTATATAAATGAGATATTTAATCTCCAATTTCCATTGTGGGATATTTACTAGTTTTTACACTTGGTCAAATTTAGGAAGTTTTATTAACTTTTCAAGTCATCCACTTTGGACCTCCATTTCTTATTCAAATCAACCTCGATTTTGACATGTGAATACACTATGTTATAGTATTTACGACGACGATTATATCGTGCCTTTAAATCGATCATTCCGACGGACGTCTCCACCAGAATTCTCAACGGAAAATGGTCGTAATCCATTTTTTCAAAAACGAGTTCCAGCAACAACGACCACAAACTTTCCCGTCCCGTGATTGGAGGCCGTTCTTATCCGTACCCTAGGCGTTGCAATTAGACTGGTCGCAACCTTTGTGATATACGGACCCTTTTTTAGAGAAAAGTTATGAGACTTCTACGTCCCGAGAGATGAGATGAATTTACTCCGAATCGAACTGTACATTTGACTAAAAATAACGAAATTGGAAGAAGAAATTATGTACAATGACACTCTATATTTATGTTTTACGATGGAACTCTATTTTAAAACTGATTAAACATGTAAGTTTATGAGTATTTTGTCGGGAGATTAGCTAGAATAACCTACTTTTGAATTTTAATAGCTAGATTCCTATCTAATCTTTTAATTTGGACATAAAAGAATCGCAAAAAGTAATAGTAGACTATAGTACATTGCACCTTTACATGTAAAAATGAACGGTTTTGCAGCTCGGCAAGACTGTTTTGAAGAATAGTGTGTGGTGATGATCTCACTATGCTTAAATAAAATCAAAAATTCTTTTAGAAAACTGTTTCATTGTATTTTTTTTACAAATTATAACAGAAACAAAGAAAACAATACATATAAAGGAACCCATATATAAATTGCTATACACAAAAAAGAATTACACAACGGCTTTTGCTTTGGTTTGCGTATGGAACAGAGACAAACTCCAAAAGAACACTTGTTTTCTTTTTACAACTCAAAACACACATTGGTTTGTCTCTCACTTATAAGAGCAAATCTGGGACTAGAGCTTGTTCTGAAGCAGAAACTACTTCATTTCGCCCTCGCGATTTATGCTTACTACTTCTCTCCCCATTCTTCTTCTTTTTCTTCTTCTTTTTCTCTGAGCTTTGGCGATTTTCTTTTCTCGAGCTCTCTTCTTCACCTTTATCTTTCTCTTTTCCCTTGTTCTTTACAAGAAGAGCGCTTTGGATTGCTCGGGACAAAGATTCTTCATCTTTTACAATCTCTGAATTTGTTTTCGCTTGGAGAGTGATCCTTGACTCATCTCCCTCGTCTAGTTTCACCACTACAGGCCTCTGTTTAAATTTGTTCGGCTTTCTCTTATCGTTAAACGGATCCATGGATGTCTCCTTTGGTAATTTATTAGCTGGAGGATAATCACTTGGCGTGCTTACGCTATCCAGATCGCTCTTTTGAGAACTAAGGTAATACATGCCATGGCGTTTACGGTGTTCAGCTAGTAGAGCTGAAGCAGCACCTTCAGGTGGACAAGACGAAGATGACGAGGCTTCTTGTTGATCTCTAATTCTGAGTTTGGATACAGAGAAACTAATCGTATTTGTGTATGAAACCGAATTCGATTCCACGGGTTTAAGAAATTTTTCACAGATCTCTTCCAAATCCTCGAGATTCTCGTTCAGCTCTAACCCGTCCGGTATACAAACTTTTTCCTGCGTAGTTGCAGAAACAGGTCCAAGATCTTCCGAGAAAACATCTTCCATGAATGTTACGACTCTATAAGCTTCTCTTTCACTGTCTTGGAGGTTTCCTTTCTCGGTTATTTCTTCCTTTATCATACCGATGAATCCCAAAACATTCATAGCTCTCTCCTGCACTTCAACATCATGTGTTCCAGATAACGGAACCAAACCAACTTCAATCACATTCACCAAATTCAATATAGATTCATGTGTGAAAACATTCATCGATGAAGCGCCAGAACTAGACTCCGGATTCAAGGATGGTGATGTCTGTTCCTGAGCCGAGATGCAAGACCTAAGACAGAAGACAAGAACTTTGAAAGCTGATTGTATGTAGATGGCTCTTATAGAAGGTGGCAAGAGATCAGTGCGTGGTTGCAGAAGCGCCTCCACGATTTCAAACGGATTCTTAGAGAACTCAATGTATTCCCCTGAAACCCACGCAGCTGCGGATAGTATTGGGTGCAAGAACAAGTTACCAAGCAATGCAGGATCAATAAGAAGAGCCCAAGAAACACGAACTAACTGCGGTCTAGCATCTATGACCCTCATACCGATATCGATCAACTGATACTCAATCTCTTCCCCTCTTTGACAATGTGGGATTCTCGCCATTTCACTAAGAAGAGACAAATACCAATCAAAGTCAATAATAATCTCATACGCATTCCTCGAGCACGCCGATAAGACCGAAAAAATAATCTCGTTGCAGAACAAAGGGTCTGATTTTAGCGCGTAATTCATCAGAATCTTGCAGATCTCCGACACATTATCTTCATTCACCATTGCCATTACCAAATGCAACGCCTCGAGTTTAACATTTGGATCTTCATCGCTCAACGCCTTCACAACAGCCTCTTTATTCTCTAAAACTGCCCACAAGTGCTTTGTAGCAACAATCGACAATGCGTGTAAACCAAGATACTTAAGATTCGGATCATCTTCCACCAGAAACTCCCTAATCTTCCCAATCGCGAGTTTCACTGCTACTTCGTGATCGCTCAAGCTACTCACAACGGTTCTAATACACTCAAACACTAACGACTTCGCTAATGTCCTCCTTATATGTTCACAAATCGGCTCAACGACCTTCTTACCCAACCTCGGCTCAATCGAAATCAACTTAGCGAATACTTTAAGAACCTTAATCAAAACCCAATTGTTCTTCGAATCAGTAAGTATCTTATAGAACTCAGGAGCTAATGGAAGACAAGAGCCAGGATCTTTACTTGCAAGCTCACAGAATACTCCAACAACAGCAGAAAGAATCTGCGGATCCGAGCTTTCGAGATTTTCAACTAATCGCTTAAAACACACCTTAACCGCATCATGATCCTTTTCGAAAACCCGTAAAACCACACCAATTGCTTTCTTCCTCACAAAAGATTTACTACTACCCAATAGCGTAAACACTTCATGAGTCAAATCTCTAGCTAAATCATGAGTTCCAATCCTAGCTAAACATTCAAGAGCTAGACTAACTTCGTATTCGTTACCACTATTCAAATCCTTACGCATTTGGTTAGTGATCAGAAGCAGTACCGAGGTTTGTTCGTGAAACGATTGAGTGATCGCTTGGTATCCGATCTTCTTGTGATGGAATTTTGAAGAGGAGATAACTTCGACGGCGTGAAAAGCTGCCCAGGACATGTCGACGCCGTGAAGAGCGGCGAGGTAAGTGAGTTTTTGAAGAGCGGTGGATTTGGTTGAGAGATCTGTGGATTTGATTTCGCGGCGGATTTCTTCTAAGGATCTGGAAATGAAAGTTGATTCTCCGAGAAGATGGTGACGAAAGCCTTTGATTAGATCTTCGAGACTTTGTTGGAATAAATTTTCCATTAGAGAATTGGAAGACGACATTGATGTTGAAGGTTGTGATCAGAAATCGGAAGTAGCCATGGAAATGGAGTTTGCAGGGATCGGATTTTGGAGGGTTTTTGGAGATGACGATGGTCGGGAAAGTCGCGATCTCACGGCGAAGAGAGGAAAGGAAGGAGAAGAAAAGTTTTATGGGCTTTACAGATATTAATGGGCCTTAGTAATTTCATGAATTGTTTTTAAAAATGTGTTTTTTGGAAATCAATTAATAGTATTGGACGATTCGTGTCATGAAGTACGAATAGTTTCGTAAATAATTCCTTAACAAATATATATATATATATATATATATATATATATATTTTCTAACATTGGAGTTTTTGACAGTCGTGATTTTTATTTAAATAACTTAACTATCATGTGCTTTAAAAGGTATCATATGCATTTTTATTTCCATTAATTTTTAGAGTGTGATAAAACTTTATTAATTTTTTCAGATTCTTAGGTGTAACATGTATGAGCAAAGTTTAAAAAAAAAAAAAAACATGTATATATGAGCAGAAGCCAAGGCCTTTAAACCACGAAATGGAGTTGTATCTTTCATTGAGAAAAGCTTACCTAAGAAAAGGGAATAGTACTCAAATTGTTTCCTATCATCCTATGTATCATTGTTATCGTGTATATATATATATATATATATATATATATATATATATATATATATAAGTTTTAGTGACATTTAAATTTGATATTTGATTCATTTGTATAACTTGGAACTAATTAAGAGAAAGTTACTTAACAAATATTTTGTTAGTAATTAGTCAAAAAAAAAAAATAGAAGGAAGATATAGAGAGGATATAGTTTGTAAAAGAAACAAAAAAAAATAAAGAGAGAGACTGGAAATTTCAATTAAAAAGGTGAATAATAAAATAAAAGATACGAATTGGAAAAAAAAAATCTCATATGAATAATACCATATTTATTTTATCAATAGAATTATAGATTGTAAATTGTTGTTGTAAACATTTTTTTTTAAAAAAGAAGCCATCTTATAGATGAGAGATCTTAGGTACTGTGAGTGGTTTTACTATTTGTTTCTAAAATGGTTCTAGTAACAAGGTTTAAGTAAATGAATGTTTACGATGCCAAAAAAAGAGTAATGAATGTTTAGTTACTTATTACGATGCCAACAAAAAAACAGTAATGAATGTTTACTTGTTCAATTCGCAGGATCCATTTGCTAATGAGATAAGTTTCTACCGTAACAACAATTCTCTAAATAGTAGGTAGATGTGGTTTCTGTTTGAAAACATAGAAAGGTTACACAAAACACTTTTTTTTGTAAAACATAAAGACACAAATTAGTTTCTTGCTCACGCCATATAAATCCATATAATGTATGGGTACACGCTAAAAACCACGAAAATGCACATGGTTAGGTATGTCAATCGGGTTCGTGGGGTCAGGTCCAAACCTAGCAAAGTCCGTGAATATTTTAGCTCAGTCTGGTTTAGCCACAAAAAAAAAGCATGGCATAATGTATTTTAAAGTCCAACCGACCGAACAAGGCTATTTCATGTTTTTGTGCCTTTTTAAAAAAAAAAACGAACTAAAACTAGTTTCTTAAGTATTTTTTATTGTTTAAGTCTTTTGATGATTTGCTTATGAAGAATGAAAATTAAGTTTTGCGTTAGTTATAGTAGCAGTTTTGACAATCATGATTCGTGTTTAAATAACTTAACTATTATGTGCTCTAAAAAGGTATCATATGCATTTGATATAGTGTTTTGTTTTTGATAAAATGGTGGATTCTAATGTTAATAAAGCAATCTTGATTCTTCCAGGTCAGATTCGTAGGTCTGACATGTTCTTTAATGAGCAGAAGCCAAGGCAGATTCAAACCAAGAAATTGAGTTGCATCTTTCATTGAGAAAAGCTTACTCTAAGAAAAGGGCATATATAGTACTCAAATTGTTTCCTATGCATCATTGTTATCGTATATATAAGTTCTCTATCAAATTGTTTCATATGTATCATTGATATCGTATTTAACTATTTATAAGTTATCATGACATTTAAATTTGATATTTGATTCATTTGTATATCGTATTAACAATTTTTCATTTTTATAGAACTTCATGTATGATGTTTGAAGAATAAATCTGACAACTAAAATAATTCTTGAAAAAGAGTGTCTCTGTAGCACCCAATTAATCCAAAACTTAACAAGCACCAATATGCTTTAAACAAATCCAATTTTATAAAAAAGAAAAAACTAAACCTTCTATAAAAGTACTCATACCAAATATCACACTTCATACCTACGTTAGAGCTAAGATTTGAAACATTCAACGCCTTCCAATTCCTCATCTACATCGAAATTGTTAGACAACTTCTATGATTGAATTAAAATGTTTTTTTTTTCTACAGGTTTTTAGGGTTAGTAGTCCTGCATGGCCGGACTAAACCCCAAAAAAAAAAAAATCTCTAACACAAACGTGTTTAATCCGAAATGCCCCCAAAAAAGTTGGATTCATATTTCTAAGTCCGATCCCGATGCTTTTTCAGGGCTGGACCAGGCCAAACTTCAAGTTTTAGCCTTTAGTTAAATCTACACATGACGGATGGAATCTAACTTATCAGTAACAGCTGAACTGTGTGGTCGATCTTCACATATAATCTAATGGGTACAAAGATTAGAAAGGAACAAAATGTCTATACGTTATATTTTGTTGTTTTCTAGAGAAGTGACTATCAAAACACGTTTTTGTTGTTGTTGCCCAACTTACTATAATAATACCCCACACAGAACTGTTCACGAATGTGCCCTAACATCCAATACATTTCTATTTTCAAATGAGACAAATATTTCATAGTACTACATGGGCCGACCTCGTACTGTCATTAGTCTACGCTACACTCATTCACTACAAAAAATAAGGTGTATAGTAAATTAGTTTACATTATTTTTTGATTGATACAATTAAAATTACATCATTTGTTTGAATGATTTTAATAGTGGCGACTCTAATATTTTGTATCAACAAAAAAGACCGACACAAATACTTGCATCATTTATTATAATTGATATTAATATGTGTCGTTTATAAAAAATGAGATTAAATCTTATATCAGTTTGTAGAAATGATGTTAAATTTTATTTCAGTTCAAAAAAATGATGTTGAATATTTATATCATTCATTTAGTTGATTTTATAATTACATCAATTATAAATAAATGATGCTAAAATTTGTTGTAATTTTCGTTTATAATTAAATTAGAAATATATTATAATTCTAATATACCATGAAATCATCAAATAATATTTAAATTGCAGAATAATTAAATTAAACATCATTTCTTACTTTTTGATTTTTTTTTTGAAAAACATTTTTATTTTATTTTCTTATTTGTTACTTTTTATTTTCTCTGTTCATCTTCTTTATTATTATAATATTTCTTTATTAAATCAAACAAAATTTGTATACAATGATTTTATTTGTTACAATAATAGAAGAGATGGATTTAAACGAACATATATTGCAAAATAGATCTTCTTCTCCTGTTAAAGTGTTAAGATGAACTTGAATGTAGTTTATTGTTTTCATCTTATTCCTTCCTTAAATCTTCTTTGTAATTCTCATCTTCTTCTTAAATCTTATTTGCTAGTCTCATCTTTTTCTTTAATCTTCCTTACAAAATTTATTTTCCCTGTAAAAAATGATGAATAAAATTGTTTTCTACGATATTATGTCCATGACAATGAACACCAAACAAAAGAAAAGTTTTATGCGAAAAATCTAACTGAAGAAACATGAAAAAGAATGAGAAAACGAGAGAATGAGAGAAACTATAAAAAAATTTGACTTGGAACAAATGAAAATGGCTTCTATATATTAGAAACAAAATTCGTGTGCATCTTTTTTGGTGATATAACTGCCTTAAAAACAAATGTTGCTATTAATGAGGATCCCACGTTGAATTAATTCAAAGATTTTGTTTCTCAATCTAGTTTAATTCAAAGATATACTAGCTAATAACAGAAAATATACATTTATTACTATTAACAAAGCCTAGATTTTAGAGATTTAGATATCTTTATAGGAGAGATTTAAGGTAATATTTGCTAATTTTCTTCCTAAATTTTTATGCATATTCTTTAAATTCTTTTTTCCAATTTCTCCTTATCAAATTTAAAAATGAAGAACACGTTTAGCAAATGGTCAAGTGATTGATTTCGTAATATAATTTATAAGTTTACTTTAGAATCGAGAATTTTAAGTTTAATTTATTAGTCCAAGTATATTTTTACAGCTAACTTTTAATTTATTTACAATTTTTGTAAACACAAAATTGTAGTGATCTTATACATCGTGGAGTTAGAAGATTTTAGATTTGAAATACTTATTTAGTGTTAAGTTTATTAATCGTTGTAAAGTAGAACACTACAAGAAAACAGGGCCATTTGCAACAGCCGTTTTCGTCGCAAAACCGTTGCAAATGGCGAATTGCGACGATTTTGCGACGATTTTAGGTTTGTCGCAACTAGCTCGTTGCAAACCGAAAGTTGTCGCAAAAGCGCCGCAAATTCAAGTTTCGTTGCAAAACCGTCGCCAAAATCTCGACGGATTTGCAACAGTATTGCGGCGTCATTTTGCGGCTGTTTCGCGAGTAAATAATTTGCGAAGAAATTGCGGCTAAAGCTTTTGCGACTTATTTGCGTTTAAATGGTTTGCGACGAATTTGCGGCTATAATTTTTGCGACGATTTTGCTGTTATAAGATTTGCTACTAAATTGCGACTAAAATTTGCGACGGTTTTGCGACTCTATTTTGCGACGTATATGCGACGATTTTCAACTCTTTTTTATTATTATTATTTATATTATTAATTAAAAAATAATAATTAAAAAAAAAAATTCGTAAATATTTTAAATTTAAAATTAAACATAAAATAAAGTATTTTAAAACCAAAAACAAATAAAAGCTAAATCCGAAAAATACACAAATCTAATCGAAACAAATATCATCGATCGGATCCTCGGTCCTCGATGTGCCTCCAGCTTCGTCTTCGTCTTCGTCTTCTTCCCCATCTAGAATCTCGCCAAGGGTGGGGTTCGTCTTCGCTAACTCCGCGAACATCCTATCATAGGTGTTGGTCTTCCTTGCTAAGGTTTTCTTCGTCTTCCCTAACTCTTTTCTTGTTTTATGGAGCTCTTCTTTTGTTTCATGGAGCTCCTTGACTATTTGCGGATCCGTCGCCAATCTCGAAACGGGACAAAATGGCACTCCGTGATCATCCGTCCGGATAGATCCAGTAAATGCCATCTTTCCCTTACGGTTTCGAGGAGCCAATTACAAAATAAAATTAAAAGTTTACAATTTTACATAAATGATAATAATATAATTTTATTTTTAAATTGTTAATAGTATTATTTAAAATTGTGAATAAAATTAAAAAAAAAAATTAAGTTTTTACCTGTGATGCGACATGGTTGACCTCCATCGGTGTCACCTGAGTAGGTAGACCATCGGGAGTAAGCTGGGTTGATAGTTCGCCGACTCGCTCAATGACATCGTCGTGGAGCTTGTGGACACGTTCATCAACCCATGTCCCGTCCGGCCTGCGGTGGGTCTTCTCCCAAACCTCTGGCATCGTTGCGGGAACTCCTTTTTCCACCGTCTGACAATGAAAACATATTAGAAGTTCAAATTGTTGTGAGCATAAAAATTGAAAGTAAAAAATATAATAACTTACAATGTTAACAGCATGTTGAGCATAGGAAATCTGGCTCGAACAGTGTTTTGAAGGCTGGTCAGTATCGCCAACCTTCGTCAATCGAGCAGCCTTGCACCAGGCAGCAATCTCCTTCGATTTCTCCAACTGCCAGAAGGCGACAAGGCCATCCCAAATATTGGGATTGAAGAAAGATGGCATACATACCTTCGGAACCGGATTCAAAAGCCACTTCTCCTTCCACCGTCCTATTTGGTTGTTCAGACGGTTCTTCGCTTTCTCCTCAAATGCCTCACGAACTAAACCATCGATCGCGGGGTCCCAATAGTATTTTTGCTGCAAATTGTCAGAAATTAGAACATAAGTTATAAAATTACAAAATTGAATAAATTTATAAATAAATAAAAGTAAAAAAAAAAAAAAAAAATTTACCGCAAATTGTTTGTACCACCGATCCTTGGTCTCCAGGTTAACAAACTTCCAGCTCGTGTGGCACATCTTGAAATCTCGCTCTATGATCTTCCTAACATCTTTTCCGACCGAATTTTTGCAAAATCTAAAAAATAATATAAAAGCATATATTAATAATTATTAAACAAAATAAAATTAAAACTATGTAAAAAAAATACTTACCACACAGCGTTAGGGTTGTCGGTAGTGGTAGGGTCAGGTACTAAATGGGGAAGAACCTGCCGTCCTGGAGTAACGAGAAGCTGCGCGAAGGTCATGTCATCCCATGAAGGAACTGCTCCAGGGTTTGGGCCAGGGGTTGGCTCGGGAGGTGGCGTCGGCTGTGACTCAGGAATCCCGGAACCAGAGTGGGAAGCAGAGGCCTGCGAGGGATGTCTACGCTGTCGCTGTCCTGGTCGTGAATGACCAGTACCACGACCAGTACCGGACTGTACGAACTCTAACCACTCGTTCTCTTCTGCCATCTAAATTTGATAATTTTTGAAATTAGTTATTGCATTTTAAAAAATATATAATTTAATATTGATTTTAACAATTGTAATAATAACATTAAATTAATCTAAACAGATCAAAATAATTTAACATAATTAGTAAATTAAAAATTCTAATTAGTTAATCCTAAAATCTCAAGTACAATTCCATTCCTAATTAATTATTCCTAACCATTCGCAAAATTTAAAATTCATAAAAGAAAAGAAAAATTTAGAGATTTACCTTATGAGCTCGGGATCGGGAATGATTAGGAAGGTCGATGGCACTTTTTATTAGAGAGAGAAAAGTGATTTTGTTGAGCGATAAGTGATTTTGTGAGGAATGAGCGAGGGATTGGATTTCCTTATATAGGAAAAAAAACCTCGCAAGTTCGTCGCAAATCGGTTGCTAAATGGGCCGAAAATTTGACCCAATACATGTTTACCGCCCACGACTTTTCGTTTGCCGCGCACAAATCGTCGCAAATACCTCGCAAAAATTAAAAAACCGTCGCAAAAGCCTCGCAAAGTGTGAATTTCTAGGTGAATGAACGATCAATTAATATAGTTGACAGTGATTTTAGTCGCAAACGTGTAGCAAAGTTTGCTACGTTTTTGCGATGAAATCGTCGCAATTGCGTTGCAATTTAGAAATTGCAACGTATTTGCGACGACTTCGTCGCAAATCCCACGCAAATTAGGTTTAGGGTATACTTAGGGGTTTGGATGTTTTAGACCAAAAATATGATTCATAACATGTAAATATACACTTTTTGGGGTCCTTAGTGCATGTATGAAGCAGAGTTAGTGTACTAATTGAAGTTTTCCGTAAAATCGGCAAAAATGATAGATTGATCGAATTCTTAGTATAAGTACATGTATATCATACTTCGTTATATATGTTTCTCGAAAATGTTTTGAAAAGTTATATTTCAATAATTACAGAGGGATTGTTATTTATTAGACTCATACATTTACATTCGAAGAAGAGCTAATTAAAAGGTTATACAAAACGTATTGGTTAGAGTTTAGGGTATAGGAATTTGCTACGGTCTTGCGACGAAATCGTCGCAAATGAGTCGCAAATTTTATAATACCAATCGCAAAATCGTTGCAAACGTGCATAATTGCGACGTAATTGCGATGAAAGCGTCGCAAAACAGTAGCAAATGCCTATACCCTAAACCTTTGTGTTAATTACCAATTCTTATTACTTGGACATTGATGCAAATAATTTTATTTATAAATTAGGGCCTCTATGATATGTATATATTCCAAATAGAGCAAATTTAAACAATAAAAATAATGAATTGCTTAGTGTATAGGGTAAAGACATTTGCTACGTTTATGCGACGATTGCGTCGCAAAATCGTTGCAAACGTTCATAATTGCGACGTAATTGCGACGAAAGAGTTGTTTAGCTTTGTTTAGATTGCAGTCGTTTAGCTGTTATTTTGATATATGAATTACGCCCTCTATGATATGTTTTTATATATCTTGTTTAAAATATTATTTTTTAACACCACACTCGAAAATACATAGTTAAAATATACACATAATTAATTTTAAATTTATTCATCTTCTTCATCATGATCAGAAACATAACGTTCTACTCTGCCATCTTCGTCACCATCGTCGTCCTCATCTTCCTCTTCGTCTTCATCAAACTCATCTTCATTTCCTTCTGAATCCTCGAATATCACATCAAGACCACTATGAAGTGGGTCGATTATTGTCAAATCGGTGGTTACCTCTGTAGGGATCGAAACTTCTTCGGTTCTTGCAGGTTGCACTGGGGGTTGATCATCATCAGCATCAGCTGCTAACCCCCCGACAATTCGACCCCTTGGGTTAACTTTAATCACGGATAGCCAATCTTGATCCCGTCGTCCACGAGTACGAGGGTAAGGAATGAAGACTACTTGCTCTGCTTGGGATGCTAAAACAAATGGCTCAAACTTGTCAGTGTAGCTCCTATTTCCTTTGACATCAACAACTCCAAATTTGCTGGTTCTAACCCCGAGACCATTGGATGGATCAAACCAATCACAGCGAAATAGTACACTTTTCAAGTTAAGCACACCAGCATACTCAATCTCAATGATTTCTTTCAAAATACCATAGAAGTTTGTATCGCCCGGGACATGAATACCATAATTTGCAGTGGCTTTATTTTGTCCATGTTGAAATGTGTGAAAAATAAAGCCGCGAGTACAATACATCTTACTCGTTTTTATGGTTGCAATGGGCCCCAAAACAAACTCATGTACCCATAAAGGCCAACTTTGTCGAGATGTCTTCGCCACCTATTGTCAAATTGAATTAATTAGTATATATATAAGTAATACTAAGATAAATCATGCATGGTTCTTACCTTCTCCCACATCCAGCCTGCGAAATCACGTTCTAGGTAAAATTGAACTTGGTCATCATTTAGTTCAGGAAATGCTTCTCGTATTTGGCCTTCTAACATTTTGTACACCCGTTAATTAATTAATTAGTTATATATATATTCTCAATTAATATATATATATATATATATATAAATATAAACATATATATATATATATATATACCTCTCATATGGCTGAAAGTAGCTACAATTTAGCATTATATACGTATGGGCAGCTTCCATATGCTTGAAATCACACCACGTTGATTCCTTCACTTTTCCACCCATCCGACCTACATCACAGAAAACATCTGGTACACCCTCCAAGTGATATGTTCGGCCAACCCCACCATCGTCGTATCGTCTACAACGGGTTTTCTTAGTTTGCACGGTTTGGCTAAAGTAGTATGTACAGAAGTTTGATGTCTCTTCTGTCAAATTTCCAGCAATGATTGATCCCTCTACTCTTGCGAGGTTTTTGGCCTTCTTCTTCAAATGTTTGAAGAACCTTTCGAAGGGGTACATCCATCGAAATTGGACTGGACCACCCAAATCTAACTCATGTGGTAAGTGTACAACCAAATGTTCCATCACATCAAAAAAGGAAGGTGGAAATATCTTCTCTAAGTTGCAAATTGTGAGTGGAATGTCTGAATTCAACTTCGAGATTTCGTCCTTCATTAAGGTTCTGGCACATATGTCTCTGAAAAATGCTCCAATACCTAAAACGCCAATACGGTCCGGAGTAAGTTACAAACTAAATACATGTATGTATATATTAATAACCATATATAAACATAACGTCACCTGCAATTGCCTCGTGTACTTCCTGTGGTAAAAGCTCTTGAAAGGCAAAAGGGAGTAGTCGCTGCATGAACACATGACAATCGTGGCTCTTCATCCCATAAAATTTCCCCCCTTGCTCAACACACCTTGAAAAAGTTGACACATAGCCATCTGGGAACTTCACCCACTCCTTAATCCAGTTAATCAAAGCATCCTTCGCAGCAGGTGATAGTCGGAAACTGGGAATAGGTGCCCTACCATCTCTTGTTAGATGCAACTCAGGCCTTATGCATAAAGCCGCGAGATCCAGACGAGATTTCCGATTGTCTTTTGTTTTTCCTGCAACATTCAACAATGTGTGTATAATATTCTCAAAGAAATTTTTCTCCACATGCATGACATCCAAGTTGTGCCTCAGCAGATGGTCCTTCCAGTAAGGCAATTCCCAAAATATACTTTTCTTATGCCAGTTATGGTATACCCCATACCCAACAGGCATATTTGCTGGATTACTTTGCCAATTACCTCCAACTTTTACAGTTTCCTGCGCACCATATTCATCCATTTGTTCTTCCAACTCCTCACCTGAGAGGTAAACCAAGGGGGAGGTTTTAACAGTTCGATTTCGGAACAACGTTCTACTCTTTCTATAAGGATGACCCCTTGGAAGAAAACGACGATGGCAATCAAACCAGCAAGCTTTCCCTCCCGCTGACAATTGAAACGATTCAGTCTTGTCTAAACAATAAGGGCAAGATAATTTTCTGTGCGTTGTCCATCCAGATAGCATACCATACGCCGGAAAGTCGCTTATCGTCCACATGAGGACTGCCTTCATGTTGAAGTTCTGACGGCTCGACGAATCAAATGTGCGTACACCAACATGCCACAACTGCTTTAGTTCCTGTATAAGAGGTTGTAGGAAGACATCAAGTGATCTTTTTGGATGCTTTGGCCCTGGAACCAAAATGCTGAGAAATAAAAATTCTCGATGCATACACATTTCCGGTGGAAGATTATAAGGCGTCACTATGACTGGCCACAACGAATATTGCCTACCAGACATCCCAAATGGACTAAATCCATCAGTGCAAAGACCCAAATACACATTTCTATGTTCTACAGCAAAGTCTGGATATACCGTGTGAAAGTGTTTCCACGCCTTTGCATCTGATGGATGGGCGACAACTCCTTCCTCACAATCGTGTTCCGCGTGCCACCTCATTGCCCCTGCTGTCTGCTTTGATTGATATAATCGCTTCAGCCTATCTGTTATTGGAAGGTACCACATACGCTTGAATGGGACTTTGGTGCGACCACTAGTATTCTTATATCTTGGATGAGAGCAAAAACGACATTCCTGCAGCTGAGCATCATCTTTCCAAAAAATCATACAATTATCAATGCAGACATCAATCATCTCAGACGGTAATCCAAGACTTCCTACCAATCTTTGTATCTCATAGTAACTCTCTGCAGAGTTATTACCCTCTGGCAAATACTCTTTAAACAATTCACCCCATTTATCCATGCAATTTTCACTAAGGTTATATTTGCTTTTAATTGTCATCATCCTAGATGCTAACGACAATTTTGAAAGCCCTTCTCTACATCCTTCGTAGATAGGTTGGTTAGCAGCCTCTAACATATCATAAAATCTTTTAGCACTCGGGTTTGGTTCTTCAAAAGTATTATCACTAAACGAAGCAGTAGTTTCTTGAAATGCATCATTGACCATATCATTAAACCTATTCCCATCTGTATTTCGATATGCAGATTCACTAAAATTATCATGACCATACTGATAATTACTATCCTCATAATTAGTACCACCTTCTACATTCCCAGGATTATAACTTCTACTTGAACTACCCGGAACATTGACAACAAAATCCTCCCCATGCGAAAACCAAACATAGTAGTTAGGTAAAAACCCCCTCATAAATAAATGTTTCCAAACAGTTCGCGTATCATGTGGAGCAAAGTTTTTGCATTTCACACAAGGACAGAAAATTTTCACGTTACTGTCGTTGGTATATCCTGCGACCGCCCCTGGGTTGTTTGTCGCCTGCGCCAAAAACTGGTCAAGCCCTTCTCTAAATTCTCTAGACACTTCGCCAGTTTCTGGATCTTTGCGGTTGTACATCCATGCTCGAACCACGTAGACCTCATGATGCGAAGACATCTTCGAGTAAGTATCAAAATAATTTCTCTTTCAGAAATTTTTGGAAAAAAAAAAATTTCTCCTCGGATTGGTTTTTTTGATTACGATTGGAATGTTTTTTGTGAATTTGTTCATCACACATTCGAGGTTTTTATAGAAAACTGGATTATTTTGCTACTAATTTGCGACATTTTTGCGTCCATTTTGCGACACATTTGCGACAAAAATATTGCACCCATAGTTAGGTAAGCATCCTAAACACGT
Source organism: Draba incana (assembly GCA_963576765.1). NCBI lineage: Eukaryota > Viridiplantae > Streptophyta > Magnoliopsida > Brassicales > Brassicaceae > Draba > Draba incana. The sequence goes on from OY755204.1 coordinate 45,729,328, forward strand.
GTTCTAATAAATTCGTCGCAAAATTCTCGCAAAGTTTGCGACGTTTTTGCGTCTAAAAGTTAAATTCGAAGCAAAATTTTCGCAAATGTTGTATTTATAATTTGGTAAGTTATTACGACGAAACTTTTGTTTTATAGTTTGGTAACTTAAGATGTAATTTGTACTTTTTTGTTATTAGTATTAATATGTTTGGGTGACAAGTAAAATTTTTGAAACTTATATTAATAATATAATATTCTGATATTTTAACATTATTTAATTTATTATTTTAACATTAATTACTAATTGACATCGATGTTTATAAACGTACGTACAATCGAGATATATATATATATATATATATATATATACACATAGTGCATTACCTTTAGTATGATCATCGCGTCCCCCAATCCATTAGATTCCATTTTATGAATCACTCCTACCACATATGGTACGTGACGCCATATGGTACGTGACGCCATTTTATGCAACTCTTTTACCAGTGTCCACCCACGGGTGTGTCCACCTGTATATATTCAACGTAGAATAAGTAAACTATATATAATTAAATTGTCAATTAACAAAATATACAAACTCAGAAATATAATATATTAATAATAATAAAATTTCATTATACCTGTTAATTTGTTGACATTAGCAATTGTCGTCTTCCAAAGGACATCGGTGAACGATGGATCTTCTGCCTCGACAACACAGTTAACCATTTGTACATGTCTCTCATAAGAATTGCATGCTTCCAACATCGATTCTTCAAGTTTTTTCCTTGCTCGTTCTTCTGCTTGTCTCCCACCAGCCGGACCCGGAATCAAAGATCGATTGTTATCCATATTTGTTGAAGTATAGAATGCGAGGTAATTAATGTGGATATAAAATCGATTTTATAGAATGTTCATTTCAGTTTGCGACTAAATTGCTACTATTTTCCAAGACTTTTGCGACCGATTTGCGACTTAAATATTACACATATAAACAAGTAAGAATCAATTAAAACGTGTGTAACCAACTTGCGTTGCAAATCCCTCGCAACACTTAAATCGTCGCAAATGCGACGCACGTTTTGTGACCAGTTTGCGTCGAGTTGTAATTTTGGACGCAAAAGCGTCGCAAACGTTTATTCGACGCAAAATCGTCGCAAAATGTGCGTCGAAGTTGCGTCTAAACATTTCCACAGACGCCAAATCGTCACAATTTTGCGACGGTTTTGCTGCTATATTTTCCCACACAAATTAGCGACGTTTTTGCGTCATTTTGCCAAATGTCGTCGCCGATTGGTCGCAAAATCGTCGCAAATTTGCGAGGCTTTATTTCCGTCGCAAATTTCCGTTGCAAATGGCCCTGTTTTCTTGTAGTGGAATGTCATTTTATATTAAATTGATGTAAAAACAGGAAAATAATTATGTCAGTTTTTATAATCGAAACTTTTTTACAATAATTATTGTACGTTATTAGTAAAAAAATAATTTGCTTCAGTTTTGATTGATGCAATTTTTTGTATCATTTAATTTAAATGATGTTGACAAAAATTCTTAAAACGTCAATCCTCTAATTGATGTAAATTCATATTTTAGTATCAATTTTGTTAAAGTGATACAAACTAATATAAATTGCATCACTTGTATCAAAGTGATGTTAAATTATTTATTATTAACATCAATTATTATAATTGATACTAAATCATATATACTTGTTTCATTTATAAATAACCAATTTAAAATAGTATTACTCAATTTTGTGATACAATTTATGTGATGCAAATCACCTTTTTTTGTAGTGATTTATTGGGTGTTTGAACATCGCCAATTCGGGAAGACGCAAATTTGGGACCAAATTAGACTTAATTCCAATGTGAACGTGAACGTGGAAGTGGTCCAGTGTTAACATTTTAACAAAGTCGGAATCCTCAGAAATAGGAGAAGAAGATTCTAGTAGGGCTAGGACGGATCCAGATATCCGGCAATTTCAAAGTATCCGGATCTGCCGGATCCGTATCTTTACTATCCGGATCTGACTTTCGGATATCTATCCCAATATCAACATATTCGTGGATATCCGAATCCGGATCCGTAATAAGATTTAAAAATAAAATTATATATATATATATACATATATTTTAAAATAATAGAAAAACTATTTTTATAATAATAAATATAATTTAATTATAAAATAAATAAATAGAAAAATGATTTAAAATTTCTTTGTAATGTATAAATTTTAATATTCTTTTAGAAATATTAATAAAATAAATATTTTAATATATTTAAAAGATTCTGATTCTGATCTAGATCCGGTGCTCCGGATGTGACACTCCGGTTTCAGGGCATATGTGGTATATACGGTATATGCGGAGAGACTTAAAAGAATTGATTTGGCTACCTATATCACCAAAGTGCACTTATCTTTTCAGTCACAGGTCTTGAGAGAACTCCAGAGTTAAGCGTGCTTGAGCTGGAGTAGTTTCAGGATGGGTGACCTAGTGAGAAATCATTTCCAGTACCGCGTTAGTGAGGTCAAATCACGGGAAAAGATCGCGTGGTGATTTGCAGGATCAGTAAACATGACTTCCGAGCCTCCCGGACTAACGCACCGACCGTCGGAGAATGTGGGCCCACGGGCCGTGAGTGGACGTGGAGCCCATGGATTGGGCGGTCGGGGCGTTACAAGTGGTATCAAAGCGAACCCTGACAACTGTATGTTGTCGGGGTAATGATCTTGGTATGCGCAACGAGGACGTTGCAATCTGTTAGTGGGGGGTGGTTGTGATACCCCAGTTTCAGGGCATATGTGGTATATACAATATATGCGGAGAGGCTTAAAAGAATAGATTTGGCTACCTATATCACCAAAGTGCACTTATCTTTTCGGTCACAGGTCTTGAGAGAACTCCAGAGTTAAGCGTGCTTGAGCTGGAGTAGTTTCAGGATGGGTGACATACTGGGAAGTCATTTCCAGTACCGTGTGAGTGAGGGCAAAACACGGGAAAAGATCGCGTGGTGATTTGCAGGGTCAGTAAACATGACTTCCGAGCCTCCCGGACTAACGCACCGACCGTCGAAAAATATGGGCCCACGGGCCGAGAGTGGACGTAGAGCCCATGGATAGGGCGGTCGGGGCGTTACACCGGATATCCAAATTTTTGGAGCGGATCTGACAGATCTCGGATCCCGGATAAGAATCCCACTCCTAGATTCTAATATCATCAATATAAATATTATATCAAACTCTTTTATTTTGAAAATTGTTAGCCACATATATGTTTTTTGGATCTGACCCTCTGGATATCCAAATTTTTGGAGCGGAACCAGAACTGATCTCGGATCTCGGATCTCGGATAATAATATCACCCCTAGATTCTAGTATCATAAGTACTATATCGGACTACTTTATTTTTGAAATACTTAGCCACATATATATTTTTTGCCGACATTTCTCATAAAATATCTTGTATGTAATTGTATATTAAGGTATTTTATGGATGAAGTGTCGTGATTGTCTTGCGTCATCAAACTCAAAAAAAAAAAAAAAATAGAATAGCTCGAGAACATTGGGTAGGAATTTTTTTTCTATTGTTCAATTTTCTTTTTGGACCATATTGTAATCACTTACTCCGTTTAATATGAAACTCAAAGTTGACAAAAAAAAAAGGGAAGGAATTTCTTCTAATGGAGGGACGAGTTATGCTCACACCTAGTCTGATACTCGAGGGATACTTGTAACGGTAAAACATGCACAAGTGACATCATCATCATGATAGTCTTCGGAAAAATGAAAAGGAGTGTCCCACGTCCAAGTCATGCAACAACCAAGAGATAATTTATATTGGGTACGTATTGGTTGAGTTTGAGACCACATATAGAGATGAAGGTCTCATTCTGCTGTTTTACAGGAATAGTAGAAAGGAACGTGATGCTAGACAGCATCAGCTCTGAAGGCCACAAGCAACAAAGTATTTAGAGCCATTGAAAAAAAAAAAAAAACAAATTAAGGAATACATAAATACTCACGTATATATATATATATATATATATATATATATATATAAAGATATGGGAATATACTACCATTTTTTGTAAAAATCTTACAAAATTTACTACATTTTGAAATTTCTTGTAATGAATACCACATCTTGGATTCTAGTGAGTGTCAATTGACACAATTGCCTTTGAGTCTCACCAACTATCTATGTAATTTTCGTCCACGAAACCATGTTTATCCATTGATTCTGTTTACATCCACCGTCGCCGTCTTGTCCACAGTCGTCGTCTTGTCCACGAAAATCAGCTCTGTCTCCGTCGTGGTCACCGTCACCATTTTTGTCTACGACCACCGTCGCCTTCACGGCTTTTGTCTACGACCACCGTAGCTGTCACCACAACCATGTTTATCCACCAATTTTTTGTCTACGACCACCGTCGCCGTCGTGTCAACAAGCACCGTCACCGTCGCCGTCGTGTCCACCGTCGTTGTCTTGTCGATGGCCATCGTCTCCATTTTTGTCATGGCCACTGTCGCCGTCACCTTTTTTATCTACGACCATCATCACCATATATATATATATATATATATATATATATATATATATATAAAGATATGGGAATATACTACCATTTTTTGTAAAAATCTTACAAAATTTACTACATTTTGAAATTTCTTGTAATGAATACCACATCTTGGATTCTAGTGAGTGTCAATTGACACAATTGCCTTTGAGTCTCACCAACTATCTATGTAATTTTCGTCCACGAAACCATGTTTATCCATTGATTCTGTTTACATCCACCGTCGCCGTCTTGTCCACAGTCGTCGTCTTGTCCACGAAAATCAGCTCTGTCTCCGTCGTGGTCACCGTCACCATTTTTGTCTACGACCACCGTCGCCTTCACGGCTTTTGTCTACGACCACCGTAGCTGTCACCACAACCATGTTTATCCACCAATTTTTTGTCTACGACCACCGTCGCCGTCGTGTCAACAAGCACCGTCACCGTCGCCGTCGTGTCCACCGTCGTTGTCTTGTCGATGGCCATCGTCTCCATTTTTGTCATGGCCACTGTCGCCGTCACCTTTTTTATCTACGACCATCATCACCATCTAGAGTCACCGTCGCCGTCGTGTCCACATCCACCATCACTGTCTCCGGCATCATCTCCGGTACCATCTCCAATTTTTCTGTTTTGAGAAAGAGAGAAGGAAAGAGAAAAAAGGAGAAGAAGAAGATATGTGGGTAAATATGTCTTTTCAATTATGGGGTTGGTCAGTGCCGGCTTAGGGAGGGGAACACGTGGTGCGCCGCCTGTGGGCCCCACCCCGTGTCTCAAGAATTAGGATCCCAAATTTTTTTAACCCAAAAAAAAATTTGTTAATTAAAAATTAAATTTATTTAACTTAAAAAAGGCCCATAAATATTTTTTATAATGTTAATTTTTTTATTTAATTAAATGACATTACACAAATATATTTTTTTTAAAAATAAATTTAGCAAAAAATTTTAAAAATCAAATTTAAAAGGCCAAAATTTTTTTTTCCCACGGGCCCCATTTATTGTTGAGCCGGCCTGGGTATGGTAGATTTAATAAAGGGTTGAAAAATGTGATAGAAGAATTTTGGAAATTTTTTTTATGGGATATAGTTTTCCCTACATATATACATAAAAACTTTTTGGGCCAAAAATCCATACTTCCTCTGTTTGGTTCAATGTTGGGTCTGATCCTAGGGAGAGTAGGACTCTTGGGCCAGAAACCCATATTTCCTTTGTTTGGTTCAGGGCTGGGTCTGAACCTAGGGAGAGTAGGAGTCTTGGGCAAGGAGACATCTATAATGGGTGGGTCTCTCAGTCCCTCTCCCTATGTGAAACTCCTTCTGTGAAACACTCGTATTTTAGTGATGACTAGAATAAGGTCTGCGTTAATATGCGGATTAACACATGAAAGTTATTAATTATATTTAAATTTTAATTAAAAACCGTTGAATTCGATAGAATATAAATCAATAGAGATCATTTATATCTTAATTATTATGTCATGATCGATATAATGTGAATTCATAATCATATATATAACATAATTCAAATCATACTCAATATTATTTTTTTAACTATATAATAAATCGTAAAACGACTAAAATATATTAGAATTAAAAAAATTTTTAGTAAATTTCATTTTAGTAACTTCATAGAAAACATATAAAGAATATTATCTTTCATCCATATATATACATCTTATTATATCCTCTCTACATCTCATATATTATTAGTTTTATTAGTTGAGACTATTATAAATTTTCCATTCTCTCTACATCCTATATATTATTATTTTTATTAGTTTAGACTATTAGAAATTTTCCATTTAATTATCTGAGTAGTTACTTGGAAAAAATTTTTTATTGGTTTTTCATTTTAAATTTATTTTTGTTTAACTAAATTTAAATATTAACATGTTTCGTCATCCAATCAATATTCGACACATGTCATGATCTCGTCATCCAATAAATTTTAGGATCTTTGAGTATCTAAAAAAAAGAATCAATATTAGATCTTTTTCTGGTTTTAGACACTCAAGAATCCTAAATTTTAATATATTTAATTCTAAAAAGTTTTTAGACATTAAGAAGACTGTCTCCATTAGACATGCTCTAAGGGCATGAGCAACGCTGAAACTTTTAAAGTCAAAAAAAAAAAAAATTGATTAATTGGTCTGATCCGTTTCTTCCGTCTTTATATTGAGAATATTTTTTCTGTTTTTTCAAAGACTTTTTTCATTGGCTCAATACTTTTTCAGTGTTTTAATATTTAATTAATTACCCAAATAAAAAGAAAAATATTAAAATAATGCATATGAGATACTCAAGAATATATTTCCATTGCACATGGTCTAATAAGCTAATTTCTTACCCTAGTTCTGCCAATTTTGGCGATTTTTCATTTATATTTAAATATTATATAACGGTATATTTTTCTCAATAACATGTTAATTATTAGTATCTACATCAATTTATTAAAGAGGTATTTATAAGTGCTGCATAACGCGAATTTTTTGTTGCTAAATGGTAAATATTTCATAAAATAAAATGTTATAGGATACAATTCAGAATAAACCGAAGAACCTATGGTGATGCGTTCATGGCAAAAAAGATAAAAACATGAACGCATAATACAACAACTGTTTTCAGTTAATGGAGTTGATGAAGTGATGACGATAGAAGATAATTCAATACCGAACCAATACGCAAGAGAAGACACAAGGCACTAATGCACAGACACATAACGCGTATTTTCTCTACTCTTCTATTTATCTACGTGTATATATATATATATATATACTAGAATTTTCTCGCGCTACGCACGAGTGTCTTTTTTACAATTTTAATATATTTGAAGACAAATAGTTTGATTTATCTATATTGCATAAAACATTATATTTAAAAACAAATAATATGTGTTTCTTTGTCTCTTATTCTTTTCGGCTACCAGTTTCTAAATTTTAAGATGAGTTTTCCATTTTGAGATGTAGATCTAGTTCTTCAGAGGTGGCTTTTTCTGTCGTTTCTCTAGGTGTCTTCGGCTTCTCGTCTCTCATGTGTTACACTTACAAACGGTGATTCAAGATTAGTTTGAATAATCAACTTACTTAAAGCTCGGTGGTAAATCCATTTGTTTAGACTCTATTTTGATGCGACTTTGGTGTTTCACTACCTTGGTTGCTCTCGGATAAGTTTGGCTATGTCAAGAGTTTTGCTATCTACGGGTTATCTCCACTCCGGTCTCTGGTTTTACGTATTGTATATTTTTAGTCTTTCGGACCAATTTCCGGGTGTGCTTTGGTCTTTGGTGTTTCGTCTTACCTTGCAGGTTTCTTCTTAATACTTCATCGCTTTGTTTCTATCCGGAACTGAGTATGAAGCGGTTCCTATTAAGGGTCTCCGTTTAGTTGGTTTAAGGATCGTTTGCTCCATGATTAGGGGTGGACTACCGAACCGAAACCAAACCAGACCCCGAACCCAAACCAGATCAAAATTACCCGAACCGAACCCGAACAGATTTTCTAAAATATCTGAATGGGTCTTCCATACTTAAAACCAAAAACCCGAAATCGAACCCGAACCGAACCGATAACCGAACGGGTACCCGAAATATACTAAACATAAACGAACAAAAATATATTTAGAGTTAATATCGGATATGTAATTCTAGTTTATGTAAATTTTTATTGTTTTTTTATTTAATTAATTCGAATATTGTGTATATATTTCAATAAAAATAACCAATTTATGTTATTATTTTAACTATTACAATAAAAAATTGTTATTTTCTATAGGGTATTTTTGGATAAGTCGAATAACAAAGAACCGAGTAGTTTTTGGTCCAAATTAAAAAGAAAATAAGGTAATTATAAATTTACCGAGTAGTTTTTGAATATTATCAACATTTTTTAGTATTACGGATAATCCAAACTGGCCTGAACCGAACCCGACCCAAAGTTTTCTAATACTTGAATGGGTATTATATCTCTAAATCCGAATACCCAAAAATCTGAAATACCCGATTCGAACCCGAACGGGTACCCGTTATTTTATTTTAAGATATTATTTTCTTATGGCTTTTGCTCAGTAACGTTAATAAAACACAACTATTAGTAGAATAAAAAATTTAATTATTTAAAATTAAAAATACAAATTACATTTGTAAAGTTTTAAAATTTGTAATGACTTTAAAATATAATGTTGTATGGTTTCAAAATATATTGTAGTATTGTACTTACATCATATGATGTGTACTATATTTACTTGATAGTTTAGATTTTTTTCCCTCATCCTCCTAATCTTTTATAGTTCCACTTAAATTTTCTTTTTAGGTTAAAAATAAAATCATAAATCAAATTACCTTGTGTGTAAATTAGAATAATTTCTTATTTCCTTATTTTCATTTTATGTACGTATAACTGAAATAGTTATCTTAAATATACCTAAATTTAATTTATTTTCTTTTTATTTAATGTAATTGCAATAATTTCTTATTCTCTTAATTTTGCTTTATGTAATTATGAAATTATATATGGTTTTATGAATTTAGTTATAGATCAATTTGTTTTTTAAAATTTTAGAACTTATTTGATGATTTATAACGTATTAAATATTGTTATTAATTTAGTGAACTATATTTGTATAAGGTTTAAAGTTTAATTTTAAATATTGAAAATAACTTTTGAAATTCTTTTGATAATGATATAACCAATTATACCTAAATTTAATTTATTTTCCCTTCATTTGATGTAATTGCAATAATTTTGTATTCTCTTATTTTTACTTTATGTACGTATGAATTTATGTTTGTCTTTATGAATTTAGTTATGGATCAATTTGTTTGTTTAATTTTAGGACTTATTTGATAACTTATTATAACACATATTAAACTTGTTATTATTTTAGTGAACTATATTTATATAAGTTTTGAGGTTTGAAGTTTAATTTACAATATGGAAAATGACTTTTGAAATTCTTTTCATAATGATATAACCAAATGTATTAATTGTGAAACTATAAAAAAAAAAAATTGAAAACATAATTAAATATACATGTGGATGATGAAGTGGCTTAAGGAGAAGAGAGAAAAACTAACTCTATATATATAGATATATATGTAATATATACCGTGTGAATTTATTATCTTGAGGATATATATATATAGCACTTTCAATATTGGGGTCTCCATGTATAAAATATCAAATAAATATATCTTGAGGTTCATGAAAAAAACGTGTTATATTTCCGTCCAATTTTTTTTGTGGCTAGTTTCTTCTAATAGCGACTCTAGCAAATATCATTTACCTAAAATCATCTTTATTTCTTGTCATTTATCAAATTAACTCAAAAAACAAAACAAAAACTTAAATTAACGATATGTCATGAAGAGAAGAACAAAAATATGTAGGAAGGCAATCAAAAACAAAAATTAAGATGTAGAAAGAACTAAAAAAGGTAGGACCAAACGAAAATTTGAAGAAAATTAAACAAAAAATTGAACAGGGTGCAAATTAGGGCATGATTTAATCAAGGCATTGGGTGATTGGCGTCATTATTACGAAAGCTTTTATCCAGAATATCTGCCAATCATAAAACTTGCAAAGAAAGGTTCCTAAATTTCTTATGGAGAAGAAAGTTACCCCATTCACTCCCTCTCAAGCAACCTTGTAATTATAACATCTTAAGAACTCCTTAAGAGCCATGGTTGTACATGCTCTCTAAACACAAAATGAAAGAGATAACCATATTATATTTACTACCTATATTCACACAAAAAACTACAAAAAATAAATTGGAGTAATATGTTAATCCCAATACACTATATAATATAAAATTCACATATTACCCCAACATATTACCCACCTATAATGATGCTCTAAGAAGTAGAAACTAATGCTCTTCTACGTGATTGATGAATGAAAAAAAGTTAGCAAAAGAACCATTGCTCTTCTATCCTCTACATAGACACATTAGAGGTTGGGATTGTCACCATTGAAATCAATGGTCTCTCCCATTACACTGGCCTCTTGGATACTGATGTCCATCCAATCCAACACACCTATAGTAACGATATAATTTGGTAGAGTAGTGAATTTTGGTGGATCTAAATTGTATAAAGATTACTAACGTGTAAAAATCTACTTAATTAGTACAAAAACTTAAAATATTACCATTATAGTTTACGAACACACGGATGGATTAAGAAGTAACCAAAAAAAAGTAGGCGATTTTGAAGGTTTTATAGTTTCTAACTTTTTAAAGGACAAATAATTAGACAGGACAATATATAGACTTCTATAAATAGATGAAAGGGGGATGCAGAGGTAAGCGAACAAAAGCAAATAGATTTATAAAAAAAATAAAAAAATGTTTTGTGGAGAGTCATCGTCGACTGTCCAAACCTTGAACATTGCAAAGAGTCTTAGCTTTCTGTTCCCTAACCCATCACCATTAATCAACCTCATTTCCGTAGGACATCAAAACAAGCTGCGCCGTTCAAACCTCGGTGAACGATGTAAGGCCAAGGCATCACGGTCTAACATTGATCAGAAATATACTATCGTCAAACAAAAAGTTAACAAAACCAAAGTAAAGGGTTACATAACAGCCCAAGAAGAGTTACTTGAGGGTCTATCTTGGTCAAGAGGTCTCGATGACATTGCTGATATCGCAGGCAGATCATTGCTCGTGGAGCTTATTAGCTCCGAAGCTGACCTTGGTGAGTATATATTTCATCAAACATAACATTATTTAAGAAGAAATAATAATAACAAGAAGCTAGCTAGCTAATTTTTGCTCGTTGTTTCGTGCTTGGTTGAAGTAAATATATTCATGATTATGGCTCAATTATGGCTCAATTCATGGTAACAATACTTATAACCATGCAAGTGTTGATTCATTAGCCTTATCCCAATCGCTCAAGTTGTTATCCCTTCTTTTTTGGTACCATTTGCTTCATAGCTAGGGTCTGATATATAGTACCGACTTATTATGTTTTAATGCTTTTTTTTCTGTTTCGCCATGAAACCATTTTTGGGTACAAATAATTTTATAATGGTATTGACATTCTTAGCAAAAAATAACCATGCAAGTAACACATTTGTCAGGGACAGAGAAGGAACCGGTGACGGGCTATGCACAACGTGTCTGGTTCAAAGCCCGTGATGGGAAGTACGAGTGTGTGTTCGACATGCCCGAAGATTTTGGTGCCGTGGAAGCCATCAAGATTCAAAATCAGCACCAAAGAGATATGTACATCAAGGAGGTAGAGCTTGAGTTACCAAGCGGCCACGTTAAGTTCACATGTGAATCATGGGTAGCTCCCAAGTCCATTGACCCAACCAAGCGTATATTCTTCTCTAACAAGTCATACTTACCGTCCCAAACCCCGGAACCTCTTAAGAAACTCAGAAAGGAAGAGCTAGAGACCTTACAAGGCAAGAACCGCGGCCGAGTTGGTGAATTCGCCACGTTTGAGCGTGTTTATGACTATGACGTATACAACGATATAGGTGACCCTGACAACGACCACAAACTTTCCCGTCCCGTAATTGGTGGCCGTTCTCATCCGTACCCTAGGCGTTGCAAGACTGGTCGCAACCCTTGTGATACGGACTCTTCCTCAGAGAAACGTTATGGAGACTTCTACGTCCCGAGAGACGAGAAGTTCTCTACGGTCAAGGGCAATGCATTCACGAACAAGGCCTTCATGGCATCTCTCCCTTCCGTGTTACCACAAATGGAGTGTTTTTTGCTCGATCCTAAATTGCCTTTCCCACACTTCAAGTCCATAGAAGATCTTTTTGAAGTGGGCAAGAAAGATGGCCATTTACCTATGATCCCTAGAATTATCAAAGCTGTTACTGAAGCTCAAGATAATATTCTCCAGTTTCATCCCCCTATTCTCCTTAATAGTAACTACCTTCCTCTCTCATTAATTACAATATTATAGCAATTCTTTTTTTTTTTGTTAAAGGGTTTATATTATAACAATCTTACTAAAATTAATAAATCCTTAATTTACATTGATTCAGAGGATAGGTTTTCATGGCTCCGAGATGACGAGTTCGCTCGCCAAACACTTGCCGGACTTAATCCCTATAGCATTCAGCTAGTTACGGTAAGCTATATATAAAAGAAAGAAATATCCATGTTTAAAATATATGGTGATTAATTGGATTACAAAAATCATTTGAAAATGAGAATATAGGATGTTAATATAAGAACTTGGCATTGTTATTCCAGGAGTGGCCATTGAAAAGCAAACTAAACCCTACCGTTTATGGTGATCCAAACTCACTCATTACTTGGGAAGTTGTGGAAAAAGAAATCAAAGGAGTCATGTCAGTTGATGAGGTAGGGGTTTTTATAAAGACGCACATGTATATGCATACCAAAGAGTTTCCTTAATGAATGATCATTGCATGCTTGCATGCAGGCTCTAAACAAAAAGAGATTGTTCATGTTGGATTATCACGATTTGCTTCTACCGTATGTGAACAAAGTGAGAGAATTGGATGATACCACTTTATACGCTTCTCGAACACTATTCTTCCTTGGTGATGATAGTACATTGAGGCCTGTTGCAATTGAGTTAACTCGTCCCCCAAATGTCCACAAGCCCCAATGGAAGAAAGTCTTCACGCCAGGCTATGATGCTACATCATGTTGGCTATGGAATCTTGCTAAGATTCATGCAGTTTCTCATGACGCCGGTTATCATCAGCTTATTTCTCATTGGTATTGAATAAAACACTCCTCACTACAAAATTAATCTTCTAATAAATATATGGTTTCTTATTTATAACAAAATTTAGTTAAATGATAAACTAGTAATGAGATGGAGAAATTATATAGGTTGAGGACTCATTGTTGTATGGAGCCATACATAATAGCAGCAAATAGACAACTTAGCGCAATGCATCCCATATATAGGCTTTTGCATCCCCATTTTCGCTACACCATGGAAATCAATGCTCGTGCACGCCAAAGCCTCATCAATGCAGGTGGAATCATTGAGAGTTGTTTCTGGCCCGGAAAGTATTCATTAGAGCTAAGTTCAGACGTCTACGGTAAACTATGGAGGTTCGACATGGAAGGCCTACCTGCGGACCTCATCAGAAGGTATAATTCTTGGTGTTTTTGTCATTGTAGTAATTTAATGTGTGTATCCATCTAATATCACCAAAATTAAATTACTAAAATTCTTGGGTGGGGTTTTCCACCGTTTGAGATAGCGATCTAATATAATATATATATATATATATATATATATTAAATTATACACAGTTTCTCAAAGGTTTTCTAGCCCTAAGAGACTAAGTTGCGCTAAGAGAATCGTCATTGGTAACTTCTTGGAGTCTAAATGTGGTGTTTTTATAATATGAAATTATTAAAATGGTTGTAAAAGGAAGAAAGAGAGTGTTTTTGTAGAGTATATTGAAATATAAAATTAATAAAATTTGAATAAAAAGAGTAGAGAGTGTTTAAAAGGAAGAGAGAGTGTTTAAAATTAGATTTTTTGGAGAGTGTTTTTAAAAGGAAGAGAGAGTGTTTAAATATAAAATTAATAAAAGTTGAGTAAAATGATGAAAGAGAATGTATAAAGTTGAGTAAAAGGAAGAGAGGGTGTGTGTTTTAATAATTTTATATGGCCTTAAGACACGATGGTGTCTGCAATAAGGATGGCCTAAGTTGTCTTTCTTTTTTTTTCTTGAATTATAATATTTTAATACTTCCCTCTATATCTTTTTCTTTCACGTTTTAAAGATTTATTTATTTTAAAGTGATGTTTTCAATTTGTTATACAAATTATTTGTGTTTTTGTTATTTTTACTGTTTAAACTTTGCAAATTGTTTTGGAGTTATAAAGAAAATTAATGATATCTTAATTTGTGTGCAAAACCTTCAAATATCAAATAAAATATATTTTTTTTCACTAGACTTCTGATAGATTCCCATTGAAAATGCTCTAATATTAAGCTAACTAACTATCTGTACATAAAAACAAATTGTGTGATAGGGGGTTAGCTGTGGAAGATGAGACCGCGGAATATGGAGGTGTACGACTGACGATACCAGACTACCCATTTGCGAATGACGGTCTAATGTTGTGGGATGCACTTAAGGAATGGGTAACAAACTATGTGAAACACTACTATCCAGATGCAAGACTGATCATCTCGGATACAGAACTCCAAGAATGGTGGAGTGAAGTTAGGAACATAGGACACGGCGACAAGAAAGACGAACCATGGTGGCCTGTTCTAAAAACACAAGATGACTTAATCGGCGTAGTGACTACGATTGCATGGGTCGCTTCAGGTCACCATGCAGCTGTAAACTTTGGACAATACGGATATGGAGGATATTTTCCAAACCGACCAACCACTGCTAGAAGAAAAATGCCGGTTGAAGAACCAACAGAGGAAGAGCTAAAAGAATTTTATGAAGAGCCAGAAAAAGTTTTGCTTAAGACATTTCCTTCGCAAAAGCAAGCGACTCAAGTGATGGTTGTTTTGGATCTTTTATCAACTCATTCACCTGATGAAGAGTATATTGGAGAAGAACCAGAAGCAACATGGGTCAATGATCCTGTTATTTATGCAGCTTATGAACGATTTAAAGAAAGGATTCAATGTCTAGAAAGAGTGATAGATGAGAAAAATGGGAATGTTGAGTTGAAGAATAGAGCAGGAGCTGGTGTAGTTAAGTATGAGCTTTTGAAGCCTATCTCTGAACCTGGTGTTACTGGAATGGGTGTTCCTTATAGTATTTCTATTTGATTTATGCATTTGTATGAATTGGTGTATTTTCTTTTCTTCTTGGAAAAATATAGAAAATCTTATATAAATTTCAACTGCTCATAAATATCTCTAGTCAACAACTAGACCAAACAGACTTTAGACTTCTTATACGAAATAAATTACTGTAATATATATATATATATATATATATTTTTTTTTTGTAATTTTTTTTCTTTAAATGTCATAGAATTCTAACTAGACAATGGAGAACGAAAGATGAAAGTCAGAGATTTCTCACTGAATGTGCATATGTATTCAGTTATAGTTGTTATATAATACATGCAGTTAGGCCATGTACAACGCGACCCTTAAAGGTCTAATGTGATTTTTAAATTATTAAAACAAACACTCTCTCTTCCTTTTACTCAACTTTTATTAATTTTATATTTAAACACTCTCTTTTCCTTTTAAACACACTCTCCAAAAGATCCAATATTAGATCTCTCTCTCCAAAAAATCTAATTTTATCCACAAAAACACTCTCTTTCTTCCTTTTACTCAAATTTTATATTTCAATATACCCCACAAAAACACTCTCTTTCTTCCTTTTACTCAAATTTTAATACTTTTATATTATAAGAACACCTCTTTAGACCTTCCGGTGTCACCAATGCTCATGCTCTTACAAGCTACACAATATTGATTATAGAAAAATCGTAAATGCATACAAGAAGATATTGGAAATTTTGTGATCAAGTTTAGCAAAAAAAAAAGAAATTGTGATCAAGTTGTGCGTTAGCATTGGTATATTTGTTACATTGTTTAGTACTGAATTGTGCTAAAGATAAAAAAACATATCATATCATGGGGCAAGAACCAAATCACAACTTAGCAAATAACTAAACGAATAGGACGTGAAAGACGCAACACAACTAGATAAAACGTTAAAACAGGAGTTGAAAAGTCTTAAGAGTTAAAATCCAAAGAATCTTAAGAGGAACAATATCAAATGAGTTAAAATCCAAAATATAATTAAAATTCTCGAGATATGAAGCCTTGAACACACTTACACTAACTTCATATTCTCTACATAGCCTACAAAGGTGTTGATGGTAGCTGTATGATGCGTAAACTCTTCAAACCCATGAACATTGACTCTTGTGATAGTATTCCTCTCGATATTGTAGTAGAAAAGGTAGAAAGGATTTGATAGATCGCTCGGCGAAAACAAAATCTCGCCGGTACCACTCATTCGAACAAGCTTGTATGTGAGGACTATATTGTCCCACAGAGGTGGCGGTACACATACACTTTTGGACCGTTTATGTTTTAGCGTCTTCTAGAACCCACAAGGAAGTTCCTCTTCACCCCAATATCCAGACGGACAAGCACCTAATTTACCTTTGTAGTTGAACAAACTCCAATATTTTTGTGTATCATGTCTTCATCTATGTTAATAACGCTGAATTTCTCAGACCTAACGTCGAAACGAACTATAATAGCAGATTCGGTAAAATAAGCTCCGTAATACAAAATGCCATTTATGCATGTTACCATGTCCAGGATAATGGGGAAATATTGGACCTTTGATCGTTCTCCATAAAAGTTTTCCACTTTTTAACGTCAAAACTGTTGGATAATTGGTTTAGAAACAGAGTAAGAAAGAATTGGAGAAAAACAGAGTAAGAGATTTAGTAATCTGAAACTTGTTATTATTTACAATAGAAAAACAGTCTTTATATAGACTTGAAACATACACGACGAACAGACACAATAATATAGAGTTACAACTTTTCAAATGAACAACCATGAAACGTGTCTCTTAAAGGCACAACCAACTTATTCAAATGTAAACTATATATTATATAACTCCTAAGTTATACGAGACTTGATTATAGTTTAACACTCCCCCTTAATCAAATCTCGTTTTTGGCTTTGACTCCGAACTTCTTCCTTAGTTCTTCAAACCATCTTCATGTGCAAGTAATGCATTTGCCTCCGATTTATTCCATATAAATGGAAAACTCTTGTGCTTCATCTTGATATTCAACATCCTTCTTCCTTGAGGATCATCTATGAAACATCGATTAGCTTTAAACAAGGCTCCATACCCATTTGTTACCATTTGCGAAACACTTAACAAATTATTTGCTAAGTCCGGCACTAGAAACACCTCTTTGATGATCTTCTCTCCTTGGCTTGTCATCACTTGGATATTCCCTTCCCCTGCCGTGATTACCTTAGTATTTCTCATGATTCAAACCGTGGATGCCTTTACATTCCTTGTAGTTGAAACTGTTGATCCTTCACTCTTCTGTTTGGAATTCGCGACAGATTAGATAGGCTCTACGAAAACGGTTATAACATAAGAACCGTATCTCTGATTTTCAATCTGAAACCTGTTCTGGACACTAGACAGATAGATCTTTCCAATGGTGGTATCTCGACTTCTGATTCGTCCGGAGTCGACGGGAAAACGCAGTTGAAGATGGAGGTTGGAATCTGTCTTCCCTCCATCTTTCTACTTAAACATCCTTACGCGGATTGTGCCAATTTCAACCCTTTTTGTTTCTTCCTCGAGCATCTTTTACCGAATTTGTCGAGTCACTTGGTTGTTCCCCAAATTAAACTTAACGTGTTCACACTTAAACCGTTCAGAGGTTTTAACTTTTTCTCATTGAGTTAAACTTAACGCATTCACACTTAAACCGTTCAGAGGTTTACTCTTTCTCATTGAGTTTTACTCACCGAGTTAAACTTAACGCGTTCATGCTTGAACCGTTGAGAGGGTTAACTCTTTCTCATTTAACTTGGTGTCTTCCTTTGATCACCATCACGTCTCTGTGACGTCTTGTGCGTGAATCTTCTCCGTCACGTCTTCTTCGGTTATTAACCGACTTCTGCTCCCTTTTCCTCTTAGGTAAGCATCCTTGCTTGGTGTCTTCTGTTGATCACCATAACGTCTCCATGACGTCTAACGCGTGAATCATTTCTACGCCTTCTTTAGTTTTCTTTTCAACCAACTTATGCTCCATTTTTGTTTGAGGTAAGCATCCTCTTTTCGTGCTTGGTGTCTTCTTTTGGTCAGCATAACAACGTATGCTCCATTTTTCTTTGAGGTTAGCATCCTCCTTTCGTGCTTGGTGTCTTCTTTTGACCACCATCAACGTCTCCTTGACGTCTAGTGCGTGAATCCTCTTCACGTCTTGTTTCCGTGATGCCTTCATTGAGTGATGCCTTCTCCGCATCCTTGTGCTTCACCAAAACTTTTTCGAACAAAGTTTCAGAATTCTCCTTCCACAACTCTAACTCCACATCTGTTTTCTCCATTGCCTTTTGAGAGCCTTCCTCTTGAAGCTACGGCATGTGGTTGTGTTTGTGAATGATGATGGTGCTCTCTCATGGCACCACCTCTTCTTTTTCTATTTCTTCGATTCAGTCTCTCCATCTTTCTCTTCTTCACGCAGCGGACTTCTTCTTATTCTTTTTGTGCTTGAACAGATTCCAAGACCAAGATAAGCTCTGATACCATGTTGGATAATTGGTTTAGAAACAGAGTAAGAAAGAATTGGAGAAAAACAGAGTAAGAGATTTATTAATCTGAAACTTGTTATTATTTACAATACAAAAACAGTCTTTATATAGACTTGAAACATACACGACGAACAAACACAATAATATAGAGTTACAACTTTTCAAATGAACAACTATGAAACGTGTCTCTTAAAGGCACAACCAACTTATTCAAATGTAAACTATATATTATATAACTCCTAAGTTATACGAGACTTTATTATAGTTTAACAAAAACTTGATGATGATTGGGTTCACCATACCATATACACAAAACACTTTGAACTGTTTGTTGATCGGATCATACCCACAATAGCTAACTTTAACAATCATCCCTTTAACACTTCCGGTAAGATTATGGACTCTCCCGTGACAGGGTTGCAAATCACGCACAGTTTTCTTTCCTTACTACTAAGAAATATCAATCCACAATCACAGAGATGGGTACAAGTATGAGTTGCTAAATCTCTGAGAGAATATTTATAATGTGTGGCTACAGGAGACGAGTTATTATCTTGATTTTGAGGTTGAGGTGAAGAGAAGGCGAATAATTCTCCTCTAACTTTTAAGATGAACAAGAGCCGTGGACGAGCTAAAGACTTAGTCGTGAACAACTCTGTGAAATCTCGACGTACAAGTATGGTTGACCAGAATTTCGATACGCAACAAATCCTATAGATTTTGCTGGGACTCTAGAGATTATATCGATAAGGAGATCAACTGGGATTAGGTCTGGATATTTCCTTACTGAGTTTGAAGATTGTGTGATCACTAGATCCTTCGAGAACGGCTGCTCCATATTTAAGGATGTTTCAAACCCTAGAATCACTTTGAGAGCTTACACGAACGAACATGACTATGGTGGCTTTTTCTTATTTCAATCGGTTTTAGGCCATGTTCATTGGTGACACCGTCGTGTCTTAAGAAGTGTTCTTATAATATAAAATTATTAAAACATACACTCTCTCTTCCTTTTACTCAACTTTATACCTTCTCTTTCATCTTTTTACTCAACTTTATACCATCCTTTTACTCAACTTTATACCTTCTCTTTCATCTTTTTACTCAACTTTAATTAAGAACACTCTCCAAAAGTGTCTAATTTTAGACACTCTCTCTCCTCTTTAAGAATACTTCATCATCATCTACTCAACTTTTATTAATTTTATATTTCAATATACCCCATAAAAACATTCTCTTTCTTCCTTTTACTCAAATTTTAATAATTTTATATTTTAAAAACACCTCATAAGACACTATAAGATCTCCAATGAACATGCCATTTATAGTGCAGCGATCCTAAAATGGCTTTATTACGTGTTTTGTCGGCTTTGATTATTGGACCAAAATCTTTCAAGAAAACTCCTTGGTGTACATTTTTCTTCCATGAAAACACATTGGTGTAAGAAATAACTTCCTCACGAGGCTAGATGATTCCTATTACACATTGGTGTAATAAACACATTAATCTATGAAGTTTTGATGTACATAAACATTAGAATAAATTGAGTTAATAAATAGTAGCCACTTATCATCATTTTTTTTTGGGTTCTAGATCCACCATTAACTTCATACTTAAATCCACACTACTTGACATGTTACTAATTAATTAATTAAAAATTAGTGAATTTATCATTACAAATTAAATAAATAGATGTTATATAATTATTAAATAGTCCCTTTTTTAGTTCCATAATCACCTTACCAAAAAAACCCACAACGTTACCAAAAAAAATCGACATAAAAAAAAAAAAAAAAAAAGAATTCTGCGAATAAATACGAAAACTTCGAACTAAAAAAGAAGAGAAAAAAAAAACAAAAATTCGAAATCTTCTTCACGCCAAGTTCTTCTTCTTCATCAACAACAATGGAGTCTCTTCCTTCTTCTCCTCTCGAAAGATCCAAACGTCTCCATAATTTCACCTTACCTTATCTCCGATGGGGTCAACAAAAATTCCTCCGATGCGTCAATCTACCCACACATTCAAACCCACCATTTCCTTCTTCTTCTTCTTCTCCAGATCAAAAACCCACCAGATCCATCGCCATTAACGAAGCTTCAAACAAAGGAAGAAGATCTAAGAACGTTGATGAAGTAATCGAAGCGACTCGTCCATGGAATCTGAGAACGAGAAGAGCTGCTTGTAGTGAACCTGGAGACGAATCGGTGAAAATCGAAATTGGCGTGAAGAGAAGAATCGATTACGAAATTGAAAAGATTGAGAAACTGAAATTCTCAGTTTCGTTGTTGAAAGATGAAATCGAAGAGGATTTCTCGATTTTGATTGGGAAAAAACCTCCAAGGAGACCTAAGAAGAGACCCAGAATTGTTCAGAAGAAATTGAATGTAAGAAATTTCGTCCTGAGAAAAATAAAAATTGATGCTTTAGTTTTAAAAGTAATGATTTTTGTGTGTTTTTGGCAGACGATATTTCCTGGATTGTGGTTGAGTGAAGAAGTAACAATAGATTCATATAATGTTCCTGAAGCTATTGAATCATGAAAGGTCTTTTACTTTCTTTGAAATGTATCATCTTTGTGTTTTCTCATTGTTTCTTGTTTCAAAGGTTGTAATGTAGCTATGTTCTCCTGGATCCGTGAAGAAACCCAATTGGTTTCTATGTTTACTTCTTGTTGTAAAAGCGGGTTTTTGGGGATGTTATCGGTGTAATAGTCTAGTTGTAATCTCTAGTTCATTGGTATTGATAATGCAGTTGATTTCTTGAATCTTTGTACTATTGTTGGTATATTGATGGCTAAAGATTGTGCAAGATCTTAACAAAGATACTTCTAGCTCTTGAGTATGAATCAGTGTTTCCAAATGGACTTGTCAAGAACACGCTGTTTGTGATTGGAGCGCAAAAACGTACTATGTTGATGTTTGCCAGGTTACGTAAGTATGATCATACCGATAATGATCTGAAAAATCTCTAGTAGCTTCATATGTGGTTTCTTGATGCAAAGAAACCGCATATGGAACATGTTTTGTTTGATGACTTCACACAAGAAATGAATAGGACATGCTCACATTTTACCTTAAGTTTCACACATTATGTGGTTTGGTTAAGTGGTTAGGACCATTACAAGCCATGGTCATGCTAAACAAGACTCTAAACCTCGGTCCAACATGTTAGTACCAGCGGTAACAATACTTATTCAACTTGTGTGAATATAATACCTTTAGATAGATCATAGATTAGTGAGTGGCTCACCACAATCTTTAGACAGATTACAAATTCCATTATTCTATTAGAAAACTTCACCAACTTATGAGTTTTTATTCTAAAATGTACAAACTTCCGTTGTTCCAAAGATCAATTTTCACTCACTTGACTTTTGTTTTCTTCTTCTTCTTCTTTCAACTATGATCTGCACGGACCAACGGATTTCGTTCTCTAGTGATCTAGGCCAATCCGAGAAAGCACCACCACTCAAAATAGAACAATCCGGTCTAATCCGAAGAGACGAAACACTTCTAGATTCATCAAACTCTTTCGAGTTCCACATCTCAAACAGTTTTGACCCGGGAGATTCCTCACCAGCCGATGAAATCTTCGCAGACGGTATGATCCTACCATTCCATGTAACCGCAGCTTCCACTACCCCAAAACGTCTCTACAAATACGAACTCCCTCCCATTACCTCTTCTCTTTCTCCATCTCCTCTCCAGCCACAACAACCGTTACCCGTAAAACACAACGACAAAGAAACAAACGGGAGAGCGAGTGGTGCAAACTCTGACTCGGAAGCAGAGAAGTCGTCGAAATCGTTTTGGAGTTTCAAAAGAAGCTCGAGTTTAAACTGCGATATTAAGAAGAGTTTGATTTGTTCGTTTCCTCGTCTTAATAGAAGTAACTCGACAGGTTCGGTTACTAATTCAAAGAGAGCAATGCTTAGAGATGTTAATAACCATAGGCCTTCTTCTTCGTCTACTTGTTGTAATGCGTATCAGTTTAGGCCACAAAAACATACAGGGAAGAAAGGTGAAGGTGGAGGAAGCTTTTCGGTTATTCCGGTCCTTAATGGTCCGTCTACGTTTGGTTTAGGTTCGATTTTACGCCATTCGAAAGATAAGACTAAGAAGAAGAAGAAGAACAAGAAGTAGATGATCTTGAGACTAAGAGAGATTCAGTGTTTTGATAAAATTATATTTCCTCTTTTGATTTGTGTTTACAAATTGTTTTTAAGTGTTTGGTTTTTTATGTACACACAATGTTTTAGTGTTACTACCAATTTGTTCAGTATTTTGATTTGGACACAACCTTAATGAAATGGCGCACAACACATGAAATGCCAAATAATACCAAATTTCGTTGGTCGAAATAGTAAGATGTGGGTAACATAACAAAATCTCTATGTACACTCCAAAGAAGATGGATGCACGTAAATTTTCCAAACTTTTGTGGACTGATTTAATATATGCATAAGAATATAAAGAAATGTATTAGTGGATTTTAGGTAGAGTGACCAACATTAAACATTTGTTTCCAAGAGTAGTTGAAAAGCCAAGTCTAATCTGACCCTTCACTAATTCAAGTTATTTAACAACTAAGTGATTAACATAACATTTTTTGTGTTTTATAGATTGGACATTACGTGTCCCCCATTTTTATCATAAGACGAATCACTAAAATAATGTTTCCCCATCAAACACCCATATTGTATATATATAATTTGTTAGCTTGTTTGAAAAGAATTTATTTATATCAGTTTTTCCTTGATTAATTTTTTTTTCCACAGTTTTACATGTAAAATTGTACACGAAATTGCATAGATCATATAAACACAAAAGCAATAGTTACAAATCGTATAGAAAGATAGGCTTTTACTGAACATAGTATTCACTTGTCAAACCGCACAGTGATGCTATCTGAGATCAATGACATCGAACTTGAGATTAGGGTTCATGTACACATCACACGTCTTGTAAATCGGTCCTCCATTCGCGGGTGAACTATGCGCATGAAACCCACGCTGGTCACAATTCCTTATCACCGTCATTCCTCCTGGCGTTGTCAGCCGGAATATTCCATGATTCCTACGCAAAAGAAACAAAATCTCGTTAGGGTTTCTCAAACAATTTCATTTCCGTAACAGAACGTAACTTTTTTGGACTCTATGTTTGTTGTGTTACCTTGACGAGTCTTGAGGCGCCATAACGATTGCCACAGCTTCTGGTAACATGATCTGGTATGAATAGTGTGTGTGAACATCAATGGATGACATGAAACATGACTGTGTCGGATGCGTCTGAAAAACAGAGAACAATACGTTATTAATGAGGACTGATTTCAAGCATATAGCAGTTAAAGCTAGAGATATAAAATCGTATACTCACATGAATCCATCCAAGTGGGAAAAGAGATTGTTTGTCTTGTACTTCAAATATCTCCTCTTCGTTTGTGGCCTGACACTGTAAAAAGAGAGAGTTGCAACATAAGTAAACCATATGAAGGAACTAAACTGAAAATACCAAAAAGAAACTAAACTTACTGAGTTAGCCGTTGATTCCTGCTTTGGTATGATGAGAGCTGTAATGTAAAATTTTCTGTTTTTCTGCATAGGAGTGATTCACAAATCATTATTATTGATCCATTTTCATGAGCAATGTAAATATTGTATTTTCTTTCGAATTCGAGAAATGGAATGTTAGAGGCATATAATGTGACTCACTAGTGAGCCAGCGAGAATACCACACGTCTCTAAATCTCTCTTAGTGTTTGACTTGGCGAGACTCATAAAGGTGTCCATCATTGTTGTTGACTGCAAATATGAAAACAAACGGGTAAATAGTACACAGGACTTGTGGCTGCTTACCAAACTATTATCAGTCTTGTGTTTTTTTCAGACACTACTAGGCCTACGTTGGAGTCTGGAAAGATAAATAAATATGTGTGTTGAAATCCCAAGTTAGACCGAAGTTACTTACGATATGAAGTTCAAGAGGAGACTCTGCCCGAAGAGATTCATCCGGCAAAGGGTTCTCTATCTTACATTCTACTTCTCTAGCTTCAGGACATAAAGCGTGAGCCAAGTCTTGAACTTCTGCAAGCACAGGAGGTGGTGAAGGTTGCCTAATGAAACTGTTATCATTAACGCTTTCTGGTTCTTCGAAAGAAATCATGGAAGAAAGCTCCTCAGTGTAATTTTTCTGGATATTTTCGCTAGATGTAGAACTTGGTTCCACACTTGGCCTTTCAGGTTTGTCATTACTGCCATTCGTTATCATTGGTTGGCTATCCACGAATTGTTTGTAGCTGTTTCCCATAGAGAAGGTAAACACATACGCATGAGATTGTCAGGCATAAAACAAAATCTCTTGATATTCAAAATGGAAATGTACAATTTGCTTTTAAACCAGCTAGATGGTCTAACCTTGGGATTTCAACTGGCGAAAATAAATCTATATTGTTTGGATATTGAATCTGGATAATAGTACAAAAAAGAACATCAGCTTAGTGCGGTGAAGTAGATAAAAAAGAAGCATATGCTATAATTATACCTTAATATCATTCTTTGGAGGCTGCCACTGTGCAGTGAGTCCATTTGGACCCAAGATAGAGTGCTTGGAAAGGGATTCTTCTGTTGGTCGGAAGGAGTTCACTGACCTAGATAAATCATGCAGTTAATAAAATCTATAAGACCAGGAAAAACAGTGTAAGAAATACAGTGAAGACATACATATTACGGAAACGCTCATCTAGTGGTGCACCGTTCATAAATTGCTGACCCCTGGAACCCATGTAGCCAAAATTCTGTCCACTAGGATTTATTACCTATACCGAACAAGAGAAACATAGCTATTTATCTAGTGGAGCTTAATTAGTATGCATGGCATATAAGACTAACAAGAGTAAAGCATATTAAACACACCTTTGGATGATCATAGCTATTTAACGATGGTTTTACGGGTGCAGACCAGCGTGAGGAACCATTAACTGGATTAGCTTGCAAATTATATCGAGGTTTGGGCCTAGGATACATTTCATCGATCCTTTGCTGTACAACTGGTTTCAACTTCTCCAACTCAGTCAAAACATCCAATAGTCTCTACATGAGATTAAAAAAAACTCACATCAAACTACTGATAGGTACACAAAACGTTGACAGGGGATCATAACGATATATCTATCAATTACCATTCTCAAATACTCTTTGTTGCTTTGAAGAGCTGTTCTGTAATCTCTATGGGAAGGTATAGTCTCTAGAGCCAAACTAAAGAAAAACGAAAACATAATTCATTTCAGAATAAAGAAAGGTATCAATATCTTCGTCTCTCTATAACGAGTGTCAAGGTTTAGGTTCTTCTCGTTATGTTGTATAATCCTCACCTCGAAAAACGCAGAAGCATGACATATAGATCAATTACATTCTTCTCTCTCCGGAATATGTTGGCCTACAAATCGTTTATACATATGATTAGCAACTTGAGAGGCAAAAATAACCAAAACAAGTGTACTTTATTACCCTAATAGGAATCACTTTCAGAGAATCAACAAGCAAACAACTAAAAATCAAGATAAAAAAGACATCCAAAACAAACTGAAACCAAAATAAGAAATCACCTAAGAAAAAGGCTCAAAACAAAGCATTTGGTATCCAAAATTCCACTGAGACTACACAAGCATCAATGTCAAGGGACCAATGCACGTTATTCCAAAAGACTGTACTACTTTTCTCTGACCACCATGATCATATGCAAGTTGATAGTTCAAAAATCGAACTCGGAGCAGGAACTATAGCTACAGAGCTGGCTAGAGTACAAACTAAACGTAGAATAACACAGAGACATGAATCAAGAGCACCTCAACAACAATCAAACGGTGCAAATGGATTAGAACTACTCAAAAGCTTAATGGCAGGTTTTCAAAATTGCATCAGTAATCCGGTGAGCACAAATCACAAGAATTAGGTCAAAAAATGAAACCCCCAAAAGCAAAGAGACCTAGATAGAGTAATTGTAAATCAAAATCAAAATCGAAAAGTGTGAGTAATGAAGACGAAACCTGTTTAAGGATATTATCAGCGATTCTGAAGTAAAATCTGAGAGAAATACGATTATCCACACCAATTCTCCGAGCACTAGTAGATATATCGATGGTCTCAGAAGAAGAACCCATACTTGCTCCAATCAGAAGAAGACGAAGAAGAAAACAAAAAAAAAAAGGCAATCTTCGTTGTTGCTTTACGATTAAATCTGTCCGACTAAAGAAACTGCATCTCAGATCTCGGAGCTCAGGGACAATCGATGACGGAATCGTCAAAGGGTGAAAAACCTCCGGTCCAATCAAACGGCGAGAGGTCGCGATAATGGCGATTTGGCGGATGAAGAAGAAAGAAAGAAAAACGATGCTAATTAGTAATTTGACTTTTCATTCAGGGGCAAATATGTAAATGACCATAGATTTTTTTGGTTGGGTGGGTGGGTTGAGATTTTTGAGAGATTGATTGCTAATTGTTTTTAAACCGATTCAGACCGGCCCCGGTCACTTGTCGGCCGAGAACCCGATTTAAACATTCATGGTTCACGTGTTACAATTTAATTACGAGTACTTATTTTAAAATATTACATTTAATATTCTTTTAATTTTCTAAACGAATGCTTAAGCTTATGATTTTTTAATCAATTTGGACTACATAACATAATATTAAGGCAATTTTTGACATAAAAAATCGATATAAATATGACAGCAAGGGTTTTTGTGTTTTTATGCCAAGCTTAACTAAAATTACTGACAAAAATTTGAAGATTTGAGTAAACATTCACCAATGTCTTAGACACAAATCAAAAGTTAAAACCAAAAAAAAAAAGACGACTTAAATTACTGAGTTATCACAACAGATTCTCTAAGTTTTGATTTTGTCTCTTAGGCTTCAGTTGTGGGATACTCAAATACCACATCTTTACCGGTAAGCTTCTTGTAAACCGCAGAGAAAGCTTCAAGCTTGTATTCTGTGTTGTTCCTTTCCTTTGGTTCCAAGAAGACCTTTCGAAAAACGCATTCAATTCCGTTTATTAGATTCAAGCTTGTATAAGCTATTTGTGAAATAGAAAGATCAATACGATATTTGGATTCTACTTACCTTCATGATTTTGGTACCGTCGAGTCTGTACCTGGTTCGCTTTCCAACAATCTCTGCAGGCAAAACCACATCATCAAGAATGGCTTCATGGACCGAGGTCAAAGTACGGTTACGTGGTCTCTTTGCAGCTGAGCCTTTCTTAGGTGGCCTCACAATCCTCCTTGTAGCAATGAGGATCACATCCTAAACACACGGAAGCGAAAAGACAATAACATTAAGAAGCTAACCAATTGCACAATGACTATAAAACAACATTAAGAAGCTAACCAGTAGCATAATGATCTAAAACCAGTAACTAAAACATCAAAAATTCTCTTCTCGATATTACCAGCGACCATAGTTGCATCAACCATTCAATCAAACCAAGCAACTCAATAATACAATATTTCCTCAGTCTGTAAGGAACATTGATAACAATTGCCTTGCGTCCTCCAGATACATCAACCTGACTACAAACAGAAAGGAAAAAAGATTGAATTTTCAGTAATGTTATTTCTTCTATTGAGTAACAAAATGGATACAAAACCAAATTCACTCACACTGCCGAGTTGACGTATAAATCCTTCAACTCACTTTTCAATTCTTGGTTTGTGTTCTCCAAATCAAAGAAAGCCTAAGAAAAGTAAAACAGAGATTTATACAAAGGTATCAGAAAACTCTAAGCTTTTGATCATTTCTCAAGTATAAAAAGATCAAACCTGAGCAACTTGCTCATCCAATTCAGAAAGCTCCACACCCTTATCCTTATGAATCTTATGTTGTGCCGAAAACATCTTCTCTCTCAAATTCAAAAACCTTTAAATCAAAGCTCTGGAAAATAAAAATAAAACATTTCAATATTCCAACAAAAATGCAATCAAGTCTCAACATAGTAATCTAGCATTGATCAGAAACACAATTACTCTTATCGAACAATACCAAATCCAAAAAAGGAACACAAAATTATTCGATTTTCCATTGAGTCAACATCAATTTCATCGTAATACCGATCAATGTATCAATCAAAAACCAAAATTTCCGGCGAAAAACAACAAATCGAGAAGAAACAAACAAACCCATCGAGTATACAATACTGGATTCTCCGAGAAACAAACGCACCTGAAGCAGAAGCCAAAAGGATACACTGAAGTCTGAAGCTAATCCGGAATAATAAAATAAACCCTAGAGCTCGAGGAAGAGGGTAAAGAGACCTTATAAAGAATGATCTAACGATCACAAATAAGTACACAGATACAAGGTGCTTGTGAACTATCTACTTCCTCACGATGAGAGTCACAACTCTGGTAATAGTGACAAACGTACTGAACCAGGTTCCCCGAGGGAAGATGCAACGCTTCCGCTTCTTTCATTTGATGAGTCTGCTTCCACCAACTTCAACAGAGCTAAAGATAGCATCTCCCTTCTAATTGAACAACCTGTTTACACCATCCACCGTTTCTGGAGAAAGTTCGATGATTCATACATGAGGCCTATCTTCGGTGGACCTCGTCGAGAACATCAACCAGAATGCTAGGTATGTACTTTCCATTATTACCACAAGTTACTCTTCAGATTTCAAAGCGAATTATGTAATTGATCATGATAAGCGAACAATTTTTTTGTATGCAGCTTTTGATCTGGGGTCTTGGCGGGGAAGACATGAGGAGTTAGTTTTTTTGGATAGTCAAGAAAGCAGAATAGTTGATGTAGCTAAAACCAGTATTTAAACGTCTTCCTTAATGTATAAAACATGGTTCTTCTACATACACAAGATGATCAAAGATCATTGCAACTTTTTATATATTTAAAAGATATATCTTAATTCAGACACTCCAGGTCAATTACAGGGCCAGATCAAGCAAAGTCTATGATATTGTGGTTTGTCTCCAGCTCAGTTCTTCAAAGCTTCTCGATACAGAAAGAACAGAAAAATAAACGTAAGACTTTCTTTACTTAATATCTGAATCCTACTAATCTACTAGCTTCCAATATATCTTTAGTATTTGATTTTACCTTGGCAAGCAGGAGGGATTGTTGTAATGCCACATTTGCTCAGAAGAGCCTGGACTTTAGATGGATAAATCGCTAAAACGGGGAGATAGGACTTGAATCTGCAGATACATTTCAAATTAGCGGCTCGGAGGACTAGGCAGCATTCGTTGCCTGGAGGCGGCTGGTTGTTTCCAGTGACGACTGGACGGCATTTCTCCAAATTGTTTTCGTTGATATTACATACGGGGATGGTTGTAGGTTCTTCCATCAACACCAGGGCTACAACCATCGCAAGAGTTGTAAATTTCATAAGGCTTCTGGTATTGTTCTTATCTATTTTTTCTCGACTCTACCATGGAATCTTTAAGATCTGATGAGCTTATTATAACAATTCAATGCTAAGTGGAAGCTAGAAAGAGCGTGTGATGTGGTTCGTAGACTCTCTAAGTCTTTCTAGTCAAGTGGTCTTTTGAGTGGAAATTTCTGCAAATTGCAAACGGTCAAATGAGGGAGATTAAGACTTGTGGTATTTATTACTCCCTCCGTTTCATAATATAAGATGTTTTAGCAAAAATCGCGCATATTAAGAAACTACTTTTACTCTAAAAAGTAGCATTTAAAATATATATTAAAAACGATTTAACCAATTATTAAAAAAAACTGCAAAATATTATTGGTCACACAGTATTCAATAAAGTTAAAAGTACCTAATATTGTCAAAATAGCTTATATTATGAAACAAAACAAAAACTCCAAAATAGCTTACATATTGAAACCGTAGCTTTTTAAAATCTTTTCGTAAATTAAAATATAATAAAAAGTTAATTGAATGTCAAGATTTTGTATTTATTTTGATGAATAAATACATTGTGAAGTGTTTTCGACCCAAAAACAAAAAAAAAACAAAATACATTGTGAAGTGTGCACTTCACACAGCTAGTAATTATGAAGATACGTTTAAAAACTCTTCTTTGATTGTTTTATGGTCTTGGCTTTCAAATCATTCCCATAAGATAAAACTCCATAAGATTCTCACTGTTTTCTTCTGTGGCGTTTTAATGTCGCAATATGCATCCTATATCTTGACTGAGAGTTCAAAATCACTTGTTCCAGATGACTTTTTCCCTTCAAATCTCAATCGTAGGAAATGTGTTTGTTTGACTGTTCATCTCTGTAACATGTTTGTGGAATTTTGGTGGTGTCGATCAAGTCTCAATCGCAGGAAACGTGTTTGTTTGACTGTTCATCTCTGTAACATGTTTGTGGAATTTTGGTGGTGTCGATCAAGTCTCAATCGCAGAAAACGTGTTTGCTTGACTGTTCATCTCTGTAACGTGTTTGTGGAATTTTGGTGGTGACTGATATAACGTGAATTTGGATGTTCCTAACCACGAACTTAACGAGTATTCGGAGTCTTTTGAGTTGTTTTGAGCTGATATTTAGATCCATACTCGAAGATTCGGAACCACATGCGTACGGGAAGAAGATTGGAGCATTTCGAGCGAAAACCAAAGATCCTGGAAATGGGACCGACCGGTCCACACCAAGGACCGGTCGGTCCAGCCCTTTGAAGACGAAGATCGGTGCCTCGGGAAACCAGACCGGTCGGTCCACACCAAGGACCGGTCGGTCCAGCCCTTTGAAGACGAAGATCGGTGCCTCGGGAAACCAGACCGGTCGGTCCACACCAAGGACCGACCGGTCCGCTTGAAGACATATGAGAACTTGGTTTTGGCTCGGGAAACAAGACCGACCGGTCCACACCAAGGACCGGTCGGTCCACTTGAAGATTTGAAGAATATTTTGGCTCTGGAAACCGGACCGACCGGTCCAGTTTCCAGACCGACCAATCCCTGTCCCAGATTTTTTAGGGTTTTCTTTTTTCTGTTTTATCCTATAAATACCTATTAGTTTGAGACTTTTAGATGGACCCTTCTTTCTGCACGTTTTTACTCATACTTTTGGAGATTTAGAGTTGTAATTGGGAGAAGATCTCATCATCCCTTGGAGAAGATTTCTGAACCCTTATACTTTTCTATTCTATATTATGCTTTTCTCATTCATGATTTATGCTTGTTCGTTTATCATGTCTGAGTAGATCTCTAGTTAGGTTTTAGGGTTTTTTATGGATTTCACAGATTGAATCAGACACAGATAGATTACTTATTCTTACCATCTTCATCACTGTTAGGCATAAAGCTAGGATTGAACTGGCCATTTAATCACTAGATCTTAGGTTGATGCACATTCCAAAAGCTTGCGCATAGCTGGAACTACTGTTGATGAGCAATTATTCTTTAGTCTCGAAAGTGAATTAGAGTTGATTGTGAACTGATCAAACCTGAACTGTAATGCTTGCCTAGGATAGCCGTGACCAAACGAAAGTTTAGGCACTCGGATCTCTAGGGATAGTAATTGTTATCACGAAAGTGGAGCAATTTATATCAGTGTTTTGAGTTTGAGATGCATGCATATTAGAGTCTGAATAGTTGTCTGGTTTATGAATGTGATTTCCTGAGAATTCCCTAATGCCTAGCGTTTTTAATCATCTGAATTTACATCGTTTAAATCTGCTTTCTTGTCTTTAGTTTTAATAAAATCACCCATCACTGTTTTCCTGCTTAGCTTAGTTCAATAATTTATAATTTGTTGTGTAACACTTGGTCCTTGAGGATTCGATCCCTAAATCACTACTTCGTTTGCTGTGCACTTGCAGTAGATTTTATAGGGTTAAAACTCTGTGTATCAGTGACGATCGACACCATAAGTGTGTTTCGATCGACACATGCATTGTGAACCTGTTTTGGTGGTTTTCAGGTCGACACTAACTTCTGCAAAATCGGTTGGTTCGATTTTTATATGGAAGAGGATGAGTCAGCATCAGAGGAAGCTCATAAGAGCGGTTAGAGTTGTTATAACAGTTAGAATTGAGTCAATGTAAAGGTCCTATAGTATAAATAGGAGCCTTTAGTTCTTTTAGAGTTTTTATGTGTTTTGTTGGTCAAAGTCAGATCAATTTGGGAGTGACTCTAGCTTGGAGAGAGGCTTTAGTCATTTGTGTGTAATTCTCCCATTTGTGAAATAAAGGAGAAAGTGTTCGGGTTCTTAACAAATGGCTATAACCGGAGGTAGTGATGGTTCAGTGACATCAGCATCTGTGGAAACCGGGCTTGGTGCTTCCGCTGGAGGTAAAGAATTAGGACTCACAATGCTTAAGAGGCCAGCGGGCTGAACCGGGATCATGTAAGGAGGCGGGTCTTTGCGAGTCAAGCATTGGTTCCCTACGAAAGAACATAAAAAAAAAATCAATTTTTTTTAACTGTTGCTGGAAAAACAGAAAATCTTTTGGTTTTCACTTACTTTTGTATCTCGCGGCTGTGAGAGGGAAGTCGGTGATGGTTCCATTGATACCAGCTCCAGTAACATAGGAGTTAATCTCAACGGTTGCATCAGAGAAGAAATCCCATGGTTGAGAAACAAACTCGTTCCGGAACAGTTCAACGTAAACCGGAAGCTGAAACTTCTGTAGCCTCTCCACTAGATTGGTTTGTCCAGTGGTGAAGAGTACCCTGACGGGGAAGACTGATTCTTTCTGTATGACAACAGCATCAGCGAATTTCTTAATGTCTTCGATTGCAGAGTCAAGTATATTGCGGATTGTTCCTTCGACTTTGTATACTGTCTCGTACCGGCTATGTTTCTTGAAGTCAACTAAGACCAAGCTGTTAGTGGACTGAATCATAACCTTTGTGGTTGTTGTTGTCGCATTGCTGTAACCAGCTTTTGTGAGTGTATCGAGAACTGATTTAACAACGTCGAGCCCTTGCTTCTCTCTCAGGTATGATGCATTCTGAAAGAAATAAAACATAGTCATTGTAACCATGAAAATCTGTGATACACAACATCTCTTTATGCTAAAAGTGATAATAGAACTTACCTCTATGCTGATCAAAACACCAGCGAGGGAAGGGGAGTTTTTTGCCAAGTTGAGGAAATCAGAAAGCGAAACAAGCTTCCCGGAATTTTTCTCCCTTGGGTTCCTTAACATGCCGAAAACCCAGTTGTAGGGGTTCATAATAGCAAGCTGCAAACGGATGGGGGGAAAAAGCTTACTTTTTGGCATTCTTATTACTCTAGGCATTGTTGTGCCTGAACACTTATGGTCCTATTGTACTAGATAGTAAGACAAGTCATAGAAAGTTATATTGAAAAGTTAGGTGTCAAGGCCTGAATCTCGGACCATGACAGACTAAAGCTGTATATTCCAGCATGTGAGGCCATCTCAGGAACAGTTGCTGAACGGTTTCTGAAAAGACTTTGGATAATGTTCATGCTCTCTCCAAGATCAATTGAGCTCAAGCAAAATGGAATCCCGTCTGATGACATTTGAAGAGAGCAATGATAATATCCGCACCGTCTTTGATAGCCTTTGAATAGGCCAAGTCAGTGCAGCCAGGGTAGTCTCCACTTGCTCCATTCTTAGATATAACAAGAAAATCCACTGTGACATGGAACCATACAGGAGATGAAACTTTATACCGTTTAGTTATTGTGGTGTTAATAATGTAGCCAAGATGAATAACTCACATACCTTGTGTTGAAGCATTACTTCCAAGATGGGAGAAGCAGTCTGAGGAATAAGAAAAGTTGAAAGTGAAAAATGGTTTCACTTGTGCGCTTGTAGTTTCTCAAGTGATGTTTTAAAAAGATATACGATAAGTAGATGTGATACAGAAGAAGAGATTTACTTACCAACAGCCGAAGATGCAGTTAGTGGAAAATCAGATAGCACGCCATCAACGGAGAATTCTCCGTTGTCCATGAAAGATAAGTACTCGGCCAACGGATCAAAACTGTAGTTGTATGCAATATCGAAATCATTTGCAAAACCTGATGCGTATACTTCTAATCCTGCTTTGTGAGCATCTTGAACAAAAGATATATGTGGAAGCAAGTATTTGCTTTCGACCGGCCATATGTAAGATTTGGGAACAAGAACTCCTGAAGCAAACGTCTTGACAAAAGTTAGGTTTTTCACGAGAGATCCATAAGTTTGGTTAGTTGACACTTCAACATCATCTTTCTCAAGAAAACGGAACACAAACTTCGGCCCTCTTTTTCCAAAACGGCTACCAATATTCTGGAAAAAATTCACCTCAGGGGAAGAGAGATAGTCAATAGTCACAGTTTTGGAAACTGATAGCAGAAAGCTGGTCATGCTCAGATTGTGTTGCTCATAGAAAGCGTCGTGCTGAATAAAGAGCAGCCATGTTAGAGTGAGCTGATATCTTTCACATAAAAAGAAAGAAAGAAAGGAAAATAGCACTGACATAACAATTACCTGAACATTTAACCAAAACCCCACGGGTTTCAACTGCTTAGCTACATCTTGAATTGTTGAAATCGCGTATCTGTTGTTATCGAAAAATGGTGACCGTGATAATATTCCTTGGATCACTACACAAACAAAAGCAAGTGACCAATAAATGAACAGCTGCAAGCAAAATTGACATAACATCGAAGGATTGTGTACATTTTTTCCCAATCTTTAACTCTAGTAAGAATCAAAATATATACATTGGGATCAAATGTGCACAAAATAAACCTATAATTATATTTGGTAGAACTCAAACGTATTAGAAAGGACACCCAAATTGTTCTTACTCACAAAGATTCCACCAGCAAAAAGACAAAACAAAAAGATGCATGTAAGTGAGGTTGAACTGAACTTACAGAAAACGCTTGTCAGATCCTTGAAGGTGAAATCAATGGTGAACTAGTCCTGTGTAGGGACTCCATTAACAAGGTAAGAGTTTTCGCGTTCAGGGTAATCATCTGGGATACTAGAAGCATAACGCATTGTCAAATCAGGGAAGCAAATCCCAGTTCCATCCTTGGTTAGTTGCACATCACACCACAGAACAGCATCGGACACACTTGTCTGAGATACAAAACTGTAAGCATCTAGACTCGAAGCTGGTAACAAGCCAGAAAACCCACCACGAGAAATGACAAGAGGAGCATCTCCTACACACAATAATCAAAGAAAGCTGATTTAAGCAAACCAGAGACTGAAATAGAAACAAAAGCTTCGATTTTTTCCCCAAATTATAAAAACCCATCTACGAAAAAGGAAGCACGAGTCCGAGTTACTCGTTTTGCTTCTGTTTTACTCAATTTACAGTGAATGGAATCGGAAAAATTACCAGTAAGTGTCTGCCATGGAGATTTAGATCTTTGAGCAAAGAGTTGAGTAGGTAGCAAGTGGATCAAAATGAGAGGAAAAAGAAGAAACTTTAACTAAAGCATTGCTGGACGATTATCTTGCATGTATGTCATCGGAGTTTATCCCGGCGGCGACTTCACTAGAAACCGAACGAGATTTGCTGTGAGAGAGAAGAGAGAGCTTTTTTTGGGTTCGTTGACTATATTATTTATATATGATCGTTGACTATTTAAAAGTTGAAACAAAAGAAAAGGTTCCAACTTTGCTTTTTTTTTTAACATGTTGATAGTACATGCAGTCTCCACTAAAACAAAAACAAAAATATCCAATTCACTAATAATTCTCTAACTGGAAAAAAAAAAAAACAAAATATTCAGCAATTAATCAACCAATCAAATGGCAGTAAAAAGACATGTCATACCTACTCTCCCATTGACAAATTAATCATCCTTGGTTTTTGACTAATTGGTTTTTGCCGATTGTAGTTATGTCGAGCAGAACCAGGAATGTGCTAGAAGGTTTGGCTAAGGATAGTTCATCGAAATGGTTACTTGGGAAACAAAGTTTATTCGATGAAGAAATCGATGAGATTGAGAAATCTCCATCTTCTGGTTCGAATTGGATACCTGAGCTTTCTCCAATAGCTAATGTTGTTATTCGCTGGTGTTCAAAGTAAGAAATTTCTCATCTTGTGTCAATTTAGAAGAAAAATTGTAGTAGCTTTTTGGTTTTTTGAGAAAGTAATTTAATTACGAGTAGTGTTGTAAAATATTACATTTAAATTGTAGCTTTCTCCAGTAGCTGTTTTCACGTGTTACATTTAATTACGAGTATTGTTGTAAAATATTACATTTAACAATCTGTTTTTATTTTATCTACTTAACCAATGCTTAAGCTTATGATTGATTTTTAATCAAGTTAGAAAACAGCTATATTCATGCATTTTAGACATAGAAAATCGATTTAAATAACACCTTTTAATGGTTTTTGTTCTTTGCCAAGCTAAACTCAAATTACCAATAAAAATTTTGAAGATTGTGTACACATTCACCAATGTCTTAGACACAAATCAAAAGTTAATACCAAACAAAAAAGAGGACTTAAATTACTGAGTTATCACAACATATTCTCTAAGTTTTGATTTTATTTCTTAGGCTTCAGTGATGGGATACTCAAAGACCACATCTTTACCGGTAAGCTTCTTGTAAACCGCAGAGAAAGCTTCAAGCTTGTATTCTGTGTTGTTCCTTTCCTTTGGTTCCAAGAAGACCTTTCGAAAAACGCATTCAATTCCGTTTATTAGATTCAAGCTTGTATAAGCTATTTGTGAAATAGAAAGATCAATACGATATTTGGATTCTACTTACCTTCATGATTTTGGTACCGTCGAGTCTGTACCTGGTTCGCTTTCCAACAATCTCTGCAGGCAAAACCACATCATCAAGAATGGCTTCATGGACCGAGGTCAAAGTACGGTTACGTGGTCTCTTTGCAGCTGAGCCTTTCTTAGGTGGCCTCACAATCCTCCTTGTAGCAATAAGGATCACATCCTAAGCACACAGAAGCGAAAAGACAATAAAATTAACAAGCTAACCAATTGCACAATGACTATAAAACAACATTAAGAAGCTAACCAGTATAGCATAATGATCTAAAACCGGTAACTGAAACATGAAAAATTCTCTTCTCGATATTACCAGCGAATATAATTCCGTAGTTGCATCAACCATTCAATCAAACCAAGCAACTCAATAATACACACTAATGGGCACAAGAAAAGGTAAAAAGAATTACCTTTCCGCTGAACTTCTTCTCGAGTTCACGAACAAGCCTAATATGGATTTTCCGGTAAGCTTTTCTCAATCTGTAAGGAACATTGATAACAATTGCCTTGCGTCCTCCAGATACATCAACCTGACTACACAAACAGAAAGGAAAAAAGATTGAATTTTCAGTAATGTTACTTCTTCCATTGAGTAACAAAATGGATACAAAACCAAATTCACTCACACTGCCGAGTTGACGTATAAATCCTTCAACTCACTTTTCAATTCTTGGTTTGTGTTCTCCAAATCAAAGAAAGCCTAATAAAAGTAAACAGAGATTTATACACAAAAGTGTCAGAAAATTCTAAGCTTTTGATCATTTCTCAAGTATAAAAAGATCAAACCTGAGCAACTTCCTCATCCAATTCAGAAAGCTCCACACCATTATCCTTATGAATCTTATGTTGTGCCGAAAACATCTTCTCTCTCAAATTCAAAAACCTTAAATCAAAGCTCTGAAAAAAAAAAAAAAAAAACATTTCAATATTCCAACAAAAATGCAATCAAATCTCAACATAGTAATCTAGCATTGATCACAAACACCATTACTCTTATCGAACAATACAAATTCCAAAAAAGGAACACAAAATTATTCGATTTTCCCATTGAGACAACATCAATTTCATCGTGATACCGATCAATGTATCAATCAAAAAACAAAATTTCCGGTGAAAAACAACAAGAACAAACAAAACCATCGAGTATACAATACTGGATTCTCCGAGAAACAAACGCACCTGTCACTGAAGTCTGAAGCTAATCCGGAATAATAAAATAAAACCCTAGAGCTCGAGGAAGAGGGTAAAGAGACCTTATAAAGAATGATCTAACGATCACGAATCATTAATACGACACGTGTACGGATAAGATTGTAATAAGTGAATAAATCTGAGCCGTCGAAGATAGCTGACGTGGCGTAATTATAACGAGCCACGTTTTGCTCACGTGTTACTGATCGTATCTTATCATTGGCTCGAAGAAACCAAACAAAGACGAGATTTTTTTCGTTAAACCCCAAATAGAGTCAGAATCTTGATCAACAAAAGCGATTATGGATTTTGTGAAGAGAAAACAATATAAAGTTTGAATTTTTATTTCATTTTCAAGGTGGGTTCGTTAAGATAGACTTCAATTCTTCAGTAATTTGGTAATTCTGAATCTCTGGATCATAAAAACATCTAAAAGTGTTCAAGAATTTAGTCAAGACTATGATTCACTGCTTCTTCTTCTTCTTCTGTGTTGAGAAATTCCAATAAAGCTTGGATTTTTTTTATCAGGGTTTTTGACTAATTGGTTTTTGCCGATTGTAGTTATGTCTAGCATAACCAGGAATGTTCTAGAAGGTTTGGTAAAAGACAGTTCATTGAATTGGTTACTTGGGAAACAAAGTTTATTCGATGAAGAAATCGAAAATTCTCCATCTTCTGGATCTAATTGGATACCTGAGCTTTCTCCAGTAGCTAATGTTGTTATTCGCAGGTGTTCAAAGTAAGAAATTTCTCATCTTTCATGTTAATTTAGAAGAAAAATTGTAGCTTTTTTGGTTTTTTGAGAAAGTAATTGGATAAACATTTTGATGTAGAATACTTGGTGTTTCAGTGAGTGAGTTACAAGATAGTTTTAAACAAGAGGCGTCTGATTCTGTAAAGCAGATTTCAGTTTACGCAAGGAACTTTCTAGAGTATTGTTGTTTCAGGGCACTTGCATTATCAGTAGGAGTAAACGGTCATTTAGCCGATAAAACGTTTCGAAGGTTAACTTTCGATATGATGGTTGCTTGGGAAGTTCCTTCTGCAACTAGCCAGTCATTACTTAATGTAAGATTACTTTGATTTATTGCGTTGTTGTGGTCCGTTGAGTCGAAAGAAGTAAAAATTTACTTGTTTTAAATGTGGAAACAGGTCGATGAAGATCCAACCGTCGGTTTAGAAGCCTTTTCCCGGATTGCTCCAGCGATTCCGGTAATAGCAGATGTTATAATATGCGAAAATTTGTTCAGGTTGCTAGCTTCGTCATCTAACGGTGTTCGGCTTCATTTTTCGGTTTATGACAAGTACTTGTATGGACTTGAAAGGTAAGATAAAAGCTTGCATCCTTAGAAACATTCTTTGTGATAAATTTAGTGAAATCTTAAGTTTTTCTATCCCGGGTGGTTGTCTAGAGCGATAAAGAAGATGAAGAGCCAGTCCGAGTCATCTCTTCTCTCGGGTGTTCGATCGAAAGGAGAAAAGATTCTTGAAATCGACGGTACGGTTACTACTCAACCAGTACTTGAACATATTGGAATATCTGCATGGCCAGGTATGTTTTCCTATGCTCAAAACATAGTGTGGTGATTTCGTAAATTCCTATTCGGTCGATTGAATAGAATACCGTTGTTACAACGCAGGTCGCTTGATTCTGACTGATCATTCACTCTATTTTGAGGCTATAAAGGTCGTGTCTTTCGACACACCAAAGCGTTATAGCCTTTCTGAAGATCTTAAACAAGTCATTAAACCCGAGTTAACCGGTCCTTGGGGCACTCGGCTTTTCGACAAGGCCGTATCTTACAAATCTATTTCCCTGTAAGAATTATATCAATTAAAAAGCTCT
Source organism: Draba incana (assembly GCA_963576765.1). Classification (NCBI taxonomy): domain Eukaryota; kingdom Viridiplantae; phylum Streptophyta; class Magnoliopsida; order Brassicales; family Brassicaceae; genus Draba; species Draba incana. Next base: position 45,769,865 of record OY755204.1, read on the forward strand.
GTTTTGTATCCACCTGATTCAATTATGTAATTTAATAGCTCTTGTTGTTTTGTAGACCAGAACCAGTAGTATTGGAGTTTCCTGAGCTCAAAGGCCACACGCGACGAGATTACTGGCTAGCGATAATCCGAGAAGTGTTTTACGTTCATAAATACATAAACAAGTTCAAGATAAACACAGGTGTGGCAAAAGATGAAGCAATCTCAAAAGCTGTGCTAGGCATTTTACGCGTGCAAGCAATTCAAGAACTCGGTTTAACAACCCCTGTTCATTACGAGACTCTTCTCCCGTTCAGTCTCTGTGATCAGCTTCCTGGTGGAGATCTTATTCTTGAAACGCTTGCAGAGATGTCGAGTTCTAGAGTACTTGACCGGAGAAACAAAGGAAAAGATATAGGGAGATTGCATTCGATCTCTGCCTCGGATATGGTTTCGCAATTGGGTTTGATGTTTGGATCAAGTAGTAGTAGTAGTAGTACTAGTAGTAGTCTTGTGGTAGGTGAGGTAGTGGTTGGAGATGTTAATCCGTTGGAGAGAGTGGTTAAACAATCAAGAAAGAACTACGAGAAAGTTGTTCTTGCGCAAGAAACGGTCAATGGAGTTAAAGTCGATGGAATTGAAACCAATTTAGCTGTAATGAAGGTAAAAACAAAAACACAACGATTCTGGCGTTTTGAGTTTCCGCTAAAGGTTTTTCTTTTCTTGCAGGAATTGCTTCTTCCGGGTATGGAAATCGGTAAATGGCTTTTGTCGTTAACATATTGGGACGATCCGTTGAAGTCTTTCACGTTCTGTCTCGTCTCCACTTTCATAATTTACAGGTTACTCAACATTTTTATGTGTTTGTTCTGTTTGTTTGTTATAATTCTCTGAAATCTTTTTATTTTTCGGGTTTTGATCGGTTTTGTTAGGGACTGGATTGGCTATGTTTTCGCGTGTACGTTTATCTTTTTATCGGGTTTTATGGTTCTCACAAGATGTTTCAGCAATAGAGAGAAATCAATGATCGAACTGAGAGTTATCGCGCCTCCTCCAATGAACACAATGGAACAGCTTTTAGCGGTTCAAAACGCGATTTCGCAGCTCGAAGAATTAGTCCAAGACGCAAACATTGTTCTACTCAAGTTCCGAGCTTTATTACTCTCGCTTTTCCCACAGGTCTCTCAATATTCCACTCTTTTTAGCGTTTTGCGTTGTTGATTATATTAGCGTTCTTCCAACCGCTTTAATGTCCTTTGAAAACAGGCGAGTGAGAAGTTTGCGGTTGGGATTGTGATAGCTGCGACGATGATGGTATTGGTGCCTTGGAACATTTTGATTCTAGTGTTGTTTCTTGAGCTGTTCACAAGATACTCGCCACCGCGTAGAGCAAGCACGGAGCGGTTAATCCGGCGGCTTAAAGAGTGGTGGTTTAGCATTCCTGCTGCTCCGGTGGTTCTTGAACAAAACATAGACGTTAACAAGAAAACCAACTAAAAAGCATACGGAAAACGCCGTTTTAGCCACACGAGAGAGTAAAAAAAAAAAAAGAGACGTTTTGGTCCATTAGAAAAAACTTGTGAAATTGCTTGTATTTGTGTTATAGTTGTTAGATTTTTATGTTTCATGTGAATAAAATAGTCACTTTAATGCATAAAAGACTAAAATACTATGTTTGTATTACTCTGTTTCTTGTTGTTGCATTACATACAAAGAGGGACTTGGTAGTCTATGAACGCCTAGCCAAACCAAACCAATGCTTTCCCACGAGGGTCAAGAATCCTGGACTGATGACTCTTCTGACTATAGCTTTGCGTTCAAAATCCTCACCAAGCTCATCAACTAGTGGAATTGAGTCCAAGCCCTTAAAAGTTAAGTAAACATTTGCACATTTGGCCCTAAGTCTCTCATTCGGTTCAGCATCTCCAATATCAGTTTCTATGGCCACTTTCAAAATCCGCAATTTGGACACAAAATCCTGCAGCAACAACAGTTTTGGTATTTTATTACCAACAATGCATTCCACTCATGGTATATATGTCCATTGATATGTACAAAAAAAAAAAACAAACAAACTTACAGGTGTGAGCCGAGCCAACCGCCTATCATATGCACAAAGTAAAAGTTCCAAATAGAGATTAATCCAATCATTAGCTTGCCACTCTGATTCCTTCACCTGCGAAAGCAAGATAAAGCATGAGTAAAAGAACAAAACTAATTATATGTTGTGCCTTAATAAATCATCTTACCACATAGAATCGTTTAGTATCACTCAAATCATCATTTGATGGCCAATCAGGTAATTCCCCATCGAATAAAGGACTGTGCGGGACTGCGCAACCATAAAAGTGATGCATGAAGGGCTTTTTGGTGGTGGTCACTATGCACATTATTATAAACAGCAATTGAGATTTATTTATATACTCAAGGCTTGTACTAAAAAAAGGAACAATGTACCAAAATCACCTTCGTCTTTTGTATCTTTAGGTCTAGCGATAGAGCATGTCACATCCAAGTTGTTAAGTTTTCGTTCATCAACTCGAACCTGAAAGGTTACAGGCAACGAGCGACCAACTGTTTCTCTTGCAACCAAAGTCATGTAGTAAGAGGAACCGTTTTGTAACATATTGTATTTCAGTAGGCGTTGGAGCTGGAAGCTTGTTCCCTGAGGAGAAAAAGAAATGAATTTGGTATGTTAACAAGAGAGCATAGTTTTGAACCAGAAACTAGTTTTAGTAAAGAGATAATTACCTCCAACATATTATAACGATGAAGCCCCAACATACCATAACGTTTGACCAAGATATTCTCAGGCATAAGATCACAATCACAGCGAATCAGTCCAGCGGAAAACGGTACTGTTGGAATACCCTCGATATCGAAACCCTAATTGAACCATTCAGCAAGTAACCACAGGGTTAGGGTTAGGGTTAGGGCTAGGATTAGGGTTACTTTTTAAGGAAAAATCCAAAGAATCACAATAATGGAGAAGAAGAAGAAAGAAGATTACATCAGATTTTGCCACTCGACTCCAGTATACAGCCGGGCCTCCCCAAGCCTCATAGTCCTCTGTTAGACTTTTGTTGCTCTTTCCTCTCCAAACGCTACCGTTTTATTACTCTTAAACGTATTACAATTGAATCAGATACAAGAAATGAGATAAAAGATCTACTCTTTACAAGATACTCTATTTATACCCAAGTGTCTCAGTCAACTCTTCCCCTGGTCAACGTCCCACTTCCTCAACAACTTTAACCAACTAATAACAACCTCTTCCTTCTCCATTTCCTTCTGCCCTCAACACCTCCTCTTTACTTCAATCTTCTCCTTGTATAAGCTTTCAAAGGTCTATCATCCTCCTCCGTAAAATACTCACTCTCCGTCGTCGTCTTCTTCTCCACCTCCGTCGTCATATTCTCTTCCTCGTGGTGAATGCTATATTTTATTCGATGGAGGCGATTTATGTCCCTTTTTATTCATCCGACGGCTTTTATAAAATTAAAATACTTATGTATTTAAGGGAAAATTGATATAAAAACCTCACCATTTACAAATGTTCAATTTAATACCTATTTATCATAGCATACAAAATCCATTGAGAAATCCCCTAGAATACAATCAATTTCTTAAAAGTTTCAAAAATACCACTTTTTCAAAATTTTCAAAAATACCACTTTTTTCCATAATTCTCAATACAAAAATTGGTTTTCAACTGATTTATAATTTAAATTTTTTGGTTTTGGGTAACTATTTCCAAATTATGGTATAATTTTAGGGGTAGGGTTTGAGTTTGAGGTTTAAGGTATAATTTTGTATGTTAACACTTCATTTTAAATTTGTAGTATTTTTGGAATTTTAAACAAAAAGTGATATTTTTAGAACTTTTTAAAAAATGGTGATATTTTTGAGAATCGCTCAAATCCATTCTACCAATCAATATAATTGCAATATCCGTATAAGAGTTGTATACGTATCTATATCTTATTCGCATCCTTTTGAGCCATTAATGGGTTTACGACTGTGAAGCAACTTTGGAAGCAAAGGGGTTTACGACTGTGAAGAGAAATCCAAACAAATTATTCTCAAATAGGTCCTTCAAAGTCATTGACTCATTGATTTAATAACTCCCGTAACTTTATATTCGCCTGTTCGAATTTTTTTGACTTTGGATCTTATGGCATATATGTTTTGCCGCTGGAAACCAACATCTGTTATCTCGTAGAGTGTTGTGGCCGATGAAAACGACCGAAGCAGGGTATGATTTGTCTTCTCTTAAATGTATATCGGTCACACCAGAGCAAATACCTTATTGCATTACAAGCGACCTTATTGTATATCTTTTTGAATCCAGTAGGCTTAATGCATTACATATAAAGAGAGACTTGGTATAAGTTAGATAAATAACCTTAGAGCAACCAAACCAAACAGACCACATGATTTTGTTTCCTGAAAAAGGCATGACCATTGGCTATCATAGCCTGGACTGATGAATCTTCTAACTATAGCTATGTGGACATAGTCTATGAAAGACTAGCCGAAGCGATTTCGCTTTCTAGATCTCATGGCTTCTTCTCCACTCTTGAGAATTTCAGAACGCTTCTCGGTATTTTGACCACTCCAATGCTTGCCCACTAGGTTCAAGAATCCTGGACTGATGACTCTTCTGACTATAGCTTTGCGTTTAACATGCTCACCAATCTCATCAATTAGTGGAACCTTGTCCAAACCCTTAAACGTTATGTAGACATTTGCACAGTTGGCCTGGAGTCTCTCACTCGGCATCTTCACATCTCCAATATCAGTTTCTATCGCCACTCCCACAATCCACAACTTGAACATAAAATCCTGCAGCAACAACAGTTTTGGTATTTTATTACCAAGCAACAATGCATTCCACTCATGGTTTGTCATTGATATGCAACAAAAGAAAAGAAAAAGGTAGAAAGAAACAAAACTTACAGGTGTGAGCCGGGCCAAGCGCCTATCATATGCGGAAATTAAAAGTTCCAAATAGAGATAAATCCAATCAGTGGATTGCCTCTCTGATGCCTTCAACTGAAAAAAGCAAGAGAAAACATATAACTGCTTGCTTCATTGATCATGAGGAACAAAACAAAACAAAACTGATCATGTTGTGCCTTAATAAATCATCTTACCACATAAAATCGTTTAGTATCACTCAAATCATCATTTGATGGCCAATCAGATAATTCCCCATCGAATAAAGGACTGTGCGGGACTGCGCAACCATAAAAGCGATGCATGAAGGGCTCTTTGGTGGTCACTATGCACATTATTATAAACAGCAAGTGAGATTTTATTTATATACTCAAGGCTTGTACTAAAAAAAGGAACAATGTACCAAAGTCACCTTCGTCTCTTTTATCTTTCGGTCTAGCAATAGAGCAGGTCACATCCAAGTTGTTAAGTTTTCGTTCATCTACTCGAACCTGAAAGGTTACAGGCAACGAGCGACCAACTGTTTCTCTTGCAACCAAAGTCATGTAGTAAGAGGAACCGTTTTGTAACATATTGTATTTCACTAGGCGATGGAGCTGGAAGCTTGTTCCCTGAGGAGAAAAAGAAATGAATTTGGTGTATTAACAAGAGAGCATATTTCATGATACTGAAACTAGTTTTAGTAAAGAGATAATTACCTCCAACATATTGTAACGATGAAGCCCCAACATACCATAATGTTTGACCAAGATATTCCCAGGCATAAGATCAAATCGTAGGGCATCAGTCCAGCGAAAAATGGTACTGTTGGAATATCCTCGATATCGAAACCCTAATTGAACCATCGGCAAATAATCAGTTAGCAATCCCATAAACTAACAATAACCTTAGAAGCTATGAATTTTCCACAAATATGGAAACCCTAATTAAAGGCGATTGATTTCATGTAGTTATCTAGAAGACATAAAGAACAATCCAACGAATCGGAATCATGGAGAAGAAGAAGAAGAAGAAAGAAGATTACATCAGATTCTGCCACTCGACTCCAGTATACAGCCGGGCCTCCCCAAGCCTTATAGTCCTCCTCCGTAAAATACTCACTCTCCGTCGTCGTCTTCTTCTCCACCTCCGTCGTCATATTCTCTTCCTCGTGGTGAATGCTATATTTTATTCGATGGAGGCGATTTATGCCCTTTTGTTCATACTTCATCCGACGGCTTTAATAAAATTAAAATACTTATGTATTTAAGAATAAATTACTAGAAAAACCTCACAATTTACAAATGTTCAATTTAGGACCCATTTATCATAGCATACAACCCTAGAAGCTATGGATTTCAACCCTATTTGCCCCATCAGCAAATAATCATAGGGTTAGGGCTAGGGTTAGGGTTAGGGTTAGGGTTAGGGTTAGGGCTAGGGCTATTGTTGTTGTAAGGAAGAATCAAATAAACGAGAAACATGGAGAAGAAGAAGAAAGAAGATTACATCAGATTCTGCCACTCGCCGCCAGTATACAGACGGCCCTCCCCAATCCTCAAAAAAGTCCTCCTTCGTATTCTTCTCCACCGCCTCCGTCGTATTCTTCTCCACCTCCGACGTTATATTCTCCCTCTTCCTCTGGTGAATGCTATGGAGGCGATTTATGCCCTTATATTCATCGACGACTTAATGAAATTTGATTATATTATATATGTTGGCACTTTACAACCTCTGGTCGGTACATAGTTAGATCCGATAATGAGGTGGCTAGAAAAAATATTTGAAATATTAACAAACTTTTATGATTCTCTTTTTCATTTTATAATTCTGCGGTTGCCGAACTCTTTTTAAAAGTGTGGTTTGAAAATCAAAGTGTCTTTCTGAGAGGTTGAGATTCTAGTAGTAGTTATTAAACTCTGTAATGGGATTTTTTTTTCTCTTGAGAGCTGCTCAATTTAAGTGGTTCTTTGTCACTCTGAAGAAAAATTCTTTTTTGTTTATTAGATCGGAAAGCAAAAGAAATTTGTGAGTTACGGGTTGAAAAATCCTATAGGCTTGTTACTACATTTTATTATAAAGAGAGACTAGTGTTAGTTAAACAACCTTAGAGCAACAAACCAAACAAAACACGTCTTCAAGACTATATAGTCGATATCTAGCCTAAACGTGATCGCTTTTTAGAACGCTGCTCATTATGTTCTCCACTGCACAGCTTACCCACGAGGGTCAAGGATCCTGTACTGCCGATGACTCTTCTGACTATAGCTTTGCGTTCAACATGCTCACCAATCTCATCACTCCGTGGAGCCGTCTCCAATCCCTTAAACGTTATGTAGACATTTGCACAGTAGGCATGCAGCCTCTCACTCTGCATCTTCACATCTTCGCTATTAGTTTCTATCGCAACTTTCACGATCCGCACCATGGACAGGAAATTCTGCAGTAACAACAGTTTTGATGTTTTATTGCCAATGATGACATGCCACTCATGCTGTCTTTGATATGCAAGAATAAAAAAAGAAATAACAAAAACGGACCCTGTTAAGCCGCACCGACCGCCTATCATTTGCAGTAAGTAAAAGTTCCAAATAGGTATCAATCCAATCAGTGTCTTGCCACTCTGATTCATTCAACTGGAAAAAAAAAAGCAAGAAGAAAAACATGAGCAAAGCAAAACAAATAAAAAAACTGATCAGGCTGTAAATAATCTTTTTTTTATTTGAGAAACAAATTTTTTTTGTAGTAGGCTGTAAATAATCTTACCTTGTAAAATCGTCTTGTATCCTTCAAAGCATCATCCGACGGCCAATCAGGCAATTCATCACCATCGAAGAAACTATTCTCAACTGCGCTAGCTTGGTAGTGAGGTATGAAGGGCGCCTTGGTGGTCACTATGCAACATTACAATAAAAATCAGCAAGCTAGATTTTATTTATAGAAAGAAAACTCATCAGTGTCAAGTCAACAAATCACCTTCATCTTTTTTATCTTTAACTCTAGCAACAGAGACCACCAAATCCAAAGAGTTATGTGCTCCTTCATCAACTCGAACCTGAAAGGTTTCAAGCACCGAGCCACGAGCTGGATCTCTTGCATCCAAAGTCATGTAGTAAGAGGAAAGACAGTTTTGTAACATGTTGTATTTCAGTACTTCCTGGAGCTGGTAGCTTGTTCCCTGAGGAGTTAAAGAAACAAATTTGAATGTAGTATAATAATAAGAGAGCATGTTGATAAAGATCCTCTTAGAGACTAGTGATAAATAAGTTACCTCCAAGATATTGTAACGATGAAGCCCTAACATAGCATAACATTTTACATAAGAGGCAAGACGACCACCACGTTGCAGGTTGCGAATAAGGATTCCATTGATACCTGGTGGTCCTGAAACATCCTCGATATCGAAACCCTAATTGACTCATAAGCAAATAATCAGTTAGCAATCCCATCCAAAAAAATAAATAACCTAGAAGATGTGCAATCCCCCAAAATAACGAAACCCTAATTGACCCATCAGCACATAATGAATCAACAAATAAATCCCATAAACAACCCTCTAGAAGCTATTAAGTACAAGGATCGGGGTTGGTTATGGATAATTTGTGGGACAAAAGAACAATCCAACAAATAACAATAATGGAGAAGAAGATTGAAAGAAGATTACTTCAGATTCTGCTACTCCGCTCCAATAATCTCTCAGCCACAGGGAAAAGTTCTCCGACGTAATATACTCCTTCCCATCCTCCGTCGTAATATACTTTTTCTCCGCCTCCGTCATCGTCATCTTCCCTTCTTCCTTGTGGTGGATGATGCTCTTATCTAATCAATGGAGCCGATTTATGCCATTATATCCATCCTACGCCTCAGTGTTGGGCTTTCTCAACCCAAATCACATATCCGTATTTCTTTTTGGATAAATACTTTAATTTTGTTTGTAAAAATCACATTTTGATATATTGCATTTGAAAGATAGGTAAAAAAAAAAAAAGAAGATGGATACAAAATGTTCACGGTTTGATACCTAGTGTTGCATCTGCACACCATCTATTGTTATTGCATGTCTATAATTTTGTATTTTCGGTACACAAAGACTTTTAAGACGTATTCTGGATTTCATGTGTGCGAGCTGGAAATTACACAATAGAATTTGTGAAGATTCTTTGGAAATAGAGCTTCTTAGGGTTTCAAACACGGAGACAAAGTTCGAATTAGGGTTCTTGAACTGTTCTTATTTATTAGCTGAGAGCTGTTTTTGTCTTATTCAGTTCAGAATTTCGGATCCCCGATTTATGAGGGGTACATGTCTATTTATAGAAAAATAGGTCGGTTGGGACAGTCAGTTGGGCCTTTAATGGGCCTCTATCTTCTGGGCTTAATCGTTGGGCCGGTTTGCAGCCCACCTCCGGTTCTTCCACCGGTTAACTGAATCCTCGAGATAGTCGGTTTAGCGGATACTTAGTCATTTTTGGCTTATCGATTCTTCTAGGGGAGATTTGACCCCTATAGTTAGCCCCCCAATTCAACAGTGTTATTGATAAGAGTGTTGAAGTAAGGGTGTCCAGACGAAGAATCGATTTCCGTTTAGACTGTTGACGTGTTGACGATGATCCGACTATCGCGGTAAAACCCGTGTTGCTGATGATGATGTTGAGAGATGATGTTGAGCCCAGATGACATGATTGTACCCAATTCGGCGAGCTGGCCGACGCGATGATATCAGCGAGTCGATTTTGATCTTGCAAAGTCGCGAACTGATCAGTCATAATCCGCGAGCCGCTTGAAGATGCGAGGCGATGAGATGAACATGTTCTAAATCTGCGAGCCGTTCGAAGATGCGAGGCGATGAGATAAAGATGTTCTAAATATGCGGGCCGTTCAAAGATGCGAGATGACGAGACGAATTAGAGATGAAGTCGCGAGCTGATCGCACTCGTAATCTGCGAGCTGCTTAAAGATGCGAGATGACGAGACGAATCAGAGATAAAGTCGCGAGGTGTCGAGACAAAAGTCTACAGGGTCGTGAGCTGATTTGATGAACAGAGCTGCGAAGACGCGAGCTGATTTGATGAAGATAGTTGCGAGGCCGCGAGCTGAATTCCTTGAGATTGTGAAGTCGAGCACTGATTTTCGCGAGATGACTTGACGAAAACCGCTAGGTCTTGGCAAAAAGTGCGAGTTCTGCGAAGACTGCGAACTGATTCGACGAAATCCACGAGGTCGTTGATATACTCCATTTTTGGCGTATTCTAACCATTGTTTTGTAGGGTTTTATCGAGTCTTTTTCCTTTGTATTGAGTCTTTTTAGGTCCAAAGGTGGCTGGAATGAAGAATTGGAGTTTGCTAGGAGGTTTGGTGAAAAGGAAGGAAAACACGATCTTTTGGAGGTTTTTGAAGCAGAAGACGGGAGCACCTGCTCCCAGAACGGATTTGACTGCTCCCCAGAAGATTACCTAGAAGATTGCCGACATTTAAGTGAATATCCAGAAGATTTGAAGAAAAGAAATATTCACTAAACTGAATATTTACCCGGAGATTTGCAAAAGAGGATATTCATTAAATAGAAGATTTACTTAGAAGATTCTCATGAGATTTACTTCCTTATTTCTAGTTGCCTCTTCCTTTAAAGGAGGAAGTCCTCCTTTGACGCTAGACACGTTTTTTACACACGCTTTCTTCACGCCTCACGCAGAGACAAAAACACTTTCCTTTTTACTTGCTTTTCACGTTTTGGATTCAAAGACCTTGGAGAGATTTCGTTTGCTTTGGATTTTGAAGAGTTGTTCATCTACTTGTTATTGAGTTTCTCTTGAACCCTTCTCTTTTATTTATTCAATGAATTCTTCTATCTCTCTTTGTGTTTTTCGTTCTATCATGTGCGAGTAATTCCCCTTGTTAGATTAGGGTTTTTCAAAGGGATTTAGAGATTCAATGAACTCGGCATAGATAGGATTATACTTACATATTTGATATCTTCATCTAATGTTGAATTTAATGCCTAGACTAGCTTGATCACCTAGCCTTTGATATTAGGTTAAATTTACTCATCAAAAGTGTAGTAGATTGCTTGAAATAACTTAGATGGGCGATTTGATCCTTAGCCAACGACAGTTGAAGTTAAGGCAAATCGTGAACTTATCAATCTTAATCGTTAATGCTTGTTAATTTGCTTAGTCTCAAACGACAGTTTAGGGTGCTAGATTTATTAATAAAGTTGTTGATGCCACGACAGTGGATCCTCATAAAATCGTGATTGTGTTCTAGATTGGTACTTAAATTGATATCCTGAATAATTGCTTGGTTCTTGATGATCTATTCTCTGCGATAATTCCCTTGTCTAACGCTTTTATCATATTTGTTTACAACCGAATTTTACTTTGCTTTGTTATTTATTTTCGTGACACTTTAAAACCACTTGAATCGCTTAGCTTGAATTGTGTTTAAAAGGAACTAAAGTGTATTGCCAGTCCCTGAACGAACCTAAATCTATTTCTACATCGGATTAGTAATTTAGGAATTGAGTTCTAACCCAGATAAAATCTTGTTATCAAATTGGCGCCGTTGCCGGGGACTACTTCGATACCTTTAGTTTTACAAATACGTTTCTAGACTAAGTACTAATTCGTTCTTTTTGTTTCTCTTGCTTGTGTTTCAGGGTGCATGAAAGCTAAGTCTACCCGAAAAGGTCGACAATCACCTCTCGTGTACTTCAGTAACTCGGAACTTGCAAGACTAGAACGAACCAACCGAAAGACAAAATCTGATAAGGTCAACATGGGTGACCAAACAGACATTGACATGGTGGCCGAGATGAAGAGGCTACAAGATCAGATGGCTCAGCTGCAACAGCAACAAAACCGTAACCAACAGCAAGAACATGCCATCGGGGATATGGACAATCCTCACGCCTTCTATAGGAACCGAGCTGCAATCGTTCCTCCTGGTGTTTTAAGGCAAGATTATGAGATCAAACCTCAAATGATCACGCTGGTCAAGCAACATCTATTCCACGGACTACCCGCTGAAATTCCGATGGACCATATAGAGAATTTCGAGGAGATCTGCTCCACGACAAGCTCTAATGGGATGAACCCGGATTTCTTGAAGTGTAAGCTCTTTCCCTTCTCGCTCGCGGATAAGGCTTCACGATGGCTCAAGTCTTTGCCGGCTGGATCTATTACGACTTGGCCACAGTGTAGAGCGGCGTTTCTGGATCGCTTCTACACTAAAGCCAAGACCGCAAGTTTGAGAAACAAGATCTCTACGTTTCAGCAACAAACCGGCGAATCCTTCTATGAGGCATGGGAGAGGTTTAAAGAGTATAAAAGAGAGTGCCCACATCACGGATTCACGGATGAGAATTTGTTGAGTATTTTCTACGAAGGTGTTGATTGGGACTACCGGAACACGTTGAATGCTGCTAGTGATTGTGACTTTATGACCAAGACAAAGGAAAATGCTTACAAGCTCATTGAGAACCTAGCCGCAAGCTCAAGCAACAAGTCTCAGGAATATGATCGGACTACGAAACCTAATGGAACGGATTCTCGTAACATCGATGACCTAACGGCCAGAGTCAACTTGCTGCTCAAAGGGAACCAAAGGATGGTTCATTTTGCCGATGAGAGTGGAGAACCACTAGTCGAGGATACGACCGAGGCAGGAGATGATGATCTAGAGGAAGTGCTTTACGTGAATGGGCAAGGGTATGTCCGACACCAAGGGTTCAATTCAAACTACAGGAACCACCCAAATCTCTCCTACCGGAGTACGAATGTAGAGAATCCACAGGACCAGGTGTACCCGCAGCAAACCGGTTATCAGAACCAAAAACCTCAGGATCAAGGTTTCCCGAAGACGGCACCTCAGGGTTTTCAAGGCAAGGCATTCGTTCCGTATCAGAGTCAAAAGCCCAACTTTAACAACTTCCAAGCTCCTACGAGCTCCGGTAGTACTTCTCAGGATGAACTCAAGAGCATGATGCAACAGTTGATGGATAATCAGAAGAAGACCGCTGCTGAGCTGACCAATAAGGTAGACTCCATGTATTCGGACCTCAACGGTAGACTCGAAGCCGTGACTAACCATGTTAAGAAGCTTGACAAGCAAGTAGCTCAAACCGCAGAGGCCGTCAAAAGCCCACAGGGAGTTCTGCCAGGTAAACCGATAGCCAACCCCAGAGAGTTTGTGGCTGCAATCACGCTGCGAAGTGGGAGAACTCTTCCACCGGTTGTGGGGGCAGCAGCTGAGAGCTGCCCAGAAGAGACTGTGGAGCACCCGCTCCAACAAGGAGCACCTGCTCCAGCTAAGAAACAGGATAAGACAGTTGCTGGATCATCTCGTCCTGTACTTAGACCGAATGAGCTAGTTGACCAAGTTCGGTCTCGTGTTTACAAACCCCCAGTCCCTTACCCAGTACCCCCAAGGAAATCGCAGAAAGATTTAGAGGAGGCAAAGTGTAAGGAGATGTTAGATCAACTCACGGTTAAACTCACATTAACCGATGCTATACAGATGATGCCGGCTATGAAGAAGTACGTTAAAGGTTTGTTCACTGGTAAGGTTTCATCAGAGCAAGGTACTACATTGGTCTCTAAGGATTGCAGTGCCGTTCTGCAAAACCGGATGGTTAAGAAGCTCGATGATCCCGGGAAATTTGTGTTGGCCGTGCAGATTGGTTCTACGTGTTTCAAGTGTTCCTTGTGTGACTTGGGTTCCAGCGTGAATCTCATGCCATATTCGGTTGCAAGGAAACTTGGTTATACTAACTTTAAACCAACTCGTATTTCTTTGGTTTTTGCTGACAGGTCGGTGAAGTTACCCGTGGGAATCCTAGAGGATTTACATGTCAGGATAGGCAACACGTTGATCCCGGCTGATTTTGTAGTGCTGGAACTTGATGAAGAGCCGAAGGATCCCTTGATTTTGGGACGTCCTTTCCTGCGCACAGCTGGTGCGATTATCGATGTGAGGAATGGTATAATTGGTCTCCAGCTGGGAGACATTATCATGGAGTTTGAGATGGATAGATTGCTCAAACAGCCAACCATTGATGGGCAAACCTTTGCCATCGAAGGAGACCTTGAGATCTCGGAAGACGACATGGAAGAACTCCTAACCGATGATCCGCTTGAAGTGGTGCTAACCAAGGCCGAAAGTGAACATGGTTATTTAAGTGAGGATGCAGTCGGGTTAGCCAGGATAATGGATTCGGGTCAGAACGAAAAGTCCACCGGTTTCTTGAATCTTAAACCAGACGATGCTGAAGGAGTAGCTGCTCCCGAAGACGAGACCCACCCTTCTGGAAACATTGTTGACAGCCCTTGGAGCGAGCTGAAAGCTCCAAAACTCGAGCTCAAAACCCTTCCTGCCGGGCTAAGGTACGCGTTTCTAGGCCCTAACTCTACTTATCCCGTGATCATTAATGCCGAGTTGAATAATGTGGAAACCGCTTTGCTCTTGTGTGAACTAAGGAAGTATAGAAAAGCCTTAGGTTATTCACTAGATGATATTCCTGGAATTTCACCTGAACTTTGCATGCATAGGATACACCTAGAAGATGAATCAAAGAATTCTATTGAGCATCAGAGGAGGTTAAACCCGAATCTGAAGGACGTAGTAAAAAAGGAAATCATGAAACTTCTAGAAGCAGGTGTAATTTATGCGATTTCGGATAGCAAGTGGGTTAGCCCAATTCACGTAGTACCAAAGAAAGGCGGAATAACTGTGATCACTAATGCGAAAAATGAATTGATACCTACTAGGACAGTTACTGGCCATCGAATGTGTATTGATGAAGTTAAATGCCGCCACTAGAAAAGACCATTTTCCCTTGCCATTTATTGACCAAATGCTTGAAAGATTGGCTAACCACCCATACTACTGCTTTTTAGATGGGTATTCAGGTTTTTTTCAGATTCCCATCCACCCAGACGATCAGGAGAAAACAACATTCACGTGTCCATACGGCACGTTCGCTTATCGCCGAATGCCGTTTGGATTATGTAATGCCCCTGCGACTTTTCAAAGGTGCATGATGTCAATTTTTACCGATTTGATTGAGGATATAATGGAAGTTTTCATGGACGATTTCTCCGTCTATGGAAGCTCTTTTTCCGTGTGTTTGTCAAATTTGTGCAGGGTGTTGCAGCGATGCGAGGAGAAGCATCTAGTGCTCAACTGGGAAAAGTGTCATTTCATGGTTCGAGACGGTATTGTTCTTGGTCATCGGATTTCTGAAAAGGGTATAGAGGTTGACCGAGCCAAGGTTGAGGTTATGATGAGTTTGCAACCGCCGGATTCAGTCAAAGGAATAAGGAGTTTCTTGGGTCATGCTGGTTTTTACCGCCGTTTCATGAAAGATTTTTCAAAGATAGCAAGGCCACTCACTCAACTGTTGTGTAAGGAGACCAAGTTTGAATTCGATGCAGCATGCCTTGAAGCTTTTCACACAATAAAGGGAGCTCTGGTAAGCGCACCCATTGTCCAACCACCGGACTGGGATCTCCCTTTTGAAATAATGACGGATGCAAGTGATTACGCAGTGGGAGCTGTATTGGGTCAGAGAAAAGATAAGAAACTCCACGTGATATACTACGCGAGCCGAACCCTAGATGAAGCTCAATGCCGATACGCTACAACCGAGAAGGAACTTCTAGCAGTTGTGTTCGCCTTTGAAAAGTTCAGGACTTATCTTGTTGGTTCCAAGGTGATTGTGCAAACCGACCACGCAGCTTTGAAATATTTGCTCACCAAAAAGGATGCTAAGCCGAGACTTTTGAGGTGGATCCTTTTACTCCAGGAATTCGATCTTCAGATTGTTGATAGGAAAGGGACAGAGAACGGAGTTGCTGATCACTTGTCACGCATGAGGGTTGATGATAAGGTACCTCTGGATGATTCACTTCCAGATGAACACGTTTATGCAGTTGGAGTCTGTTTACAAGAGCAGTCAGTCCAGACAGGAGCACTTACTCCGGAAGCCTTTTGCGCGGCTATATCCAGGGAAGTTGTTCCGAGTTTCCCTTGGTTTGGGGAGATAGCAAACTACTTGGCTGCTGATCAGGAACCGGTCGATTTTGTGGGAGATAAGAAGAGGAAGTTTCTCCGTGATATACGGAAATATTTTTGGGACGAGCCCTTTCTCTACAAACAGTGCTCGGACGGTATTTTTCGAAGGTGTGTACCGGATGAGGAGATTCCTGGAATTCTCTTTCATTGTCATAGTTCTAATTACGCCGGTCACTTCGCCACCTTCAAGACAGTTTCCAAGGCACTACAAGCTGGATATTGGTGGCCGACTATGTTCAGAGATGCACAGAATTTCATATCACATTGTGATACATGTCAACGCCAAGGGAATATCTCTAAAAGAAACGAGATGCCTCAACACTTTATTCTGGAAGTTGAAGTGTTTGACGTATGGGGAATAGATTTTATGGGACCTTTTCCATCCTCCTACGGAAATAAGTATATCCTAGTGGCAGTGGATTACGTTTCCAAGTGGGTGGAGGCTATTGCGTCCCCAACAAATGACTCCCGCGTTGTGGTGAAGATGTTTAAGTCTATCATCTTCCCTAGGTTTGGAGTGCCACGTGTGGTCATCAGTGATGGAGGCTCTCACTTCATCAACAAGATTTTCGAAGGGTTATTAAAAAAGAATGGTGTCACACACAAGGTAGCAACGCCATATCATCCACAAACTAGCGGACAGGTTGAGGTTTCCAACAGGGAAATCAAGAGTATCTTGCAAAAGACCGTGGGAGTGTCTAGGAAAGATTGGTCTTACAAGTTGGATGATGTGTTGTGGGCTTACAGAACTGCGTACAAGACTCCGTTAGGGACGACACCTTTTCACTTGGTATATGGGAAGTCTTGTCATCTTCCAGTTGAGCTCGAGTACAAGGCAGCTTGGGCGGTTAAGTTAATAAATTATGACATCAAACCGGCGTTTGAAAGAAGGTCCATGCAGCTTCACGAATTGGATGAGATTAGGCATCTGGCCTATGAGAGCTCTAAGATTTACAAGGAGAGAACCAAGAGGTATCATGACAAGAGAATCCTCAAGCGAGATTTCCAACCAAACGACAAGGTACTCCTCTTTAACTCTCGTCTTAAACTTTTTCCTGGGAAGTTGAGATCTCGGTGGTCCGGACCCTTTGTCATCAAGGAGGTCCGTTCCTATGGAGCCGTGGTGTTGCTGGACACCGATGGAGCCGAATTTGTGGTCAATGGCCAACGCCTTAAGCCATATCTTGGCGTGATAGACCAAGCCGAGGGTGGATTCATCCCCTTAGGCGATGCACCAAAAGCCTAAAATGGCTAACCAGGTCGAGCTATAGACTTTAACCAAGCGCTTGGTGGGAGGCAACCCACCGGTATGTTTTCTAACTCTTTTAAATTTGATTTCTTTTTCTACTAATTTTGTTTTTAGCTTTGCATTTTTTCAGGTTTTTCTAAAAAAAAAAAAAAAAAAAAAAAAAAAAACAAACCAGAAGGGCGAAATTTTTCCAGAGAGCTCGCCGTCGATCGACACAACTCACTGTCGATCGACACAGGAGCCACTGCCAAATTTTGCTCGAGAGTCACGAAGAGCACCTGCTCTACCCAACACGCCGCCTGCTCTCCTGGGTAATTTTGAATTTCGAATTTTCGGATTTCAAATTAGGCCCACTAACAGGTAAATCCAAAAGAGAATACTTGATGGGCCCGAATATTTAGCCAAAAGGAAACAATATTCATATCAGAATATATTTCCTAATTTATTGGGAAATAACTGATTTTGTGGGATCCACTTACTTACTCCTTCCTATATAATCGCGCCCATCTCTTCTCTTCCCCTTTTCTTCTTCACAGTTTTTCTCCATTAAAACTTCAAGCCTTTTCTTTCCAAAACACAACTTTGTCAAATCTTCACGGATTTGTACGATTTTTAGCTTGATTCCATTCGATTTTTCGCCCCCTTCCCAAATATCTACTTCGTTTTTCAAGACAACCAAGGTATGTGCTCCAAATCTCTATTTTTCAGTCCGAAATTTCGAAGTTCAAAGGTGAAATCGATGAACCAATCTTGCTTGCTTATTGGGTTGTTTCCACTTGTTTCTTTACTAATTTCGCACCTTAGGGTAGTGAAATTTGCTCGAAATTGTACTTAAAAGTGAAACCCTAATGTGGATTGAAAAGCTTAATTTTTGAGAATTCTCGTGTGATATTGGGCTTAAGTTACTCACTGTGCTCCATTGAACCTAGTGAATTTGTTTGCTAAGAGACGCATACATCGAATTTTGGAATTTGATTGTCAGTTTTACTTTTTGAACAAGAATTTCGATGTTTGTATTTAGTGAGAATCGGATTTATGCGTGTGTTTTTGGCTTGTTCTTTGTGCCTGTAGGATGACAAAAATCTCATACGGAAACCCTATGAGCAAGGCCACCAAGGGCAAGGGGATTGCTACGACGAGTGGTGCACCATATCCATGGCCACGAGCCGCCGATCTAATCCGTTTCGTTCTACCCGATTCTAGTCTCCCGCTCAACTCGGATGATGCTTGGGATCAGAATGACGCTTACTATTACAACAATTGGTTGGAGGTTGACATCGAGCCAACCCGATTTATGTGCCCCAATACGTTGAGGAACCTTGGACTTCACCGAGAAGTAAGCGATATTCTCTCACGTGCTCAACTCACCGAGCTCGTCTCTTCCACCGATGTGCTTTATCCGGATCTAGTGCGTCAATGCTTGGCCTCAGCTAAGTTAACCTTCACCAATCCCAAAAATCCGGTGGCATCTCAAGGAGTTCTCACTTTCTTCGCCAATGGGAAGAAATACGGCATCTCCATTAGGACACTTTGCACGGTTTATGGATTCGATTCCGAATCGGAGACTGTTGCCTTTCCAACCATCTTCCCAGCTAAGCATGCCTTTTGGAACTACATTGCTCACGGTACCTACGCATCTCGTAGTGCGGCTCAATCTTCCATCCGCAACCCCGCAATCCGAATTGCGGCTAAGGCGTTATCCGCTATCTTCTTCGCTCAGGAGAACCATAGCAAGGTTCGAATTGCAGAGCTGCTGCTCCTCTATAATGGGGTTCGGGAAGTTCTTTCTACGGTTCCGGAGCTCGCTTGCGATATGGACATTGATGTCAACCTGGGCGCCGTACTTGCTCGAGTCATTGCGGAGAAGAGGACCGTGGATAGGAAGACGAAGACGGAGAGGATTGGGAGCCTTTTGACAAGGCTATTCGTACATTTGGGAGTCGATTTGAACAACACGCCTTGCATCGATGAGGAGCGCGTCATGGATATCAATTTCCTCATCAACTGTCAAATCATGGCGGATGCAAACGTCTACCGATTTACTTCTCGGGATGATCGTCTTCTGTTTTGTAGGTTGCCCCAGCCAGCCTTGACGGATGTGCAAGATGGAGTTAACATCGGGTTTACACCGGGTCCAACTTTTCTTTGTGACGAAACAGGAGCAGCTGTTCCTCCTGAGAGCACCCGCTCCGAAGCTCCTGCTCCCGAATCCCCAGTTTACTTGAGAGATGACGAGATCGAGGATTTAGAGAGGGCCACCGCTTCGGTCAAGAAGAGCAAGGCTAACATGCGCCGGCCCTA
This sequence comes from Draba incana, assembly GCA_963576765.1. Classification (NCBI taxonomy): domain Eukaryota; kingdom Viridiplantae; phylum Streptophyta; class Magnoliopsida; order Brassicales; family Brassicaceae; genus Draba; species Draba incana. The sequence goes on from OY755204.1 coordinate 45,789,398, forward strand.
CAGGAGCGAGTATCTCCTTCGTGAGATCTCCGACGATCCGACGGATGCCGAGTACAAGTCATGGATGGTGGACTCCGCCAAGAAGAACAATGGACTCATGCGCCGCATTCTCCACATGCTCCAGAAGGGTTGCAATGGTTCTAAGGCCACTACTACAGCACCATCTACCTCCGCGGTTCCACCCCCTGCCAGCAGAGCACCTGCTCCACCAGCTGCCGTACCATCTTCTTCCGGCCGTGTGACACGTTCGTCCAAGCGTAAGAAGCCACTCACCGATGATGATGACTCAGAGCACACTACGAGTGCTTAGCACCTCTTCCCATTCCGCTAAGACATTTTCTTTATTGCATTTTTTTTTTCTTTTCTTTATTTTTGGACTTATTTATTTTTTTTAATTCTCTCTTCTCTTATTTTCACACCGAGACGGTGTGCAGTAAGTCTGGGGGGAGTTGTTGCTGATGTTGTTTATTTTGGATGTTTTCTTTTCTTATGTCTTTTGAGTCTGTTTTTCTTTGTTTTATTGAGTCAAGACTTTTTAGTTGGGAATTAGGCCGTTATTCTATGACGATCTCTGAACCACTTTTGCTGATTAACTCTCTTTCTAGTGACCATTTCTTCAGAGCATGGATTACAAGGAATAGCTGGAACACCTCAATGCATCATTTTCCAGGTTTCATATTGACCAAAAATTCTCTCGCTATTGGCACTAGACTAGGGAAACGATTTATATTCAGGACTTCTTTTCCTTTTTACCACTCTTGCTGATCCTGAATAGCTAGCTCATTTTTAGCTAGTACCCTCCTTTAACCTTACCTCTCTTCAACCTCCTTGCCGTCTTTGTATTTCATTGTCATATGTGCAGCATATGTGCAAAAGGGCCGGAGAGAGATGGGTCGACACAGCCTCTAGATCACTCGTTCAGAAGGACAGAGCACCTGCTCTTATTTATGAGGTTTCGTGGAAGGAGAGGAAAGAACATCATTGAGACTCACTTGGGTACATAAATTAATTCTGTTATTTTCGTGTTTGAGAGGCATGACTGTGTAATCAAAACCCTCTTCTATCTCAAAAAACAAAAAAAAAACAAAAAAAAACAAAAAAAAAAAAAAAAATCTGATGATGAAGAGTGGTAAAATCTTTAAAAACATGTCTCTCTGCACTATGAGTATACCCAAGGTGAACGATGATTGGCTAAGGCGAGAGGAAGAAATAAAAAAGGATGGAATGAGTGATTTAGAGAATGTGGGCCATCAAACCGACCTGCTCTCTCTTGCAATTTTGCGCGATATCCTGCATCCTCTACGAAACATCGGTAACCCTTAAACACTCTAAACACTTTCAACTCACCCTTAAATAGCCTGAAACCCTTAGCGCCGTATTCCCTGAAAAGGTGTCATTAGCGAGTTCCTCACGCATACTTTTAGTGCGTTTGGTTTGTGTTATTGCAAAAATTATTTGGGAAATGGCTTGGTTGAGAAGTGTGTTGAGACTGTTTTGGTGACACTTTGTCATTCGTAATCTGGATTATGTGGTCTGCAGATCGAAAGCCAAAGGTACGGTTCGCTGAGAATAAAAGAGTTCCCACGTTTTCAAACCTTTTTCCTTTACTTGGTTTTGAGTTTGTTTGAGGACAAACAAAGATCTAAGTCTGGGGGAATTGATATACTCCATTTTTGGCGTATTCTAACCATTGTTTTGTAGGGTTTTATCGAGTCTTTTTCCTTTGTATTGAGTCTTTTTAGGTCCAAAGGTGGCTGGAATGAAGAATTGGAGTTTGCTAGGAGGTTTGGTGAAAAGGAAGGAAAACACGATCTTTTGGAGGTTTTTGAAGCAGAAGACGGGAGCACCTGCTCCCAGAACGGATTTGACTGCTCCCCAGAAGATTACCTAGAAGATTGCCGACATTTAAGTGAATATCCAGAAGATTTGAAGAAAAGAAATATTCACTAAACTGAATATTTACCCGGAGATTTGCAAAAGAGGATATTCATTAAATAGAAGATTTACTTAGAAGATTCTCATGAGATTTACTTCCTTATTTCTAGTTGCCTCTTCCTTTAAAGGAGGAAGTCCTCCTTTGACGCTAGACACGTTTTTTACACACGCTTTCTTCACGCCTCACGCAGAGACAAAAACACTTTCCTTTTTACTTGCTTTTCACGTTTTGGATTCAAAGACCTTGGAGAGATTTCGTTTGCTTTGGATTTTGAAGAGTTGTTCATCTACTTGTTATTGAGTTTCTCTTGAACTCTTCTCTTTTATTTATTCAATGAATTCTTCTATCTCTCTTTGTGTTTTTCGTTCTATCATGTGCGAGTAATTCCCCTTGTTAGATTAGGGTTTTTCAAAGGGATTTAGAGATTCAATGAACTCGGCATAGATAGGATTATACTTACATATTTGATATCTTCATCTAATGTTGAATTTAATGCCTAGACTAGCTTGATCACCTAGCCTTTGATATTAGGTTAAATTTACTCATCAAAAGTGTAGTAGATTGCTTGAAATAACTTAGATGGGCGATTTGATCCTTAGCCAACGACAGTTGAAGTTAAGGCAAATCGTGAACTTATCAATCTTAATCGTTAATGCTTGTTAATTTGCTTAGTCTCAAACGACAGTTTAGGGTGCTAGATTTATTAATAAAGTTGTTGATGCCACGACAGTGGATCCTCATAAAATCGTGATTGTGTTCTAGATTGGTACTTAAATTGATATCCTGAATAATTGCTTGGTTCTTGATGATCTATTCTCTGCGATAATTCCCTTGTCTAACGCTTTTATCATATTTGTTTACAACCGAATTTTACTTTGCTTTGTTATTTATTTTCGTGACACTTTAAAACCACTTGAATCGCTTAGCTTGAATTGTGTTTAAAAGGAACTAAAGTGTATTGCCAGTCCCTGAACGAACCTAAATCTATTTCTACATCGGATTAGTAATTTAGGAATTGAGTTCTAACCCAGATAAAATCTTGTTATCAGTCGTGAACCTTCTTGATGATAAAAATTTACGACTTCGACTTCTTCTCGCCATATGATTACACTGTAACCATAAATTGATTTGAACAAGTTACGAGGGCGCGACTTGATCGAATTTATTGGCACTGCGAGGTCATGGTAATCTCTGAGAATCGAAGTCTTGAGGATGCGAAGCCGTGAAGTCGCGAATTAACTTAAAGGTGAGCTCGCGGGATCGCGTTTCGAGCTAATTGGAAGCCGCATAATCACAAGTTGGTATAAATCTCCTCGAGATTGTGATCTTCTAAGCCCAGATCTTCGGCCCATTATGAAATGAGGCCCACCTCAAAACTCGATCCGCAACACGCCTATGTAAAGAGCGATATTCCTCAGATATCTCTCATAATTTCCAATTCTCCGAAAACAGGTACTCCTCTCTCTCCCTTTTCTCTCGTTTTTCCTTTCAAGTTTTTGTTAAGTTTTAGCCGTCCCACCACTTCGCCGCCGCCGTGTTCTTCGTCATTACCGCCGTGTTCTTCACCGTCGTGTTCTTGAGGAAATCTGAAAATCCCCCTTTTTGATCCAAAAAAATCATGTCGTCAACGAATTCATTCGTATCTGCGAGGTCTGCCGAGCTCCCCGAGAAGGAAAGATTGATCTGGGAGTATTCCACCAATAGCGAGTCAATTGTTGACGCGAGTTCAAGTTGCGATATGATCCGTGGTCAAGAGGAAACGAGTACTTCTGGTCGAGACGACCAAAATAGAGGTAATTCTCCGCTTGCCGACTTGTTCTCCTACCCAACCCCCGTCTTAAGGCAAAGTCGCGAGACGAGGGAAACTGTTTCACCGACGCGAGCTCCAAAAACGGATTTCCAAGAGGGAGTTGGAACCTCGCGTCCTTCGCAAATTGGCGAGACTCCTGCTGCTGATGAGCAAAGGTTAGTTGTTGAAATTCCACATCTTCGTGACAAGTCACTTAGTCTTGTCGAGCTGCCCCTTCATGCAAAGATTGAAGAATGCAACTGGGCCTATAACCCTCTTGTGGAAAAAGAAAGATTGGAAAACTGGATTGGGTCTGGAACAACCAAAGTCAAGAAAACGAAGTCGAGGCAAAAACAACGCCCACCTCTAGGCTCTTCATGGTGCGACAAGGATTCCCTGGCAATCCTTCGCCAAGAATGCGGAATCCCCGACGCGGTCGAGATGATTGTGCCAACTACTGAGCAGCGAGAAGACCATCCACCTGCCGGCACATTCACTGCGTATGAATGTTGGTTTAGGGATTGTTACCTTACACTCCCCATTCCTTTGACGATTCTGCGGTATATGTGGGTTCATCACATTGCGCTCGCGCAGATCAATACGAGAGGAATTCGTCAACTGGTCAGACTTCTGATGCGAGCTGCTGAATGTGGCGAGCCCATCGGAGTCCGTCATCTTCATAATTTTCTCGAATTCCGCAAGAACGCCGACCCGAGCGGCAAGAAGTTATATAATCTGGCGAGCCGACCCCAGTATAAGATTATAGACGACTTTCCAAACAAAGACCATAATTGGCGAAAGTCCTTTTTCTTTGTGTTGATATCCGCCGCATCTATTGAAGAAGAACACCCGGCGGTAGCGAAGTGGGAAACTCTTGGTAGAATTCCTTAAAAGTTTATCGCGCGAACTGCCTCCCTCATATGCTTTATCTTAACTTGTTGTACAATTGTTTTCACAGCTTGCAGACCGCTAGGCACTCCCGTCCCCGGAATCGACGATCTGTTCAACAAGCTAAAGGCTCGGAAGTGTTTTTGGATCCGCCACTTCCATCTTCAGAGAGTTATTCGAGCTCGTGAGATATTGTTTCAAATTCTGGAAGGCTTCTTCACACTTCTCCGTCCACTTGAATGCATGTCAAGCTGTCCCCTTTTTATCCTTAAGCGTGTCATAAAAAGGCAAGCATTTGTCGGTAGAACGCGAGATGAATCTGTTCAACGCTGCCACTCTTCCTGTCAATCGCTGGACCTCTCTTTTCATTTTAGGTGAGGCCATCTGGATGAGCGCGTGGATTTGCCTCGGATTTGCCTCGATACCGCGACGAGTTACCATATAGCCAAGGAATTTGCCTGACGTTACGCCGAAATGGCACTTGGCCAGATTGAGCTTCATGTTATACTTATTTAAAAGTGTGAAACATTCTGCGAGATGGCTAACATGATCCTTCTCCTCGAGCGATTTGACGAGCATATCGTCTATGTAGACCTCCATTGTCTTGCCGAGGAGGTCTGCAAACATCATATTCACCAACCGTTGATAAGTAGCGCCAACTTCCTTAAGCCTAAAAGGCATGACCTTGTAGCAATAGATCACGCGATCTGTAATGAAAGATGTTTTGTCGCGATCGCCAGGGTGCATGAAGATTTGATTGTAGCCTAAAAACGCATCCATAAACGACAATAGCCTGTTCACAGATGTCGCCTCGACGAGGCGGTCGATATGAGGAAGAGGGAAATTGTCTTTTGGGCACGCCTTGTTCAAATCTGTGAAATCTACACAGACTCGCCATTTGCCATTTTTCTTCTTCACGACGACTGGATTAGCGAGCTAGTCTGGATATCTGACTTCAGAGATTGAACCGGCTTGCAAGAGTCTTTCTACTTCATCATTTACCGTTTGAGCTCTATCCGGACCGAGTCGCCTTCGCTTTTGCTTTATAGGCTTGAAGGTCGTATCAACATTCAACTCGTGACTGATGATATCAATACCGATCTCGGGCATATCTTCGGCCGCCCATGCGAAAGTACCAACGTTCTTCTTAAGAAATTTGATGAGGTCGAGCCTGACGGCTTCATCTAGCGTTGCACCTATCTCCACACATTTCTCCGGGGACTCGTCGTCTATGCAAACCGATATGATAGGTTCGCAGGTCGGACCCGCTCCTTCCTCTTCACGGGCTTTTGCGATCTGTAATTGCTATAACACGTTAGAAAGCTCTTTGATGGGCTCCCTGTCAGTCTTAATCTTTTTTCGTTTCTCGTTCGGGATCGGGGTTTGCCGCTTGACTCCTTAGTTTGTGCGCGGCCGTGAAGCAAGATCGTGACGCCGCCTGGCTTCCTCTGATTGTTTTGATCCCGTTTTTGGTTGGAAACTTAAGGCAGAGATGGTATGTCTAGGCGACGGCGGACATCGAGTTGAGCCAAGGTGTTCCCATTATAACATTGTAAATCGCCGGGTTGTCAGACACCGCGAACTCTACTATTTTAGTTACCCCTTCCACACATACCGGAAGTTTGATCGTTCCGAGTGTCATTGTCGTCTCGCCATTGAACCCGGTCAAAGGCTTAGGATGAGATTCGACTTGAGCGAGGTCGATTTCCATACGCTTAGGAGCGTCTATGAAAATGATGTCCACTGTGCTTCAAGTATCGATCAAAACGCGACCTGTGTCCCAACCTGCGACGAAGAGTCGGATGACAAGCGGGTCATCGTGGGATTTGTCAATGTCATCGACCTCCTGCTCTTCAAACTGGATGACGTCGTTTGGAAACTTTGACGGGTTGGGTTTGTTCGCCCCTATCTCAGCTCGTCTCTGATAAGCTTTGATTGACGAGACGGTGTTTGAGAAAAAACGCGAGCTGCCCATGATCATGTTGTAGACTTTTTGCTTCGAGCCGCCTTGGTCCCCATTATCGTTTCGCTTGCCGAGGTGGGCCTCGTTATCGTTCCGCCTGTCTCGTTTGTTATTCCTGTTATTGTCCCCAGACAGGTTGTCTCCTCTTGCATCGTCGAATCGCTCGAGTTGAAAATCGTTAACACTTATATTTACTCTGCGAGTCGCATGCCGAGCACTCTGCAATTAGCCGTTGAATGTCCACCCATTTTATGCAAGTCGCAATATGCGAATTCATCATACTGCGAGTTCCTCGTCCACGTGTTGCCATTACTACGGCCTGGAGTACCACTTCCGGGGCCTCGCCCTCTTCCTCGACCATAGTCGGGCGAGTCCACCTGATAGTTATGGGCACCCTTAAAGCCTCCCTCATGCTGCACAAAATTGCCCTGCTTCTTCTTTCCTGTAGTCGGGGCTTCTTGCGGATTAGGATCTCTGGCCTTCCCATACTTCTGGCCCAGAATTCTGGTTTCATCCTCGCTCTTTGCGAAACCATTAGCGCGATGAAGTGCGTCTTGAATAGACGAGGGCTCGTTAATTGTCATCTTCTTTCGAAAATCCGAATTGTACCACAGGGCTTTCCGCAACGCGCTCAGTGCGGACTGGTCGTCAATCCCTTTTACCTGAGTAAGCATTGCCTTGAAGCGTTCGATGAAAACTCCTAAGGGTTCGCTGGCTGCCTGCGACATGGTGTAAAGATCCGCCTCCAACGACCTGCGCTTGATTAAGATCTCATATTGCTTCAGGAATGCTTCGCAGAGCTGCGCAAAGTTGTCGATCGAATTCCTCTTCATTCCCGTAAATCAATAGAGAGCTGCCCCTTTGAGGTGCTCCACGAAGAGGAGGCAGTAACCTACATCCTTTTCTTCGAGTCGGAAATTAGCTCGCCCCTTAGCGATTGAGAATGCTCTAATGTGCTCCGTGGGGTCGCTCTTTCCCTCATAAATAGGGATCCTGATCTTCCCCGGATCGGATAGACGCGCCTTGGTTACTCGCTTGGTAAAAGGAGTAGTGCGAGCTTCTTCAAGAACACGGTCGATTTATGGTGCCTTGCTGGTTGCTCGATGCACTTGTGATCGCATATCCTTGAGATCGCGGGCAGTCTGCTGCATGATGGCTTTGAGCTCGTCCATCTCTCTTTGTTGCGCAGCAATAGTTCTGCGATTGGTCGGGGCTTCGGCCTGTTCCGTCCATCGCATATTCTCCGCGATTTCGCCCTCATCCCGACCTTGGATATGACTGGTCGGTCGACTGGGTCGTTCGGCTCCGAATTCACGTTCCTCCAGATCGTCTGCGACCTCAACAATGTCATCAGTCGCACCTGCTACGAGGACGGCCTCATCTCTGAGAGGCGTTGGTGTAAGATCCCCGCGAGCTCCGTGAGCTGAAGGCGAGGCCACTGGGGTGAAGCTGAGAGTGGTCGGGGTCGAGACTGACGGGCTGCCGACAAGGCTCTGATTTCGGCGGTCATGTTACTATTGATGGTTTCCTGGTTCTGGGACTGCTTGAGCAACTGCTCGAGCATCGATTTGGGTTGACTGTAAGCTTCCGGTGTGGACGGGTCGGCCGAACTGGTATTGGTGGTTGCCTGGTTGACTGTCGAGACAGATCTTTCTGCTTCCGCCTCCAAAGCGGACTGGCTGTTTACGTTGGTTTGCCCATCTACAGTCGGCTCCCTCGGATCTGAACTACCGTCGGACGCTGGAGTTTGCTGGTTCGTTCGTGACGTCTTGCGAATTCGTCTAAGCGTTTGTTTCGTGTATGAAGCTAGTAGTCCCCCTCCTTCTAGCGCCAAATTGTGCGAGCTGGAAATTACACAATAGAATTTGTGAAGATTCTTTGGAAATAGAGCTTCTTAGGGTTTCAAACACGGAGACAAAGTTCGAATTAGGGTTCTTGAACTGTTCTTATTTATTAGCTGAGAGTTGTTTTTGTCTTATTCAGTTCAGAATTTCGGATCCCCGATTTATGAGGGGTACATGTCTATTTATAGAAAAATAGGTCGGTTGGGACAGTCAGAGTGGCCTTTAATGGGCCTCTATCTTCTGGGCTTGATCGTTGGGCCGGTTTGCACCCCACCTCTGGTTCTTCCACCGGTTAACTGAATCCTCGAGATAGTCGGTTTAGCGGATACTTAGTCGTTTTAGGCTTATCGATTCTTCTAGGGGAGATTTGACCCCTACATCATGTAGTCATATGCACTAGAGCACAAGAATGCTCAACTCATGGAAGAATTCTGAAATTCGGATGACAATCTGGTACAGCAGATTTAGTTTTCAGGTGTGTAAAATTGCTTTGTTGCTCTGGTTTCCATTATCTTGTCATGAACTGAACTTTAACTGGCAAGGCTGGAGTGAAGTTGAGGAAGACCTCATTCGATACATGGATGGAATTTGCTGCGAAGAGAGGTACTTATGGTTTCCTCTTTTATACTTGCACTGACTTCTGGTTATAGAGAAGAATAGTCATTATCGTATAGTTCCAAGTATCCTTGAAATCAATCTTCAGAAATACTAGATCTCTTTGTAATGATGAATCAGGCTCTAGCTGCTTCACTGAAATTAATGCGTTGCTAAGCTCGGGTTTGAACGTGAGCGTGGATTTAGATGAGTTATACAAGAACGAAGCTCTTCTCAGCTAAATGACTGAATCAACATTAACAGGATCGTGGAATCCACAAGTTTGAAAGTTTTACTTTTTTCGTGCCGAATTTCGATGTGATCTTTTCTTATACAGTAGGTGGTAACTTAGAGAGAGGAGGTAAATAGAAACACATTGCTGTTCAGTTTCTTGCATTTTACGGCAACTAGTTTTCTCCTTAATTATAAAATTGATGCAAAACAAGAAGAATTGTTCTGTCTTTTGGTCTTTTTTTCATTGTAAGCCTCTTCTAGACTTTTGCTCGTAAGTTTCTGTAGAAAGGAAAAAGTTTGAGTCTCTTAATAAAATGATCTAATTTTATTGTTGTTGCATATTTTGTCATGTTATTATTATTATTATATTTTTCTTCATGTTAATAGTGAGAAAAATTAAAATAAGTTTCGAAATTCGACTAAATAATCTGACCATAAAAATAGAAACGATTTGACAAAACATTAAAAGCAATAGACACTTACATCATTGTTGAAAATGACTTTACATATCACAACGACAAGAACGTATAAACATCAAACTTAAGAATGACCTTCTTCTTCTCTTGGTTAATTAAAAGGTTTTTCTTTTAATTAGGAACCTTGATAGCATCAAGAACAACAAGAAGCACAAACACAACTGAAGCAAGAAGAGAGGAAGCAGCTGCTTGGTGACAGAATTCACATGTTTGTTCCCTTCAAGTCCCATTAGTCCGATTGCTCTGGCAAAACATCAGTAGATCTCCCAACAAAACCATCATTAACAAGCCTTTTCTTCTTCTACCTTTGCTCATCAGTAGCGTTTGTAGACATGTTGTACATACATTTGTATTACTCCATCTGTTTTTTCATATCTTCATCTTGCTAAGTAAAACTTCTAGAAACGTAGGTATTGTTGCGACGTTTGAATTTTAAAGAAGATATCGCTGTTCTGCTTAGCCTGCAAGAAGAAACACACCAAAGCTTGACCCTAGAATGTGGTTAATATTTTAGAATATGGTCAGATAATATTTTTAAAATGTTGGATGTTTGTTAAACCTTTTCATCAAGAAGAAGACAAAGAAGGCTTAGGAGAACATTATTCCTCTTAAAGTCTCGTGCTTCCCATGTATGTAAGAGACAAACAACTATGGAGTTGTTAGCGAACAAAAATGAATCCAAAATTCAGTAGCGAAGAAAAGCTTTTAAAATGTTGGATGATTTTTTTTTTTTTTTTTTGGTAGAGAAAGTCGAACATATTACATTTATAAAATTGTGGTATTACTATGATGCATTCTTACAACAAATGTTTGGATAAATGCAATTTGCTCTTGATTTACAAACTACAAATATTATTTCTCTCCCTTCTCTCTCTCACACACCTCATACTTGGAACAAGAAAAATCCTCTCTTCATGTAAAGCAAAGACAAAACAATAAAAAAAAAACAAGTTTATTAAAATCCTTTTCTTGTCTCTCTTCTATCCCAAGTTTTCATATCATTACAATACCTATAGTTTGGATCTTGACTTTTGAAACAAGTTAAACTTCAGGTAACGGATCTTGTGTGAAGCACTGTGGAATGTTTTTGCCACTCATCCGTCGTCTCATGGAGTCATTGTGTTCATTTTGCAAAGTGTGTGACTGGCTTTCCCCACCAGCTGTACCCATCGGTACGTGTTAGGCCTACATGGACCGATGGCGACTTCCAGTGGAGAAACATTTTAAAATCCCTAAACCGGAGCAGCCATGTCGATCACTGGCCATATCCATTGGGGCTGTGACCGATGGCAACTTCCAGTGGAGGAACATTGTAAAATCTCAAAACCGGAGCAGCCAAAGTTGGTGACTGGCTATCCCCGTCGGCCATATGCATCGGTACTGTGACCGATGGCGAATTCCAGTAGACAATCAATGTAAAATCTCAAAACCGGAGGGGAGAGGCTCCACTGGAATCCACCATCGGTTACTATAGGTCTTGCATATACCGATGCCGATGATAAATCCGTCTAACTGATCTTATAAAAAATAAAAATAAATTCGACAATTTCCCGATTAATAGTGTGTCCTAATGGCGACACAACATCCTATGCACATATTTATCTTAAAATTTATTCGAATTCGTTTTTGTTGAAATGCAAAATGTATCTTAAAATTGTCAAAACGAAAAAACAAAAAACAAAAGAAAGTATAGTTTCACAAATTTATCTCCCTTTACCCGAAAGCAAAAATTTGTGTCTTATGAATGTTGTACATTCTTTTACAAGGAAAGACCATTTTGTATCTTAAACCATTTTTAATTAAATTTTAATTTAGGACACTCTTTCTTACCTTTTGATTATGCATCCATCCAATGGAGACACCTAATTTGGGTGTCTAAAATTTTTATTTTATTTTAATTAATTTTAATTTATATTAACATTTAATTAAATATGAAAACATTTAAAACATAAAAAACATTTAAAGAAATTTGAATAAACTCCACATAGCTCCAATCTATTTTAAAAAATCTGCCATTACTACAGTAGTTATCACTTTTCTAACTCAGGTCCACTACATCTTGATTATCAATAAACTCCACATAGCTCCAATCTATTTCTTCTTTCTGGTATTCACCTTGTTCCACTTTGAATACATGCTGTACAATATTTATGAGTTCAGATTAACTAAGAATCTTGGGCCAAATCAGAAGCCATATCCTATGACTAACCTCATACCTGGTTGAAATGCTGTTGCAACTTTTCATTCTTGTAGTTGATACAAAACTGCAGGGACCAAGACTTGTCTTGATAACTTCTTCTGGGGTGACCATCATACGCTTACACAAAGCATCTTCTAAGGAATGGGAATCACACCTAAAATAACAAGTTATAATTACACGTAGCACAGTAACGAATATTAAGGTGGGGTATTCAATTAGAGAATTTGACTGAATTTGAAAGAAACTATAATTTCATAGAATTCTAGTGTTATTCAATTATGTATTCTATGAATTCTTTTAAATTCATGTGTTACTGGATTGTGTATTTGTAGACATTCTTCCAAATTCTCCAAAATTCTAGTGTTATTCAATTGAATGATTTCTCAATTCTATTAAATGTTTGTGTTATTCAATATTACAATTCCTTTCATGGTATTGTCAATTATATAGAATTTAATGGAATTGGAATAAAAAATTGTAAAAGCTCGATTCTTAGGTGGGATTTTGGTGTGATTTTGGTGGAATGAATTAAAAGACCCTAAAAAATACTTTAAAATCTATCATTTATGATTTTACTTAGATTCCTTCAAATTCATTTATTGAATAACATCAGAAAAGTAGAAGAAGCATATAATACATGCTGATGTCATTTGGAGATGAAACTTTGATTGTTCATCTTTTAGAGATGATGAATCAGCATCAATATTTCATCCACAACTCTGAAGATTGCATCCTGAGGAGACAATTACATCAAACCCAAAATTTGAAGAACCCTAATCATACCCTAAATTCAATTATCTCTAAACCGATTGCAAACAACACTAATCCAATCTCAACAATTAACACTAAATAGAACACGATCTACCTAAGAGAACACACAATTCGAACCATGATATCGATTAGCTGCTGGTGAAAGATATTCAGAACCAAAATCGCCGATTCTGAGCATGAAAGACTCATTTATCACACCATTTGCGATTGATTTATTCCCTCAAATCCGAAGTTTTAGTCGAATCCCCATTCAAATCGCAAAATCATCATCGGAGGAACCAGAGAGAGAGAGAGAGAGAGGGAGAGAGAGACGCGTTTGTTTTTTCTTTTTCCCGTGTTTATTTTTCCTCAGCCACTCATACACCGCCACGTGTCCGTTATTATGGGTAAAACAAATCCAAAATTAGACCCTGATTAAAACTTAAGACACTGCTTTTCCTTCTTTTAATTATACTAGATAACTCTCCGCGTAATACGCGGATTAAATATTTTAAATTTTAGTAAATTAGGGTACATGTAAAAATAATAAAGAAACAACTAATTAAATTTTTTACCTTAAGCATAATTGTTTGATGTATTTAAATAAATTGTTTTAATAAACTAAATAGTATTGTTTGGAAAAAATTATGTGATTTAAAAAGAGAGCTGATGTGTACTATTTAGTATTTATAGAAGTAGATTTTTAGGTTTCGCATATATATATATATGAAAAAAGAATTCTTCATTCGGGTATATGGTACATTCAATTGATATATGTCTTTTCAAAAAGAGATTGTTGTATTCGTTTTACAAAATTTTTATTAAGTTGGTTTAATTTGCTTTGATACTTACTTTCCTGTTTATTGAATATGGATATTTAAAATGATTATATATATACAAAAATGAATTTGTTTACACATACACATTTCTCTAGAAAAAATGAAATGCTCATTTACACATACACATATAAAAAACATATTCAATGACTTGAAAGTATTTAGATATTATTTGGCATTATATAAATTTTTATCATTTACTTCCCTTTAAATATATCAAACAGTACTATTTATATTTTAGTTAGAGGCAAAGGTTTGATCCCATGTTTATTTTAGGATTTTTTCAATACATTAGAAAAAATATCTTTAAGATACATAATTATGCAAAAAAAAAAATTCATTTCTTCGTAAAAACTATATATTAAATCTATGAAGATTGTAATTGTGAATTTTTTTATTTAAAAAATTTATTAAATCTACTATTCAAACAATATTTTTTTTTTAATTTGATTTCAAGTGGCATTGGAAAGTAATTTTATAGAATTTTGTGACTAAAGTAAGTGAATTGCCATGTCATAATAAGTGAGAGGTTAGGTTATACTTTATATGAGAAAATTCATTTGGTGTGAGAGGTTAGGCTATATGGATTTGTGAAATTAGAACACTAATTATATTAGACTTGTGAAAAGGATTTGTGAAATTAGCCCAATAATATTCATTTGAGATTTGGCCCACTAAAACTCTCATATTTGCAATGTCACATTTTAGAGGATGTTATGTCACATTTTATTTGTGAGAGTGAATGTGAGTTTGACATGTAGGATTCTTTAGGAGAATCACTTCTCTAATAATATATAGGGGATATTTAAATCTTTTAACAGCTACTTAAGGCACTCAAATGTCTCCACTGAATATGGGCAGCGTCTAAGCCTCTCTCGGTTTGTCTCGGAACAAATTCAAAGGATGTGTTGAAAGCTCAATTTCTTCTTCTCTAAAGGAACACACAGTGAGAAAAGAGAAAAAGAAAAGAAAAAAACTATGAGCTTCTTCCATCTTCTAAAGATGACAAGCATTTCAAGGAGCTTAGAGATTTCGATAACAAACTGAGATACTTTGGGGACAAGGAGAAGGTTGCCTCTGTTTAAATTTAGGGGCTAGGGTTTTTGTTTCCCTTGGGTTTTGAAATCCCTCTATATTTATACTCCTCATGATTTGCAGGGTGTTGACGATTATAAATGGATTATCCAGTTGTCCACGAAGAGCACCAAGACCAGGGAACTTGGAGCGGAGCTGATTCCAGAATACTTTATATTCTTTACCGATCTCTCAGAAAAGGCTTTTACTGCCTACAAGGATATAATAGACCAAGTTGATGGCGAGGTAAACCTGGATAATCCTGTGTAGAAAATTATTGATCTCAACCAGACCTAGAACTGAAAACGCCCACCCCTACTAACAACACTCTGTGAAATGAAGGTTTTAATAGTTTGTTCTGATTTGACACAAAAATTTGAGAAGAGTCAGTGTAATTTGGAGATAAAGACCTAATTCTGCACATTTCTCAGTTTTCGGCTTGTGAATTTGAGATGAACCGGTTATCCTTTTATGCTTGTTTGTAGGTACGTGTTCGAGCAATCGCCTACCTTCCGCGCTTCTACACCCCTGATTTATTACATGAGATTCTTAACCTACTTGCCAAATACTTGAATTCCAGTAATTTTGAGATTTTGGTTATTTATCCTTGATCTAGCTTTTTTGTTTTCACCATCTAACTAAGCATAATGTGATCCTAACAGAGGAGAAGGAAGGCAACGCTCATGAGGAATATAAAAAGGGTAATTTGATTTCCGCTGCATTCATTCTACATCTTATAGCAGCTACTTATGTTTCTTTCTTTCTACACCCCTGATTTATTACATGAGATTCTTAATCTACTTGCCAAATACTTGAATTCTGGTAATTTTGAGATTTTGGTTATTTATCCTTGATCTAGCTTTTTTGTTTTCACCATCTACCTAAGCATAATGTGATCCTAGCAGAGGAGAAGGAAGGCAACGCTCATGAGGAATATAAAAAGGGTAATTTGATTTCCGCTGCATTCATTCTACATCTTATAGCAGCTACTTATGTTTCTTTCTTTTTTTAACCTTTTCGGTGTAGCATATGTGACAGCGTTTTTGAAGCTGACTGCTTCCCATAGTAAATTAGTTGAACTCTTGATCAACAATCTCGAAGATTTGCAAGAGGACAATAAGCTTCATTCGCTTAGAGCTCTTGCTGAGACTTCACCTAACACAACACCTAAGGTAGCTCGCCAGATGCATCCTTCAGTAATTAAGCTCTTAAAGATACCTTAAGCACTATAAATGATCTTGTCTTCTCATCTTAGTTAGAGTTTGATGGAATGCTTGAAAGAGGAGAAAATGAGTATTATGGTTCCAAAACACCAGGAGTTACTTTCAAAGTATATCATAGCGTGATAATGTTGAGTTTTAAGGATATGTCTGCAAATCAAGCAAAGATCATGAACCTACTTATGATGGATATATTTACATTTCATTATCGACTTTGTATATTCATGTGGGTGTTGATGTTGAAACGAAAGACAAACTTCGTGCTAAGTCTGTGCATCTTCTTACCAATTTTATCCTCGTAGAGATGGATGAGATTGTTGAAGAAGAGGAAAATGAAAAGGAAGATGAAGATGATAAGGAAAAGGAAGATGAAGATGAAGAAAAGAAACAATGTCCAACATCCAAAAAAATGCAATATTTTCCGTAGATCGTCTGACATTTCGATATCATCCATGCTAGCTGTTCTTCCATTGTTTGCGGTATGGAGCTCAGTTACGACATATTAATTTAATTTTATATGTAACTTTTCTTGGTAAGGGTTTTTATGTAGCTTAAATACATCTTTCGTCTTATCTTACTTGAAGTAAGATTTTTTTGAAGGATGGTGAAAGAACTTCAGCTAGAGAGATAGATCCTGGAACTTTGGCCAAGAAAATTTTGAAGCAAAACGGATGAACTGAAGTGTGTTTACATTCTGATTTTGCAAATAGCATTTTTCCCCAGAGAATGAATTTACTTCAAACTCTTTATATTCTTATGCCGTTTGGCTCAACTTTCATCTCAACTTTCCATTATTAATGTGCTAATGGAAAATAATACTATGGTTATCGAATTTGTTTTTGGAGATGATGCTTTTGAATATTTAAAAGTCTATCTCAAAATCAATAAAATTCTTCAAGAAAAGTCTATATCCTTCCCTATGCAGATGATGTCATTGGCTATGCATTCTTATTGAGTCAATCATGCATGCTTTTAGAGTAATTTAGTCTCTATCGAATCATTTCAAATCTCAAAATGGTTTTGGAGAAAAACAAGTTATTTGGCAGTAATTTGGACAAGTTGAACAAAAGTTAAACTAATTTGGGTGAAAAAATATGTCACTGGAAATTTCCATCGGCTAATCTCATCGGCCACACGAGCTCGTCGGGAATATTCTCTTATTAACCAAAATGAAAAATCATATCAAGTATGATACTAAAATCTTGTTAATGAAAATATTACATATAACAAAAAAAAATAAAAAATAAGAAAAGTTTTACCGTGGTAAAATCTTATTGAGCTGAATTAAACAGTGTATAGTATACAGAAGTAAAATCATCTTACAAAAAAATAATGTT
The DNA here is from genome assembly GCA_963576765.1 of Draba incana. Lineage (NCBI taxonomy): Eukaryota > Viridiplantae > Streptophyta > Magnoliopsida > Brassicales > Brassicaceae > Draba > Draba incana. The sequence continues at coordinate 45,806,539 of OY755204.1, forward strand.
TTTCCGTCACAAAATTAAACATTTTATTGTTATTATCCATAATAATCACACAACAAAAGCAAAGCCTCTCTTTTTCTTTCTTTCTATCTTCTCAAGATTTGCTTACAAAGCTGCAGCATTTTGCGGCTGCTCGAGCTCGACCGGAGTAGCTGTCTGAAGAGGTTCCTGCAAATCTAGATTTATCGGGAACAAATGGCACTGTGCGTATTGTGCCATCAACTGATCCATAAGAACTAAAGCCACCATTGCTTCCACCATTGGCACAGCTGCAACAACAACAAAAATCCCAAAACCAAACTTAAAATCCAGAGTAATGAAAGTAAAAGATCAATTCAATGGTTTCGGGTTTATTGATGTAAACCTCGTGGAACAACACAAGGATCATGACGGCCACGCGCAATCATTTCGGTTTCTTGCTTATCTCGGGTTACAGTATTCTGCTTCCTCTGCATATTGGAAACAGAAACATTATTAATGTGTTGATTTTGATGCAAATATGGAAATTGCAAATTACAAACTTACTCCAATTGTAGATGTTGGCTTGAAGGCTACTCTCATGTTGATTATCTCACCATTCGATATCCCTCCCTACGCAAACGACCAATATCAGCAAAATATCTCTTGAGACGAGTCGTTTATTGACATATATTAAACACAAGATTTTAACCAACCTGAATTCCACCAGATCGGTTTGTTCTTGTCCGTACTCTTCCATTTTCATCGGTGTAGAATTCATCATTGTGTTCAAGACCAGTCAGAAACGTACCTACGCATTCATCACGTGTGATTTTTACTGCTCAAGAGGAGTTTTAAACTAGTTAAACAAGAGCGGAAACTTTATATACCTGATAAGCCGCTTCCAAACTCAAAGCCCTTTGTTGCAGGTAAGGACATACAAACTTTCGCCAGTTCTGCCTCAAGTTTATCGAAAACCGGTGAACCAAGCCCCTGCGTATAGTAGTTTAAATCATCATTAGTCAAAGTTCATGCAATCAAACTTCAGGAAAACACACAGATTCAACTCTTTTTAAATGGAACAGTGAGTTCATACACGTGGAGCATTCCGAACAATGCAGGTCACAACACCACCAACAGAGTTCCCTTTTGTTCTGACAGCATCAATTGCAGCTATCATCTTCTCCGCATATTCGGGATTAGGGCACCTACAAATGTTACTTTCTATCTGCAAAATGAACAAAATGATGTAAGAATGTTACTCGAAGAACCTTAACAAGAAGTGGCAACACTTAGTAATAAGGAAAAAGAATATAATGGTGGATGAAAGTCGAAGCAAATTCACAGCGGAGAATCAGGTCATCAAAATAAGGTTTCCTTCGGTTATAGTATGTACTCAGAAAACCAAATGTAGGTTATATTTCCCAAAAACAATGCATACCTGTTCGAGTGTCAAATTCTCGTGGTCTACCAAATCCTCTGGAAGTATAACCTGGTGGACTTGTGAGACATATGCAAGAATCTGGACAACCAGAGATGAGATTAATGAACGGACCAAACGTCATAAGGATCTTAAGACTTGGTTCTTTAGGAGAAATGTTATTTGCAAAACCAGAAAGTAAAAACACCTCGGTTCCTGCATATTGCTTCAAGATTTTCTTGGCTAAAGCTCCAGCAGCAACTCTTCCAATGGTCTCTCTAGCTGAAGATCTCCCACCACCCTTCAAAAGAATCACACTTGAGTAAGCTAAGACAAACGATAACTACCAAGAATAGTAATAACATATAAATAAGTTAAGTAAATGGAAGTACGCTATTACCTGTACTGATCTGACACCATACTTCATGTCATAAGTTGCATCAGCATGCGATGGCCTATAGGCTACCGACATTTCACTGTAATCCTGAATATCAAATGAGTCTCTCAAAGGTTACAATCAACAGAAGATTTCGAAGCTTTCTATTCGATTATGCTTACAGCAATAACATCTATTTAACAATATCGAGTAACGTTTATATGCACAGAGATGTCAAAAACTTACAAGTCCTCTCTGATCTGTGTTTGGCACAAACACATGGATGGGAGTTCCTGTCGTCATTCCTGCATTTTACAGATGTGAAACGTTAGAACAATATCGAGAAACTAAACCCAATTCAAACTGTGACAAAAAGAATTAGAATTAGACCTTCGGAGACTCCAGAAGATATCCGGCAAGTATCAGTTTCTTTTCTAGGAGTCGTGATCCGGCTCTGACCTGGTCTCCTAATAACGCCAACCAAACAAATGTTAATCCATCAAATGCAGAATGCGGAACAATAAGAGCTTTTTTTTTCTTACAATACCTCCTATCAAGATCGAACTGCAAATCAGCCTCCGAGAGTGGAATCCGAGGAGGACATCCATCGATTATACAACCAACTCCTCCTCCATGTGATTCACCAAAGGTGCTAACTTTAAAATGAGTCCCGTAAGAGCTTCCACTCGCTTTTATCTCTGCAAATCAACACACCCAAAAAAACTCATAAAGCTTCTTACTTTCAATCTCTCCTTTCCTCTTTCTACTGTAATGGTGGACTCTACAAACTAATCAACGCACCCAAAATCCAAAAAACTTATAAAGCCTCTTACTTTCAATCTCTCCATAATGTAATGGTGGACTCTACCAACTAATCAACACACCCAAAATCCAAAAGACTAAATTTTCTACTTCCCAATCTCTCCAAAAGGATTCTTAAAAACTCCAGCAAATACAATTAATCATCAACAGTATGAAAATTAACGGACTTTTGTGCCAAAAGAGTATGATTCTAACTAGAACAACATGAAATTTCCCTAATTCAGATTTCAAATTACAAACATTCCTCTTTTTGCTAAATTGAAAGCTTTGAAATCTAAAAATTTTCATAATCGGTAAAGAATTTGTCGAAACTCACGGAAGTTTTTCCTGGATTGGGTCCGGATTGAGATCTGAACGGCGGGAGAAGAGAGACGACGGAGGTCCGATGGAAGAGAACCGGGCTTGGTGGATCCGATAATGGATTTAGAAGTCAGAGAAGAAGAAGCCATTGATTAAGGATCAAATCGAAGAATGAAGGTTTAAAAGAAGAAAATTGGAGTTGGTGAGGGAAATTTTTTGGGGGTTGGTGGTGGTAGGCATGACCAAAACTTAACCGTAACCGTATTTATAATCGTAACCGTTTCGGGTTTCAACCGTAACCAACCGTAACTGTATAAATGGTTAAAATCTTTAACCGTTAACCGTCGATTAATTAAGGTTAAAATATTTATTAACCGTAACCGTATATTAACCGTAACCGTCTCAAAACCGTCGGTTAACCGCCGGTTAAACCGTAAATTTATAACCGTAACCGTTTTTAAAAAATATAATAGATTAATACTTAATTATGTATAATTCTTTTTTCTTTATCATTCGTTAGATTTACATACATTTTGCTAGGAAATTTAAATATATATTATGTTGTTGTTATTTCTATATTTTTATGAAGCATTTGTTAATTAATATTCTCAAGACCAATAATTATTTTTTTCAGATTAAAATTTATGGTTGTTCAAAAAAAAAAGTTATTTTTTCTCTCATTAACATTTGTTTCCTATTCTTTCCATTTAGTTCATAGCATAAACTTTTTTTCATTTACTTCATAACATAAACCATCTGCCCATTAATAAGAAGAGTTTCAATTTTAAAAAAAATATTCATAAAAATTCAATAAAAAATAAAGGAAAACATATCTTTAAAAAATTGAACAATAACATGAAAAATGAAAGAAGATTTAAAACTAAAAAGCCTTAGGACAATAAGTTTTCAACATAAATATTATGATTCTCACATTTCATCCATTTTTAATTTTTTATGTTTGTTTTCATACATGTAAAAATTCTTTTGACCTTCTTTTATATAGTAAATTAATTTCGACCCATATATATTCTAATCTGTGCTAAATTTGTGTGCATATAAATAAAGAGTAACTCAAAAAAGTTTTAGAACTTAGATCGTGTAACCGATGGTGTTTTTAGAATTTTTTTAAAAAATAGTTGTGTCCCACCCCACAATTTCCATCAATATGGATCAAAACTAATCGGTAACCAATGATGTTTTTTTAAAAAATATTATAATATTAACCGTATTATTATTATTAAGTAGCCGTAACCGTTTTTAACCGTAACCGTACTAACTGTAACCGTATCTAACCGTAACCGTTTTAACCGTATACTAAATGGTTAAGGTTAAAATAACCGTATATTTTAATCATAACCGGTGGTTAATTAACCTTAACCGTAGTAACCGTAACCGTGGTCATGCCTAGGTGGTGGAATCAATTTATATGGGTTTTGAGTTTTTGTGGTCTTTCTCTTTGCAACTGGGAGGCGACAAAGGTGAATCCTTTCACCTACCAACACTAGCCAAGACGACAAGAACCAAACCTGAAATTTTGGAATAAACTCGAAAGTTGACTCAAACCGAAAAAACTAACCGGAATTGAAGCAAATGGATTTAAGATTTGGTTTTTTATCCGGTTAACTTTGGTGTAAATAATAAAGATTTTTTATTTTTTTTAATTCATCTTTGTTTCTTTTCATTACTTTGAAACAAATTTGTAAATACATGTTCGGTTGGTTTGCTGGGTTCGGTTTGGTTTATCGGTTCTCAATGAGGTAAAATCCTACCAAAGTTAACGGTTATGGCAAGTTTCGGTTTGGATGTAAACCGAAGTGTTAATTCAGGTCAGCTTTTGTAGTGAAAATTTGAGTTTTATTTCTGTTAGTTCGATTAATTTCCAATTACAGTAGTTTGGATGGGTTGATTTTATGAGTTTATTATAGAAAATTTAGGTGATATTCGGTCGAATCAAACCATACCAAAAATCTAAAAAATCTAAAAGTTATGTCAGTCGATTATCTCTTAAATAAACTCAAAACTACTAAATCTTAGTTCGGTTCGATTTATATGTCAATGCCTAGGTAATATATACATAACTAGTGTAACAAATGATGAACAAAACAAAGTTAGTGTATTTGCTGATTTAACTTGTGAATTTTGGTTCACGAAGATATCATTTCTCATCATCGTCTTTCTTCATTCGTCTAGGAACATCTTTTTCTTTCTTATTTTTCTTTCATTTTCGTGGACATCGGAAGAACCAGAAAAGTTGTGGCAAGTATAGTCTTGAGAATCATTGCGGTATCGATTAATAGTTTTCCAACACAAGAAGGGATTTGTGTTTGGCCATATATTCCATTTAAATCAACTAATCAGCTCCTATTGGGTGCTTTCGAAGCTCTTTTAAAGCCTCTTCCATCGTGTCAATTTTTCGTACACCTTTTATTCTTCTTAAGATCATTCACGGTTCATTAGCATTTTGAGGCTCCTTATCTTTGCAGTTAAACTCTTCGAGAAGTTCATTCGTAATTTCGTATGTTTGTATGTAAATCAAAGCTTTCTCAATCGTAGATCCATAACAAATATGTCTCGTGTTATCTCTTCCAAGAGATGACGGATCACAAAATGTGCAAATATACCAGGTGCAAAGGGGAATAACATTTTTCCCACTCTCTCATACATCTCATACCACTAACAAGTTCAGAGGCGATATATGCCCAACAAAGTAGATAAAACATATGATCCCTAATATCACCCATGATTTGATATAATTTATATGATCTAGGTAAAGTGAGAGTTAAGTTTTTATAATAAAAGTTAAGTTTTAGATTCCCAAATTATAATAATTTTTTCATGGGAGTCCCTTAATGATAATAGTAAGCTAGTAGTAAGCTTTTGAAAAGATTGGTGAAGAAGTTGTGGTTGTTTGTGAAATGAACATGGATACTATTGTTGGTGATGATGGATATGTCTTTGTTTCCCGAACAACTTTATATATACTACATAACAATACTATATTCGAGTTTGTATAAGCCTATTTCATCTTTTTTTCTAATTTCGTTAATATAAAGATATATGTGAAACATTATAAGAAAGAAAATTAAGAATTGGAAGAGAATGATGAAAAGAAAGAGATGTATGGCGATTATATCAAAGACATCTATAAAATTATATCGTGGTTATTGAATTTGTTTTCAAAGATGCTAATTTTGAGAATATAGTTCGTACAGAATTTTCACAAAATCGATTTGTTAATTTGAGACCTTACAATTGGAATTTGCTACGTAGCACATTGGAATCAAATTGTTGCTACGAGTCTTCCATTCTATGTGGTGTGGAATATGAGGTATTGATGCATAACACTAGGATATAAATAGGTAAATCTTACTAATTTCGTCTTCTTCTAAATACAGAGGTGTTCGCCAGATGCTTCCCTCAATAGTTCGACACTTAAAAAAATTATAATTGATCTTGCCACAACACTTCTTGCATTCACATCTTATTTATATAATTTATGCACTTATCAATTGTTTATTGTTACCATTTACTCTTAAAATTACATGCATCTCATGGAGACTGAGAAAGATATCTCATAGGTAATGTTAAAAAACAAATGTTTCATCTGCTATGTTGGGCCTATGTCGCCTCTGACCTAGTCAATGGTCTCATGGTTTTGCATAAGTGGGAAAATATCTTCATCTATGCCCTTGATATCTTTGCGCGGTCGGCGGGCCAGAATCCCTTGGGAGAGATCAATGAGCTAGGCCGGAACATCATTGTTACGGATATACAAATGAGAAGGTTTTACTCCATATCCAAACACATGAAATTTCGGAAGAGACTGTCTACAACTATAATTATATTGATTATGAACCTCCAAGTGCTAATGAGGTCGGATGATCAGAAGAAGGATAAAAGGTATTCGAAAAATTGACACTTTGGAGAAAACTTTGGAAGAGATTCAAAAGCACCCAGTCGCGGTTGACTTAAGTGAATTTACTGCATCAAAGTGTAAAGTATGTTGGTCTGAAATCACAACAATCTAGGTTTAAATGATATCATTCAGTCATAATGATAGCATTGAAAAACTTAATGGAGATATGTGATTGCCTGCAAAATGAGTAACGGTTCTCTTGTAGCTGTATCTACTATGTACATGCATGTTATCTAGGAACGAGCAAATTCATGTATACCTTCCCAAAAGATCCACTAAACCTTTTACTTCGACCCTATCATTGAGGTTGTCGCGGAATATAGACAATATACACCGTTCACATCCAAGAAAGTTAGTAAAGCCATAGAATTTGCTCCCTTCCTCTCATGTAACTTCCACTTAGTGCTAACGCCTTCTCATTGCCTTCAACATTTCTCAAATTAATGAAAACAAATCTGTTAAATAAAATAAAATAAGCTAGTCAATCTTTTAGTTTAGATTTAATTAACTTGATAAAGTTGTCACAAATTTTGGAGGAACAAGTCACAAACCCTAAGGGTCAAAATCAAATAAACATATGAGCTACATAATAGACTCGGAAATAAGAACATCGATTCTTACCCCAAAACTTCATTGTTGATGAACCAGGAAGAGAAAATTTTGAAGAGGAGGTGAGTGGTTTTGATCCTTAGGGTTAGGGTTTTTGGTGCGTCTCTACGACGCTGTCTTTCGCGTAACGCTTGAATAATTCGTATTTTGGAAATTTCACTATTTTTTTTATTTTTCTTAAATTTGAGAGATAGACAATGAGGATGATGAAAAAAGAGAATTCCTACTTCCTTTGTCCAAATTAAGGAAAAGTAAAATTGTGTTTACTAATAAAATTGTTTCCACTAGATTGAATCATGTTTTTGATAGAATTTTTTTTTTTTTTTAAGTTTTGTTTTTATAGAGCTTAGAACGTTATTTACGGTGGTAATATATTATTTCTCAAATATGCATATACATATTTTCTTTCTCTATTATGCAAAGTATGTAGTCTGTATAATCTCTTATGTTAGCACCATAAACATTATTTGTTTTGTAGAGGAAAACCAACATTGATTAATTCTTTTAAAGAAGAACGATTACACCGTGGTGAATAATATAGTCATTAAATTATTGAAAGGAAAAGTTATAAAAAGGAAAGAGACGAATAAAGTGATCAAAGAACAAACTTAGCTTATAAAGAAATCCTTCTCTTTATTAATGTTTAGAAAAATCTTCCTTCTCAAAACCTAAACACAAACTATTGTTCTTCCTTTAAGAACTTCTTCCTTTAGTTCTTATTCTTATTATCATACACAACTTGATGATCTTACATATATATAGTTTAGAACTCCCTTTTCCTAAACCTATTGGAAATAGACAATTTCCTTTTCCCTATTGAGATTCCTAATTCCTTTAAGGATCTCTTCTTCTAGAATAATCTTGGAGCTTATCCAACATTCACCCCCTTAAGCTTCAAGTCATTCTTCTTGAGGTCTTGAACTCCGATTAGATCTCTCTTCTTCTTGAACTTGATTCTTGCTAAGGCTTTTGTTAGAACATCTGCACACTGCTCTTCTCCAGATACATGCTCCACTTCTATTTGCTCTCCTTCAACACATTCTCGTATGAAATGGTTCCTTTTATGAATGTGCTTGTTACGTCGATGAAACACTGGATTTTCTTCAAGGGGATCGACCGGTCTGGAGAATGGACCGGTCGGTCCATATTCTAGAGCCTCCGCTCTGTTTCTGGATCGATGAGGATCGACCAGTCTTGAGGTCGGTTCGGTCGATCCAGAAGATCCAGAAGCCAGAGCCTTTGCTCTGTGAGGATCGACCTGTCTTGAGGTCAGATCGGTCGATCCAGAAGATCCAGAAGCCAGAGCCTTTGCTCTGTGAGGATCGGCCTGTCTTGAGGTCGGATCGGTCGATCCAGAAGATCCAGAAGCCAGAGCCTTTGCTCTGTGAGGATCGACCGAGCTTGAGGGAGGACCGCTCGGTCCTGGTTCGATCGTGACCGGTCCTGCTCCAGCTCCATCGTACTCTTCCGTTTGAGTCTCGATCGTGACCGGTCTAACTCCATCATCAATTATACTTCCCCATGTCATCTGAAACATCCCTGGTTCTCGACCATCTTCTTCTGCTCCCTCACCGAATGTTTATGAGCTACTTAGCGTTCTATCTTGAACGTTTCTCCACTTCCATTCTTTAGACTCTTCATTCGTTTCATCATCCAACTTAGTGAGTAGAATCACAGGAGTACCTACAGCTAAGTGAGTTTTGTACATGCGATTTTGAGATCGAAGTACCTTTATCAATCGCTTTCCGTCTTGATCACGGACTGTGAGATCATTTTTCCTTAATCTCACGTCACATCCAGCTTCCGTTGCTTGTCGTAGGCTGAGTATGTTGCTCTTTAGCTCTGGAATGAAGTAGATATCTTGGACTATCCTTTGTTCACCGGTTTTCCCTTGAAAGAGAATCGATCCCTTTCCTCCGATGTTAACACATGATCCATCACCGAACCGAACCGTTCCTTTGATTCTTTCGTTTAATTCTGAAAAATATGACCTTTCTCATGTCATATGATTGCTTGCTCCGTTATCTAAGTACCAAACTCCATCTTCCTTTGTGGTTGTTTCGTACTTCTTAGGTAGCACTTTCTCTTCGTTTAGGCACATAACTTCATGCATATACAATGCAATATCAGCCTCCTCTGTTTCGGTCTTATTGAGATTCTCTTCCTTCTGATCTCTACTCGGACAAACAGAGGCGAAGTGACCCGGCTTCTCACACTTGAAACAGATTATGTGCGATCTGTCCTTTCTCTCTTTGTATCTATCTTGCGAGTTAAACCTTACTTGACCTCTTCCACCGAAACCTCTTCCACGTCCTCTAAAGCCTATTCCTCGTCCTCTTGAGTTATCGAACCTATTCTGAGAATCCGAATGTGAGAACAACAGGTTCCCTTGAGTTTCTTGTGTATCTTCCTCTTGTATTCGTTCTTCATAAGCTTTGAGTCTCCCAACAATGCCTTCAAATCCGGTTCGATTTAGATCAAGTACTTGCTCGAGAGAAGCTATGATTTGAATATACTTGCCTCGTGGTAGACTGTTTAGAAACTTCTTTACCAGTTTCGGTTCTTCTAGGCTTTGACCTAAGGACGCATATTTTGAAGCTAGCTCTGATATCTTTCCTGCGAAGATATCGATGGTGTCTGATTCCTTCATCCTTAATCGTTCGAATTCAGACATTAGGGTTTGAAGTCGTGCTTCCTTAACTCGTTCTGCACAAAAATGTCTTGATTTAATCGCATCCCATACTCCCTTTGAGGTCTCTTGCTCGCCGACTTGCATAATAAGATCCTCCGGGATGGATTGAAACAATAATCCTATCGCGATATTGTTTTTATCCGCATCTTCCGTTCCAGGTTCGATTGTGTCCCATACTTTGTATATCTTCAACAAAACTTTCATACGCATAGCCCATACCGTGTAGTTTGTTGTGTTGAGAAAAGGACATTGAATCGATGGTGGCGTTAATTCCTTCTGACGTATTGCAACTCCTTTGCCGTCGTCTGCCATGACTTGGTCTTGACGATGATCCGATCGTATGATCTTCGTAGTGTCTTCACAATCGTTACCGCTCTTGATAATCAATCAATCCTGATAATCAATCAATTCTGATAATCAATCAATCCTGATAAAGTCGTCAAGAACTTTTAACTGGCACAAACTTAGCTTATAAAGAAATCCTTCTCTTTATTAATGTTTAGAAAAATCTTCCTTCTCAAAACCTAAACACAAACTATTGTTCTTCCTTTAAGAACTTCTTCCTTTAGTTCTTATTCTTATTATCATACACAACTTGATGATTTTACATATATATAGTTTAGAACTTCATTTTCCTAAACCTATTTTCTCTATTGAGATTCCTAATTCCTTTAAGGATCTCTTCTTCTAAAATAATCTTGGAGCTTATCCAACAACGAAGTCATCCACACAATGATCTAACAAACATATGATCAGTCAAAAGCCCATTGGTTTTCTTGGCGAACCTTTGCTTCTTCTTCGGGTGTGAAATCGTTTACGATGTTCAACAAAGTACGAATCTCTTCAGGAGTTTTACCTGTGATCATATCAGCAACTGTTTGACAAGTGAGATCAAGAAGGCTTTTGATGTTTAAGTAATTAGCAGCTTGAATTAGATGGAAAAGCGTCGATTGATCAATGTCTTTCATAAACTGGGCATCCCACTTCTTGAATTCTTCTTCCGAGCCAACTCCATCACCGACGTGTTTCTTGCAATACTCGATCACTTTGGCTAGGATCTCACCGGTTACGTTGGAAAGAGGGACACCGTTTTCGACGCAATCGTCTTCAACCATGTGAGCTATGGTTTGTGATATATTGGAGAGCCACCGCTTCCTCGATCTCAAAGATTTGCCCATCGGAGCTCTTCAAAACAATCGGTTTCGAGTTCGACATTGTTCGTTCGTAGTGAAAATATTGTTAAACGACAATAAGATGAATGAAACAAGGTGTTTGTCTATGCGTCTCTATTTATAGTTTTTTAGAGTCGGTGATTTGATTTTTTTCCTAAAGTCCCAAAGTTATTAGGAATCATAGATATTTTTTTTTGGGCAAAAAAATTGAAAAGGAAATTTGGTGATTTCCGATTTTCACGTGTATTAAGAAATTAGCCCATCTCTATATATTAACTGAATTTATAATTTAATTAAGAGAAATTTACCTAGCATAACCCACTTTTAAAAAGAAATAGCTAGTATAACCCACAAAAAAAAAAAATTATTCAAGTAACCTATTTTAGATTCAAATTATTTCATAATACCAAAATTGTCCTTAACTATTTTCGGAATACTAAATATTTAAAATTATAATTATATATTAACAAAAACTTTCCACAAAAAAAATATATTACCCTAATAACATATACGGACATTTACCCATCTATATTTTATTCATTAATCATACCACTTTTTTCCTCATTTGCACTCCATCCATCAATTATACCACATTTTTTTTCTTATTTTCACTTATTTTCTGCAAAATAATAATATTTTATTAAAAATAAAGGAAATCATGGATAACATAACACAAAACTACATAATCTCAAAAAATACACTAACACAATCAAATAGATTTAAATCTACCAAAATTTCATAAAGTCTACCAAACCATGCCAGACTAGGAGATTTAAATCAAAGTCTACCGTTAAATTGGAAGACTTTCGTGGAGTCCGCCAAATTATCGCAGAGTCTGCCAAAATTACGTAAAGTCTACCAAAAAATGGCAGACTAGGAGATTTAAATCCAAATCTACCATAAAGTTGGAAGACTTTCGCGGAGTCCGCCAAATTATCGCGGAGTCTGCCACTAGTTACGTAGAGTCTACCAAAAAAATGGCAGACTAGGAGATTTAAATCCAAGTCAACCGTAAAGTTGGAAGACTTTCGCGAAATCTGCCAAATTATCGTGGAGTCTGCCACTAGTTACGCAGAGTCTACCAAAAAAATGGCAGACTAGAAGATTCAAATCCAAGTCTACCGTAAAGTTGGAAGACTTTCGCGGAGTCTGCCACTAGTTACAGAGAGTCTACCAAAAAAATGGCTGACTAGGAGATTCAAATCCAAGTCTACCATAAAGTTGGAAGACTTTCGCGGAGTCTACCAAATTATCGCGGAGTCTACCACTAGTTACGCAGAGTCTACCAAAAAAATGGCGGACTAGGAGATTCAAATCCAAGTCTACCGTAAAGTTGGAAGACTTTTGCAGAGTCTGCCAAATTATCGCGGAGTCTGCCACTAGTTATGCAGAGTCTACCAAAAAAATGGCGGACTAGAAGATTCAAATCCAAGTCTACCGTAAAGTTGGAAGACTTTTGCAGAGTCTGCCAAATTATCGCGGAGTCTGCCACTAGTTACGCAGAGTCTACCAAAAAAATGGCATATTAGCATATTCAAATCCAAGTCTACCGTTAAGTTGGAAGACTTTCGCGGAGTCCGCCAAATTATCGCGGAGTCTGCCACTAGTTACGCAGAGCTACCAAAATAATGGCATATTAGCATATTCAAATCCAAGTCTACCGTTAAGTTGGAAGACTTTCGCGGAGTCCACCAAATTATCGCGGAGTCTGCCACTAGTTACGCAGAGTACCAAAATAATGGCAGATTAGCAGATTCAAATCCATATCTACCGTTAAGTTGGAAGACTTTCAAAATAATTATATGGATCTCAGTGAATATTGAATGTTGAGAATTGCTGGTACGATTTCTTTTTTCTTCCACCATAATAGTTGAATCGAATAAGTCTACAAAATAATTTGATATTAAATCAAAACGTATGATCATACAAAATCTAATTGTTTATCAAAATTTAGTGTACTTTTACCTTCTAAATAAGAACCAACAAAAACAGTTAGAATTTTGAAATCAAGTCTCTACCTCTTCTCTCTCTCGTGAAGAAAGCTTTTTTTTTTGTCGGAGTGAAGAAAGCTTTTTATCAATGGTTTTAAGATTTTATTTGTTAACGGATACTTCAAAAAAGAAAATAAAAAGGCAATATTATTTCATTGATTTTATTTCCTATTTTAATTTGATTTTGAAATAATTATATTCTCTATCCTTATTAAATGACGATGGTTTTAAAATAGGGTATTGATTTTTTTTTTTTAAATAAGTTGCCCCAATATTTAGATGTTACTTGAAATAGATAATGAAAGTTTTTAGGGGTAAAATAGGTAAACCATTGTTAAATTATCTTTCAAAATCTCTATAGGTTATTTGGGCTATTTTAATTATTATGTGGGTTATTATAGCTAATCTCCCTATAATTAAAATTTATTTATTGTAGTAAGATTAAATTAAGAAATAAAAAAAGTGGAACTTCAATATTAAATGATTTTTCTTTGTAATAAACTGTGAGGATTTCCAGAATTAGATTTATAGTGTAACCGAACCGATTTGATTCGGCCTAAAAGATTCCTTAAAACTTGCCTTAAAACTTTCATCAATTAATTCTTAACCAAAAGTAAAAGATGCACAACATTGAAAACGATCTAATCTAACAAACATGATCATCATTACTCAAAAGCCCAGCTATTTTCTTCACGAATCCTTGCTTCTTCTTCTGGTGTGTAATCATTTACCAAATTTAAAATTTTGCGAATCTCCTCGGGAGTTTTAGATGTCGACAATATATCACCAATTGTTCGACAAGAGAGATCAAAAAGACTTTTAATGTCTAAGAATTGAGCACCTTGAGCAAGATCCAAAATGGTCGATTGATCGATGTTTTTTTTCATAAACTCTTTGTCCCAAATCTTGAATTCTTCTTCCGAACCACCACTATCGACGTGTTTATTGCAATACTCGATCACGTTGATTAGAGTTTTACCGGTGATGTTGGCTAGAGAGACTACGTTATCGGCGCGACCATCTTCAATCATGTGAGTTATGAGCTTTGATTGGAGAGCCACCGTTTGTTCGATCTCAAAGATTTTACCATCGGAGCTTTTCAAAGCAATCTTCTTGGAGTTTGACATTGTTTCGTTCTTTCAAAGATATTTGTGATGAATGATAACAAAGTGGGAATGAGCCTATGAGTGTTTATTTATAATAACCACTAGAGTCGGTGAATTTTTATTTTTTCATACCCTAAACATGATTAGGAATAGGAAAAGTGAATTTGCTCAATAGCCCAAAAAAAATTATAATCAAGCAATTAACACAAAATCCTAAATCTAGTGGTTAGGATTTTAACACATAGGATAAAATTCGGTAGTTACTTGATTTTTTTTTTTTTTTTTGTGTTATTAAGCAAATTATCCATTAGGAATAATGGAAATATCCGTAAAGAAATAAAGAAAAAGGAAATTTGTGTGCTTTTATTATTTTTACGTATATTAAGAACTTGATTGTCAAAGATCATCCAATGATAAGAACTTAGTTGTTAAAGATCATCCAATTTTTATCCATTCATTGAATATTGTTAATTTAATCAAGATTTCTATCTGGTCTAAGTTTCAAAAAAAAAAAAAAAATTATTACTTCATAAATAAAATAATATTTTTTTACTATAAATCTATTATAAAATTTTGCTACCTTTTAATTAAATATTGGAAACACCTAATATATTTTTTTAAATATATGTATAACATTCATTTTGATTTTTTTTACTATGAAAGTATGTATTTTTCAACAAAAGTTTACTACACATTGCATATTCCACTCTGATTTTTAACACGTTCAAAAACTGAGATATTAACTTTACACTCAATATTTTCTACGTTTCATAAAATTAAGCACCAAAACAAAGTTTCCTAATCTCTAAATTATGTCCTAATCTTAAAATAAAGTCGATCTCTCTAATCTACGTGGCAATCCATAATTATGAAATGTCCTAATCACACCATCCAAACTCGCCGTCACAATCACCATCCTCCACGCGCCGGTAATACCAAACTCACCGACGGGAAGGGCATCATCGTAATTTCCACTAAGCTTCTCCTCCGGCCACGTGGCGTTAACCCGATACGATCGAGACAATCTCCCGGAGCTCTGTAACTGTCTAATCGCTCGCCGTGACTCGTCGTCTTCTCTGGCAACCACTCCCGGCGGAGTCCACGACGTCGCCGTCGAAACTCCCGGAGATTGAAAATACTCGAAAGACCGAGACGATTTCGCGCGTTTTCTCGCCGGAAATCCGTCGTTGTTCCAGAGATAAACACCGGAACCTCGCCGGACTGATAAAATATGTTTTCCGGCGGAAGAAACAAAAGTCGCCGACGATTGTTTCATAGATTTTGATGAAGCTGTAGAAAAAGAAATAAATTTTCAAAGATCAAAAACACAATTACGCACATACTTAAAAAATAAAACGAATTTTAATCTTTATACTATATACCTTTGAATTTGTGAATAATGGATTTATCAAAAATCTTAATTTTTGACTCATCGGAAGATACCATAACTTTCTCAGAGCTTCCCGGACAAAACTTAACTCCGGTGACTCTGTTTCGTCTCCGGCTAAGAATTTGCTCCTCCATTACCACATCGTTTCCTATAAAATTACAAACTTTAAAACCATAATTGACGTAAGGGTTAATAATAAAACCAAAATACAATTTAAATTTACCTGAGATTTCATAAAACCTACAATTTCCGTTGATGCAACCAGCAACAAAACCCTGTACATAAAGTAAAATTAAATTGAAAACAGATTTTTTAGAAAACCCTTAATGATATTTTGAGTAAAGAAGACACTAAATAAAATGATAAGAACATTACATTTCCGTTTGGTTTGTAACAGATTGCAGAAATGGAATCATGAACATCCATCCAAGCGACGACCCTTTCTTCTGATAAACCCCAAATTCTAGCTTTACCATCTATTGATCCACTTATGAAGTTGTTCTCATTCACAGGATTGAATTCAACACAAGTCACTGTTTTTCAAAAACAAAAAGCAAGAACAATTAGATTTGCAAGATTTTCAGACCAAAATCTGATCAAAACAAGTTATTAGATGCTTACCATAGTTGTTATGATGAAAGATATGTAGACATTGTTCACAACCAATTCTCCATAACCGAACCGTCTTATCCTTCGAAGCCGAAAGAAGCAACTGCAAAACAAATAAACACACAAAGTTAAGGAAACCCGAAAATACGAAAGAGATTGTATCCAAAAAAAGACTAAAACTTACATTTGAGTCTGACCAAGCTAAGTCCAAGACATCTCCGGTATGACCATAAAGTTCTTGAAACGGTGTTTCTTCGATATGAAAAGCTTTTCGAGGAAACAGAACCAACGGTTGATCTTCTTGTTGGATAAAAGACGCGGTGTGAGAATCCGATAACGTGATTCGCCAAATCTTTACAACACCGTCTTCGCCTCCTGTCGCTAAATACTTACCATCAGGACTAAACTTCAATGCCCAAATTTTCCCTTTATGTCCATAAATCTCTTGTACATTGTAAATTGAAGATAACTCTACATGACTCTTCTTGTTAACCTTCACTTTCACTTTGCTTATAACCGGTTTCTTGAACCCGTATTCGAAATCTTTAACATTTCCTCCTACAAAACAATTCAAAAGCCATTTCTTCGAACTGAAACTCCGGGACAGACTCGAAGAAGAATTGCTTGAGTTTTGTTCCGAATCATCGAGTTCCTCATCAGACAGTGAATTGGTTGATTCATAACTATCTTCTCTAACACAACACTGTAATTCGCTTTCACAAACCGATGATTCTGAAGAAGAACTAGAAACCTCGTCGTCGGTGAAATCGGTTACCCGATCCAAACAAACCGAGTCAGGTTTCTCCTCCAATAGACCCATTTTCTTCAGAAACGTTACACGACGCTCCTCAACACTAACTGGCTCACAAGACCAAACTTGAAACTCTTCATCAATAGACAAAACATCAGATGTATCAAAGAACTCATCATCAACTTCTACATTCACCATTTCAAATCACAACCTTCAAAAATGTAAATCTTCCTTCTTTATATAACTTTCTTCTTGTAGCCTCAACACAGATCACGGACCGTAAATCCCTCGAATGTTTTAACCTAATCCAAAATGTGAAATCAATTTCTTACATCAGAAAACAAGACTCAGTTCACTGAACTTACATAAGTACAAGGTCTAACAAAAAAAAAACTAATCTTTAAACTAATCGATTAAACAAAAAGACGGTTCCTGAAACCCAGGAAATGAATAGAATAATCAAAACACAAAGTAAAAGGAAGCAAATTTCAAATAAAGTTTGTACCTTTGACTCTGTTATAAGCAATGACACAACAAAAGAAGTCAAATTTCTCTGTTTAAGCCGAAGAGGAATTGTGGGTCGGGTTTAGATTTTGATTTCTTCAAAACCCAGCAAGAAAAAATTGTTGTTTTTGAAGTTTTTTCTGTGTGTTTGTGACAAAGGATTAAAATAGACACAACATTTACGATTAATGTCTGTGTGATCTGGGTTTGGTTTATCAATGGTGGCCCAATAAGAATCTCTGAGATCTTTTTGGCGGCGAAGTGGGTGCGATTCAGGAGACAATAGACTATTAAAACCTCCCGACCAAATTCTCAGACTATTACTGTGTTTTTGTCTGAAACAAACGGCGAATTTTTTTAAGAGAAGAAAAAAAAAAAGAGTTAAAAAGTTTTTGGATCAGAATTGTGTTTTGTGTGCAGAAGAAATGAGGAGACACGATTGTCGACAAAACCCAGAGGAAGTAAATACCGAATTTTTACCTCTTTGGTTTCTTTTGGTAATGAAATTTTAGAGAATTTTCTTTGATATTTTTGTATATTTGATTTACAACAAAATGGGTCTTTTTTTTTTTTTGATCAAACACAAAAGGGATCCCAACACAAAATGGGTCTTAGAATAAAGAATGGTACGTTGTGAGTTAATTTTATAATGAACTTTTCATATTATTTTTGTACCTTATTTTAAACAAAAGAATTGAATGTGTTATTTATTTTTATCTTCTTCTTGTAATGAATTTAATTTTATCTTGTTTATAAAATTTATGCTCATGAGATGAGATATTTTTTCATAATTGATAAAATAATTTTTATATAAAAGTAGTGATATAAACTATAGAAACAAATTATTACAGATTGGGATGATAAGAAAATACACACGTGTATATATAAATCGTTTTCCTTTTATATTTTGTAACATGTTGAGGAGAATATTAAGGAGATAATTTGTATATTCTGAGATCATTGTAATTGCTACATTTGGGGCAAGATTTGATCCAGCGATAGAACAAGAATTGGAAAGTTTTGAATTTATTAAAAAATATCTTAAACAATTTTTGTTGTTAATAAAATCTCATAAAGCTAACTTTTAAAGTTTTGAACTTTTGATAGAGAATTTTAAAAATAAACAGTACTATTTGGTCGCATTGGGACTTGGGAAACAATAGATAAGAATCGGATGTACATTATAGTTCTCTCAACACGCAAGGAGTTTAATCCTTACATTCATCAGTAATTGTTTTCCACTTGTTATAATTTAATGTGATATTATTTTATTTTTGATTTGTAAATCTTGTTTTGTTTAAATTATGTGAAGTGGGGGTCATTCAATGAGAATGTGGCGGCAAGTTTTTTGTGTGTGTCACAAGTGTATATATAGAAAAAGAATTGTATATACTTTACATAGTCGCATCTCATTATTGATAAGAATGTATCAATAATGATAAAGCATCTCACTGTCCCAAATCTCGTAATTTACCAACAACAACAACAACAAAATGCGGTTTGAGGAAACATGTGGTAGTTTTGTTAACCTATAGTAAAAACAAGTGTTCAGGTATATTGTGTAGAACAGTTATTCTATAAGAAACACTATTGAAAATAAGAAAACAATAATTTCCTTTCAAACGTATGTAACTGTGTATATTGACATAAAATTAAGAATGTGACCAATTATCATTTTATATAGATCTAATTAAAGGAATATATTGAAATTATAGAAAGATGTTTGCATAAGAATACGAACCAGTAAATCTTGCAGGTCTTGGATTCAAATTGAACTTGTTATGCAACATTGGCGAAATCTTCAAAAAATTTTGAGAGAGAGAGAGAGAGAGGGGGAGAGAGAGAGGGAGAGAGAGAGAGGGCTAAAACATTTAGTCGTCGATGATGTGTGTGCTTATATAGCTTTATTATATAGTTTAATGTATAAATGTGTGTGTACGTATAATGTTTGTGTGAGCATTACAACACATGCATGTTATCATTGGTTATACAATAACAAATTGTCAATAACCAAACAAAATTTTTAACTATTTAAACTTTATTATGACAACTAATTTCCCCAGCTTGTAGGAACGCATATCCTTCTCTAAATTTTATTTACAATACAGTACATGAGGCAGCAAAAAAAAAAAAAAAAAAAAAAAACATGAGGCAGCCTCGTTGAGGGATGACTGAATGATTTTTTTTGCCCAAAATGGTTCACTGAATGCAGATTGTATGCAGATTATATAAGATTATACAAATTATACAAGTGACACATAATGCGACCACTCGTTACCTTTATTTTGTGATTTGAGAAACCATTTGGATGATATTGTTCAAATCTCAAGAGATTTGATTGGTCAAACTACGCACGTATAATTTGGTGACCAATTATTTCATTACTAAAAAACTGCAATTTGTGTTTTTTTTATAAGTTATCATTCGTAAGGTACCAAACCTAACTCGTATAATGATTCATGCAAATAATTGAACCACGAAGCAAATGAGTATTTCGCATTATACATAAATAAAAAGCTGATTGCTAGCTAGTTTATTACGGTCTAATGGTGGAAAAATCTTGAACGTGGAATGTTTCGATTTGGTGAACTATATATTTTCTAACGGAGCCCTATCTTTTTATTACTATTATTATTATTATTATTTTAAATTGCGATAGGAGAGTGTTGTGAAAGTTTTTTACATTTCATTCGATAAGTGGAGTACTCTACACGAATTATCTACAATTAAAAAGAAAAAAAAATCTAAATAATCGCCTAATTACTATATGCATGGAAAAGAATTTTAAAAAGAAACTATATATGTATGCACATTATATATTGACATATTAATCATAGTTGGACTAAATTGTTTTACCGATGGACGTAGTAATGTGATTTCTTCTTTCCACGAAGCCTAATAGGCTAATTAATACTCTCGAATAAAGCTGATACGACTAATTGTACCATTATCAGCTACTGTCTCGAGTCCCATGCAATTGCTGAGTTCTATTGACTTATTTATTCCTTGGACCAGTCAAATTGTGTATGTAGACCATACATATAAAAACGAATTTACACAAACAACCATATACGTATAAATTATTAATTCATAACCGGCGGCACGGGAGCACCTCCGGGCAGCCAGAGAAGCCGCCTCTGACCGCCATTCCCGAGCTTGCAAGGCTACAAGAACCATCTCCCACGGTTATGGCATAGATTGTGAAACCGAACCACTGCCTCTATTCAACATCGAATCACCAAACGAGCTTATAACATGGTCGTTCCTAAATGAATTTTAACCATTCCAAGAACAAAACAAAAAACGCAGCGACGGAAAACTGGACCCTGGAGAGATCTGATCAGATCCGGCCACCGAAGCATCGAGACGGATCACAGCAGATCCGCAACAACCTACTCTCGAGATTCACTCGAAAAAGAGAGCCAAGCACACCGTCGAACGCAACCGCAACAACATGAGAAAGAGAAGAGATATTACCGGTGAAAAAGTAGATCCGAGATCACCACACCGCAGATCTGGACTAATCGTGAGAAGTCAAAGGCAAGATAGTGAAAGAGAGCTTGACGTCGTCTTATAACGCCAATCATGGCCTTCACGAGCCAATGATTCCCAATCGAAAAGACCTCGAACCGAAAAAATCTCATCCAAACTCACCGCCGAGAAGAAGCAAAGAGAAAAGAGAAGGAGGCGAGCCCCTCACGGCTCCGGCGAGAAGCACCGGCCACCGGAGGGGCAACAAGACTAAGATTGAAGCTTTTTGTTTTACGGGAGAGAAGGGGGGAGAGGAAAGAGGAGAGAGAGTCGACCTCAAATTCGTTTCGAAATTCTTCACTTGATACAACAAAAGTCATTAACCGGCATAAACATATTTGCCCCTTCTTTTCTAAGTCTAAACCTCCAAAAAATGTTATGATCTACTCATCTCCTTGCCTTCTCACAAAACCCTTCCTACAATCACAAGGGGTAACCCATTGCAACATAAGACTGCATCCATTCACCAATGGTTACCCTTTGTGCTATTGGAAAAGCATCCATATTATCTTTATGAGCTTCTATCACTATTATCCATTCTCTCATGGTTCCCAAACTCCTCATCATCGCTTCAGCATAGGACTGGAAGTTTGGCCATGCTTTTGGTCTCAAAACAGCTCCTACTATCTTTAACTCTTAAGCCGCAAATATAACCCTCTCCTTCTTATGACTTTTCATACTTTCCACAGCCCATTCCATCACTTGCAAATAGAATTCATGCTTGGACTCCATTGCTTCAAAAGCTTTTCTCCTATGGAGAAGGACCTTAGGGCATGTGCATTGGAGACTTTCTGAATAAGTGTCTAAAAACTTTTTAGACACTTATTCAGAAAGTCTCCAATGCACATGTCCTTACCTGCTGAATCTCTAAGGGTTTCAGACACTTATTCACAAAGTCTTCAATGCACATGTCCTTACCTGCTGAATCTCTAAGGACACTTACGTGTATATATATGTCAATGGAAAACTTGTGACAAAAATTAAATAATAAAGCTAATATGTAATTATTATCCAACCAATAAGAGTGAATTTCGACAATTTTTAACATTTTTTCATTTAAGTAACAAGACCCATGGTTATTCTGTAACATATTATTCTTTTTTTATGCAAACATATAATTTGCTCAATAGAATATATATTTGGTTCTCGACATGTTAATATAAGTGTTGTAGAACATATGATTTTAGCATTATTATGCTATCTTCCCATATAGAAATCTAATATTTCAAATAGAATTATATAAGTGTGTAATCTATTAATATCTTTATGTATGATGACATCTATGTTATCGTATATTTTTTTTAGGGAATTGCCAAATCAAGCCATTTTTTTTTGGCAAATGTCCCATTAAGCTTTTATGAACATAAAAATGTCCCAATAGGATTTTGTATTTTCAAAATTCCAATTTAATCCCTAAATTATAATTTTTTAAAAATTTCCAATATTTATAAAATTAAAAAAGAAATATAAAATTTTATAAAATCTTTTACTTTGATCGGCAATAAATTGGAATAAAAAAAACAATTAACAATAAAAACTCTACAGCTCAACTGTGCTCGTCGTGCTTCATGGCGTATCATCTCCTCAATCGAACAAAAGGAAGAAAGCCGTGGTAACGATGACCACGTAACCACGATTCGTGATTACAGAAGCAAAATCGAAACCGAGCTCTCGAAAATCTGCGACGGTATTCTTAAGCTTATCGATACCAGACTTATTCCTGCTTCTGCTGCTGGTGATTCAAAGGTTTTCTACCTTAAGATGAAAGGAGATTACCATAGGTACTTGGCTGAGTTTAAAACCGGTCAAGAGAGGAAAGACGCTGCTGAGCATACTCTTACCGCTTACAAAGCCGCTCAGGTTTTCCTTTTCCTCCGATCTATACGTTGACTTGATTTTGGTGTTGAATCTATGGTTTTCGATTTGAGATTTGAGATCGGATCTGTTTTTTTTTTTTGTAGGACATTGCTAATTCGGAGCTTCCTCCAACCCACCCGATCCGTCTTGGTTTGGCTTTGAACTTCTCTGTTTTTTTCTATGAGATTCTCAACTCTCCGGACCGTGCCTGTAATCTCGCTAAGCAGGTGAAGGAAACTTTCATGTATTGGGTTCGAGTCATTATATGGTTATTATGTGTGTTAATGTTGAGATTTGAATAGGCATTTGATGAAGCAATTGCCGAGTTGGATACTCTAGGAGAAGAGTCATAGAAGGACAGCACTTTGATCATGCAGCTTCTTCGTGACAACCTTACTCTCTGGACTTCTGACATGCAGGTATATACTAATCATTGATCCTTGGAAAAACCTTTCTTTGTTTCAATTTATGTGTGTTTCATTAAAAACTTGAAATTGCTGGTAATGGGTATGATGGAAAAATCTTTAATTGCTTATGGTTTGCAAAGGAATTCTTAAAAGCAAATCAGATATCCTGGAATTGACTACTCATATATGTCATAAGTCTGCTAAAGACTAGCTTTTGAAAACTAGAAACTTGTGATGATTGGTATGATGGAAAACCTTAGAGGCTTATGAGTTGTGTATGTGTGTTTTATTCAAAACTAGAAACTAATGATAATGGGTATGTGTATGTGTGTGTTTCTGAAATCATTCACAAAATATAATGGAATTGTCTAGACACATTGTTGATAGGTTTGAAATAAAATGGTTTATGGATATATATACCATCATGTTATTGTTCCTTGTCGTGATTTGATTTGGTTGTGTGAATATGCGATTCAGGACGAAGGAACAGAGGAGATCAAAGAAGCAGCAGCACCAAAGCCTGCAGAAGAACAGAAGGAGACCTAAGTCCGTGTGACTACTATGTTATTCAAGTAATCCAAATTATTATTATTATTATGATATTTGCTTGGAGAAGTTTGTGTTTGTTATTTTCTACGCATAATATAAGTTATTATCTTGACGATGAGAGAAACCACCGCTTCAGGAAGCATCAGGAACTCCGTAATCGTCAAATACACCGCCGAATCAAACTCCAATCAGTCCGTTTTCTCGAGATAAAGCGTAGAATTTTTGAATATCAACTAAAACTCCTTGGCAGAAACTGGATCCAATTTGATGAACATCGGAAACCTTTCACCTTCGTTAGACACTCGCCGCCGATCATCTTGGATGTCATGACATCACCCACAACCTTTTACATAGGTTTAACATCGGGGATTTGGGGGAATTAAAATTCCCCGCCAAAGAAGATGATACCTAGAATGAAGACAATCAATAGAAATCACCATAGAGAATTAAGACAGACATATATTTGTTTAGGTAATTAAGAGTTTAACGTATATTATGCTTACAATATACCAATGAAACAATAAAAAACTCTATAGCTCAACTGGTACACCTGTACATGTTTACAAGCCCATTATTCCAGAGGTCGTGAGTTCGACGCATGGTTGGGTATATTTTTGAAACTTTTCTGTTTTACAAATTTTTATTGTTAAATTATTCATAAAATTTTAATTAATTATAAATTCGAAAATAAAGAATAAAATACGGTAGGTAAATAACTGTAAAATATATTGTAAAAATCATTTTAGGAAACTAAAATATTCCCTCCTTGATTTTAGGATCTAATAACTAATTTTGTAGAAAGTGGATTCTACAAGACGGTAGATGGAAGTGATAGTGGTAGAACTATCGGTAGAAAGAGCTATCAGCGAATGATAGATAACAATGTAAGTGGTGGAAATGGTGCTCTGGGTAGATGTAGAACGTTGGTATACAGTAGAAGTATGTTTCTACACATCGTAGAATTATGTTAATAGCCAGAAACCGAATTCTACTTCTACCATTACCCGTAGAATGAAAAACTAAATTCATTTTAAATACAAGTTTTCAACTTGAAAAAATTAAAAATTTTATACAAAACCACTATTCATAACTTGTTTATAATTATCAGATTTTTCAAATATTTAAAAACATTTTATTTGAATTAATTTTAATTACATAAAGGGTAATATGGGGCAAAATTTACATAGTCCTAATAAGACATTTTCCAAAAAAAAGTGGTCTATTTTTGCAATTCCCCTATTTTTTTTGGTGGAATGATATCTATTTTATCATTTGGAATGCGAAATATTGATATATTTATTTCTAAAATCTCAAATGAATACATTTTAAATTTTACATTTAATAAATTAACATGTTAATTTTTTAGCCATTTTTTACCAATTCGGCAACCTTAGCACTTCCTATTAACCTTGTTAAATCTTCATTCTTTCTCATTTGCTTAATCCACTAAATTTGGGGAAAATAGAAAAAAATTTGATATAAATTATGCCAAACAACCATAAAAAAAAAAACCAATCATCAGCGGCTGGGATTAAAAATGAGAAACATAAATCAACGGTTAGGATTATCCTCTCTTGCACCGAAAGCAACAAAAAAAAACCTAACTAGCGGCTGGGATTAAAAATAAGAAACATAAATCAACGGTTAGGATTATCCTCTCTTTGCACCGAAGCAACAAAAACAAAACCTAAAGGTAGGTCCCATCACGCGCAGAGCAAAAACTTCGAACCTAAAGAGCTTTTTGGGCCGAAACTCGAAGAAGAAGAAAGACATAACCAATTAGAAACACAGGAAGTTAATCAAAGTCATCGACGGTCTTCTCCTTGCTCCTCCGTACAAACCCTAAAATCGATGAAGCTTCTTTAGCTAAGCATATACATGGATTTGTTAATCGCACTCTTCTAGGGTTTCAAGTAAGTCTCTTTCTTCTTCTTCTCTCTGTCTTAATAGTATTGTTCCCCTTCTTGATTATAAGACTTACGAGAAATTTGGCCAAATTAGGAGTGGAATTGAGATTAAAGATTCTACTTTTTTAGTCAGGGTTAGTTTCATTCTTCCTCAATTAGTCTTTTAGCTATACAAGTAGTGTTTTATTCAATTTCAGACAGGTTCTTCAAACATCACTCTTGTTACTTGATATGAAAAAGATTTGATTTTGCCTCTCAGATTCTGAGATTCAGGCCTTTAATCTTCAATTAAGTAGTCTAATTTAGTGTTGAATCTTACTCCTTGTTCTTTGAATCAAAATTGAAACTTTTTGATCTCTCTGTAGATTTTCTCACTAGTAGTTTGTGGTGTGTTTACGGGTGGATAATGAGTGGTTCGGGGAGAAAACGTGTTTCGAAGTGGGATACAAAGGGAGAAGAAACTCAACATCTTAGCGGAAATGAATACAATGCGAAATCACCTTCTTATTTCCGCGAAAAAGATCCTGAGCATGCACGGTTCTATCAAGAAAGTAACGGTAGAAACAGAAGTAGGAGATCTGCTCCAGATGATGATGATGATGACGCCGACGACAACGAGCATATGATATCTAGACAACAACATTCAGTAGAAGCTTGGCCGTCTAGAAACAGAGTTTCACATGACCAAGGCGATGAAATGATCGGGTATTATGATTCTAGAAAGTCCTCTGAACAGGAGGAAACCAGGCAACCGTATTTCCGCCAGTCGCCTTCAAGAGACCGACCTAGAGCTCGTAGGTCAGTTTCGGTTACTAACGTCTTGTTCTTTCGTACTTGTGTTTGATTGATTTGTGCTTGACTGTCGCGGTTTGTACAGGAGTGGAAGTAGAAGTAACAGTAGGAGCAGAAGCCGAAGTCCGGTACAGAGAGTAAGACGAGACACAGGAGGTTCTTATGACAGACATAAGCCACGAACGCGAGTTTCGCCACGGTCAGGGAGAGAAGTTGATGGTAGGTACAATAGAGCTGGTGGTGATTATGATTGGGAAGGTAAGAATCGAAAGACGAGAGATACTAAATATTATACCGAAGATTCCCGAGAACAGTTTCCCGTGAGGGTTGGTGTGAGGTCTGATTTTCCAGAGGATAATAATAATAGTAATTCAAGAAGAGAGACTTCGGATTCAATTTTACGAAGCCATAGAAATGATTCTTCGTCGAGAGACAGAGAAACGCAGAGAAGGGATGTTCCCGAGGGAGAATTCCACAGAAGCTCGAATATTCCGTGCAAGTTCTTTGCTTCAGGGTATTGCCGTAATGGAAATACTTGCCGGTTTTCACATCACGGTCCTCCTCCTGGAAGGGGAAGTCCTGAGAGAAAGCCGCAAGACGAGATGTTTAGTAGACATGATAATAATCACAGCGGTACGACAGAGAGGATGCGGAATAGTAGTCATAGATGGAATGATGTCGAAAAGTCAGACACCGGGAAGTATAGTGAGGTCGAAGGTTCTCGTGTCAGTAAAGTTAACTGTGCAGCTAAAGTGAATAATGGCAGCTGGATTGATAATATGGAAATGTCTCCAGATTGGGATTACGGAGTTAAGACTATAAACGAAGAGCACGGCTTTATATCTCAGAGCTCACAATCACGAGTCCCGAAAGATGTTTTAGCACCGGCTTATGAGCATGGTGCTGCAGCAATATCTCAGCAAGAAGTTAATCAAAGGAGCATCGGTTTGTTTCCAACGGTGGGAGAAAAGACTGTAGCTTCTTCGCATCAGAATTTCAGTAACAACCTCGTTAACATGGCTCCTCCGGTCCAAGCATTCAATCAGAACATTGAGAATCAAATCGCAGTGCCTTACCAAAGCACACCGGTATCTGTTGGAGGAAGCCAAGTTCTCTTACCCGCTGCTACAAATCTTCCCGCGGGATTAAACTCGAGCAATCCTGAGAATGGAAATGCTCAAAATGCTCCGAGTAGGGAATCCGATTATATTAACAACATCTCGGCATCTCTAGCACAGTTTTTAAACAGGCAGCCGATTACGCAGCTTCCTTCTACTTTGAATCCGAATCAGGCAATACCGGTGCCTGAGGTGTATGGAATAAAGGAACAATCTTCTACTCAAAGTGATCTCTTCAGTAATGATGCCATCAAGACCGGAGAAGTTCCAGTGGTTACTCCATCATTACCGATAAACAATATGGATTCACATGAAGTGCAGATTCCCGAAGAAGCTAGCAAAGAGCCAGACGGGAAAAAGATCGGAGAAGAAGAAGAAGAAGAAGAAGACAACGAGGATGCTGAGAACGAAGAAGATGATGGGGCGGGCGATGAAAGCAACAAGAAAGGAAAAGATCCAAAGGGAATGAGAGCGTTTAAATTCGCTCTTGTGGAGATTGTCAAGGAGCTTTTGAAACCTGCTTGGAAAGAAGGTGGGATGAACAAGGATGCTTACAAAAACATAGTCAAGAAAGTCGTTGACAAAGTTACCGGCGCAATTCAAACCGGAAACATTCCTCAAACGCAAGAGAAGATTGATCATTATCTATCAGCTTCAAAACCAAAGCTTACCAAGCTTGTTCAGGTTTGTATACACATATACACTTTTTATTTTTCAAGCTTAATACCAAATTTGCAATTCTTTAACCTAAAGTTTGTCTTGTTTTCGACTTTTTCAGGCATATATTAGCAAAGTCAAGAAGAGCTAAGCTACAAAGCCACCATTGAAGCTTATTATATTTGCTTTCTGTTCTTGAGTTGTATGTGTAGATATACCACAGATTTTGTCAGGTTTTTTTTTTTTTTGGAATAATAGTATTTAGTGGAAGTTAGTAGAGACCAAAGGGTTCAGATTAAGTTTGATGATTTATGAAAATCTCTTTCTCGACATGTTGTAACATTTCTGTTATTTTTTTTACCGGATTTGATGTTCTTTATGAACTGTTCTTTAAGCTTATGCAATCTTCTTCTTGTGTTAATAATCCAACCATTATTGACAACATTTAAATGTGAATGTCCCCACATCAGTAACTACAGAAAGATGAGTAATCACATCAACTAATTTTCAACTAGTTTTCTTCTTGTTTTGTCTCTGTTTAGTAACAGAAAACATAGTACATTATCCATTTATTAACAAAATTAATCATTTGATAAATAAATGTTAAAATTTCAACATCAACCAGAGTCTTTAAATGGATTCAACAGAAGAGACAATGATCAATGACCAGAACATTCTAAAAAAAGAGAAATTTCCATTTTTTCTTTTCATACAAAATTGACCAAATTACCCTTTTTTGCTAATTTTTCCAAATCTTAGGACACATGAACTGAAAACATTTAATTTATATTACAGAGCAGACATCGGAATCAGACAGTGACTCCTCTTTCCTCGCCGATCTCTCTCTTCTTTCTCATCTCCGATCTCATCAAAACGCGTTTTTGGTTTCTTATACGCATTAGAAGAATCTTTTTCAAGTCGGAATCTTTCGTGGTATTGATTTTGGATTTGTTACTTTCTTCTTCTCTTCCGATTCAGTTTTGGTTTATTTACGGATTTGAATGATACCCATTTGGTGATTCGATCTGGGTTTTTGAAAAAATGTCGAATTTTCCTGGAAATTTGATCAATGTTTCATAAAGAATCCAAATTTGAGTAGAAGTATGTTCATGTTATTGAAAGGTTCTTCTTTTGCATGATGGGTAAGTGGAAACGAAGGAGATAGATACAAAAAGATTAGATCTTTATATATAATATATGGTAATTGCTCTGAATCATTCTTTTGTGATTTCACAATGCGGTTGAATCATTAAGAAGAAACAATGAGTAGTTTCTCAAAGAGTACATCTTTCAATAGAAGAGCATTGAGTTCTTTAGCTATAGAAAGCCCTAGAAGCTCTTCAAGTGCATTCACTAGTCCTATTGGTTCAGCTTTCTCAAGCCCTAGAACACAGAACTTTGGAGGAAGTCCAAGACCGAATCGGTTAAAAGAGATTTCATATTTGTTTCAAGCTCTTATTATCGCCGGAACAATCGTTTCGTTTCTCGTTATCATTGCTGGTGGTTATTTATATGTTGTTCCTAGCCTTGGTTCAACGTTCTTAGGTTATAATGGAGCATTACAGTTTAACAACTCTGTTTTGGATGTTATGGATGCTATAAATGATAAGGAATGTGATATTTTCGATGGGAATTGGGTCGTTGACGAGAAGTATCCGTTGTATAACGCTTCGGAATGTCCGTTTTTGGAGAAAGGGTTTAATTGTTTAGGGAACGGGCGTGGGAACGATGAGTATTTGAAGTGGAGGTGGAAGCCTAAGCATTGTAATGTCCCGAGATTTGAAGTTCGTGATGTTTTGGAGAGGTTAAGAGGCAAAAGGATAGTTTTTGTTGGAGATTCGATGAGTAGAACGCAATGGGAGTCGTTGATATGTATGTTAATGACGGGTTTGGAAGATAAGAAGAGTGTTTATGAAGTTAATGGGAATAATATAACGAAAAGGATACGGTTTTTGGGTGTGAGGTTTAGTTCCTTCAATTTTACTATTGAATTTTACCGTTCGGTGTTCTTGGTTCAGCCTGGGAAGTTCCGTTGGCATGCGCCGAAACGTGTTAAGTCGACTTTGAAGTTAGATGTTTTAGATGTTATTAACCACGAATGGAGTTCGGCAGATTATCTTATATTCAATACCGGTCAATGGTGGGTTCCTGGGAAGCTTTTCGAAACGTAAGCTGTTCTTTAAAACCTTTTATAATGTTTTTGTATGCTAAATTCTCCGGTTTCTTACTGTGTTTTGGTACATTAGTGGTTGTTATTTTCAGGTAGGTAACTCGTTGAGGCTTGGAATGTCGATTCCTGCAGCATATAGAGTAGCGTTAGAGACATGGGCCTCATGGATAAAGAATTCAATCGATCCAAACAAAACCCGTGTTTTGTTTCGTACTTTTGAGCCATCGCATTGGAGGTACAAACCGAAATTCCTTATCTTTACCCGTTATTTGTTCTGCTTTTTCTTTCGGTATTCGTTAATGTAAGTTTGTTTGTTTAGTGAACATAGATCATGCAATGTGACAAAGTATCCAGCCCCAGATACTCAAGGAAGAGACAGAAGCATATTCACTGAAATGATCAAAGAAGTAGTCAAGAACATGACAATACCGGTTACGATATTGGATGTAACTTCAATGTCGGCGTATAGAAGTGATGGTCATGTCGGTTTATCGAGCGATAATCCGTTGGTACCTGATTGTAGTCATTGGTGTTTACCTGGAGTTCCAGATATTTGGAATGAAATCTTACTCTTCTTCCTCTTTAGACAACAGGTAAACTTTCTTGTTCTATCTTTTTTTATTTATTTAACACAACAGTTTTAACATTTTTCTTAACTCTGAAATTTTCTTTACTTAATTTGCAGGTTCAGTAAAATTGATACTTGCAGGTTTTTTTTGCAACATAACAATAGAAGAAGAAGAAAAACGATTAACGACCCTTGAAGACAGAATCTCTCAGAGCTAATTTTGCTCATGTTTCTTCTGGAAAAGGGGTGACAAAAAAATTTTGGTGAAACTTAAAACTGATTCTTAATTCATTCTTTTATTTGTTTTTTTTCTTCTTCTTTCTAAGTTTTTTTTTTTTTTTATTGTATTAACTTTTCATATATATTCAATTTAGAAGGAAAAGAAAAAAGTTATTATACTATATGGTTTATTTTTTCTTGAAGAAAGGCAAAAATGAAGAAAAAAAGATGTCATATTGGAATTTTGAAGCAAGATAGATTTCTTAGCCCATACTCATTTTCATAATATTGAAGAAAATTTGCTTGCAAAATAATATAGTTAATCGAGAAATATAGTAGATAAATTGATTTTTTTTTATCGTAAACAATTCACACACGCATAATACTAATATCGAATTTGAACATGAATTAAACTCGGCGGCAACATAAATAAAATTATAACGTTACAAACCTAGTGGTGACATTCAGAACAATATTACTTTGTTGTAATCGTGGTTAACTGAAAACAAATTTATGGACAAAATCTAAAAACACAAATTTAAAGAGTCATGGAAATGATAGGAAAAGATAGTACTTAAATTATTTATCATAGGAAAATTTATAGGATACAAAATTACAAATGCAGCATTGATATTCATATATGTATGATCTGTGAGGAATATTGTCCCACATCGGAAGTATAAATAAATCTTAACTAATATATAAGGGACTTGGGCCTCTCCAATCATTGCCAATTGGTTTTGAGTTAGATGCCTAGAAAACTTAACATGATCCTCACACTCAACTTTCACAAGATTTTGACATGACTACTTTCAACTCAATGGATGTTACGAGAAATGCCGGTTATACAAACCCAAAAGATGCAAGAGATGTAGTCGTGGAACATTGTTGGGAGTCGAGGCAGAGCTGTGCCTATGGTGTTGTGAAAAAAACATTTGCCTTAGGCCCCCGAATAGTATGTACATTTTGGGGTCCCTAAATTACAAAAGTTAGTTGTGGTGTAATGGTTTTGAAAAGTATAATTTATTCACCACACCAGAGTTTGACTTAGTTCTGGGCATACGAGTATTCGGTTTGGATCCAGGTTCGGATCCTAACGGGTACATGTTCCAACAGGTATACATATTTTGGACCCATTTAGGTACCTGTAATGTTTCGGGTTGGGTACAGGTTCGGGTTCAGGTTCCACCTAATTGAACCTGTAAATACCTGAATTTTTACAGGTTCCTTTCGGGTACAGGTTCTTGGTTGTTTTTTACCCGAAATTGTAAAAAATGTTGAACTTAAACCTGTAAAATTGAAAACAACAATAGTTCAATTTTTTTTTTTTGGCTAAAAAGAGTTTGAGAGTTGCAATTGTTATAAAAACCAAAACCAAAGTTCAAAAACAACCAAACAACAATAGTCTTCAAGAGTGTTTCGATGTAAATCAAATTGAAATCAAAACAGAAGATGTAAACTGAACTGAATCGAAGCAAAACAATTACGAAATTGTAACAACACTCCAATCGAAAACCAGTTCTGTAATGAATCGAATTGAATCATGGTTAGAAGGAGATTGATGATTTTCTTACCATAGATCGGAATCAAGACGTCTCTGACGGAGGAGACGGTGGTGGTCGAGGTCGGAGAGGATTTACAGATTCCAGTTTGAATGTTTAGGTTTTGTTGAATTTTTTTTGTTTTTGTCGAAGAACTTGGAAGAGGAATCGGCAACAATAACTAAAGTGCATTAAGTGACTTATCCGGTACATGTTCCTCTTCGGGTACAGGTTCTTACCCGGACCCGAACTTGTACCCACGGGTATGTTAAAAACATACCCAACATGTTACACCTCTAACTTCGGTCTGGGTTCAGGTTCGGTTCTTACAGGTTCAGATCCAGGTTCGGGTCCACATGTTCAGGTTAATATGCCTAGGACTAGTTCGACTCAACATGCATCCTTTTGGAATTGTTTTTTTCCCAATTTTATAATTTATTCTTTTTCTTTCATGTTTTATTGTTTGTTTATTACTTAAAGAAACCCTATGATCCTTTTTTTTTTGTTCCACACACCCACAACACACAATTTATCTCTTATTTAGTCTTCTTTACATATTGTTTTCACATTTTTTTTCCTCCAAATCATCCTGCATTTTGTATTTCCAACAAATTATTTCTAATTCTCTTATGTTAGGGATGTGATTCGTTTGTAAATCTTCTATGGATTTTCAATTTGTTTATACACATGACTTTTATGATAGACATATTTGTTTAGTGCCTTCTTATATTGAGTTTGTGAAAAGCATTCATAGAGAAAACAAATTATGTTATATCTTTTATTTTTTTTAACGTTTTTAGATATACTTTTTTTTTGGTTGGTTTTAGAATATATTTATCATTGTTTAGTTTTAAATTACTTCTATTTTTTAGAACTACTGTTAGAAAATATATGAAACACCATTGGAGAATATATTAGAGGGCCCCATTTTTTAAATTGCCTTAGACCTCCAAAAGTCTTGGCACGGCACTGAGTCGAGGAAGACGTTGTCATGAACGATGTGACCACACGTGATCTCTCGGGATTTCATTACTAGTTATTCTCTTTCTCTTTAGTTTGTGTGTATTTTATGTTTACCTAGATATTCAATGAGTTTTGCTTGATAAAAAATAAATTAATAATAATTATTAATAATGAGTTTTGCTTAATCTCTACTCTCTATAAATATTCTACCAACCGTACAATCGTAAAGATTATATTTGCTTTGCATTTTTAGTAAAGTCAATTTCTCTAAATCTGCCATTATATTTAACAAAGGTATTGATCCAAATTTAAAGCTTCACATTCAAAAAGTAACTGGGGTTAGGAAGATTGGAGGTTTTGGAAAATACCTAGGTCTCCCTGAGTATATAGGCAGGAATGAAGTGATACATTTTCTTATCTAGTCAAGAGGGTAGTTGGAAAGATGGAAAGTTGGTATTCGAAAATGTTTTCTCCGGTAGGGAAAGAAGTTCTAATCAAAGCAGTAGTAACAGCTCTTCCGACTTATAGTATGTCATGTTTCTTGCTCCCTCAGACTCTTATTAAAAGGATTATGGCAGCAACTAGACGGTTTTGGTGGTCTTCACATCAAGATAAGTCGAAGATTAATTGGGTCTCATGGGAAAAGATTACAGAGCACAAGGAACAAGGTGGTTTGGGGATAAGAGATTTGAAAGATTTTAATATTGCTTTGTTGGCTAAACAGAGTTGGAGAATATTGCAATAACCAAACTCTCTGTTGGCTAGAGTATATAAATCAAAGTATTTTCCCAAAGCAACTTTGCTGGAGGCTACTCAAAAATGGGCCTCAAGTTATGCTTGGAGAAGCATATTTCAAGGCAACAAGTTGCTTAAACAGAGGATTCGATGGATTGTGGGAAATGGAGAAAGAGTAAGAGTTTGGTCTGATCTTTGGTTACCAGGTACTCAACCTATTCCAGAAACGAGTCATGCAAATATTATAGATCCTGAGCTTAAAGTTAAAGACCTTTTTGTTCAAAGGACAACTAATTGGAATGCATCAAAGCTTGGTGTGTTGTTCAATCCTTTGGATATTCAACTCATTAGAAAGCTGAGACCGTCCCTCACTAGAGCTCAAGATAGAGTTACTTGGCTTTATACTAAGCATGGGCAATATACTGTTAAATCTAGTTATTTATTAATGAGAAGTTTAAAAGGCCAAACCTCCTCTACGCATAAAGGTATTTATAAATCATTACGGAAACAGAACTTGCCTCCAAAAATTAAGCATTTTTGGTGGAGAGTAATACATGATGCATTACCTGTGGGTTCTAAACTTAGGAGGATGAAAGTGATTCAGGATGGAACTTGTCAAATGTGTGGTGAAAAGGAGGAGACAATTAGTCATATGTTGTTTACTTGCAAAATTAGCAAAGAGATATGGGAGTTAGCCCCTATTTGATGTTCTGATTTCACAAAATTGAATTCGGTACAATATGTTCAAAATTGCTACTCTGCCTTTGCTGCGCAAATTCAGGTTTCCTCAGATCAATTTCTTTTGCTTCATTATATAGGTTCGAGAATTTGGAAACAAAGGAATGACCTTGTTTTTAATGCAAAGAGGAGAACAATCCCGGATATAATCCAAAGAATCCTTCAAGATTTCAAGTTGTGGCAAGAAGCAAATGATCAAAGACCTCACGTCATACAAAAGAACCAAGAAAATGAGAGGTCAGATTCTCTTCAATCTTTAAATCAAGTTTTCCAAAATGTGAACTCTTTATGTTGTTTTGTGGATGCTTCTTTGATCTCGACATCACAAGTTGCTGGAATTGGATAGGCTTTTTACGATGGAAATCAAAATGTCAAATTGATGGGATCATGCACAATACCATCCACGTGGTCCTCTAGAGAAGCGGAAATAGAAGCTTTGAGAATTGCAGTAGTAGAGCTTAGAAGAATTAGCTATTCAAATGTTACTTTATGTGGCAATTTGCAAGAGATATATAGGAGTCTTCAGAAGACAGTCACAAGCTTTACTATGGAGGACATGTTCTCACATCCTTTTGGCGTTCAAATTCAAGACATTTTCTCCGTAGCTTTGGATTGTGGTTTTTATTTCAAGCATGTCTCTAGGAATGCAAACGAGTTGGCTGACAAATTAGCTAAGTCAAGATCAACTTCTCAAAGTTATGTTGTTAAATGGATATTGTAATTTGGCTTATTAATGAATAGATTTTGACGACAAAAAAATAAAAATAAAAATAAATAACCATTACTATACCTAATCAATTTATCGTATATAACTCACACATAAACATTTTATATTACTGAATTTAAACTTGAGTTATGATATATCAGTAGTTAATAAAAATTATTATGTTATAGTTTTGGCGATGCTTTTAATAAAAATATTATCTAGCAAACTTAGTCAAGGAAAAACTTAAACAAAAATAAAATTTGAAAATATAAAAATTGTTATGTTACAAATTTGTCGGCGCTGTTAATAGAAATAATTATTTTTTATTTTATATTACTATAGAGAATATGTGTCAACAAGTAAAACTGAAAATTTTGATTAAAAAGCGTGGAGGTTCAAGTTCTCTTCTTCTTTTTTTGGTCAAAGTCTGAATATATCATTAAACAGAAGTTAGTAGGTCACCGATTAGAACCGGGTTCCGATACAAAGCTTTTTTTTGGCTAGTTCATCTGATACAGAATTTAGATTTCTACAAATGAAAATAAAAGATGGAGAATCTAGATTCACGGCCAGATTGTAGATATCTTGTAGAATCCGGAAGATTCCCAGGTGATTGCTTTAATGATTTGGATTAACTGCTTCGAGTTTGATGCAAACTGGATGTTACAGAGGTTGCGTTTGGCTGCTTGGATCACTTTTTCTCTGACTGTAGCTGTAACGCCCGACCGCCCCTCCCATGGGCTCCGTCCACTCATAGGCCCGTGTGCCCACCATGTCCGACGGTCGGTGCGTTAGTCCGGGAGGTTTAGAAGTCATGCTTACTAACCCTGCAAATCACTACGTGATTCCTTGTGTTTTGACCTCACTCACACGCTACTGGAAATGACTACCCAGTAGGTCACCCATCCTGAAACTACTCTAGCTCAAGCACACTTAACTTTGGAGTTCTCTCAAGATCTGTGACTGAAAAGATAAGTGCACTTTGGTGATATAGGTAGCCAAATCAATTCTTTTAAGCCTCCTCGCATATACTGCATATACCACATATGACCTGAAATCGGGGTGTCACAATCACCCTCACTAACAGATCACAATGTCCTCGTTGCGCATACCAAGATTGTTACCCCGACAATCTGACTCTTCACAGATGTCAGGGTTTGCTTTGATACCACTTGTAACGCCCCGACCGCCCTTCCCATGGGCCCCGTCCACTCACGGGCCTGTGGTCCCACCATGTCCGACGGTCGGTGCGTTAGTCCGGGAGGTTTGGAAGTCATGTTTACTAACCCTGCAAATCACCACATGATCTTTCCTCGTGTTTTGACTTCACTCACACGATACTGGAAATGACTTCCCAGTAGGTCACCCATCCTGAAACTACTCCAGCTCAAGAAAGCTTAACTCTGGAGTTCTCTCAAGAACTGTGACCGAAAAGATAAGTGCACTTTGGTGATATAGGTAGCCAAATCAATTCTTTTAAGCCTCTCCGCATATACTGCATATACCATATATGCCCTGAAACCGGGATGTCACAGCAGCAGCTTCGATCATGAGAGGACCGGAGATCCAACGATCCTTTGACGATTGGCTTGTCGTCTGTTCTGTAAATAATCCATCCAATCCCTGCTTATTGAGTCTCAGATCGCCAAGCAGCATCGGAGAAGCATCTCCATTCAATTGGATTGTGTGATTTCTCCTCCATATGCGTCTCTATCACCGTCGAATTTGCCTCTTGGGCTTCAAGCCATTCCTTGGCATTAGAGATCGCTTTCACCATTGTTCGTCTTCAGAGAAGGTTCTATTGTTGAAGATTTTATTGTTCCTGGAGAGCCATAAAGACCAGAAGACCCAGGGAGCCAGGGAGCCAGAGGTCCTGCGGATATACCGGTGGGAGGCACTTGATTTGATTCAAAGCACTGAGTCCATCGGCCACATTCTGGGTTTTGCTGAGATCCACATGGGAGTTGAGTGGAGCTAAGTTCCATGTTTGTTTGGCGAAACTACAATGGAGGAAGAGATGAGCTGCAAATTCAGGAGCTCCACATCGACAATAGAGGGATTGTGTGATAACGCATCTAGAGGCTAGTTGGTCTCCCAATGGTCAAGTACCAGCCATTAACTTCCATAAGAATAATTTTAGCTTCTGAGAGATTTTTTTATTCCATATCTCTATGTTCCAGTTAAAACCAAGTGGAGCAATCTTCATAGCTAGTGAGGACAAGTCCTTGGCTACATGATAGCCTGACTTAGAAGAGTAGATGTCTAAGGAGTGGCCTAGCCAAGCATATTGATCCTTTACTTCAGTTAGGCTTGGTTTTAGCTCCAGGATCTGTTGTTGCAGTGCAAGGATTATATTATCAATCTTTTCTTTGTTCCATTCTCTTGTGCCAGGTATGAATAGTTCCTCCATGGTCATTTTTGCATCCATAGCATTTGGTGGTCCGTAGGGTTGTGTTGGTTGATTAAGGGAGATCTATGGGTCCTTTCAGACCTTTGTATCCTTGTCATCTCCAATAACTTTGCCTAGTTTCTGCTTTATAAGTTCTTTCCGTATCATTATTCTTCTCCAGCCATAAGATGATGTTTTTGGTGCTTTGTTGTCCATGAAGCATGAAGAGTGACAGTATTTACCTAGGAATATCTTGATACGAGGCATTCCGGATTCGTGGAATTCTCCAGCTCAATTTAGCCAATAGAGCATCATTGAAGCTTAGGATGTCTCGGAATCCTAGTCCCCCTTGACCTTTATTCCTACCCAACAAATTTTCTTTGTCTCTGCATTTGTGTCCCACCAAAA
Organism: Draba incana; assembly: GCA_963576765.1. NCBI lineage: Eukaryota > Viridiplantae > Streptophyta > Magnoliopsida > Brassicales > Brassicaceae > Draba > Draba incana. The sequence continues at coordinate 45,845,407 of OY755204.1, forward strand.
TCTTGTTAAAGGTGGTGTATGTGGGCATGGCTGCTAGCACAGACTTCAAGATGACCATTTTACTAGCTGAGGAGAGGAGCTTTGAAGATTCATATCTACTATAAGACTCAATAGTCCTCTTCAATGTATGACAATAACGTTAATAAGAATTGTTAGGTTGCAAATTTGGCGTCAATTTTTAATAACAATTACTAAGTTAGAAATTTGGTGGCGCCGCTAACAAGTAAAATTATTTTTATCGTATATAATTCACACATATACATACTATCACTTTCGCGCTTTAGCATAAGTTAGGAAAGAAATAAATATTAATAACCCTTATTATGTTACAAATTTGGCGGCGCCGTTTATGAAAAATATTTATATTTGTCGTATATAATTTATACACACATACTGTCATCATCTAATTTTAATGTGATATATGACAATGACATTAATATGTTATAATTTTGGCGGCGCTGTTAATAAAAATAATTATTTTTAGTCGTATAGAAATGAAACATGTACATATAATTATGATTGAGTTTAAACATGAGTTATGTACGACAACAACATTTATAACAAATTTGTCGGCGCTTAATAACAATTACTATGCTAAAAATTTGGCGGCGCTGTTAACAAGTAAATTTTGTTTTTGTCGTATATAATTCATACATATACATATTATCACTTTCGAGCTTTAGCATGCGTTATGTATGATATAAAAGCTAATAACACTTATTATGTTACAAATTTAGCGGCGCCGATAATATATATATATATATATATATATATATATATATATATATATTTGTCTTATATAATTCGCAAATACATACTATCATTGAATTTTAATAAAATATACGACAACGATATTAATAACAATTATTATGTTACAATTTTGACGATAATATTAATAAAAATAATTATTGTTTTTCCTATATAAATGAAACACGTACATATAATTACTATTGAGTTTAAACATCAGTTATATCTGAGGATAAAATTAAGAACAATTACTATGTTGCAAATTTGGCGACACTGTTCTAATTATTTTTGTCGTATTTAATCATGTTAAAAATTTAATTAATTTTTTAATTAAATATAAAATTATATTCAATTCAAATATTTTTGTACAATGAATGTGTTCAGTGTTTCTGAAAATTCTAAACTAATAACAATGCATCCAAAAAAAAATTTCTTTGGTTTTTTAAAAGCATTTCAAAAATATTTATTTCTGGTAGAAATTTCTGAGTTATACATGTTAAGTATTTGAAGAAAAAAACCAAATTTTGGGATGTATCAACACATGTCATAATCTTACACTAATCGTATACATGCAAAGGTAATCCAAACGATTTAAGTTATATCAGATACCATAAAATTACGAAACACGTATCGTTTTTATTGTCAAATATTGACAATGAATCATCCATTAAAATTTATGAAAATCTACAGTCAACACCGAAATACAAAACCATACATCCTCTCTCTATCAAATTAGCATTCAAAGGAGCCACGTGGATCACCAATTCATGTATTTGTTATGTATGGTTAAATTTGTTTACCTTTTACGTTTTTTTAAACAAAGTAGTCTTAGTTGTGTATATCACTTAATTACTTAAATAGTTCCAAAATAGTAAGCAAAATCTAGCACTAATAAATTCTACATTTCTTTGGCTTACAAATGGGTGAAACAGAAAAGAAAAGAATCCATAAGTCATCATCTTATCATTTATTCATTTTTCTAGTAACTGTTTCCATTTACAATATTATATTCTAATATTTTTTCACTCACCATTTATCAACAAATGCCTGATTACTCATATATAAATATACCAACTTCGAACATAAAAAATGAAGAAATCAAAGTAATCAATCACTCTAGAGAGAAATCTATTAAACTAAAACACTTGAAATGAAGACCGTAGTGGTGATTGTTGGTGCTGGACCGGCCGGTTTAGCAACATCGGTTTGTCTAAACCAACATTTAATCCCAAACGTTATCCTTGAGAAAGAAGATATCTATGCATCACTTTGGAAGAAAAGAGCATACGATCGTCTCAAACTTCACTTAGCCAAAAACTTTTGTGAGCTACCTTTCATGCCACATGGTCGTGATGTTCCAACTTTCATGCCTAAAGAACATTTCATCAACTACCTTGATGCTTACGTTACTCGGTTCGAGATAAAGCCTAAATACAACCGAAGGGTGAAGCTCTCAACGTTCAATGCGTCCAATAACAAGTGGAGGATCGAGGCGGAAAACACGGTGACCGGAGAAATCGAGGTGTATTTCTCGGAGTTTCTTGTGGTTGCGACCGGAGAGAATGGAGAGGGGAATATTCCGGCGGTTAAAGGGATTGATACCTTTTCCGGTGAGATTATGCATTCAAGTTGTTTTAAGTCCGGTCATGAATTTAAAGGTAAAATGTTCTTGTGGTCGGAGGTGGTAATTCCGGTATGGAGATTAGTTTTGATCTTTGCAACTTTGGAGCTAATACGGCCATTTTAATAAGAACTCCGGTTAGTAATTAATCTTTGGTTTTTTTTCTTTCTATATGCATGAACGTTAAAATGTACGCTTGTCTTGCATGTGAATGTGGATATGATTTTTCCGATGCGTTACTAATATGTCCCTAACGAAATCATATTGAATTTGCAAATGGCTTGGCTAGTGCAACTTTTCTTCTTCTTCCAAAATAGTTGTGTAAGTTCATTTATATTGGACCTATTTGGATCATTTCTAAGTGAACCTTTTTTTTTAATCAAAAACTTGTAATCTAATCGAATTTAAATGTTTGTATTCAGATTTACTAATGGATATTTTCTATTTTTATTTTAAATTAGAGACATGTGTTGACGATAAAAGCAGTACACTGGGGGATGTCATTGCTGATGTATATTCCGGTGACGATTGTGGACACATTGGTTTCGACATATGCGAAAATTGTGTATGGGGATCTCTCCAAATATGGACTTTTCCAACCACAACAGGGTCCTTTCGCTACCAAACTCTACACCGGAAAAACTCTCGTCATTGATGTTGGAACTGTCCAAAAGATTTGTGACGGCGAGATTCAAGTACATTTCTCTCTTATCCGTCAAATATCATTTTCATAGCTTCTTGACTACTTTAGTTATGATTTAGTAGTAATGAAAACATTATTAACTAACTATAATTTTGCAATAATAATAGGTTATCAATGGTGGGATAAGAAACATCAATGGGAAGACCTTAACATTCGAAAATGGACAGAAACAAGATTTTGATGCGATTGTGTTCGCGACTGGTTACCGAAGCTCTGTTTGCAACTGGCTCAAGGTACTCAAAACAAATTAAAACCGGTTTGTTTTGTAGTTCAAGTGGTTTAGCTAAACCGATTGAAGTACATGGTAATGAGCATGTGTTTTTGTGAATTTGTAAACAGAACTATGAGTATGTGATGAAGAATGATGGTTTTCCCAAAAATCCGATGCCTAAGCATTGGAAAGGAAAGAATAATCTTTACTGTGCCGGATTTGCGAGGAAGGGAATCGCCGGAGCATCCGAGGATGCTAAGTCCGTAGCCAACGATATCAGATCAATCCTGGATTCCACCAAAGAGTGAAGATGCGGAATCTTAAGTAATAGTCAAATAGTAAAGTTGTGGTATCTTTTTTTTTTTTTTTGTTGTCGAAAGTTGTGGTATCTTAAGTAATAGTAAAAATGAATAAGACTTTCGTAAGGGGGAAAAAAAAAGTAGAAGCAAAATTGTGTCGTTATTTGTCTAGTCTTGTTTTTCTTTTTGGGGTTTTTGTGTGTGCATGAATCTTTTACCTCTTTATGGTAAAATATAACATTATATATATAAATAAAATGTTCTGCGGGTTGAAGACAAATGATCTTATACATTTTACCTTCTTTTTTGCTTAGTTTTGTCGAGTTATTTTTTTAAGATTCTCAATACTTATAGTTTTTCAAATTAACTCTTTAAAATTTGGAAACTAAGGCCAATGTTTCATCCCGTTCTCCTCATAACTCATGTTGGTTGATGCATCAATGATGAAGAAAAATGGAACTTCGAAAATCTTGGCGATCAACCAATTTTGAAATGGCAAATTCAGCTCTAAAACATAAATTTTAGCTTTGTTAAAAGCAATTACGTAGATGTGCGTAATGTGAGCTATAAAAAAAGTCGAATCTGAAGAAGACAACCACATCCTATTGGTTCATTTGGGTTCTACACATAAAAATTCATGCTTGTATTGTATCCATTTGTTGATTTTGTTCTTTCAAATCCTACACACGTTTCCAAAAATGATAAAATAGGGATTTAATGGCTAAAAACCACTATCATAACAAGACACAAAAAACATTAGCTCACAAAAGCCCATTATAAATTTGAGCCCATTTCAGTAAGCGTGTACTCCTCCGATTTAACCTACAAATTTTCCAACCGTTGTCACCACAAATAATAATAACCAAAAATAAATAAATGATATTTTTCCGTAAAAAGAGAGAGAATCGGAGCCCTGCCACGTGGACGGAGCAGATGAAACCACAGGCGCGAAGAGACAGCCGTTAGATGGGACCCTAAAACCCAAACAGAGAGATAAACACGAAATGACTATTTTACCCCAAAGCAGAATCACAGATATTATAAATACTCATCCTAAAACCCTAAATTGAAAAATATCTAAAGCAGCTGTCTAGGGTTTTTCGCCTCTCTTCTCACCTCTTCTCCTCTCGAAAACCTAGCAGTCTCTCTTTTCTCAGTTCCTCCATGGGCAAGTCTAAATCCGCCTCCAAAGTAATCTTCTTCTCATTTCTGGGTTCTTCCTTCTTCTTACTCTGTTTCTTATTACTCTGTTTATTGAATCTCTGTTTCACTTTCGCTTATGAATCGTTTTCTTCGAAGCTTTTGACTAATTTTCGTTCTGGGTTTTGTATTACAGGTTGAATCAGCTCCTGCTGTGACTAAGGACATTAAGTCCTTGAAGAAAGGTAAGAACTTTGCTCTGTCTCTATTTCGTTATGACCTCTATTGAAAGTTCATGTTTTCAGTACTGTTATTGCTTAGGGTGATTGAGATATTGTTTAATTATTGTTGGTTTTGTGATTATGCGATTGTAGGATATGATTAAGGTTGTTTAGCTACTGTATCATAAGTATCTTTAAGTTTTGATAGATTTGTGTTGAGGAAGTTATTGATTTTAGCGTTTGGTATATGTGTTTAGGTAAGAGAGCGCCTGAGGATGATTTGGAAACTAAAGTGAACCTCAAGAAGCAGAAGAAAGATGTGATTGTTGCTAAGAAGCTGCCTAAGAAGGTTGAGAGCTCTGACTCAGATTCTTCCGATTCTGAGGAAGAAGTGAAGGTATATATTATAAACTCTTGGAGTTTTTTTCTGTAAATTTGTTTGTTTGATTGAAGTTGGTTCTTATTTTATCATTTATTTAATATGTGTTAGGCTAAGAAGGTCCCGGCCAAGAAGGTTGTTGCTAAGGCTGATTCAAGCAGTGATGAATCTGATGACTCTTCTTCAGATGATGTAAGAGATTTGTTTACTGTTTCAATTACTGTGTGAATTATTTTGTATGAATCTTTGTTTATTGAGATTTTGTGATGATTTTCTGAAGGAACCTGCTCAGAAGAAGGCTGTAACTAATGGAGCTGTTGCAAAGAAGTCCAAAGATGACTCCTCTTCTGAGGAAGAATCTTCAGATGAGGAAATTGCTGCAGCCAAGAAGCCAGCTGCTAAAAATGGCTCTGTGAAGGCCAAGGAAGAGAGCAGTTCCGAGGAGGAAGATTCCGATTCTGATTCTGATGAGGTAAGGATTTGATAAGTATATACAGTTGTTTACTATGTACCATTTGGAACTACATGTACTTATGTGTTTGGTTAATTAGGAGCCTGCAAAGAAACCTGCTGCAGCAGCTAAGGTTGCAGCTAAACCAGCTGCTAAAGAGGATTCATCCTCTGAGGAAGAATCAGATGATGAGTCTGAAGATGAGAAGGTATTGTATTACCTCTCTCATTTGTAATATCTACAGTCGTTTATGTATGTGTAGTCTAATTTCTCTATTTATGAAATTGAAGCCTGCGCCTAAGAAGGCAGCTCTTGCCAAGGCTGCTCCTGCTAAGGCTGCAAGCAGTTCTTCATCTGATGAAGAGTCTGATGAGGTTAGCTTTTGACTTAATATTATTCTTTCCATTTAGCTTTTGGACGGCTTAAATTGGATTCTTTGACATTAACCATTTGATTGTTGTTGATTGATATCTTCAGGAAAGTGAAGATGAGAAACCTGCTGCTAAAAAAGCCAAAGCTGAGACCAAGGCTGCTGCTAAAGAGGAGAGCAGTAGTGATGAGTCCAGTGACGAATCTGAAGAAGAGAGTGAAGAGGAGAAGGAAACTCCAAAGAAAAAGGTATTTAGAAATGGGTTCTTTCCTCTTTATATTGTTTATCTCTAATACAAATGTGTTGCTTATAAAATCTTTGATATACTCTGTGATGAACAGAGTGCTGATGTAGAGATGGTTGATGTTGAGAAATCTGCTAAACAGGTATAAGAATCCTTCTTGTTACTCTTCCGTGTTTGTCCAATCTTTTTTTGATGTGTTAGAACTTAATTTTTGCTTTGTGTTCTGTCTTTCAGCCAAAGACCCCTTCCACACCTGCTGCTGGAGGTTCTAAGACACTGTTTGCTGCTAACCTCTCTTTCTCAATCGAAAGGGCTGATGTGTAAGTAACGCACCTCTGTTTTCATTTGTGTTAATCTCTTTAGTTCATCATGATCTGATATTTATTTCTTTGTTTTCAGTGAGAATTTCTTCAAAGAAGCTGGCGAAGTTGTTGATGTTAGATTTGCAACTAACAGGGAAGATGGTTCCTTCAGGGGCTTTGGCCATGTCCAGTTTGCTACTGCTGAAGCAGCAGCGAAGGTGTGTTTAGTTTAACATATGATGAAAAGTATTGAAGTAGTCTGTTAGAAGTATTAGCTGTTAACTCTGTTCTCTTATGTTTTTAGGCTCTTACGTTTGCCGGTAGGCCTCTGCTCGGCCGTGATATTCGTCTTGATGTTGCTGAAGAGAGGGGTGAGAGACCCGCGTACACTCCACAAAGCCGGTATACTGTGTTTTCCTCCATGTTTTGGTGTTTGGTTTCTGTTATTTGTTATTGTGTTGATAATAGTTTGTCTTATTGCATTACAGTAACGCTGGAGGTGGTGCTGAAGGCCAAACAGTTTTTGTAAAGGGATTCGACTCATCACAATCTGAAGATGATATCAAGAACGCATTGAGTGAGCACTTTGCTTCATGCGGAGAAATCACAAGGGTTTCTGTTCCCATTGACCGTGAGACCGGTGCTAGCAAAGGGTTAGTGTCTTCTTGCACCTCTGATTTGTGAATTTTCTCTGTTGGCAGTTTTATTTTTGTCTAACATAGATATTCAATTCTTTCACAGAATTGCTTACATTGATTTCCAAGAAACTTCTCAAAAGGAGAAGGCGTTTGAACTTGATGGAAGTGACTTGGGAGGATACAGTCTTAAAGTTGATGAGCCTAGACCAAAAGCAGACAACAGTGGTGGTGGTGGTTATGGTGGTGGAAGGAGTGGAGGAAGGAGTAGTGGTTTTGGAAGGGGTAATGGTCGTTTCAGTGGAGGAAGGGACAGCGGTCGTGGTGGAAGGAGAGGTGGCAGAGGAGGAAGAGACGGTGGTCGTGGAAGATCTAGTTTTCAATCGATGGGTAAAAACACAAATTCAATTCTTTCAATCGGTTCTTTGGTTCTTTCAATCTTCACTCACTAATACTTGGCTTTTGGTTATATTGCAGGTAAGAAGACCACCTTTGGCGATTACGAGTAGAAGCTTCTGTAGAAGAGAAGGATCTTCTTATTATCTTTATAACAACTTGTGTTACCTTTGCATCTTTTTGTTTTCAGTCTTTTTGTTCTTTTTGTTCTATTACTCTGAATCTTAAATTTTTGTCTGAATGTTTAAATTAAAGCTCTCAGTTTTGAGTGTTTTTGGTGTTGAATCAAAATTATCTTCCTTAAATCATTATTTTCCAAGGGACACAAAATTTACATTTCTCTTATATAGTCTCAACTTGGTTGGCTACTTTCACTCAAAAGCATAATAGACAAAAAAGAAAAGAAAGTTACAGAAGTTGGGATTAATAATGGTAGCTTGAGACAGAGACTTTAGCTTGAGGACCACCTTGTACATAGACAAAGTCATAAGCTTGTCCTGCTTTTAAAACTTTTTGCCATTGAGGAAGTTGGTATGTATTCTTTTGCCCTGTTGTGTCTAGACCCCAAATAGGTCCTGAGAGATCTTCAATCTTTAGCTTGAGATCTGAAATGGGCTTTTGAGAATTGTTCTTGATTATCACTTTGTGTCGGTAGTACCTCGTGTTACCCGCCATCCAATTAGTAGTTATCGAATGAAGAAATTCGATCGGTGCTTCTGATTGTTTCGGAGTGTATGTTGGTGTTTGTGTTGCTTTGTAGTAAGATGATGAAGGTGGTGGTTTTGTTGCTTGGTAAGGTTTGTATGATCCTCCTCCATAAGTTTCTACAAAATATTTTGACCAGAGAAATTATTGACTTATCGAATTATTAATTTATCGAGTAGTTTGATTTTTTTGGTTACCTGATTTTCCAGAGAGTTTAGCGAATAGGCCAACGAGTGGAGCTGTTCCAGATATAGTTGGTTCGGATTGTTCGTAATTTGTTCTGTCATCAGAGTAATAATCATTCTTGTCTGGTCCACCAACAAGTGCACCATATAAGACATTAGGATCAGCTTGAGATCTTCTGTACCAAGAATCAAATCCTTGAACACAGTTCACGGAAGTACGTTGTGTGAAGATTGAAGCGATTGATGCGCCTCTATGATGGACTCGGATTGGATATTTCGGTCCGTATCCAACTAAGTAACTCATTCCTTGACTATTCTTTCCAAGAATGTAATCAGCCTGAAAGAAACAACAAAATAACTCGGGTTATGGGATTTGAAATCAACTAGAAAATGGTTTCGGTTTCTTGAAAGATTTGTGTAATTACCTGAGATTTCGAAAAATCAAGAAGTGCTTGAGGTTGAACTGAACCATCCGGACAATTTAGTTTAGCGTTTGCGGCAGAGAGATAATCTGAATAAACCGCGAGAAGAAAAGCAGCAGCGGATGCATATTGTAGATTGTTCCACTCTCGAACATGCATCAAACCACCTGAATTTTTCACCATTATAAACAAAAACTTTACTCACCGAGTTTTCGAGTAATTAGATTTTCGGTAAAATGTATTCTTCGAGTAACTAACTTACCAGGAGTTGTTTGAATGTTGTAACCACCATTCTTCTTGAGACAAGCACAAGCGAAATAGTCACCTTTCATTTGATATTGCTTTAATGTCGAAGTATACGCACCGCCCTTTCCTTCTAACAAGACCTATACACATACACAAAATCAAACAAAAATCAAGATTAGTATTCTCGAATCCGCGTAAACCACGTTCTTGAAAAAAAATCGAATGGTATAAGTTTATTGTACCTTGCTAAGAAGGATTTGAATACCGGCGTATTTGTTGTCCCATGAGAATTCTTTCATTCCCCAGCCAGTTCCACCCATGTAACCGGCATTGTCTATAGTGTATTTCAAGTAATACTGATCCCCGGTTGCGCGGTGTAGCCAAGCCGCAGCCCAAAGAAGCTCATCCTTCAAAAAATAATATGTTTTTGTATTGAAAACAAGTTTCAATGGAAATAGAGAATTTGAGATTTTTGAAAAAAAAATTAAGAGAGATTGATCAAAGAGGTTATACCGAGTAACCAGATGACATATAGAAGGCTTTTGCATTTGGGATTGAGTCAGTGTATAGTCCTCTGTACTTATCAGCAAATGAGAAGAGCTGAAAAACACAATAACCAAGTTTCAAAAGTTTTAGAATCTACTAATTAAACTTAACCGGATTCATAAACCAAAAATTGTTTCTAAATAATTTGAAAATTGGACTAAAATCAAATGTTGTGACTAAACCAAGTCAACCAAAATTTATCTAGTGTACCATATATTTAGATTTTTTTCAATCCAAAATTGGACCAAAATTAGACCAACACTTTGATCCATGAATTGTTAAAACCGAAATAGCCAACCCAAACCAAACTAAAAAACCGAATGTCCAACCCTACTAAACCATTGACCCACAAATTTAGAAAAAAATAGAGGAAGTAAATAAGAGAACCGAACCGAAATCGAACCAAATACTCCCAAAACCATTGACCCTAGTATGTAAAAAATGAAACCGAGGAAGTAAAACAAACCTCTTTGGCATGAGTTAAGAGGAGTTCAGAGTAAGAAGAATTAAATGGCTTGAAAGCCAAAGAAGCAGCGGCTAAAGCAGCAGCGGTTTCACCAGCTAAGTCTGAACCAGGATGGTATTGGTCAAGCTTATAAGCTGTTCTTGAAGTGGTCATGTCCTCGGCTCGTTCCCAACAAGAATGGTCTGATTCCCCATCTCCAACTTGACCCCATAGAACATTAGGCTGAGGATGAGCCTTGATGAAGTAATCAGTTCCCCATTTGATTGACCACAATGTTTGTTGCATTTGGTTTGAACCGGATAGCTCTTTTCGGTTATCGACCGCAGCCCACGATAGCATTGTTACCGCAAAAGCCATTGGTAATCCGAATTTCACATGGTCTCCAGCATCATAATATCCTCCGTCCAAGCTCACCTATTCATACATATATACACAAATCGCAATATCATTATACTGTATATAGTAATTTTTTTTAATTTGAATTAATTAGCACTTCGATATGTCTTACAAATTCTAGTAATCTTTGTATTTATATGTAACATATCCTTGTTTTTACATCTTTGTAACTAATAGTGTTATATAAAATTAAGGTTACTTCTATAATTTTGTGTGAACAAGTGCTATTTTTTTTCTCAACAATATCCAATCTACTGTGACACAGCAACCTCGACACAAATACAAACTACTATGCTACGTGTTCCGATTTCAGATTTTGACACTTTGTTCCATATTTAACGGAAACTATAATTTTTTGGATATTTAGCGTGTAAACTTTTTCTTTTGAATAACAAAGAGGTTCTGAACCGAAACATGTAATCCCCAGACTCACGAACCAGCATGAAATCTTTAGCGTGCACATTAGATAATATATAGTATAAGCATTGTGTGTTTGTGTAAATATTATATGGACTTACGCCTTGAGCAAGACCATCCTTGAGACCAGAGTGACTACGCCATTTGACACGTTGAGCAGCCGGCAACTTCCCTGATCTTTGAGCCTCAAAGAACAAGAAAGTCTTGTCAAGGGCATTTCCATAATTATAATCCGCTGCCGTGGTGGCTGCCCCGAGTAAAACGGTCAGTAATAGGCTTACGCCGAACAGAGACCCACCAGACTTCCTCATTCTCTCTTGATCAATACTAGTCTAAGTTTTCTTCTCTCCCAAGAGACAAAATTTTTGTTCAAAATTGTGATGTGAGTTTCTAATACGTGGGTACATATATATTGAGAGATAGAGAGAGAAAGAGAGATTGTGTATTTGAGTTTGGTGAGAGAGAGAGAGAGGAATGTATCGAATCAAATAGAAATTTTGTCGGAACAATCATTGGCTTTGTCTTTATCTGTGTTCGTGTGTGTATGTTTAATACTAGTTGTGGCATTCACGTTATGTTAGAGCTTCTCACGTTGTACATTAAAAGACTTTTGTGTCAAGAATATAAACCAAGCGTAACTCACCACGTGTATCTCTTATTAGCCGTCATGATATTGACCAATAGAGAATTAATAGATGAATGTATCTTAAGTAGGTATTGTAAGAAAGTTGACAAAAAAAAAAAATAAGGTATTGTAACAAAATTTAAAATGTTTTTTTCTTAGAATAATATTTTGGTTGATTTTTGTTATAGTGTCAACGAACAAGTAATACATTCGTGGTATCCACTTCTTGTAATACATGTATGAGAGATTAGACCGGACTCCAACAAAAAACTAAATTATGTAACCATATCAATGTTTTTTTTTTTTTTTGATTAAAAACCATATCAATGTTTATGCACTAATAATTGAATGTGTTGTTTTTAGTCACGGTTGATTGATATTATTGTAATTGTTATGGAGAAATAGAGAACACACTAACGTCGACTAACAACACTATTAACGTTGACTTTTCAGTTTTGAAACGGTAAAATCAACCTAAACTTCGTTTTTTTTTGGGTGAGCAATGATGAACTTCGTTTATTTTAAATTTTTGAAAATATTCTATCCATTTTTTTTTTGTCAAAGATAGATTTTTTTTTCCGCTAAATGGTAAATATTTCATAAATGAAAAGGTTTTGGTTTACAACACAAGATTGCAATTCTAGTATATGAGTCCATGGCAAAAAGAATAAAAACATGGAAACATAACAAAACACACCACGGTACAAAGATAGATTTTTAATAGTTATAATTATGAAAAATATAACCTATAATTATGAAGAGCATGAACAAAGTTCAGACCTCATAGATATAATGGTACATATGTCTTAACTCTCCTTTCTTTGGACCTTTATTGCAAATTTGCAATGAACCTATTACTAAAGCAATTCTCATTTTTTATATTTTTGGTCTACTGCCCGATTCGGAAATTGTTTTATCTTTTGCGAAAAACTCAACTAGGTGGAAGGGGTATGAGTCAGCGGACACACGGGCCCTGTTCTTTGACTTGCCGCTGCGGCAGCGGTAGCAACAAAAAAATAACAAAGAAATCAGTGATGAAATTGGAGCAGGGTCATCGACGGAGCAATTAAGGTGCCGCTACGAAGAAAAAATTAAGAGGAGCTGCTGCCGCTTGATTTTTTAGCGTCAAAATTAGGTGCCGCTGCGTCTCCGGAAACAAGGTCGACGATGAAGTCTCCACATGCTTGGGCTTCAAGCAATTGATATCTTAAGTTTTCTATTGTTAAATTATTAGTCGCTGCCGCTTGCCGCAGCGGTAAGTCAAAGAACAGGGCCACGACAACGTCCTCACTTCGGTTCATTGATCTCGATGCCTCATGTCATGTGTGAGCGTTCTACGTTTTTTTTTTTGAAAATTTTCTTCTATATAAAAGCATAAAAAACAAATGTTTTTAGGCCCCAACCCAATATTTTTGTGTTTAGTGGATCAAGTGATCCATTAAACCATATTACACACATTTGGAAAAGTTACTGAACCAAGATTTGTAGAATTAGGTCACGGTGAGACCCAATTAGTTTTTCTAGAACCAGAGTTGTATGAAGGAAGGTACCAGAACAACCATGTAACCACGAAGACTTTCTGGGAGATTAATCCCCTTCAACTAAGGCAGAGATTTCACAATCCCGTAGCTATGAGTCTGTAGAGAACCAGAGCTGCATCATAGTAGAAGCGAATTGAAGTCTATCTTCACGAAGACTTGAAATTCTATTTTTGATGAATCGACCAATTTGTTTGATGATGGAGGCTGCACATCGTGATTCATTTCGATGGAGTCTGTTGTTTCTCTCCGACCATACACAGTATATCGATGCCTGCCAAGCAAGAAGGTAAAGGGTTTTTGTTTCTCTGTTTCCACTTACTGACCTTAGATAATTTAGCATATTATCCCAGCATCTCTGAGGTTGTAGTCTCACTTTCCTCGCAATTGAATTCCAGATTGTCCATGTGAATGTGCAATCAAAGAAAAGGTGATCACGAGTTTCATTTGCCGTTGCACACATGAGACAAGACGGATCAGTTTGAAGACCCCAACCAAGAATTCTGTCTCTTGTTGGACATCTATTCAAAGTAAAAAGCCAAGCCAAGAATTTATGCTTTGGGACACCACCAGAGAACCATATCAACTTAGACCAAGGTACTAACGTTCCTCTAACCTTTAGCAGATTATAGATTTTCCCGGTATGATACTTCGATTCCTTTCTATCCTCAGGCCACCATTCATAGTAATCAGGAACCAGAGAAAGAGTTACCGTAGTGAGATGAATATGTAGCTGAAGTTGGTTGTCAGATCTTGGTTGTGGGATTTTCCAAACGTTGTCTTTCCACAAAGAGTGAAGCGTCCTGAGCTGCCCAATTCCCAAAGAAGTTTCCGGCGAGTTTAGGAAAGTGCTGAGTTTTCCAAATGGGGACCAGTTGTCTGACCAGAATAAGCAGCTTTTCCCATCACCAACTCTCATCTTGATCCAGTTGAAGGTTAAGTCTCGCATCTTGAGTAGTTTATTAGCTTGCCAAGAGTTTTTTTGTTTTGGTTTTTCTCTCCAGAAGTTACTTAATTTATCTGATAAAACCTCTTTCTTGTACCATCCAACCCAAATTGAACCTGCCCTGAAGAATAACAACCATATCATCTTGAGAGTGCACGCTTGGTTCCAGTGAAACAGGTCCCTAATCCCCAATCCTCCTTCTGCTTTAGAGAGTGTTACTGTTTCCCACGCGACTCTAGCCGTATGTCTTCCCTCAGTGGAGCCTTTCCAGAGAAAGTTGCTGCACAAGGAATTTATGATTTTAATGGACCTTTTGGGGAGGATGAAAGCCGAAGACCAAAAGTTGGTGATTCCATTTATCACTGAGGAGAGAAATTGAAGTCTTCCTGCAAAAGAGAGAGACTTTGCTGACCAGGAGGACAATTTGGCTTTGATTTTGTGAATGAAGGGATCACAGTCCACCAGTGAAAGCTTTTTTGTGCTGAGAGGGACTCCCAAATATCTAATCGGGAATGAGCCAAGCGAGAGGCCCGTATCTGATTGCATCTGATGAGATTCGAGGTGAGACAGTCCTGAGCAGAAGAATGTTGTCTTTGTGATACTCAGGGCCAGCCCAGAGAGAGTCTCAAACTCTTTCAAGATTTCCAGGATCCTCTGGACAGAGCTAGTGGATCCTTCTGAGAATATGAGTAAGTCGTCTGCAAAACATAGATGAGTGAGTTTAGAGTCTTTGCACTTATCATGATAACCAAACTGACCCTCTTCTGCAGCATTGTTTAGGAGATGGGAGAGGCAGTTCATGGCTATTACAAACAAGTAAGGAGAGAGGGGATCTCCTTGTCTCAGTCCTCTCTTTCCCTTAAAGTTTCCGTTGACCTTCCCATTATAAGCAACTGTGAAAGATGGAGTACAAACACAAGCCTGCAACCATCTTAGGTAAATGTTTGGAACCTCTAGTTCTCTTAGGCACATGAGAATGAACTCCCATCTGACAGTGTCAAAGGCGTTAGCAATATCCACTTTGATTGTGACACACTTTTTCCCATTGTTCTTGTGGTAACCATTTACTATCTCAGCAGCAAGAACAGTGTTCTCTACTAGCAATCTGTCTTTTATGAACGCCGTTTGATTTGGAAGGATGAGATCAGGAAGGATAGGCTTTAGTTTACGCACCATGAGCTTTGAAATAGTCTTGTACAGAGTTGTACAACAGGATATGGGCCTGAAATCAGCAAGAAGAGAGGCACCTGGCTTCTTTGGAACCATAGTGAGGATGGTACAGTTGACAGCTGAGGGTAAGAACGATGTGGCAAAGAATTGCTGAATTCCTAGGATTGTCTCACCACCCAGAAATGGCCAAGCCGCTTTGAAAAAACCAGATGTCAGACCATCAGGCCCCGGGGCTTTATTTGGATTTAATTTCATAATGACTGAGTAGATCTCCTGGCTAGTAGGAACACTTGACATGGTTGCTTTGATTACTGTATTGACTTTGTAGGTTGAGATAGCTTGAAACCATAAGGGTGAGAGGTTCAGCTGTTGGAGAGAAGCCGGAGCCAATATACTCTGGAAGTGAGATATAGCCATCCTTACCATTTCAACCGGGTCAAAGACAATATTACCATTAATTGAGGTAAAGGATCTGATGGAGTTGAGCGAATTCCTTATCTCAGTTATCCTGTGAAAAAAGCTTGTGTTTTGGTCTCCTAGCTTTAGCCAATTGATTCTCGATTTTTGCTTGAAGAAAGCCTCCTCAATGTGCCTTAGGAAAAGTAGTTTGTCTGATAACTCTTTTTTTTTTTTAAATAGGTATGAAGATGGAGTATTCAAAGCTTGTACCTGCACTACATTTAACAAATCATTAGTAACACTCACTCTCCTCTGAATTTGTGAGAAATTATCTTTATTGAGTGTTTTGAGAGCTGATTTGATTGACTTCAGCTTAAAACTCAGGGATGCCAGCGCCAAAGCTTCACTTCCAGCTTGGATCCAAGCAGTCTCAACAGTGGTGATAAAGTTTGGGTGAGAGGTTAGGTAGTTGAAAAATTTGAAAGGTGTAGTTCCATGATGAGGAAGAGGGCTAGCAAGGTCAAGGAGACAAGGAGTATGGTCAGAGAAATCAGGGGGGAGAAAGGAAGCTACGCTGAGAGGGAATATGGTTAACCAGTTAGTGTTTACAAGAAGGCGGTCAAGCTTCCTTGCTTTTGGGTCAGAGGGTTGGTTGTTTATCCAGGTGAACCTTGAACCTTGGTATCTTAAGTCAGAAACCTCCAGCTCCAGAAAACAGTCATTTAGCCTCCTCATTTTGCTAGTGATAAAGGTAGAAGATTGAGAGGAATCTTCATCATAGTGGGATATCTGATTAAAATCTCCTCCAATAGCCCATAAAGACTGATCAAGGTTTAAGCTATGCTTCAATGAGATAAGTTCTTTCCATAACTCCTTTCTCTCTTGAGATGTATTAGAAGCATACACAGCAGTATAAATAAAACTTGGGCCTCCATGAATTTTCAGGTGGACCGTGAGGGACTGCCTTGATTGGTGGAGAGTGGTAACTGAGACATTTTGCTTCCAAATGATCACAATCCTACCATCAGGATCAGACTGATGGTTAGAAGTATAGCTCCAGCCAGGACATGTAAGAAGCAGAATCTGGTTCAGATTCATTTCCTTTATGTGAGTTTCCAAAAGAGCTCCAAAAAGTGGATTATGAGCTTGTAGCCAAAAAGTTAGGGGCCTATGTTTAGCCGATATATTAATACCGCGAACATTCCAAAAAAAGATTTTAGGACTATTCATAGGGAAGGGGTAGGAGTCTCTCCTTGGGGTAGGAGGGGTTCCACTAACGGAAGTATTTGATCATCAGGACCAGGGGTTTGAGGTGGTAGAGGGAGAGGGGGGTTAAGGTTCAAAGATTGGTGGTGAGGGGAAGGTTCAGGTGATGATTGGATATTAGATTGAGGTAATAAAAGGTTGGTAGAAGAAGAGGATGGTTTAACATTGGTAGATGAAAGATGTTTGGTGATTTCAGAGGCTGGAATGAAAGTTTGAAGGGGAGAGAAACGGTTTGAAGTTGAAGCTGAAGGGGATAAGGTTGGAGGGGGAGTTTGATTTTGTTCTTTCTCTGTTGACAATTCAGGGGGAAGGGAAGGGGGATTTAGTAGAGGGTTTATGGGTTGGGGAGGGGAAGATTGTTGAATGGGTGAAGATGAGGAGGGGTTTGTTTGATGAAGCTTTTCTGGAGGTTTAGGTTGAGGTGGAAGCGATTTTGAGGGTGGTTGAATAGGTTGTTTGGTTACAGGGACCCAAGTAGGAGTCACACGAGGGCAGTTTCTGATGATATGTCCCAATTGTTTACGGTGGGAACACACGGATGGGAGCCAAGGGTATTCCACTAGCACTGTGAAAACCTTTCCACTAGTTCTCATCAGCTCTAGAGCTGTCGGGAGAGGCTTTGTGAGATCAGCTTCAACCTTGACATGTGCAACACAAACATTGGTGAGCTTCTTTGTCCAGTCATCCATTTCCTTTGGTTCACCAATTTCTCTTGCTATAAGACTAAGGCCTTCATTATGCAATAGATCAAAGGGGACTCCTTTTAGATGAGCCCAGATTTGGATGTCCATCATGGAAGGCGTTTCATTGGATGAGTTAGCAGACCAAGCTGCCACATGGAACATTGTAGTTTCCACATGCCAGAATCGCTTCTTTAAAACCTTGATATGTTAGTATTTTGGTGTCTTTTACGCTTTGTTTCTTTAGTCTTTTTGGTTCTTTCTAGTTTATTTTGTGTCTTTTCAGGTTCTAGGAGGCCCTCGAGCATAGATTAGAGTCCGTGAGGGTCATTGGAGCAAAAAGGGACGAATCTGGAGGAAAGACAGTGATTTTCATAAATCGAGCACCTGCTCGGTTTGGAGCGAGCACCTGCTCGCCTGAAGACCCAAGGAAGTCGAAGTCTCTGGAATCCGGACCGACCGGTCCGGATGAGAGGACCGACCGGTCCACACTCGAAGACCCGAAGCCAAAAGTCTCTGGAATCCAGACCGACCGGTCCGAATTGTAAGACCGACCGATCCCAGACCCGAAGACATGCCTCGTGCTGACACGGACCGACCGGTCTGACATCAGACCGACCGGTCGGGCTCCCAGAACCAAGTTGCCCTAAAATTTCCTTATAAATAAGTTGTAGCCACTTTCCAAGTGGGAGATATATATTTTTTTTCTTCTGAGATATTTTTCCCTGAGACTACTTGTTTCCATTGTTGAGATCCTTTCAAGGTGTTTTTCATTTCCAAGGATTTTGATTGTAAGAATTGGAGGATCATCCACAACTTTCCATTGAGAAGATTTCTTAAACCCTATTCTCTTATTTTATCATGATGCTTTCTTCTCATTTGATTGCTGTGATTTTGTCCTCCATGACTGAGTAGTCTCATTGCTAGATTAGGGAAATTCAATGGTGGATTAGGATGATAGTGACTGAGCCAAATAGGAAATGTTATCTTTTGTCTTCATCAATCGGGATTCATACTGCTTAGGCTAATTTGATCACCTAGTCTATGATTTTAGGATTAACTTATTCACGAAAGTGCTCTAGGTTGCTAGATAAACCATTGATGAGCAATCGGTGTGTAACCAACGACAGTTGATTGTTACCATCGATTGTGAACAAATCGAACCAAATTGTTAATGCTTATCTTCATTTCTGAATTCGAACGACAGTTTATGCATTTAGGATGCTAGATAAAGTTATTGATGCATCATGACAGTGAGGCAATATTACATTCATGTTCGAATTCTAGATTGCGCTAAATTGAATCCTGAATAGATTGCTCAGTCCATAATCCGAAACCACCGGCGAATGACTCTAATCTAGTGCCTTTATCTTATTGAATTTACATCATTTTTAGTTGCTATTTCGTTCATTAATTCGTCACAAACAAATTCCCATTTTATCTTAGCTTTAAACGATAATCCATATTTTCATAGTGTGACCGTGGTCCCTGAGGATTCGATACCTAAAATACTACTGCTTTTGTCTGTGCACTTGCGGATACTATTTAGGTTTAAAACTTCACGTATCAAGTTTTTGGCGCCGTTGCCGGGGACCAATTGCGTTGCCTTTGAATTTCGATTTAGTTTATAGTCTAAGAATTTATTTTTGCTAATTTTGTTTTCTTTTGTTTGTATTCGGTGTGTTTCAGGTGCATGACCAGTAGAAGAACAAGAAGAAACGTCACCGAATCCTTAATCAACGTTTCGAACGAAGAGTTAGCACGTATTGAACGAGAAAACCGTCGGCGAAGAAACTCACCGAATCCAGATAATATGGCTAATCAGGAGGAGATGAATGCTCAGTTGCAAGTGCTAAGGGATCAGATTACTCAATTGCAAAGAAATCAACCACATGCCCCTCCAGCACAGCCGGGTATAGGGGATACGGATAATCCCCATGCCTTCTATCAGAACCGTTCCGCCATTGTGATTCCAACTATTCAGAGGCAGGATTATGAGATCAAGCCTCAGATGATATCTCTGGTGAAACAACACTTGTTCCATGGATTACCGGCTGAAATACCGATGGATCACATTGAGAATTTCGAGGAAATCTGCACTACTACGGGGTCTAATGGAGTGCCGAGTGAATTTCTGAAGTGCAAGTTGTTTCCGTTCTCACTCTCGGATAAGGCTTCTAGATGTTTGAAGTCTTTACCGGCTGGTTCTTTGAAGACTTGGGACGAAGTTAGAGCTGCGTTTTTGGACCACTTCTACACCAAGTCCAAAACTGCGTCTTTGAGGAACAAGATTTCTTCGTTTCGACAACATTCTGGTGAAGCTTTCTGTGAAGCTTGGGAGAGACTCAAGGAATAACGTAGGGAATGTCCTCATCACGGTTTCAAAGATGAGCAGATTCTTGGAATTTTCTACGATGGAGTTGAGTGGGACTATAGGAATGCTCTTAACGCTGCAAGTAACGGGGACTTCATGACCAAGACAAGGGATGGAGCCTTTGAGCTAATTGAGAACCTCGCTGCGAGTTCCAATAACAAAGCTCCCGAGTATGATAGGACTAAGAAGGTCGATAATGTTGATACTCAGAAAATGGACGAGTTGACGGCAAAGGTTAATCTGCTTCTTCGTGAGAATCAAAGGTCGGTAAAGCTTGTGGAAGAGAATGAGGGAACTCTTATCCCTCAAGAGTTTGAGGATGATGAAGATGCTGGAGTTTAAGAGGTTAACTTCGTGACTGGCCAAGGATATCAAAACCGCGGTTTTAATTCCAACTATCGAACCCATCCTAACCTCTCTTACCGAAGCACTAATGTTGAGAACCCACAAGATCAGGTTTACCCGCAGCAAGCAAGTGCGAATCAGAGCAGACAAGGACAAGGATATCAGAAGTTCTATCCTAGTAACACTCAAGGGAAGCAATACGTTCCTAACCAGAACCAACAACAATTCACTCCGCAACCGCAAGCTACTACCGCACCTACCTCTCAAGACGAGTTGAAGAGTCTCATGCAGCAGCTGATGGTCAATCAACAAAAGGCATCTACAGAGATAAACACAAGGGTGGAGCATATGTATAATGATCTAAACGCAAAGTACGAAGCTGTCACCGCGCACGTTAAGAAACTTGATACTCAAGTAGCTCAAACCGCTGAAGCTATCAAAAGACCAGCTGGGTCTCTTCCGGGACATGGTGAAGTAAATCCTAGGAAGGAGTATCAAGTTAATGCTGTTGAGTTGAGGAGTGGAAGGAAGATGGTACCGCCTACGATTACAAGCTCTCAAGTGAAGGCTAAGGAGAAGTTACCCGAGCATCAAGCTCATGAGGATAGTTTATTGGAAGAAGATATGAATGAGGAGGTTGAAACAAGCTCAAGAGCACCTCGAGTTTCTGTCCAAGTCGATTCTGCGAAAAAGTTTAGTGAGCACCTGCTCACTCCTACCGAGCACCTGCTCAGTCGAGATGCTTCCAAGAAAACTTCCGAAATTCCGCCCGAGCGAATTTATGTACCAAAGGTCCCTTACCCAGTACCCCCAAGGAATTCTAGAAGGGATTTTGAGAATGCTAAGTGTAAGGAAATGCTTAAGGATATCACGGTAAAGCTTCCTTTAACCGATGCCGTTCAAATGATTCCTTCACTCAAGAGTTACATGAAAGAGCTAGTCGCTGGAAAAGTCGTTGAGGATGAGAATGTGATGATGGTTTCCAAGGAATGTAGCGCCATACTTCAGAGTAAGGTGTTGACAAAGAAGGGTGATCCGGGAAGATTTGTGATCTCCGTGAAGATTGGGCCTTGCACGTTTGCATGCTCATTGGTTGATTTGGGTTCCAGCGTTAATTTAATGCCTTATTCAGTTGCTAAACGTTTAGGTTTAACTCATTTCAAACCAACTAAGATCTCTTTGGTTTTTGCAGACCAGTCTACAAAACTTCCTATAGGTATTATCGAGGATTTGCACGTCCGCATAGGGGACACTCTTATCCCAGCTGATTTCGTGGTTTTGGAGCTCGATGAGGAACCAAGAGACCCGCTGATTTTGGGCAGAGCCTTCCTTAACACGGCGTGCGCTATCATTGATGTCGAACAAGGCATAGTGGACCTCCGTCTAGGAGATATGGTGGTTCGATTCGAGATGAGCAAGCTCCTCAAGAGACCAATGATAGATGGGCAGACATTTGTTGTCCATAACGGGTCAGAGTTATTAGAGGATGACGTTGAAGAGATTTTAGCAAAGGATCCGCTTGAAGTCGCGTTAACTAAAGCCGAAGGAAAACATGGTTTTCTGAGCAGAGACGCCCAAGAATTTGCTAAGTTTCTGGATTCTAACACCAAGATGGATAAGGGAGTGGAGTTTCTAAGTTTGGAAGATGATACGAGAATCGAGGGAAACCGAGCACCTGCTCAGTCTACTGTTCACAGTTCTTGGAGCGAGCTGAAAGCTCCAAAGCTGGAATTGAAGACCCTCCCAGCAGGGCTCAGGTACGCATTTCTCGGTCCTAACTCTACTTATCCCGTTATAGTGAATGCTGAACTGAACAATGTTGAGATTACCTTACTTTTGTGTGAATTAAGGAAGTATAGGAAAGCTCTAGGATATTCACTTGATGATATTGCTGGGATATCTCCTGATTTATGCATGCACAGAATACATCTAGAAGATGAATCTATGACCTCTGTCGAGCATCAGAGACGGTTAAATCCGAATCTCAAGGATGTCGTCAAGAAAGAGATAATGAAAATTCTAGATGCTGGGGTGATTTATGCTATATCTGACAGTAAGAGGGTCAGTCCTGTGCATGTTGTGCCAAAGAAAAGAGGTATCACGGTAATTAAAAACGATAGAAACGAATTGCTACCAACTAGAACAGTAACTGGACATAGGATGTGTATAGATTATCGGAAATTGAATGCTGCTACTCGCAAGGATCATTTTCCTTTACCATTTATCGATCAGATGCTTGAGCGTTTAGCTAACCATCCTTACTACTGTTTCTTAGATGGTTATTCAGGTTTCTTTCAGATTCCTATCCACCCAGAGGACCAAGAGAAGACGACGTTCACATGCCCCTACGGCACTTTCGCGTATAGACGCATGCCTTTCGGTTTGTGTAACGCTCCAGCAACGTTTCAACGTTGTATGATGTCCATTTTTACTGATCTTATTGAGGATATTATGGAAGTCTTTATGGATGACTTCTCTGTGTATGGGAGTTCTTTTTCTGTTTGTTTGTCTAATCTGTGCAGGGTGTTGCAAAGGTGCGAGGAGAAGCATCTTGTTCTAAATTGGGAAAAGTGTCACTTCATGGTCCGTGATGGGATAGTTCTTGGGCACCGGATTTCAGAAAAAGGGATCGAGGTCGACAAGGCTAAGATAGAAGTGATGATGGCATTGCAACCGCCTACTACGGTAAAGGGTATCCGAAGCTTTCTAGGACACGCTGGGTTCTATCGTCGGTTCATCAAGGATTTCTCCAACATTGCTAGACCCCTCACTAGATTGCTTTGTCAAGAGGTGAAGTTTGAATTCAATAGTGACTGTTTGGCGGCGTTTCATACTATTAAGGATGCCTTGGTTAGTGCGCCAATAGTACAACCACCGGATTGGGAATTACCTTTTGAAGTCATGACTGATGCGAGTGATTTCGCTGTGGGAGCTGTTCTGGGTCAAAGGAAAGACAAGAAGCTCCATGTGATATATTATGCTAGTCGGACTATGGATGATGCTCAATGCCGGTATGCAACTACCGAGAAGGAGCTATTAGCAATTGTATTTGCTTTTGAGAAGTTCAGGTCATACCTCGTCGGATCTAAGGTGATTGTTCACACCGATCATGCTGCATTGAAGTATTTGCTAACCAAGAAGGATGCTAAGCCTAGATTATTGAGGTGGATTCTATTGCTTCAAGAGTTCGATCTTGAGATTCGGGACAAGAAAGGGTCCGAAAATGGAGTTGCGGATCATTTAAGTAGGCTACACGTTGAAGATGAAACGCCAATGGATGATAGTCTGCCGGATGAGCATATCTATGCGATTGAAATCTACGATAATTTCCGAGCACCTGCTCAGTCAGAATTCTGCGGTATCATTCAGAATGCCCACTCTTCGAGTTTCCCTTGGTTTGCTAAGTTCGCTAACTTCCTTGCTGCTGAAAAAGTTCCTGAGAACCTAAAAGGAAGTGAGCGAAAGAAGTTCTTCCGCGATATTAGGCGCTACTTTTGGGATGAGCCGTACTTGTACAAGCATTGTTCGGATGGGCTCTATAGAAGATGCGTGACAGAGGCTGAAATACCTGGGATTTTGCAACGTTGTCACAGTTCATCTTATGCTGGGCATTTCGCCACATTCAAGACGGTTTCGAAAGTGTTACAAGCCGGTTTTTGGTGGCCAACGATGTTCCGGGATGCGAACAGATTCGTGTCTAAGTGTGATGCCTGTCAGAGGCAAGGCAACATCAGTAAACGCAATCAGATGCCTCAAAACTTCATTCTGGAAGTAGAGGTCTTTGATGTTTGGGGAATAGACTTTATGGGACCTTTCCCATCCTCCTATGGAAATGAGTACATCTTAGTGGCTGTTGATTACGTGTCCAAATGGGTTGAAGCCATTGCTTCCCCAACAAATGATGCCGCTGTGGTTTTAAAGATGTTCAAGACCATAATATTCCCCCGGTTTGGAGTCCCCCGAGTGGTGATAAGTGATGGAGGGACTCATTTCATCAACAAGGTTTTTGAGAACCTTCTACGGAAGCATGGCGTAAAGCATAAGGTTGCAACAGCTTATCACCCGCAAACTAGTGGTCAAGTTGAGATTAGCAACAGAGAAATCAAGAGTATCCTACAAAAGATAGTAGGAACCGCTAGAAAAGACTGGGCCGCCAAGTTGGACGATGCAATATGGGCCTATAGGACTGCCTACAAAACTCTGTTGGGGACAACGCCTTTTCATTTGGTGTATGGGAAGGCATGCCACCTCCCGGTAGAACTTGAGTACAAGGCGGCATGGGCTGTTATAATGCTCAACTTCGACATTCTTAGTGCAGCCGAGAGGAGGTCTATGCAGATCCACGAGTTAGAGGAGATTAGGCATCTAGCCTATGATAGCTCGAGGATCTATAAGGAGCGAACCAAAGCTTATCACGACAAGAGGATTATTCCCCGTAACTTTGCTCCTAACGACAAAGTCTTGTTGTTTAACTCGCGCCTCAGATTGTTTCCGGGCAAGCTCAAATCAAGATGGTCAGGACCGTTTACGATCAAAGAAGTGAGACCATATGGAGCTATAGTGTTGATGGATACTAAAGGAGGAGAGTTTGTTGTGAATGGCCAGCGAGTCAAGCCGTATCTCGCCGACACATGCGTCGAAGAAGGTGGATCAATTCCCCTTAGCGATCCTCCTCAAGCTTAAATGCTTTACAAAGTCGAGCTAACGACTCTAAACAAGCGCTCGATGGGAGGCAACCCATCGGTAAGGTTTTTCGTACATAATTTAGTTTTAAATTCCTTTTATCACTAACATTTTACTTGTGTTTTCAGTATTTGAATTCTAAAAAAATGGTGAAGGAATCTCTTTTGAGCACCTGCTCAGTTTCGGAAAAAGCCCGGATTAAGTCTCTGGAAATGAGACCGGTCGATCCCATAGAGAGACCGGTCGATCCAGAGCAGTCAAGAGACTCGGCCAAGTCTCTGGAAATGAGACCGGTCGATCCCCCAGGACGACCGGTCGATCCAGAGCAGACGATGGACCGATCGTTCCGAATGCCGGACCGACCGTTCTCACGCGCGGATCAACACACGATACGTCTCTGGAAATGAGACCGACCGATCCAGTATCGGGACCGGTCGGTCCCGTACCCGGACACCTATTCCAAGTTTCCTTTTCCTTTAAAAAAAAAAAAAAAAAAAACCATTTAACAACCTAAATTTTACTAACTTCTTCTTCTTCCCTATTTTGTAGCCGCTCACTTCCTCCCCCTCACACGATCAAGCTATCCCTCTCACCAATCTCTTCATCAAGCTTCAATCCTCATCAATCTCCATCGTCCACCACCGAGACTTCTACTCGGTGATATCTCTTTCACCCTCCACTATCATTGTTTTATCCGTTTCTTTTATTTATATATGTTTTGTGTTCACTAGTTTCTTGTGTCACCATTCTCTTGAACTTTTACACACCGGAGACGGTTAGTTATTTGAATTTTCAATGAGTCGGATTTTTAATTGTTACGTAAAAAAAAAAAAAAAAAAAAAAAAAGAATTTCTAGGATTGCATCTGCATTTTTGCATAGGGGACAATGATGAAATTTCTTTGTAAAGTCTCATTTTAGGATTTAATGATATGCCCTCGTTAGAACTTTTTCGATGCATTAACAATCATGAAGTAGAGGCTCATCCATACTTGGATCTTATTTCTTTGAAAGTCCCATCTCATTAGAAACTTGCATGATCTAGATTCGACTCTATCAATTTGAACTTAATCCTGACTAATCTCTCTCATTTTTGGACTTTGAATCATAACCATGGATAAACACTTGACATTCAAATCATGTTTGCCTTATTTTTACCACTCTTAACTTGATTTGAATGGCTATCTCGATCTAAGTTCATCTTTTAGATGAGGATAGTACCACACCTTTTAAACCCGACCATTTGTTCAAGCCCTTGCATATGTTCTTTGAGTGAGGCCTTTTTCTTTGTGTTGCATTGGCAAAATCTTGCAAGCATTAGAGACGACAAGGCAAAGTTTCCAATATACTAGTTTCTTGTGTCTAAGACTAGTCTTAGGTGGGGAATGAAACCGAAATGGTTAAATGCTTATTTGAATATCTTTGGGTTTGTGGTTGAGTGTGAAAAGAAAGAAAATAAAGAAAAGGAGAAGAAAGAATAAGTTCTAGGGAAGGGAATTAAAAGGACCAGTATATAGCTCTAAGTGTTTGAAAAGAAAACGGCATTCTCCTAGAATAAAATCAAAAGAGAAGAAAATATGTTAGAGAATGCTAAGATAGAAAGAGCTAGTGCAATGAAAAGAGTATTCCCTAGGATTTTGATCGAAAAGGAAAGAGTAAGGTTGAGAAAGATTTGAAAGAAAAATTTAGCCAAAAGGGCTAGTGGTTAAACATGGGATAGTGAGAAAAGAGAGATGAGAGAATGCAACAAGGGGATAATGGGTAGAACTTTGGATTCCTAGCCTTGTATGCATCAATTGTCTCTTTTCTTTCTTGCTTTTGCTAAATGTGACACTTTCATTTGAGAGTTAACCACCAAAAAGAATATGAACCTTCTCTTTATATCATTTTCAAGCCTTCTTCTACCTAGCCAAGTGGTATTGATTCAATTTCCAATTGTGAGACCGCACCAAACACAATAATGAATGTTAAAGAGTTGAATATTTGTTGATTGCAAGATTTCTTTTGAGTCTCAGGATTTGGAGTAATATTTCATAAGTGATGAGTATGGCGAAAGCTTCTTGAGTAGAGTTTGTTGTGCATCGAGTTAGTTCTTTTTAGGACATGTTGTTGAACCCTTTAGTGCTTCTTTTGGATTTGAGTTCCCGCTTTCAAACCTCTTTTCCGGATTCGTATTTTCTTGTTTGCTTGCGGACAAGCAAAAGGCAAGTCCGGGGGAGTTGATATGTTAGTATTTTGGTGTCTTTTACGCTTTGTTTCTTTAGTCTTTTTGGTTCTTTCTAGTTTATTTTGTGTCTTTTCAGGTTCTAGGAGGCCCTCGAGCATAGATTAGAGTCCGTGAGGGTCATTGGAGCAAAAAGGGACGAATCTGGAGGAAAGACAGTGATTTTCATAAATCGAGCACCTGCTCGGTTTGGAGCGAGCACCTGCTCGCCTGAAGACCCAAGGAAGTCGAAGTCTCTGGAATCCGGACCGACCGGTCCGGATGAGAGGACCGACCGGTCCACACTCGAAGACCCGAAGCCAAAAGTCTCTGGAATCCGGACCGACCGGTCCGAATTGTAAGACCGACCGATCCCAGACCCGAAGACATGCCTCGTGCTGACACGGACCGACCGGTCTGACATCAGACCGACCGGTCGGGCTCCTAGAACCAAGTTGCCCTAAAATTTCCTTATAAATAAGTTGTAGCCACTTTCCAAGTGGGAGATATATATTTTTTTTTTCTGAGATATTTTTCCCTGAGACTACTTGTTTCCATTGTTGAGATCCTTTCAAGGTGTTTTTCATTTCCAAGGATTTTGATTGTAAGAATTGGAGGATCATCCACAACTTTCCATTGAGAAGATTTCTTAAACCCTATTCTCTTATTTTATCATGATGCTTTCTTCTCATTTGATTGCTGTGATTTTGTCCTCCATGACTGAGTAGTCTCATTGCTAGATTAGGGAAATTCAATGGTGGATTAGGATGATAGTGACTGAGCCAAATAGGAAATGTTATCTTTTGTCTTCATCAATCGGGATTCATACTGCTTAGGCTAATTTGATCACCTAGTCTATGATTTTAGGATTAACTTATTCACGAAAGTGCTCTAGGTTGCTAGATAAACCATTGATGAGCAATCGGTGTGTAACCAACGACAGTTGATTGTTACCATCGATTGTGAACAAATCGAACCAAATTGTTAATGCTTATCTTCATTTCTGAATTCGAACGACAGTTTATGCATTTAGGATGCTAGATAAAGTTATTGATGCATCACGACAGTGAGGCAATATTACATTCATGTTCGAGTTCTAGATTGCGCTAAATTGAATCCTGAATAGATTGCTCAGTCCATAATCCGAAACCACCGGCGAATGACTCTAATCTAGTGCCTTTATCTTATTGAATTTACATCATTTTTAGTTGCTATTTCGTTCATTAATTCGTCACAAACAAATTCCCATTTTATCTTAGCTTTAAACAATAATCCATATTTTCATAGTGTGACCGTGGTCCCTGAGGATTCGATACCTAAAATACTACTGCTTTTGTCTGTGCACTTGCGGATACTATTTAGGTTTAAAACTTCACGTATCAAACCTTCTCTCTGATGAACTCATTTGGGATTCTAACCAGCATTTTCCTTTCTTCAGAGAAGAGGTGAATTTCAATCTTACTTCCTTTACCCCACATATGAGTCAAAACACTCTGGATAGTGCCATAAGAGGGAGTTTTTCCACAGAAATAAGCAACTATGAATTCTTTGTGAAGGGCAGCACCTCTGTGGAACACTTCATCCGGAATCACTAGTCTAGGGATCCCTTGGGGAGAAGTAGTAGTAGATGGAGGAGCTAACCTTTTTAAAGACTTATCAGTGGTCTTTTTTATTTTGTCAGCCCAAGAATCTTTTTTGCTCTTGAGAGGAGGGGGATTGAGAGTAGGAGGATTTAGACTGGTAGGAGTTGGGGTAACTGAAGCAAGGGATTTGAGTAATAGGTTACCAGCTGTATCTTGCTGCGGTTCAGCAATAAGCAGGGTAGTTTGGCTGTTTTGGTGGAGAGCATCACGAATTGTGATAGAACTAGGGTTTGGGAGGATACCCGGGCTAGTATTGGGACTAAGAGGCCTCAAGGGTAATGGAGTTTGAGCTTCAGGGATGGAGCTAGTAGCAGAGGATGTTGAGATCCCCTTTTGAATAGTGATTTGTGACCTAGAATTTAAGATTCCAGATAGCGGATGAACAGTAGTGAAATCCTTTAGCAGGGAGTTGATTTCCACTGCAGTGGGGATAGTAAGAGGAGAAAGGGAGGAGGGATCAGAGGCTACAGGCTGCGGAGAAGCAGTTTGTAGTGGTTTCACAGAAGGTGGAAGAGAACAAGAGATGGGAGAAGAAAGAGGGGGAAAAGCTGTAGGGCTTAAGGGAGAAGGGTCCGGGGGGTCAGGAGGAAGCGGAGGATGAGGAGGGGAAGCTGCAGGACTGCTTGGAGACAAGCTTGAAGATCGATCTTTGGGGAACCAGCAGTTCACCTGAGACATTTTCTTTAAGACAAGCGTTCTACGTTAGTTTGTATGAAATGTTTTTTTACGAAATATCATATAAGTAATACAAAATGATCAAGTTCCCTTAAGCAAGTACAACTAGCTGAATACAAAGAGACACTTTTCTGTCCAGAGAAGTATGCAATGTTAAAGAAACTTTATCATGTATCGATGAGTTATATTGTTATCTCGCAAAGACGATGATCAACCAAGTTTATTGGAGGGACCGGAAAAAGGTTTTCGAGAAAGAGATGATGATGGCGAATCAAGGACAAAAAAATGTGCACATAACTCTCGTGAGGTGCAATAGCAAGAAGCCACACTTTGAAAGAGTGTGGACTCTCTTGGTAGCTATGTTTTGTCAATCGAGAGAACTATACATCATGGTTTTGCTCCTTGGCATTTTTTATTTATTTATGCGTACAACTTTTTTTAGTTTATGTTTTTTTTCGATGGAAAACTATGAAAAGTTTAGTCAGTGAAAATGTTTCGATTTTACCTATTTGATGTTGTGTTTTTTGCAATGATACAATGATTACAATAAGGTCAAGGATTATGAATCTTTAAAGCTCCAATGATTACTATGATTACCTCTATAGTTTTCTTGAACCTTTCTATGATTATGAATCTTTAAAGCTCCAACGAATTCTTTCAATATCTTAGTTTTCTATCTTAAAGTTCTTTTGAGCTTGAATCTATCATTTGCTTTGACCTTATTCAGACTAATAACAAGAATCGAAATTATTGAAGTTAAGCTTGATTTTGGGTCATGCTTAATTATGGGTTTATGATCCAAATATGATATTTGGACAAAGCCCAAAATTAAGCCTAAGTTCTAGAATTTTCAAGAGATACTTAAGAAGGTTATCACTTCTTTAAGTGTTTCTAGAGAATTCTTGAAAGATAAAGATATGTAAATAATGGTGTAGAAAAATCTAGAGAGTCACAAGATAAGGAGATACTAATCTAGATGTTATAGAGAATTCTAGAGACTTGTAAAATATTTAGTAAGTAAGGAAGTTAGTAGAATAATCTAGAGATTTAGGGAGAGATCTTTGGGAGGCTATAAATACCTCCTCACCCCTTCTCATTTGTAACAGCAAGAACATAAGAAAGTTGAACAAGTGAATAAAGAATAAGTTCAAACAAAGAGTGTTCAAGTTCATAAGTTCTCTAAATTTCTCTAAGAGTCTTTCAAGTATTCTCTAAAAGTCCTTCCATATTTCTTCATCATACTTAGAGGGTCTTTTGTTTATTTCGGGTTTCTCGGGGTTGTACGGTCTTGGGCTAGTGCTAAGCACTATCAAGGGAGGTTTCTTTACATGGTATCAGAGCCATTCTAATTGTGCTCATCAAGATCGGGTATTAGAGAGCTTGGGTTTACTCTAAGTATGGAATCAACAGGTCGTGTTGTTGGATTGGGAATGGAGATCCTAAACCAATCTAACTACCGGTTATGGAAGTCATGTATGGAGTCATACTTGGTCAGTGAGGACTTATGGGATGTCGTCGGCGGTAGTAGCACAATACCACCAAGGGGAGCTGCTGCGACAACGGAAGCGACAAAGGAATGGACACGGAAGAATGCCAAGGCGGAGTTTGCTTTAAAAAGGTCAATATCCTTGGGAGTATTTGAGCATGCATCAAGGTGCAAATCTGCTAGTTCTATTTGGCGGGCGCTAGATCAATTGTTCAACAAGAAGAATGAAGCTCGACTACAGTTGTTAGAGAACGAGCTTGCGAATGCGAAGCAGGGGGAGTCTACAATCTCAGAGTTCTTCATTAAGGTAAAGAACCTTTGCTCTGAGATTAATTCTCTTAATCCGGAGGAGTCAATCTCGGAGGCAAGGTTGAAACGGTCTATTATTCGAGGTCTACGACCCGAGTATACACCGTTTGTGACCTCGGTTCAAGGATGGCCTACGCAACCTTCTTTGGAGGAGTTTGAAATTTATTAGCTTCGAAAGAATCCTTAGTCATACAAATGACATGTGTTAAAGTCCATGATGACTCGGGAAGTGCTTTTGTAGCTCAAAGACAACAGAGCTTCAAAGCTAAACATAAGGATAATCATGGAAGAGAAGGATCGTCCATGGGAGATAAGAAGCGATTCAAGTGCTACCGGTGTGGGAAACTTGGGCATTTTAAAAAGATTGTCGAGTCAAGCTGAAGGAAACAAATATGGTGGAATCAAAAGGTTACACTGAAGACGAAGAATGGGGAAAGTGTTTCACGGTGGAGGCTGCATCTTCAAGTACATCCACAACTAAAACTTTGGAAAATAATTGGATAGTGGATTCGGGTTGTAGCCATCATATCACCGGAGACGAGAAGTTATTTTCTAGTCTTCAGAATAATGATGGGAAAGATGCCATTATTACCGCGGATAATTCAGTCCACCGAGTTGAAAAGGAAGGTACTGTTGTCATTAAAGGAGATGATGGAAGTCCAATCACACTCAAGAACGTGTACCATGTTCCTGGAGTTAAGAAGAACCTTCTCTCGGTGGTGAATGCGGTAGACTCGGGTAACTACGTTCTATTTGGCCCAAGAGACGTTAAGTTCTTAAAGAACATTAAAGAGCTAAAGGCAGATGTGGTTCACACTGGAGCACGGGTTAAAGATTTATATGTCTTATCGGCCTCAAACACTTATGTGGAGAAGATGAGTGCCAATGACAATGCCTATATATGGCACGCCAGACTTGGTCATATTAATATGACTAAGCTGAAAGTCATGGTGAATAAAAATTTGGTAAATGGACTCCCAAAGTTGAAGATTCAAGATGAAGGAAAGCTTTGTGAAGGATGTCAATATGGAAAATCACACAGACTACCATTTGACAACTCTACTTCACGGTGTAGTGCTCCGTTAGAGAGGATCCACAGTGATTTGATGGGTCCAACGAGAACATCCTCCTATTCTGGGTTTCGCTACATGTTGTTGTTCGTTGATGATTTTTCACGGTACACCTGGGTATACTTTGTGAAAGAAAAATCAGAAGTATTTTCCAGGTTTCAAGAATTCAAGGTTACTGTGGAAGGCGAGTTGGGTCGGAAAATAAAGACTCTAAGGACGGATAATGGAGGAGAGTTTATGTCAAAGGAGTTTCTCTCTTTTTGTCGAGACCGTGGCATCAAGAGAGAGTTTACATGTCCATATACACCTCAACAAAATGGAGTAGCAGAGAGAAAGATCAAACATCTAAGCGAGACATGTAGAAGCTGGTTACATGGGAAGAACTTACTTAAAGCTTTATGGGCAGAAGGCATGAGATGTGCAACGTATGTCATCAACTGAATGCCACTCAGTCCGAACAATATGAAGTCTCCTTATGAGATGGTTCACAAGAAGAAGGCAACGGTGAAACATCTCAGGATATTTGGGTCAGTCTGCTACGTTCATGTGTTTGACTCTCAGAGAACAAAATTGGAGGCAAAGGCAAAGAAGTGCATCTTTGTCGGCTATGATGAACAAAGAAAGGGATGGAGGTGTATGTATCCTGAGACACACAAGTATGTTGTGTCTCGTGATGTTGTCTTTGACGAAGTGTCTTCATACTATGGGCCACCTCAAGTCTTGGTTGAGAAAGAAAGTGATGGTTCTTCTAAGATCGATGAACCAGTTCTCGAAGTACCAAGTGAGGGTGAATGTCCGAGAACAGAGACACAAGGTGAAAGGGGGAGCACTAACCAAGAGGAGAATCAAGATAATGGTTCTTTGGTAAATCAAAGACCAAAGAGGAACATTATCAGGCCTGCTCGGTTCAGGGATGAAGAATTTATCACTACTTACTCATGCTATTTTGCAGCTCCATTAGATGAAGAGGAGCCATCATCATATGATGAAGCAAAAGGAGTTTGTGAGTGGGAGACCGCAATGAAGGAGGAAATGAATGCTCTTATGAAGAATGAAACTTGGGATTTGGTTCCAAAGCCCAAGGATGTCCAACCTGTTTCTTGCAAATGGGTGTATCGAATTAAGCGAAAGACCAATGGAAGCTTTGACAGATATAAGGCAAGGCTGGTTGCTCGAGGGTTCTCTCAAAAATATGGAGAAGATTATGATGAGACGACTTTCAATCCAGTGGCTAAGATGACAATGGTACGCTCTCTCTTATCCTTAGCTGCAAGTTTTGGTTGGAAGTTATGGCAATTGGACGTGAAAAATGCTTTTTTATATGGTGAGCTTGATAAGAATATTTTTATGGAGCAACCACTTAGTTTCAAATCACGAGAGCATCCTGATTATGTGTGCAAGCTTAAGAAGGCTCTGTATGGGTTAAAACAAGCTCCACGAGCCTGGTATGGAAAGCTTGCTCAGTTTCTTCAGTTTTGCGGGTATGTGCCATCGAATTCTGATCCGAGTCTCTTCTTGAAGAAAAATGAAGGAGTCCATGTGGTAGTTCTACTTTATGTAGACGACATGATAATTACGGGGAATGATGAGGCAGAAATTGCTCGTCTACAAGAAGATATGTCGATAAGGTTTGAGATGAAGAAGTTGGGTGAGTTGAATGACTTCTTTGGTTTGGAAGTTGAAAGGATTAAGGATGGAATATTCATCGGCCAACAAAGTTATGCAAGAAGGATTGTTGATAAGTTTGGAGTACACGAAGGGAAGACGCATACTACTCCTATGGATGTGAACATGAAGCTTAGGCGTGATGAAGGGTCATTACTACCCGATCCTCGACCTTATCGCTCTCTTGTGGGAAGTCTCTTATATTTAACCATTACAAGACCTGATATTGCCTTCGCGGTAGGTCTTGTAAGTCGGTTTATGCAGGCACCAAGGAAGCCACATCTCGAAGCAGCTAAGAAGATCTTGAAGTATGTGAAGACAACTTTTGGCATGGGTCTGGTGTACAAGTACAATGCCAAGGTTTCCCTTCATGGTTTCACAGATGCTGACTTTGGTGGAGATCTAGATGACCGAAAGTCAACTTCGGGGTATGTGTTCTTATGTGGAGACACTAGTGTTTCGTGGTGCAGCAAGAAGCAACCAACAGTGTCGCTGTCTACCACTGAAGCAGAGTATAAAGCTTCGACTCTCGCAGCTCAAGAATGTATATGGCTTCGTAGGCTTCTTGAAGATTTGTTCGAGCCAATCATTAAAGCGACTGCAATCTATGGAGATAATCAAAGTGCTATCAAGTTGGCTAATAATCCAGTGTTTCATGCAAGGACGAAGCATATTGAGCTGGAACATCACTTCATAAGAGAGAAGGTGCTTGATGGGACAATCGAAGCTTTGGAAGTTCGAAGTGAGGACAATGTTGCAGATATCTTCACCAAGTCATTACCGAAGGGACAGTTTGAGTTACTTCGTTCGAAGCTCGGGATGGTTGACAAAATCAAGTTTAAGGGGGAGTATTGAAGTTAAACTTGATTTTGGGTTATGCTTAATTATGGGTTTATGATCCAAATATTATATTTGGACAAAGCCCAAAATTAAGCCTAAGTTCTAGAATTTTCAAGAGATACTTAAGAAGGTTATCACTTCTTTAAGTGTTTCTAGAGAATTCTTGAAAGACAAAGATATGTAAATAATGGTGTAGAAAAATCTAGAGAGTCACAAGATAAGGAGATACTAATCTAGATGTTATAGAGAATTCTAGAGACTTGTAAAATATTTAGTAAGTAAGGAAGTTAGTAGAATAATCTAGAGATTTAGGGAGAGATCTTTGGGAGGCTATAAATACCTCCTCACCCCTTCTCATTTGTAACAACAAGAACATAAGAAAGTTGAACAAGTGAATAAAAAATAATTTCAAACAAAGAGTGTTCAAGTTCATAAGTTCTCTAAATTTTCTAAGAGTCTTTCAAGTATTCTCTAAAAGTCCTTCCATATTTCTTCATCATACTTAGAGGGTCTTTTGTTTATTTCGGGTTTCTCGGAGTTGTACGGTCTTGGGCTAGTGCTAAGCACTATCAAGGGAGGTTTCTTTACAGAAATGTTTAGGAAATCTTAATAAACCAAAATTACCAGTCATTTGCTTTGACCTTATTCAGACTAATAACAAGAATCGAAATGTGTAGGAAATCTTAATAAATTAAAATTACCAATAAATTATTTTGAAATGGTTACTCACTAATGAGAGTAATCAGAAACCAAATAATCAAATCAACCTAGCACACTAAAGTGAAAACCTTAATAAAACAACCACACACACAAAAAAACTACACTAGACTAAAAGCAGTAAAAACCAGAACCGAAAATGCAACTAAACCGGCACCAATGAACCGAGTGGTTTTTCTCACAGCATTACTCTTCTTGTGTGTCGAAGCAGCTAGAGAAGAAGAAGGGGGAGGAGATTCAACCTCCATGACTTTGATGATCATTTTCTGACCCTTTTCACAATGCCCTGAGACACCACTTATGAAATAGAACAAACCAGGCCGGTCCAATTTGAAAACCGTGTCACCGCCTTTGTTCGAGTAAAATTCCGGTTTAGTTGTTTGACATTTCTTGTACTCTTCTTCTGATACCACCAAAACAGAGTCCTTCTTGTACTTGAAACCTTTCACCAAATCAACATAGAATTCAAAATCTGCACTACGATGATCATAATTATCGTCTATCGATATGTAATCTTTTAAAAAAGAATTCTTACGGATTCTGTCGCCAACTTTAAATCGGTTCTTGGAAGCCCATTGGTTAAACACATCTTCATGGTTACTAGTATTTGGTATGATCCAACCATTTACTCCTCCAGCTTCAAACTCAGTACACGACACACATAAAAACACGTAAACCGATACGAAGATCGAAAGAAGAATGATCTTTGATGCACCCATTTGGATTGGATGTCAAACAAAAATATATATCTTTTGTTTAATTTATGATACTTTGGGGTAGTTCTTGGAAGAAATGATAATGTCTAGGCTTCTTTCTCTTCTTATTGTGGTGGTGCTTAAGGATTGAGTTTAAGAAGAAGTGTAAGAGTCCAACAAAACTTTGTTAGTTTTGGCATTGTCCATAACTTGAGGGATACATTGTAGATATGGCTTTGACTTATTATTTCCTCATTTTTTGAAAAATATTTGAAAAAGAAATAACTTGACTTGGTAGACTGGTAGTTGTTGAGGAATATCTGTTCTTTTGCGGATTTTGCGTATTACTTCTGACTTATTAATATCACAAAATGTTAATTGTTTTTGTATGTTTGGGTTTTCATAAGAATATGAAATGTTTGGGGTTATACTTGGACTATAAGTAAGAATTTAAGGGACTATTCGTCAAATTGATAAAATATTTGAGCACCTCTGGATTTTCCCGAACCTGAAGACAACTAAAACGACACGATTCTAGTCGTTTTTGGTGTTGCTCCGCCATTTACTCGAGCAGCTATGAAGAAGAAGACGGAGACGAATCTCTAAGGATTTAGGGTTTATACGAAGACGAAGATCCATTTCTCTGGAAAATCAATCATGGCACAAGAATCCGAGAAGAGATTTCACCAAATCATGGATAAACTCTTTACCCCATCCAAATCTCACCTTCCTTCTTCCTCCTCCACTAGGTCTGTTTCTTCTTCTTCGTGCTTAGTTTCGAATCAATTTCATAGAATCGATTCATCTTCCGTATAGATGTTGCTTAATCATAGTGGTGATTTTGTTCCTTTCTTCAGCTACATTTTAATTTTGTTCTGTGTTATGATTATTCGATATCGTTTTGGTTTCTGTAGTTTAAGTGTAGAGCAACAATCGAGAGGGAAGAAGCGTCCAAATCCTTGTTCAGTGTTAGCATTGGTTGAGCCTAATACTGGATTAGCTACCATTGATAGATCTTCTTCACCTTTGAAAGCTCGTTCCGAGAAATCGCCTTCTGGTCTTTGTAGGCCATGGGATAGAGGTGACCTTATGAGAAGACTAGCTACTTTCAAATCCATGACTTGGTTTGCCAAGCCTCAGGTCTTACTCCTTGTGACCTTTGAACCACAACAGTAATTTCTATGAAACTCTTAGCTGATTTGTGTGTGTGTGTGTGTTGATAGGTTATTAGCGCTGTGAATTGCGCGAGGCGAGGGTGGGTGAATAACGATACAGATACTATATCTTGTGAATCTTGTGGAGCTCATCTTTACTTTTCAGCACCATCTTCTTGGTCAAAGCAACAAGGTACGGTTAGAGAATCGTCTCTATGTAACGAATACTCTGATAAATAGGTTTTCTTGCTGATATTTGATTTTTTTACAGTGGAGAAAGCGGTGTTGGTTTTCAGCTTAAAGTTGGATAATGGACATAAATTGCTTTGTCCATGGATAGAGAATTCATGCGAAGAAACGCTTTCTGAGTTTCCTTCAATGACACCGCAGGATTTGGTCGATAGGCATGAAGAACGGTCGGAAGCTTTACTTCAAGTTTTATCCCTGCCTGTTATTTCACCATCAGCTATTGAGTACATGAAGAGTTCTGATCTGGAGGAATTTCTTAACCGACCTATTGCTCCTGCATGTGGCGACACGTCAGCTGAATTATCTCAATCACAGTCCCTTATCAACCATGTTGGAGCGAGTCCAGCTCAACTTTTTTATCAGGTTTGACCTCTGCTTAAGAAATCTAATATTCCTAGGTTACGTATAACACTTTGCAATGTTATTATTGGTTCAGCCTTTGGCTTACATTTCCATGTCCATGTTTTGCTTTTAGCTAGTTATATGACTTTGGTTGAATAAGGTGATCGTTCGTTTATTATACCTCTATAATAGAGTTCTCTTTGGTCAGTTTAGAGAAAAAAAATATGGCAAACCATTGTTCCTGATTCATCCATTTTATAATTACCTTACAGACTTACAGTTATTGACTATTGCATACTTTATGAGAGGAATTTTGTATATTTTCGAACTATGTCTGATAATAGTATTGCTGCATTGATATTTGCAGGCACAAAAACTTATCAGTTTATGTGGCTGGGAACCGCGTGCACTTTCTTATATTGTAGATTGCAAAGATAAATCGGGTGAGAGTGCTAGGGATACAGATACTATTGATTTACTTCCAGAAACTGCTACGCGCGAGCTTCTTAACTTCTCCGATTCAACACCAAGTCCAAATGGAATATCTGGGAATAGTGAAAACCCAACACTTCCAGACACATTAAACTCTGATCCCAGCTCTGTCGTACTGGACTGCAAGCTATGTGGAGCCTGTGTTGGGCTCTGGGTTTTCTCAACTGTTCCCCGACCACTAGAATTGTGTAGAGTCACTGGTGATACAGAAGTTAATACGGAGAAAAATACCAGGGGTGGTACTCTTCAAACTCAAACTTCAAATTTAAATTTTACCATAGCAGGAGGACCACCAGCAACAAAGCAAAACTTCAAAGCAACAATATCGCTGCCTATTATCGGAAGGAACTTGAGGTCGAGGTTTGCTTCTTACTCTAGAGATCGTGATCATGGGACAGTCAGTTCTATTCAGGATCAACAATGTGAAACTCCAGAGAACAATGGCGGTGTTATAGAAGATAGCGATCAAGCAATGATTGTTAGAGGAGAGGATGTTAATGGAGGAAGAAACACATCTGAGATAGACAGTTATACTACACCACAAACTAAAGACAAACAAATGATGGTAGAAAGATCAAATCTTCCTGAAATCAATAAAACAAATGATTCATCTGCAGGTAAATTAATTAATGTGGAAACAAATTTCTGTTTTATTTTACAACCACTAGTTGTATCCATACTTATGAAACTGTACTCATTGCTTAGATCCTTCTGTTTCCGTGTGACGTTACAGGTAAATCAGGGACGTCGAACAAACAAATGGAATTTGACCCAATCAAGCAACATAGACATTTCTGTCCTTGGATCTGGTCAACAGGTAGAAGAGGCCCTGGATGGAAACAGACTCTTTCTGCATTACAACGCCATAAAGGATCTTGTCAGACTCCACCGTCACCCTCTTCCCTCTTCAAGGTAACACATTCTTTTTTCGTATATATTCTTAGGCAAAGAAACTCGATCATAGTGTTAGGATGGAAGGAATCTAATTTCAGACTGATAGATACAACTCACCGCGCCTATTCACGTGTTTTTATCAACATGAGATCATATAAATCCCTTTGTAGCAACAAATAGGAGGATCGAATTATAATACACAATTTAAGCACTAAAGAGAGTGCAGCTTATGTTCTTGTTCTTGTTAGAATTCGACTATGCATGACATTTCCTTGATTTGATGTCATTTTGAATTCGTTTGGCTTGAAGTTGGTTCTGACTTCTGAGCAAGAGATAAATGATTACTCCTTAAGAACAAGAATTACATTCATATACCCGTAAGATTTTTGGTTATTTCATCAAAGATAAAGTTCTGATCTGTCTTTGATGTTTTCAGGTAGACGATCCTTTAACATCTGTTCGGAACCTCTTTAAGTCGCCATCCCCAAAAAAACAAAAACTGAACAGAGGATCTTCTAGCTAAGACACTGATTGATTCCGTGCCTGAAAATACCCGAGCTCTCTTGGTCTACACTGCATCCGGAAACTTGGAACTTTTCAAAAGTGTAACATTCATGTATTCTGAGTTGTTGGTTGATTCCTCGAAAGGTAAACCTTTGTTAAAACCTGTTGAAATTGCTAGGGTTTGAGATCGTATGTATACACATTTGAGTTTGTACCGGAGTTTATCAAAGTCTAGACTTTAGAGATTCGATAACCATATCACAAAGTTCAAGTCAGTAGACAAACTTAAATCATGTATCAATTTTGGTTTGTTTTCATTTTGTATGACCCTTTAGTTAAGTTTCATAGATATGAATTTGGTTCGTTTTAACCATACTAATAATCACCCTAGTCTTGGTTCTTCATTGGCTTTAAACTTGAGTGATTTTACACAATATGTTGAGGATAGTTGATTGTTTTTAATGTTAGCGATTCTTATGAATATTTTCATTTTGATTTTCCAAAAGATAATACTGTATATAACTTCCCTACTAGTTTACTGAATTATGAAAACTGTGTTCGGATGTTTCCTGAATTGGGATGGAAAAAGACAAGCACAAGTAGATCCTCAAGATACAACCATTTTCCTTTGCGTCATGTTCCACTATCTTCATTTTATTTCCTTAAAAATATTTTTTACATAAAATTAACCTTTTTTTGATACTTCGTATGTCTTCACCAAGATAATAAATAATAAATAATAAATAATTCGCAATTGCATGAATACTTTTCACAATTAAATAATTATATGGACCGTTACCGGATACATGGCTCAAGTTTATGGATTATGCATCACATTTGTGGTTCTTAAAAAACTTTTTTTTTTTTTTTCGCTCAAGTTTAATTCCTTTATTTCCGTTTAATCCAGCTTCTATTGTTCCACACGTGCAAACGAAGAGCGTGGAACTCACATACCGTTTTAGGGTAAAGTTTAACCGGGTAAAAAATAAAATTGTGGTGATGGCGCGTGTGATTCGTATTTAATACATTATGTGTCACATATGCACCTGTCAGCTGCTGACGTGGACTATGTGGGTCCCATTAATACTTTCCACTTTTTAACGCATAACAGTCTTGTCATTTGACACGTGTTCGGATCGTAACGCGTTGCTCATATTAGACTTATATTTAGGTTTGACCCCATGGTTTTGTTGGAATTCCTTTTGCATCCAAAATATTCTGGGATTAACAAATAAACACTGTAATTAGTAACTAGCGTTCTCCCCCCTACCTCAACACATTCTAATTCGTGTCGATTTTCGTGTCTTACCAAACATGTTAATTGCTCAAAAAGGATTTTTTTTTCCAAATTAATTTTATAAAGATTTTTCTTCATCTACCATACTTAACACATCTACTAATAAAATAGAAAGATGTATCACAATCTTAAATGATTTTAATTGTTTTATAGTTGTGATTCTACGTTAATAGACACGGTTTAGCACCAACATTACCATAAAAATGTCAGCTTTTTTTAATGCTCTTAATGTGTCTGTTTAGACTTTGTAATGATCACATGAAAATTTGGAAGTCATAAAAAATAGGGAAATAATGAGATAATTTGTCATCAAAATTTTGATTTAATTGAAAATGACAGTCACCTTTTTAAAATTAAAGTTACGTATTCACAACGATTACAAATTTCAAATATAGAAAATTGTTCAATGGAGTGGTTAGTGACAATACAAAAAGATCCCTTGAATTTGAACATCATATTTAGTTCCCTATGAAAACGGAGATTTATTTATTTTAAATTGGAAATGTTTAATGGTTTCCGGTGCGGAAAAATATAGATCAAATTCCGGACTTTTTTTTTTTTTTTTGTCAAGAATTCCGGACTTCTACGACGGTTTGTCAACTA
The DNA here is from genome assembly GCA_963576765.1 of Draba incana. Lineage (NCBI taxonomy): Eukaryota > Viridiplantae > Streptophyta > Magnoliopsida > Brassicales > Brassicaceae > Draba > Draba incana. Next base: position 45,887,371 of record OY755204.1, read on the forward strand.
TTTTTTTTTAGGGGAATTAGAAGTGATAACCATAAAAAAAATTAAAATTCACAAACTAGCTAAAATAGCCCTATGTGGCCTAATATCAACCTTTAGATTTAGGGGTTTTAGCTAGTTTATGGATTACAGTTTTTTTTATAGTTATTTAGCAAATTCACCCTTTTTTTTTATAAAAAATTGTAATATCAAAATAATTTATGTTTATGATAAAAAAATCAAAATAATGATTTATGAAACCCATGTTGAAATTGTGTAAATATGGTGAACGACTAAAATCAAGTTATTGCCCCAAAAATCCCAATAATCAAAACACGGTCCATGATTTCATCCTCAAATCGCATTGACCCACTTTGATTTATTTCCATACACATAAATTCCACTATTGATTATATACATACATATCAAGAGAGAGAGAAAATTACGACACTAAACAAAATCCAAAAATTCTCAAATTCTCTTTCTTTAGAAAAAAGAGAGAGAGAGGGAGTTTGAATGGAAGATATACGGCGGATAGTGGTAGTTGTAGAAGATAAAGAAGCGGCGAGGACAGCTTTACAATGGGCACTTCACAACTTTCTCCGACAAGGTGACGTCATAATCCTCCTCCATGTTTTCTCTTCTCTTCACCGTAAAAAAAAATCTACCGCTGCTCGTCTTCTCCGTCGTCACGGTTACCATCTCGCTCTCTCTTTCCGTGAAATCTGCGATTCTTTCTTCAACGTAAGTTAAATCAAACCATTTTCTGATCTCATTGTTTGAATTTCTTCCTCACAATATAAACTTTCGTACTTACTGTAAAAAACTATATTTTGGTTTGAATAAATTTTACATTTTTTTTTCTGATCGGAAAAAACAAAAATCTCATCTTTTGAAGTGATTTCATTTGATTACAGACGAATACGGAGATAATTGTGAGAGAAGGAGACGAAGATGGAAGAACAATAGCTGAAGTTGTGAAAGAGATTGGTGCTTCGACACTTCTCGTTGGTCTCCATCAAAACAGCTTTCTTTACAGGTACTATTGTGATCGATTTGAAAGTTACAGGTCATAATTGAAAGATTCTGAATTTTGAGTGATTTAGTCGTCATTTTTGTTTTTATTTTAGATGGGAAATGAGAAATTTCGATTGTAAAGTTATGGCTGTAAAGCAGCCTTCACCGGAACAACCACCGCCGGTAAAATCTAAGGGACGCAAGACTTCTTCGGCGACGGCTACACCAACTGGTAGTTTAACTAGTTTTGACTTTTCTCAAATCGAAATTTCTGGATTACAGTAAGTTTTCTACTAACCTCTAGTTTTTTTTTTTTTTAATGAATCTAAATTATTATTTTAAATGTATATTTTTTTTATTATTATGAACCTAAATTATTATTTTTAATATATATATTTTTAATTGAAACAGAGTTCCTGAGATTCCGACACCTAAAGTGCCGTACAGGTTATGTCCGAGTCCTCATGCGATACTCTGGAGAACAAGACATCGGAGATCCAAAACTCAATACGGTGTTGTTCCATAGTCTTATACTAATTTTACTCATTTTGAGTTACAATAAAGCAAAACTTTATACATTCAACTTTTGTGTGAAAAGAAACAAATTTTACTCAATACCCAAAAAAATCATTGGAATCAATCACATCAGTCGTAAAAAAACGAACAATTCCCATAAAATTGAACAGTAATCATAATTAGAGGTATATAAAGAATGTTTTATTTCTCTCCTTTGTATGCTAATATCTAACAACATTACCTTTTTATAGCAACAAGTTTTCTCTCCTGTATTCACGTACAATCACTGGTATGCTCGTTGGAGGAATCTATAATATTACCAACACAAACACATATGTATCAGAACCTGAATTGTACAGATAAACTTAGAATACAACAATGTGGGTTTGATACTTACCATTCCGTAATCCGTTACGATCATCGATATATATTCTGACGGAGTTGAATCATACCTGGAAACAAAACGAGTTTACGAAATTAAGATAAAGCTTGTGATGAATTTTCTAAAATCACTTTTAGAGAGACTTTACATTAGATTTAGATACTGGAGGTTTTTGTTGTTGTTATCCATCGTCTTTGAATGTTTTGCATTGGCTCTTAATGGTACGTTAGCTATAGCATCAGGATCGCCTGCAAAATTTCCGTACAGGTAAAAATTCAGATTCGAGCAAACAAAATAATCGAATCAAGAAGAGGGAATAGAACATTACCAAGTTCGTTGGAGCAGATTGAATCAAGTAAGACTCTTTCATGGAACTTGTAAGCTTCACAACACACAATAACAGGAACGCTAAACGCGTTAGCAACCATTGCGACGCAAGCCGTGCCAACTCTCGAGTAGAGAGTTCCGTTAGAGAAGATTGATGAAGCCCCAAGGAACACCTGCGTAGCGTCGCACATGATGTAGGAAATGGCGTTTATATGAGTGTAGGTACAGTCAAGGCCACAGGTAACAAGTCTACGTAATAGCTTCTGCCCTTCGAGGTTAGGGCGTGAGTCTACAATCACTACACGGAATTTTTTCCCAATCTCATGAGCGTATAAGAGAATCATCTCGACCACACAAGAGAATCCATACGTGAGAATAACTTCTCCGTCTCTGATTTTTGTTACTGCGTGTTGTACGATTACCTTGCCTGCAAGAACGATCTTCTCGTCTATAAACCGGTTAATGTCAGAGCAGAGTAAATCTTTTGCCTCTGACTCTGGTAGGTTTTTAGGTAGATTTCTGATTTGGTTCTTCAGGAACCTGATTGCGTTTCCCATGCTCATGGAGAGCGGGCGACATTCTATCAAGAACGATACATAACCGTTTATTTTAGCGGTCAAATCCATGGCCAGGTCTTTCATAGGAGGTGTAGAGTAATCTTGTATAGCTTCTTGAAATGCTTGAAGCATGGCAATACACCGTGCGTTGTCCTCAGATATGTCTCCAGCCAAATGTTGCAAACCCACCTAAGATTATTGTATAGAGTTTTACTTCAAATGCTTGACAATGGAACATTTAATGGCTGCAAATATAAAGGAGAAGGCGTACCTTATAGACCGCGTGGTGTATGGTATCGAGTGTGAAAATTTTGGAGCTTAAATTAGGAAGCTGATTGCCACGCTCGTATTGAGGAAGGTGCAGGAATAGTTCTACTTTGTTCTTGCTCTCGCTCTGTTCAACGACTGCACGCTTTTTAGCTTTCTCCACTCGGCTTTTATCATCGTACTGCATTTGTGTCTGAGGGACATCCATCCTCCTCTCTTTTTCTACTGTTACCGCTGTTTTTTCAGAAACAGAGGATGTCTCTTTCTTCAGTTGAGGTTGTTTGGCAGTCTTGCTGGGTTTGGCTTTGTCTGCACGCTTGCTTCCTTCGCCTAAAAAAATTAGTCAGAGGAAAGCATGAAGAGAGTTTTGTTAGAGGATTTGAGACAAAATTTAGTGGGACACAATTGTTGACTACAAAATCAAGCCTCCCATTTTTTACCTTTGAACCTACCTTTTCATTAGTAAATACGTGACTAACAAGTTTTACATTTTTATCTTAATGAAAGGCAAGCAAAGCATATAATGAAGAAAACAAGAACCTTTTGCGGCGGCTTTTGCTGCTCGTTGTGCCTCTTGCATTGCACGCCTTTCTGCTTTAGTGCTTTTCTCTTTCAGAGATTTTGAGTCCTTTTCCTTCTGGGATTTTGTGGTGACAGATTCACTCTTTCCTGCATAAAGTGGTTTCTGTAAGTAACGAAATGCAAAACTAGAAGAAAACATCGGTGCATTGCAATAAAAAGAACGACTCAAACACAAAGAAACTAAGACAGACAGTAAATCCACAAGGTCAGGGTTGATTCTAAATAAAAAGTAGGACTTTCGACATCATACTAAAGGCGAGTCCAGTTTAGAAGTAGAGCTTGATGACCCGTTTTGCGACACCTACCCTATGAGCCAACGACGGTTATGGAAAATTTAGTTGCAGTCTGGTTCAGAAGCTAAATTTGATGATGCACTTTCCCTCAGTGTTGAAGACTAGCCTAAAGAGTCTGACTTTGAAACAAAAGGCATAGCTTGTGAAGAGCCAAAGAGCAGAGTCATGCTTTAAAGATAATGACATCGCCTGTTGTGAGTCCGTCTGCAAAGTGTCCGTTTGCAGAAGTGGGTTAACACGACGAATACGGAGATTGCTCTATATGAAAACTAAGAAACAGAATCAATTTCAAAAACTCTTTCGTGCGGAAGATGACGCTGATCAGTGTGAACATCTAATCAAATTTCATCCTTCACACTAAAGAATCTCTGAAACAGAAACTGCTTCTATCCTTGACGCGCTTGATTCCAGAGTATGTCAAACCACTTCTGCTTTTCACACTGACCACAACAAGACCATTCTTTTATCCTCAAAACACAGACTCTCTCTTTCAAAATCAGAATCAAGCTATCAACATTGGCAGAAACCATTGTGTGATCATCATCAGAGCCAGATAAAGGTCATAAAAACCGCCTTCTGAAACGCACCCAGCAGGCCAAATAAGAGACATCAAGCTCCATTTCCAATTTATCCATAAGACCAAGGTTGCTCGAAGAACTACCTAACTATACGAAGAACTACACACAATTGATTCAATAGACCTTTGATTGATTGATTGATATGCAAACATACCAGAAATTTCGGCGATCTTCTTCTTCACATCAGAACCGGAACCGGTTACAGATTCCTGAGGAGCTCTAACCGCCATAGTCAAATCGAATCCACCATTAGGAAAGCTCGAAGACAATTTCGCAGAATCGCTCCTCTGAAACCCAAACAAAGAAACCGAATCCTCAGAAAACTCTCCGTTACTCGACGGCGGCGAAGTCCCGAGAAGCGAATCGACCGGATTATAACTCCCAACGTGTAGACTCCGGTCATGAGCCAACTGTCGTCGGAAAGCAGCAGGTCCAGGGACGGGAACAGGAGCAGCAGCACGAGAAGTCAGATTATCGGAATGGTGACGCGACGGCGGGATTAAGATCGGAGAAATGAGTTTTCCGGAAGGTGAATCGGAAAGTGGAGAGGAAGAAGATGGAATTGCATCTGTAGGTCGGTTTAGGTCAGGTGATGGTTCGATTGATGTGAAGAAACCTACACGACGGACTTTGGGAACTGCGAGAGCTCCACGACGTGTGTCCATGGAGGAGGCTTGTTCGGAGACGATGATAATTAGGGTTTTATTAGAAGAGGATTGACCAAAACGGTGGACGATGGCGATATAAACCTTCGTTTCAATTGGAAATATACTTTTTGTAACGTGTCAAGAAAATACTAACACTAAATCAATTAATTACGGTTAATTAATGTTTTTTACATCAATGTATTAATAACCATCTATGGTTATGGTATAATTATTTTTCTAATTAGTAATAGTTTGGTCTAATGATTTGGTTCTTGTTTTCATGGGAAAAGATAGTATTTTCATAAAATTGAATGCAAATTTTTTTTCAAATAAATACTTCTACATATTTTGAAAATAAGTGGAAACCGATTTGAGAGTTATGCATATCAAGAGAGTTTGAGGGAGTTCATAATTAAAAAAAAAAAAAAGTGTAACTAAAGTAAGAAAGAAAACGAATTGTTCTTTTGGAAATTTTTTTTTTTTTTTGGTAGTTTCTTTTGGAATTTTTTATTAGTAGTATAAAACATTATTTTAGTTTTGAGAGGTGGATGTTTATTAAACTTAATAATAACTTCACACAAAGAAAAAAACGTAAAGAAAAAATCAATCACTAATTATATATTTAAGGGAAATTAGCTAATATAACCCAAAAAAAATTATAATTAAAATTGTAACCAAATACCCTAAATCCTATGGTTATAATTTAGCCACATTAGGCAATTTTGGTTAGTTATCTAATTTTTTTTTTTTTTTTGGTTACTTGGCAAATTAACCATATATTTAACTGAAGTTTCCTGCAAATTTGATCATTAAGAAAACTTCAAGTTTCTTGTAAGATAAGAGAAAATTCTGACTTTTAGGACGACCTAACAAAAAGTCAAGTTTCCAAATTAGTTGACCACATCAGCTATTCAAAGGACGTTCACCAGAAACAAACTTTACAAATCCGGTTTATGTTCCTATACATGATTTGATTGTACAATTTGATCCGAGCGTAATTAATGTACAAAGATCATTTTCTTCAACAATCAGAACCCGAGATCGCTTCTGTTTTCTCCAACCAAATCTGTTCTTCAGAACACGGTAAGGATTTTCTTGAAATTTGCTACGGTTATTTATGCCCTGCCTTTAACTATTTCAAAAAAAAAGAAAAAGAAATGTAACATATTGAAGATATCTTGGGGAGCAAGACGAATAGCTTGCGGACCAAGTATTGTGGGCATCAAAGCCCGTCTATGAAGTGAAGTCCGTGAAGCCTAAATGGAAGAAGTCTCTAGATCTCTTTATATCATTAGCATATTTCCAATATGTGTTTAGGAAAGTTTCCATTATGTAGTGTTAACAATATGTTAATGTTAATCACTATATATATGTGTCCTATGATTTTGTATGAAGGAACCCAATACAATATATTATATTCTATATTATATTTGACATGGTATCAGAGCAGTCGATCCTTGTGGATCATAATTAAAGCTTCCGCACAACAAGTTTTTGTGATCTTGCCTTAAGAAGAGATCATGGAGACAGTGACCATGGGTGAAGAAGACGAAGCAGACGATCCGGATGACGAAGAAGACGTGATGAGTGGTTTCATCCACGTTGGTTTTTTATTGAAAAGTTAATGGATTTTGAGTTTAGCTCTTAGTTTGTGTTTTATTTAATTTAATGGGATTTTTTGGTTTTGTTTTTTACGTGCATGAATTATTATCATCATGGAGATTGTTATGACGGGATGATTATTGGTATTAGAGCCACCCGATCGTTGGGCCACCCCGTGGATGTTGTTCCCACAATTGTCCACGCTACAGATGTTCATGCCTGAGCGTGAGGAGGGGTGTTAAGTGATATTGTCCCACATCGGAAGTTGAAAAACTAATTAACTAATATATAAAGGGTTAGGGTCAATCCACTAATTGCCAATTGGTATTTTGGTTGGAACCCCATAAGTAACTCAAACTTAATAAGAAACTACACGAACCAAGTACCAACTTGCTCTTTGTGGTGGGTATCTCAATCTTGCATGATGCTCTCACATTGGTAATTTGCTGATTATTGGGCTTTAGAAAGAGCTTCATACATGACGTGTAAATATTTTTGTTTTAAACTCACCAATAAAAAAAATCTCCCGCGGGGTTTAGTTTTACATATTTGGTAGCATAAAAAAAAGATTCTTACATAAAAAAAAAAAATTCAAATGTGAGCCAAGATATAAAAAATTCAAAATCACCACATCATAGTTTCGATTTTTCATTTAACGTATTGACGTTATTAACTTTGGCTTACAGGATAGTGTTCTTCATGAAGCATATCTACCAGACTACCACATATATTCATATGTCTTATTTTTGTAAAAATTACTACCAAATTAAAACTCTATAATGTTCCCAAATTAATCACACATATAATATAATTTAAAATGGTTTCTTACTACAAATTGTAGCATACTTCCCAACATGAAACCTACCACATATTCATATATATTATTTTGAAAAAAACTAGAACCAAAACTCTAATGTTCCAAAAATCACATAATATAGTTAAAATTGGTTTATTTCTACAAGAGGAGCATCCATTCCAATACCAAACCTAAAACTTTTAGTTAAGATATTTGTCAAAATTAAATCTAATAAACGCCCATGCAAAACATCACGTGCGTCATATAAATTACCCATCTATTAATTTAATACTTCTACGACACAATAGTTCAACAAGAATGATTATATTCTATAGAATTGAAAAACACAAGAACAAGAACTCACTTCTTATTAACTCAAAGGGAAACTCCTCAAAACCCTTAAAACACACAATCTCAATTCTTAAGTTATACCACACAATTGGTATCTCCTTATATAGGGAAAACTATCTCAAAAACCCTAAAGCCCACAACACAACATAATAAGGAAAACTCACTTTTCCTAAACCCAATATTAGTCCCATTACTTGGTCACCAAGTTTACTTCAAGCTTATCAACATTCTTCCCCTTAAGCTTGAACTTGTCTTCACTCACGTCATGAACTCCAAGTAGACTTCTCATCTCCTTGAACTTGATTCTTCCAAGAGCTTTAGTCAGGATATCCGCCTTTTGCTCTGTTCCTGGAACATGCTCGACACTCACCAAATCTTTCTCAACACATTCTCGGATAAAATGATACCTTGTGTGAATATGCTTGCTACGGCCATGAAACACAGGATTCTTCGTAAGTGCAATAGCAGATTTGTTGTCAATACGTATTGTCATCTTCTCAACTGATTTTCCCGTAGCTTCCCCAAGAAGTTCATGCAACCAAATTGCTTGTTTAGCAGCTTCCGTAGCAGTCATAAACTCAGCTTCACAAGACGACAAAGCCACCGTTTCCTGCTTCTGAGAACACCATGTGATAGGACTGTCTCCCAAGTAAAACACATGCCCCGTAGTACTTTTCCCATCATCAACATCAACACTATAGGAGCTATCACTGTAACCAATTAATCGAACATCATTTGTTTGTTTATAAAATAAACCGAACCTGTTCGTTCCTCGCAAGTATCGAAGCACTTGTTTTAGTGCTGCTCCGTGTGACTCTTTCGGCTCTTGCATGTATTTACTGAGTATCCCAACACTGAACGACATATCAGGACGAGTATGTAGCAAATAGCGTAGACACCCGATGATGCGTCGATAATCACCCCCATCTATACTCTTTTCTTCTTTTGCCTTAGATAACTTCACGTTCATCTCCATAGGTGTCTGAGTCGGATTGCATTCGTCCATTTGTGTCTCCTTTAGAATCCTAAGTGCATACCTCTCTTGACTCAAAACAATCCCACTTGCTGTTTGGTGAACTTCAATCCCGAGATAATACGTTAGCAAACCAAGATCGCTCATCTCAAACCTTGCTGCCATCATTCCTTTAAACTCAAGTATATATTTGTCTGAAGAACCAGTTACCAAAAGATCATCCACGTACACAACCACAATTAAGAGCTCATTCCTTTCTTGCTTTCGATATAACGATGGTTCTTTGGAACATCTCGTAAATTTCATCTCCTTAAGAGTCGAGTTTAGTTTAGCATTCCACGCTCTAGGTGCTTGCTTGAGTCCATAGAGAGCTTTCTTCAACTTATAGACTTTTCTTTCGCTCCCTTTTCTCACAAATCCTTCGGGTTGGGAGACATATACCTCTTCCTTAAGTTCTCCGTGTAGAAACGCAATTTTGACATCCAAGTGGTGAATTTGCCATCCATGTGTAGCCGAAAGACTAATAATAAATCTAATGGTTTCCATACGAGCCACTGGTGCAAACACCTCGTCATAATCTATACCTTGTCTTTGAACATAACCTTTTGCAACTAAGCGCGCTTTGTACTTATTGATGCTATCATCCGAATTTCTTTTTATTTTAAACACCCACTTCAACCCAATTGCTTTAGCACCACGAGGAAGATCAGTTAAATCCCATGTTTTGTTGCGTTCAATCGATGACAATTCATCTTCGCAAGCCTCAATCCATACCTCTAATTCTTTTGCTTCCCCAAACGTTCCGGGCTCATCCTCTTCAGCTAGAAGAAGTTGATCAAAATCCTCTTTACGAGTCACATAATCTTCCAAGTAAGTCGGAGTGTGTCGAGATCGAGTGGATCGTCTCAATCCATCTTCTCCATCAATATTACCTTCGTCTTCTCCTCCATCTCCCTCATCCTCGCTATTCTCATTTTCTGCAACCACATCTCTATCGTCTTCCTCTGTTTCATGAGTTTCAGTCTCATCCTGATACATGATTTCAATTCCACTATTGAAATTATCTTCTTGTCTTTTGTCATTCCAGCTCCAGCTTTTGGTCTCGTCGAAGACAACATCTCGAGATACCACTATTCTCTTTGTCACCGGATCAAGAAGACGATACGCCTTGGACCCAGGCTCTGTGCCGAGATGTATTAACACTCTGGATCTATCATCAAGCTTCTTTCTTCCCATGCTATCAGTTTTTGCATAACCCAAACAACCAAATACCCTGAGATGCATCACGTTTGGTTTTCTACCTTTGAACAACTCGTATGGAGTTTTCCCAACCAACGTCCTTGTACCAACTCTATTTATCAAATATGTGGCGTGTCTCACAGCTTCACCCCATAGATAATTTGGTAGACTCGTGTGTTTTAATATGCTTCGTGTCATCTCCATAAGTGTCCTATTTCTTCTTTCGACAACCCCATTTTGTTGTGGGGAATATGGTGCAGTCAAGTGCCTTTGTATTCCAAATTTTTCGCAGAACGTTTGGAATTCATGAGATACGAACTCACCGCCTCTGTCTGTTCTCAAGATTTTAATCGTACCCTTTGCTTCTTTCTCGACACTTTCTTTAAAACTTTTGAATTTTTCAAATGCTTCCCCCTTATCTTTCAACAAAACCGTCCACATGTAACGTGAGAAATCATCGATTAGCACAAACACATACCGTTTCTTAGCCGGTGTACATGGTGAGATTGGTCCGCAGAGATCTCCATGAATTAACTCAAGCGGTTGCGTAGCTCGAAACGACGTTGCCTGCGGAAAAGAGTGTCTTGCTTTCTTGCCGAGTAAACATGACGAATAAATCTCCTTCTCAATACTGATATCCGGCATGCCAACAACGAGTTCTTTATTGATCATCATCTTCATTGTCTCGAAATTGACATGTCCTAATCTTGCATGCCACTTAACCGATTCAGATGATGATATCTTCAAAAGTTTGAGTGAATCAACCTCCAAAATCACTTTGTACAGACGATTTTTCGATCTTCGAGTTTCTACCATTAAACCACCAAACCGATCATACAATCTCAGCAATTCTCCTTTCATCCTTACTTCACATCCTACCTCAGTGGCTTGTCCTAAGCTCACGATGTTACTTTTGAGATCCGGGATATAGTAGACATCGTGTAGGATTTTCTTCTCTCCATTCTTCATTAGAAATCGAATAGATCCCTTGCCTTTTATATCCACACGTGAGTCATCTCCAAATCTTACTAGTCCTGAGATTGTTCTATTAATCTCAACAAAAAACTCTAGATTCCCACACATGTGGTTACTTGCACCATTGTCAAGATACCAAACATTCCTTGCATCTCTATCGGTCTCAAAAACACTAGGCTTCACGTTTTTCTCATTAAGATAAACTACCTCATGCATCATCAAAGTATCGGCCTCTTGAGTCTCATCCTCTTTCTTTTCCACTGCCTCTTGTAGTTTGAGTAATCTCTCAGGACATTCGTAAGCATAGTGCCCTTGCTTATCACAATGATAACACGTGATATGAGACGTGTCTTGCTCATCCTCCTTTGATTGGTATCCAAACCGTCTTCTTCCCCTTCCTCTGAAGGATCGACCTCCACTAGAGAAGCGGCCTCCTCGTCCTCTTCTAAAGCCACCTCTGTTACTATCTCGTTGCGAGTCGGTATTTGCATACATCAGCTTCTCCCTTTCATCAACCGGTTCTTCTTCTTCTCTTATCTCCTCATTAATTCTTTCTTCATATGCTTTAATCCGCCCAATAATGTCTTCGAAGCTGGTTCTATTCAAGTCTAACACTTGCTCAAGAGAAGCAACAATGTGAATGTACTTCTTTCGAGGGAGGCTAGACATAAACTTCTTGACTATCTTAGGCTCCTCAATCTCTGATCCGAGAGCTGCTGATTTTGATGTGATCGTAGAGATTCTCCCAACAAAATCATCAATCTTCTCGGTCTCCCTCATCTTTAAGCGATCAAACTCGGCCATAAGGGTTTGTAGTCTCGCCTCTTTTACCCTATCTGCTCCGACGTGCCTTGTTTGAATTGCTGACCACACTTCTTTTGCGGTTTCCAGGTCTCCCACCTGGAGAATAAGGGATTCGGGAATAGATTGGAAAAGGAGGGCTATTGCTAAGTCGTTTTTGTTTTCGTCAACTAGCCCCTTCTCAACCACTTCCCATGCCTTATGAACCTTCAACACAATCTTCATCTTTATTGACCATACAGTGTAGTTGCTTGAATCAAGCATAGGACACTTAATAGAAGAGGATCCTCCCCCTTCTTTGACTCTCACCATCGGCGATTCATCATCCTTCCCGGATGACTCGCTTTTTTCATCGTCGTTCTTCACCATGAGTCCTTACGAATTTTATAAGGCTCTGATACCACGTATAGAATTGAAAAACACAAGAACAAGAACTCACTTCTTATTAACTCAAAGGGAAACTCCTCAAAACCCTTAAAACACACAATCTCAATTCTTAAGTTATACCACACAATTGGTATCTCCTTATATAGGGAAAACTATCTCAAAAACCCTAAAGCCCACAACACAACATAATAAGGAAAACTCACTTTTCCTAAACCCAATATTAGTCCCATTACTTGGTCACCAAGTTTACTTCAAGCTTATCAACATATTCGTCTTCCTTAATAACTAAAAACACAAACCTTCTTCGCCTACTTGCGACACGATAGTTCAACAAGAATAATTTTATTCTTCTTCCTTAATATAGATTTGCAAATTTCACTTTATTAACTAAAAACAACCTTCTTCGCCTATTTGCGAAACATGGAGCTGTGTTTCATAAGCCAGTACCCAGGGGCGGATGTACATAGAGATTGGGGGCACTTGCCACCCCTATTTTTTTTTAATTAGTGTAAATTTGTATTAACAATTTAATTCTGCCCCCTTGCTGTAAAAAAAAAAATACCATTTTACCTTAATTATTTGCCCCGGGTAAAAAAATTTTCAATATATTTGCCCCGGGTAAAAATTTTTTCAATATATTTGCCCTGGGTAAAATTTTTTTCTGGATCCGCCACTGCCAGTACCTCTCGATCACCTCCGGCGTACGATCCGGAATTCTAGCAGCTATCAACAGCCACCTACTCGCCGTGGGATATAATACCATAAATTACGAAATTACCCTTATTTAAAATACTTTGTCATGTAGATTTAGCTTCGGAAAAAAAGTATTTAAGTAATCAAATATTCATATCCGACGATTTCAAAGATTTAAAAGCTTTTCATATTCATAAGATCTGAAATTGTTTTATAAAATAAAATAAATTATTAATATTTTTTGAGACACCCAAGTTTAGGTGTCTCCATTGAAATAGTGCATAACTAAAAGTGTCCTACAACATAAAACTAAATGAATGCGGTTTGTATTGATGATGTTAGTACTAAGCGCAATGCTTTTGATCCTGGTGTGAATGAATGCGGTTTGTATTGGAGGGAAAAGATATACGCTCTATGGAATAGCATTCCGAGAGCAATTTTACGGCTCGGAATAATGTTGCTTTGACAATTGGATTCTTTAGCATGTGGAAGCAATTCCATATGGTTGCACGTCTTTCTGGATCTGTACGTAAGACCGCAACCAAGCAACGAAGTCATTATCACAAGGACACGATTGAGTCATACAAGAAAGTTGAGTTAGGAGAGAGCAGGAGACTTCCGACAGGGTCAAATGATACTTTATGTTCCATTTGTTTGTCCGAATACGCAACCAAAGAGAGCGTTAGGTGCTTACCGGAATGTGAACATTGCTTCCATACCAAATGCATCGATGCATGGCTCAAGTTGCATAGTTCTGGCCCTGTTTGTCGGAACAATCCATCTCCGGCTCGTGAAGGGTGCAACTAACTTTGCATAAATTGTTTTATTTTTTTGGGATTTAAGATTAAATGGTTTGAATATAGTCTTGTAACGTTTGTATATATAATTTGGATCTGTTGGATTCTCTCAAAAACCGTTTTTAGTGGTTTCGTTTTAAAACTTTTTAGGAATTTATTCTCGCTAAAATACTTTATTGGAAATTTATTTCTTAAAATTCAATTGATAAATCTATTGAGTCTCACATACTAAATACGCAATTAATGTAAAATTTCTTTTTCTGTAATTTACTTTCCTCTATTCATTTATTTGTCTATATATTGTGTTTGGCCACTTTCTTAGTGCATTTTTGTGTGTTATATATACATACAAACATGTATAATCACAAGGAATAAAACCAAGATTTTTGTATACTGTTCTTCAAGGTCGTGAATTCATGTTTCATAATTTACTTTAGGTTTCTAGTGTATTATTTAAGCCTTAAAAATTTCACATATATACTATATATATATTTTGTTAGGATTTAGAGGCTCAAAGATGAGTTATTTCCAGATTGTTTGATGACACACAACCGTAACTAGCACAAAATTGAGAGTGTAGCTACTGAAACAGAGCTGGAACAGAGCTTAAAAACAGAGCCAAGAGAGATTGAGAAAATAGAGAAAGAGAGGAGGGAGCACACACACACATTTAAGGAGTTCACGCCCATTAACGAGGGTCGCTACATCTCCCCGAGACTTGCTCGGAATCCACTAGAAGAAGAACATATTACAAGAAATACATGTGTTTCACTCATCGTAAATCACTCATGAACACACTCTTAGTATCTCTCTATGTATCACTTGAGAAACACACTTAAGCTTAGTGTTTCCCTCTTCTCCTTTCTTCTACCGTGAATGTGCAACATACACAACACTCAAACTTCTCTCCTTTTACCGTGTGTCTTTGCTCCCCTACAACACACAAGGCTTCTCTCTTCACCTTTTATCAATGTGCAAAGACCAAGTCTCAAGAAGACTACCTTTTTGTTCAACCAATAAAGTCTTGGAGACAACCTTTCTTTTTGTCAAACCAAAACCATAATTTGTGGTCTTAAAAGCAAAGCCAAAACTTAACTCAAGTTAACATAAATTAACTCTAGTTAGAACTTATCCATGTTTGGTTTGCACATCAAGTTCTTTTAACCCCACAAATCTCCACCTAAGAGCTTGATGATCATGCAAACAAAAATCTGCACACACTTGAGAGAGAGAGAGTACCTTCTTCTAGTTCATGGATTCCAGTCTCGATTGATCCTTAGCAGCTTAAGCACCATAAAGCCGCTTGATCCTTGCTGCATTTAACATTACGTTCAATGCACTTCAACCGTGATTATTCACATTATTGAACCTGAGCCATCACTCATCTTGAACTCAATAGAGTTGTGAAAACCGGCAACAATACAAACGTGTATTGAGCTCAACTCTTTAGTGACCATTTCCTGGGGCATTCATCACTTGAATACCTAATACAATAGCTCAGTAACCTCCTTGAACAAGTAAGAACCATGCCCAACTTGTAAGCTCAACAGAAATCCCCATAAGCTTCACCGCTTATGACTTATCCAATCACACAGCATCTTCCATGGCTTCCGTTCATGCCATAGAACCGTTGCAGCGATTGAGAAACACCAATATACCTCTGCAAATCTTGATTCCCTTGCTAGCTTCTAGGATTTCCTCATGGGCATTGAGTCCAAAATCCTTAATTCTACTTGAATCAAATGCAGAAAAAATCAGAATCGTATTAGCCTCTAACCGAAGCACTTTGATTCAGCCTTTAACCAATCTCACCAACAGCTTACACCATTTGAGATTCACCTCATTAACCTGTTTAAACCAGCAATCCTAGAACATAATTCATGATTAATCTTCTTGCTAAAAACAGAACACACTAGCAGCTTGATAACCCACTACTAGCAACCTTTAACATGTCTCTTATCACCAACTCTTGTGACATCCTTGAGACACGTCCTTACAGCAGCTTGCACATCAAATATAGAACCTTTGATGTCTCCTTCAAACTGTAAAGAACAGCCTGCAATACTTCTTCTTGTACGCAGCCTCCAGCAAAACGAATTTGGCTCTTGCATCATTCTATTCGCAGTCTTGAGCCTTGACCTTCTTCTTCTTTAAGATCCTTTACTTGACTGACCAGCAAGTGACTTCCCATGAGTAGATACATATGTAGTCTCCTCATTATGCAAACGGAACAGCCTTGCACTCCTTAGTTGCCATCTTCTACATGCAGCGATTTCTCTGCATTGTCATCCTTTAGAAGACTTCTCTTTTCCAGCTTCTAACACTAGTTTTGAGATGCGTTGTTTATCAAGCTAGATGCACAACACCTTCACCTTCTTGAAGTGAGCAGTCTTGAGATAAAACCCTGCATCACCTGCACTGGTCTCCTTCGGTTTCTTCCTTGTAAAACCCACTGAAACTGCACTTCATTAGCTTCATCTCAAAACAGCCCCGTGTCTTCTCTCGGAAAAATCAGAAACCTACAACTTCCATAAACCGAAAGAGCAAGCAAGCTTTCACCATCAGTTTACAACCCTTTGAAGATGAATAACTGTTGGTAACCTTCTGTTCTTGGGCAGCTTCCTTCCTTGCACACAAAACTCTCATGAATCTGATCCAACAATGATTTATGTAACCTTTTAACTCTTTTCCTTTGAGCTAAATACCCGAGACAGCCTCGACAAGCATAGCTCAACCCGGAATTAAACAAATACCCTTATGAATATCTATTCCACTTCCTCTCGCAGTAATGCTCCACCTCAAACTATAACCATTAGAACAAACGTTGTCTCATAAGCTCAACTTCACCATCATGAGTTAAAACCAATCTTCGTTGTAAATCCATTCACACGTTCTTATGAACCAGCACATATCACCTTGGCTTCTTCCTTAAGAAAATGTGTCAAAACGTTTACACATGCCTCATTCTTCTTGCAGCCACTCAAACTGATCCGTTTGTGCCTAAAGAACCACCAAGAACATTTCTCTTTTGCAACAGCCTTGTCTTGTTTTTCTATGGAGCATCAAACCCTTACCTTAATCCTATAAGATCACAATATCTTGTACTTTCCTGCAACTAAACCCGAGCCTTGAACCGCTGTTATAACAAACAGAACACGCCGACTAACTCTCGTAGTTAGGAAGACTTTCGACCCAAAATCATAGTATACCTCAATGTATAATAAAATTGAGAGACCATCCTCATGAAACATGAAGTCTCCAATGCCCTTATACTTCTTTAATCATAATCTTCCTTGACTTGAAGATATGATTTAATACAAGATATCCTCCGTCAAAAACGTTTCTCCAACCCGAGACAAGAACTCTTTTGTTTTCGGAATGACTGTCCTGAGGGTCAACCCTCAGTATCAACCCACATGATACGTTCTACCGATTTTCCAAAAAACTTAAATTTTTCTTCTTCCATCCATACTGATGGTCGACCCTCAGTATCAACCCACGGGATACAGTCTGCCATTTTCACTCCAAAAAACTTGTTTTGGAAATCATGAAACTTTGCTCCTTTCACGTTGTCAAGAGCTTACACTTCTTGAAACAAGAACTTGAACACTTTCCAGCATACACTCAAGCTCACTAGAGCCCCACTTTCATTGATTTCCCTCTGAAAATAACAACCTTGTAGCTTCATGTTCTCTAATGATCAGCAACTGTAGACTCCCATAAATACCAAGAACTGACAGCTAACACACACAAAGATAAACCCACAGAAGAAACCCCTTCTAAAACTCAACCGAAAGCCACTGAAATTTCCTTGCTTCATAACCATACTGCAACCTCTTTTCAACTGCCCCAAGAGTACCCTTATTGATACTCAAACAGCCATAAAACGCCCATAAGATTCAAGGTTCTAAGGCGTCCCCTATTCCCATGAATCTTATGAGTTACCGGGCTGGAAACAACAAAGCTTAGAACACCATATGCAACTGCCTTTACCAAACTAATTCGACCAGGAGATAACATGAAAAACCATCAATAAATCTTGGCCAAACTCTTGTAAAATCAGTGTACAATCATTGTGATCTAACCAGCTTTCAATTCCAGTAGATATGCAGAACTTGAGCAACCTTGAAACTTCAATACAAAGCATCACAAATATACCTTGTGACTGCAGCGGAATCTTCCCTAAAACTTGAGTCTTGTAGTTGATGTTTCGATTCTAAAAATGGGACTTTGAGTCACATAACTTGTACTCATTCTTGCCATGACCAGAATCAAACTTATCTTTGTGAAAAACTTCACCTTACATCAACCTCTAACCGGTTTCTTTAGCATAGATGAAGAACACCATCTTTGATCATATGCTTCTTGCTTCTATCTCTGATTTTCCTCTTCTTGTTCTTGCAACACCTTAACTTGAGAGTAACTAGAAATCCTTGTATCTTACAGCAACTTGATTCCACAAATCCATGAAACCATATCACGTAGTTCCAGCTTATACCGAAAAGACTATCCTTAAGATACAACTAGATTACATCTCCCTTGTGTTACAAACTTAATACCATGAACTAAGCACGTTTTAACATCCTAAGCATCTCAAGAACCTCTTGTTACTCCACCTAAGATCTAACCAAATCTTCTAATGATGAGCAGAAGTAACAACTTACCGAGAAAACCCATCTTTGTCGCCTTTTTAAACACCTTGCAACTAACTGTCTTGGTTCTTCTTCTCTTCATTGAGATGCTTCAATGTTCGTCATGATGAGTCTTATAGCTCCTTCCACTCACGTGCTATTCACCAAGAGGTAGCTTTGCTTCTAGTAGGGACGATCTTGTCTCCACAACCTTCTTCACAACCGAAGAAAACAATGATGTTTTACCCGAGATAGAGCTTTATGGCTCCTTCCTCTCTTCTACACCATTTACCAAGAGCTACTGATTTTTGTGCCACCGAGACGCTCCATGTCTCTACACGATCAAGCACTTCAAAGAAAAGGAACGTGGATGCTTAAGGTAAACTCCAACCTTCCAAAGCTCCAACCGTTTTACCCTTTTCTTCACTCTCCTTCTTTCTCTAGACCTTTGCTCTCTTAGATATGAGTCTTCTTTCTCTTGCTCTTCTTCTTGATTTGAGACTTCCCTTACTGAAAATCTCAGTCATCATCAAGCTTCATTCATGGCTTAAAATCACCTCATAAACCACGAATTTTTCCTTCCATGACTGCAGCCTCGAAGACCATCAAACGCTTCCACTTCTCTTCTTAAAACCACTGTGATTCTTGGCTTGAGAGAACCACAACACAAAACCGTGAGCTCTGATACCAATTTGTTAGGATTTAGAGGCTCAAAGATGAGTTATTTCCAGAGCATAAACCCCAACAACTCAAGACTTGAAGTTGTTTGATGACACACAACCGTAACTAGCACAAAATTGAGAGAGTAGCTACTGAAACAGAGCTGGAACAGAGCTTGAAAACAGAGCCAAGAGAGATTGAGAAAATAGAGAAAGAGAGGAGGGAGCACACACACACATTTAAGGAGTTCACGCCCATTAACGAGGGTCGCTACATCTCCCCGAGACTTGCTCGGAATCCACTAGAAGAAGAACATATTACAAGAAATACATGTGTTTCACTCATTGTAAACCACTCATGAAAACACTCTTAGTATCTCTCTATGTATCACTTGAGAAACACACTTAAGCTTAGTGTTTCCCTCTTCTTCTTTCTTCTACCGTGAATGTGCAACATACACAACACTCAAAACTTCTCTCCTTTTACCGTGTGTGTCTCTGCTCCCCTACAACACACAAGGCTTCTCTCTTCACCTTTTATCAATGTGCAAAGACCAAGTCTCAAGAAGACTACCTTTTTGTTCAACCAATAAAGTCTTGGAGACAACCTTTCTTTTTGTCAAACCAAAACCATAATTTGTGGTCTCAAAAGCAAAGCCAAAACTTAACTCAAGTTAACATAAATTAACTCTAGTTAGAACTTATCCATGTTTGGTTTGCACATCAAGTTCTTTTAACTCCACAAATACACAACTCTATTGAGCTCAACTCTTTAGTGACCATTTCCTGGGGCATTCATCACTTGAATACCTAATACAATAGCTAAGTAACCTCCTTGAACAAGTAAGAACCACGTCCAACTTGTAAGCTCAACAGAAACCCCCATCTCCTTCTCTATTTTCTCTATCTCTTTGTTGCTCTGTTTCCTTGAGCTATACGCACTGATTTTGTGCAAGTCTTGGTCTCATGACACAAATGACTTCTAAGCTTGGGTTGTGACGGTTTATGCTCGGTAAAGAACTCATTCTTTGAGCCTCTAAATCCTAACATATTTAGATATTTAAATTCACATATATGTCTAAAGCCTTTAACTTCACTAGGTAATTTTCTCCAAATTTGTATAGATTAGGTAAATTTGTATATGTTTGTGTTTGAATCATAACTTCAAGTAAAGGATACGTGCGGGATTTGTTTTAATATATTTGTATCATTTTGTTGTAAATTTAGAGAAATACTTAGATACACCTCCTAGGGTGTATCTATGGGTCCACCCCCCCTCCCCATCACCAATCATTTATCTACCTATTATCTAAAAAAATTAGAGTTAAAAAATAAATAAATATATATATTAGGTTTGAGTTAACTAATCTCAAATTAGGGTATAGTTTTGGAGTTTAGGGTTTAGGTTTTGGGGTTTATAATTTATTTTGGGTTAACTAATCCCAAATTAGGGTATAGTTTTGGAGTTAAGGGTTTAGGGTTTGGGGTTTATAATTTATTTTGGGTTAACTATTCCCAAATTAGGGTATAGTTTTAGAGTTTTGGAGTTTAGGGTTTAGGGTTTGGGGTTTATAATTTATTTTAGGTTAACTATTCTCAAATTAGGGTATACTTTGGGGTTTAAACCCTAAAATTATAGTCTCGAATAAGGGTATAGTTTGGTGTTTAGGGTTTAAACTCCAAAACTATACCCTAATTTATTTCGGGTTAACTATTCCCAAATTAGGGTATAGTTTTAGAGTTTAAGGTTTAGGGTTTGGGGTTTATAATTTATTTTGGGTTAACTAATCTCAAATTAGGGTATAGTTTTGGAGTTTAGGGTTTAGGGTTTGGGGTTTATAATTTATTTTTGGTTAACTATTCCCAAATTAGGGTATAGTTTGGTGTTTAGGGTTTAAACTCCAAAACTATACCCTAATTTGGGAATAGTTAACCAAAAATAAATTATAAACCCCAAACCCTAAACCTTAAACTCCAAAACTATACCCTAATTTGAGATTAGTTAACCCAAAATAAATTATAAACCCCAAACCCTAAACCTTAAACTCCAAAATTATACCCTAATTTGGGAATAGTTAACCCAAAATAAATTATAAATCCCAAACCCTAAATCCTAAACTCCAAAACTATACCTTAATTTGGGATTAGTTAACCCAAAATAAATTATAAACCCTAAACTCCAAAACTATACCCTAATTTGGGAATATTTAACCCAAAATAAATTATAAATCCCAAACCCTAAACCCTAAACTCCAAAACTATACCCTAATTTGGAAATAGTTAACCCAAAATAAATTATAAACCCCAAACCCTAAACCCTAAACTCCAAAACTATACCCTAATTTGATATTAGTTAACCCAAACCTAATATATATATATATATATATATATTTTTTTTAACTCTAGTTTTTTTAGTTAATATGTGGATAAATGATTGGTGATGGGGAGGGAGGGTGGACCCAAAGATACAACCTAGGGGTGTACCTAAGTATTTCTCGTAAATTTATGTATTTCAGCATTAATCATTTTATAAGAAACAAGTGGATACACCAAATTTACGTAGATAACATAAAGTCATGATTGTGAAAATAAAATTGGAAAATTATAAGATACCAACATTATTCAGTACTAATCAATCATGATGCGGTCGTTTGACTGAAGTTTTTTTGTGAATGGTCTGAGCTCACTCGTCAAAACAGGATCATGCATATAATGCTTGTAGAAGTTATGAATTTTTTACTCAAGGCTTCCAAGACCTCAGTCCCACCAGGACTTTCTCATCTTGCACAATAGTTTCTCGCATCTCTAGAAACTCTGATCGAATCAAAGTCATAAAATTCATAGAAAATTTGGTAAATATTACCTAGCATCAAAGTTTTGTAGATCCGAACGAAGCTTCTTATAGAGCTGGAGTCGTGGCCACTGGCCACAAAGAGGTACAAATAGAGAAGGTGAAACACTTTTAGGTGAAAATGGTGACACAAGCAAAGATTTACGCACATATGAACATGTTAATATTGGGATACTAAGGTGTAGTAAATCCACTTTTATGGAATTGAACAGAGAATTTCCAGCAAGTTCGTCAAAAGATCAAGATCTATACGATCAACAATTTCATTGACTTGAAGTCAACTCTCTTCTCTCTAATACCTTCTTCTTCTTCTTCTTCCCTTTATAATTTTTCATCTACCTATCAGAGCATGAATTCTTGTAGTAAGCGTGAAGTAGAGTGATCTTCTCTTGTAAAGGTTTCATCATTTCATTTGTTGAAAAATACATAACTGGGTACCACCATCTTCTAATCAACATCAGCGAATTTACTGGTAAAAACAAAACATAGGGTTGTTTGAGTAGATGTCGAGGTCAAAACAATGGAGAAAAGAATGTGTGTACTTTCCGATTCCCCAAATGACTATAAACCCAAAACTAAGCAAATTGCCATTCATTTCTTTTTTTTAAAAAAATTGCAGAAAGCGAAATTTATGCAAAAAAAAAAATCTACTGTCATTGAACATAATTTTTGCTGATGTATATTGGTATTTGCCTATATGTCAGCACATCAATGTACTTTGTTGCATACAAAGGCACCACATTTACACTTGCCAAAAATTCAGTTACTACAACAACAAAGCTCCAGTTTTCATTTTAGCTTTCTTCAAAGTCAACCCAAGGAATCCACCTTAATTTTCCGTCTGTAGACCTATACTATGTCTGATTATTACATAATTCTATCAGTTCTCCCCACGCAAGTGTTGCAAAAATGAGCGCAAATGTTCAGCTTCAAGATGGCACTTGCCATACTGAGATGAGCCTTTACTGTCCCTTAAGCCTAGAAGCATGAGGAAGTAGCAAATACTACCACTTTTAATGAAAAAGAAGTGGTAATTTGCTTACGTGTTATAATTCTAATAATATGGATTCACCAGTTGCTAGCAACGATAAAACGGAAACAAAATTAACAGTGCTAAAGAAAAGACAATGTTAATAATTAAAAATGGAAGGTGGTAATTGGGGATTGCATCTTTGAAAGATTCATGTTTCTTCAAATAAAATGTTGAGGCGCTTGCATTACACTTTGTCTCTTATTCTATTATTGACTTAGCTACAAGTTTCCGAAATTATATCCTATCAACTTTTCTTATATAGACTCCAGTTATAGAATCAAAGTCAAGATGTGCTATATTAAAGACAAGGATATTACCATTACACCATAGTAACATGAAAAACTGACAGTTTTTATGTAAAAAATTAAGTCTTAAATAGTTTTTATAAACTTTATATACTAACCGAAACAACCACTATTGATCTGTCGGATTGGCTGGCCTCTCATTTGGATGTTTCCAAATACCTTTTTTGCATTCGGCTAGCTTCCCTTTCTGCATAGAAATTGAGTATTAATATGATTAGGCAAAAAAATTTGCATATTTTATAAACCAAATCGAGCCCCTAAATGTCAATGCAGAGAGGTCAAACATATGAAAAATCTATTTACACAAGTGAAGTTGACAAGCATGAGGCAACAAGAAGATTTTTATAGACGTACTTTCTATTAATCATCAATATAAAACTTAACATGAAAAGTTCATTTCATTAAAACAGTGAGCATCAAGATACTTGTAGAAGAAAACACAGAGAATGCTTAGACGTAGACATGTTACTAAGGAATATCGTCTAAAATCATCGTGAAGACAGTGAACATACTTCTTTTTGGTCTTCCCAGAAATAGTTTGGAATGTATGTTCAACTTTGGTAAAATCCTTAGCATTGGCGTCTAGAGTGGGAGTTTCGAGCTAATCTACTAAGGCATGTAGTAAAGATTTTTGGAACCATGATATGATGAGAAAAGGGACAGATCTAGGGGTGGGCAAAAAATCCGAAACCGAAAAACCAAACCGAAACTGACCCGAAATTACCCGAACCGAACCGAACCGAACCCGATTTTTAAAAATAACCGAATGGGTTCTAAATATCTAAAACCGAAAAACCGAACCCGAACCGAACCAAAAAATAAACGGGTACCCGAAATACCCGAAACATAAACGGGAACCCGATAACCGAATTAACCGAACCGAAACCCGAATGGTTACCCGAATGATATAACGTGAATTTGGAGTTTCCTAACCATGTTCTTAATGAGTTTTCGGAGCCTTTCGAGTGGTTTTGAGTTGATTATTAGATCCATACTCGAAGATTTGGAACCACATGCATACGGGAAGGAATTTTGAGTAATTGAGCGGAAAATGGAGGAACGACCGGTCCAGCTCAAGTTGGACAGATTCTGTGTCCCCGAAAGATCACCTCGGACACTCGACCAAATCAACTTGGACGGAGATGAAATTTTACATGGAGATAGCCCTTTGAGTTAGCTTTCCAGAGAATTTGGAATCATAGCATTTGGAGTTGAAGTGTGCAAGTTATTCAAGTTTTACTGAAGGTATGTCATTCTGCCTGATGGTGGACCGACCAATCCAGATGTGGACCGACCGGTCCGGTACTGTTCACGTGAAGATTTTTGCTCTCTGGAAACTGGACCGACCGCTCCAGTTCCAGACCGACCAATCCACCTGCCAGATTTTTAGGAAGATTTCATTTTTCCGTTTTATCCTATAAATACCTATAGGGTTTTGTTATTTGGGGAGACCGACGTTTTTCATCAATTTTATTCAGACTTTTAGAGATTCTGAGTTGTAATTGGGAGAAGATCTCATCACCTTTTTGGAGAAGATTTCGGAACCCTTTTTGCTTTCTTATTTATATGATTATGATCTATTCATCCATGAATTCTGCTTTGTTCTTTATCATGTCTGAGTAGATCCATAGTTAGGTTTTAGGGTTTTTCGATGGATTTCACAGATTAAACTAGACACAAATAGGTTGCTTATCAATTACCATCTTCATCACTGTTAGGCATAATGCTAGGATTGAACTGACCATTTAATCACTAGATCTTAGGTTAATGCACATTCCAAAAGCTTGTGCATAACTGGAACTACTGTTGATGAGCAATTATTCTTTAGTCTCGAAAGTGAATTAGAGTTGATTGTGAACTGATCAAACCTGAACTGTAATGCTTGCCTAGGATAGCCGTGACCAAACGAAAGTTTAGGCACTCGGATCTTTAGGGATAGTAATTGTTATCACGAAAGTGGAGCAGCTTATAACAGTGTTTGAGTTTGAGATGCATGCATACTTAGAATCTGAATAGTTGTCTGATTTATGAATGTGATTTCCTGAGAATTCCCTATTGCCTAACGTTTTTAATCATTTGAATTTACATCGTTTTAATTTGCTTTCTAGTCTTTAGTTTTGATAACAATCGTTATCATTTCCTGCTTAGCTTAGTTTAAAAGTCTATACTCTGTTGTGTAACACTTGGTCTCTGTGGATTCGATCCCAGAATATACTACTGTGATTGCTATGCACTTGCAGTCTTATAATTGGGTAAAACCTGACCGTATCACCGAACGCCCATGCCTAGACAGTTCTATGGAAAGGATGTTTGCAACTCATCTAGATGTGCCAGGAAATAAATTATGGATGGAAGCTTACCTTTCTCGTTTTAGTGGAGACAACTTCGTTTACAACTGTTGTCTCAGCTCTTAAAAAAGGCAATCTACAAACATCAATGCTCTAAATATGGCTGTGAACACTAATAATAAACTTGAGTAAAAGGACAAAAAAAATAGCACACATACCAGCCATGATTTCTGAAATATTTTAGTACTTCTTAAAGAGCTTCTTTAGCTCTATCCCATGTTTCCAGATACCGAAGGTACTTCGCTGGCCTGTGTAAGTGACGATAAGATGCAAAAAATGGAGTGCACGATACGGAAAGAAATGTATCAGATTTGGTTGAACAAACCTGCAAGTAAACTTGCAAATATCCTACAGTTGGGAGCTTTAGCGGAAAGGTGAACCCAAATTTTGTGTAACCAAAGTTAACGAAATCCAGCACATTTAGCCTTTCCATTTTGTGTACCCTAGCTGTTGTATCTGCGCGTGTGAATGGCTGATTTCCTTCAATTCCCAAGCTGCAAGTATGAAGGGGGTAAGTAGGGAGAGACGGTAAGGGAAACTATGTACATTTCATATGGTAATATACTTTTGTATTTTGCAAGGATTACCTTTTGCTAAACTCCTAAAATGTTTAGGAATTGAAGTCGGCAGGTATATAAATTTGACAATCTAACTTAGATCCTTGTAACCCCAATGGTCAGGCTGCAAACATAGAAGCATCCATGCTAGAGCGTCATAGTTGACCTCTGTTATTATTTATTGTGTATGGTTTGTGGCTGAAGTGAAAAAAAGACTACAAATTGAACATGTTAGTTGGTAAAACCACTTACAAAACCTCAAATTAGGTGGAAATTGTAGGTAAAATATCCATATCCACCATAGACCTTGTTTGACTATCCAAACACTAATATAATTGAAACATCACTTAAGAACTATCCATACAACTATACAAAGAAACAAACCTGATAACAATATATGGGGCTTGTGCGCCATATTTTGACGAGAGTGATTTGAATCTCAAGATATCCAGCGCAGTCTCTGTTACGGAAAAACCAGAGTGTAATTATAATTGTAAAAATGAAGAGCTAGTCCTCAATCCCCAGAAAAGCCATATGTACACAAAGAAGTAGAGATGTGGAAGAGTAAAGAGGGATAGGAACCTCGTTATTTAGATCATGGACATTTGATTGTTTGATACAACGCCGTTAAGAAAGGAGAGGAGTTCTATTTGCTTTTCCGTCGTCGAATGCTTCAAAAAATCAGGCGTGCAAAGAATCCATCAAACCTTCATCGAGGTCTTTTGCTCTTTCAGACTAAAAATTACGGAAGACAGATTCAGGGGATGACGAATTAAGTTCTAACCTGATAATTTCACCGAGAATCGTGAACGATAGCGATTCAGGGAGTGACGACGATGGCATTAAACCCTGTGAGAGAGAGAAGGTGAATAGGTTTTAGCGTGAAACGTTTTTCCGATTTTTAGTACTGCCACGTGTCAAATTTTGTGGGCTGACGTGTCATGGAGAGAGCCAAGAGCTTTTATATACTAGATAGATAGATGGATGGATAGATAGATAGATACCAAAATATTTCTCTCTTTTTCTGTTTCAGAAATGGCTGCAAAGAAAGATGACTTCTCCGCCAAGAAAATAATTCCAAAGCTAGGCGGAGAAAGAGGAACTCGAAACCCTAATGGTCCAACTTCTTCACACGACCTCGTCGAGCAAATGGAGTTTCTTTACGTAAAAGTAAACAACTACCCTATACCTTACGGATCTTACCCCATCGTTGAAATCACTCTCGGAAACTACAAGTCCTTTACAAATAATCTACCAATTGGACCAAATAAAGACTGGAACCAAGTCTTTGCTTTCGATAAAACTAAAGGTGATGTCTTGTCCGTTACTCTCAAAGTTGTCCATTCCCAAAAGACGTTACCGTAATTGGCAAGCAAAATTTCAAGCTAGCCGTTGATATTCCATCTAGGGTTCCTCCTGACGCAAGCATCGCGTCACAGCGGTACTCTATGTACTGAAAAATGAAATTTCTCTGTTTCGATTAGTAACATTGAGCATTATCACACACCACAAAAATCTAGCGGAAATTCAAGGGGAAATCTTACAAAATCCCCAATTTGACTTAACCAGATGTTTTAGTCTAGAGAAATAACCCAAGTCATATTTGAGCCAATAATAGACTTTGTTTATAGCCCTTAACAAATAACCTTTCATCTAATTGTAAAATTGTGGAATATGTCAATCTTTTGAAACTTTCCAGATGATAAATTCTTTGAATTTCTCTTTAATTGGACTGGTTAATAAGTTCTTTTTTGTTTCACAACCTCGTCATTCATGTGATTCACATACAATAAGTGGTTTTCCACATACTTTGCTTAATTTCCTAATTTGACTATAATTTTTGGTCATCACATGCAAATACACCAATGATATTCCGATTGGTAAAGTGAGGATTCGATTGAGTATACTTAAATTGAACAAGATGTTGCTCTTAGTTTCTCTCTAATTTGCTTGGTATTTACTTTGCATCTTCTTGCTTGCTTGGTTTGGTTGGATTTCCAGATTTTCAAATTTCAGATCTAGTTTTCTAGATCTTGATTTTTGGATCTAGATTTTTTCCTTCCTCCTTTTGAATTTAGAATTGTTCTTTGGTTGTTTTATGGCTAGTGTGTTCAGAGCCTTTGATTTCTGTGGTATTTAGTCTTGTGTTCAAACCGTTTTCGATACGGGTTGGTCTGTTGTTGGTGTTGTATTGGTATGAGGTCGAGTGCAGTTAAGATTGTGGTTTGGATGTGGTCCGGGCTCGTGGTATTAGCTCGTGATGAAGTTTGCGGCGGACTTATAGACTGGTGGTTTCGCTGGTCCTTTACTCGCGAGATCCACGGAGGCTAGGATTAGCTTTCTTCTACGCTTTCCTATACTCGTTGGTGTTTTTGAGCTCTCCAATCTTTGGTTACTTTGAAGTGAGTCTTCCTTGACTCTTGTTTTTGGAGGCATCTATGGCATGGGTGAGGATGAAGATAGTTTTGGGGCGGGTCCTTATGTGTTCTTACATTCCTTTTTCGATTATTTCTTCATGTTGCGATTCTTTTCGACAGCTTTCCCTTAACAATATTGGGTCAAGGATCGTCGGAGAAGCAATCGTAGGAGTGTTTTGGATTTGCTTATTTCTCCTTGTTGGTAGTTTTCATTGCCATAGCGTTTGAGTGTTTTAGTTATGTTTTAAGGCCGGCTTGATCTTCTTTGTTCGGGAATTTATGTCTTCCCGACGGTCTAGTAGGGGTGCTTGGGTTGGCTTTGTAATCAATCTTGTTTTCCCTTTGTGTTCAATAAAAATTCCCAGATGACAAAAAAAAAAAAAAAATTGAACAAGATGTACGCTCTTTCGATTCCGATTCTTGGTTTGGGGAAAAATGGATTGAAGAAATCGGGTGAGCTTTAGCTCGCGATTCGTTGCCTTTGCGTGGCGCCGGACTTGTACGCACGTGTTACAGCTCCTTTCCGTTGGATGCTACCTAAAGCTCACCACAAATCTCCATTGTCCTTGTCTCAAATCAAGGCTTTGAGAGTACAAGCCGTTGAAGTAAACTGTATGAATCTAAAGCCGAACCGCCATTGAGAAAAGAAGTCGTTATGGATATATTGAAACGGAGGAATCCAAATTTCAGTATGAGAAGAATGAAAGCTAATTACCAAAGGATTTATAGAATCGCTCAAACGCTGTACCGCCCTTACGCTTGGGTCGATGAAAACGGCATTGCCCCGAAAGATTTTGGTAAATTGGTTGATTTTGGTCTCTTTTTATTCATCATATTATTTCCGGAGTTAATACTTTGGATGGTTTGTTATTGGATAATACCATTTTTTCTTGTGGGGAAAATGTTATGGGAAAACTTCGTGGATGGAAGTATGTTTGGGATCGGGTCTCTTCCTCCATTGATTCTCTTTGATTTAAAGCTCTCGAAACTCGACTGTCCAGACCTAGACGAGTTGGCAGAAGAGTTGGACTCGTTTCCGACGTCCGAGACCGACATAAATGTTGTAAGAATGAGGTACGATAGATTGAGGAAAATTTCGGCGGACGTAATGACATTACTAGGAGATATCGCTTGACAGAGCGAACGGTTTCTCGCGCTTAGCTTTGTTTTACTTCTGGGCCATCTCTTATGCGATCTTGCTCGTGGTTTCCTTTGGTTGGAATCATGACTTTCTTCAGAGAACGATCGTTGAAGCAAATTTTCTCCGACCACGTGAAGCTCTTGTACATCCACATCTTTTTCCTTAACATCGGAGGTTAGTGGACCAGATATTTGATTTTTTACGCTCCCTTGATCATTGGAGTTTAGTTCATATATACTTCGGAGTCCAACAAAATGACGATCGTCAACAATCATACATAGCTCGAGATTGCCCGACCTGGCTCCGTCATTTGGTGGCTTCAGATGCGGTTAAAACCTAATTAAGCTTACTATGGTTTTTGTAAAGTGTCTAGTGGTACTCTTTGATTTTTCTTTACTCTTTTGAACTATCTTGATAGTTAAAAAACACAACTATCGTTAATTAAAAAAAACTAAGAGGATGATTGTTGGTATACTTTGTGGAAAAAAAAACACAGCGGTGATACTTTGTGGGTATCATATGATATAAAATTATTAAAATTTGAGGAATAGGAGGAAAGAGAATGTTTTTTAGTAAAAAGATAAGGTGTTTTTAAATATAAAATTAATAAAAGTTGAGTAAAAAGATGAGATTGTTGATGATATTGGAGAGAGGGTATTAGTGGGTTGAAACTTTTGGGTTGTTAAAAGAGAGTATGAGTGTGTTTTTAATAATTTTATATTTAAAGAGAGTATAAAATTAATAAAAGTTGAGTAAAATGATGAAAAAAAGATATAAAGTTGAGTAAAAGGAAGAGAGAATGTGTGTTTTAATAATTTTTTATTTAATGATACCCACAAAAGTTGATGAGTGTGGATGCTCTAACAAATTTGTTCATTATTCCCAAGAATCGAACTAGGATAATCATTCCACCATATTATTATTCACAATCACACGTTATTCCTAAGTTCTCTAACATAATCATACTACATTACAATGTAAACAAATTAAAAAACATCTACCTACTTTATTTTTTGAATTATACACAGTTTCCCCAAAGACTTTCTAGGTCCCCCAAAAACTTTCTAGACACAAGAGACTAATCTACCTACTTTATCACACTACTATATGTCCTCTATAGATAGTCTCTCTGCCGTTTTATCATTCTTATAACGAAACATAACTCCAAAACCACTATTCCATCATATCGTTCCAAATACAAACTCCCTAAACTAATGGCATCCATCATTGATCTCCATTCATTGACCAATAAATGTAGATTTGATTATTCAATATTTATTCATAGTAAAAACAAATCTCATGTTAATTATTCAGTGACAAATAAATATAGATTTGACTATTTTAATAAAATTATTAGACAATTCTGAGTAACTAATGATCAACAGTAGATACACACAATTCATTACATCCAATAATTTTGTTGTCTAATGATATCATAATCTTTAACTATATCTATATTTAAATGTAATCACACAATTTTAAAATTATATTAACTGATTAGACCTAAATTCGTACACAAAACCGATATTAATCTAGTTCTGGTTATATAATACAATAAAACCACTTTATGCATGTGATTAACAACATAACCCACCTTACGTGACCATATAATTTTATATGCATGCTGTTAGGCTTTCATCTCGTGTCACATGGTCTTCTACTCCCAAAAAGACTCCAAAAAGAAAAAACCTCTATACTTTATTAATTTTTCTCAAGATTTCATGATGATGTGGATCTTATTTGCATGGAAAAGAACGTATAATGTCGTTTGTTTTATTATTTTAGTCTTTTAACGTTCTACGTACCCATGCTTTAACAACAACAAAAACGACTATAATACTAACTAACCTTAAACAATTAATTTACACGTTTAAGAACTTAAGAGTATATACAATCTATGCAAACGACCTTCGTGTGATATTTGGACATGACCAATTTTAAAGAAGCCAAAAAAAATTGAGATGACATACACAATGGTGGAAAAATAAGTAATTTGTTTAATACCCGAATAACGTAATGTAAATTACGGATACATCATACATACCATATGCATGTTGCGTGAGAATTTTACAGTAGATGTGTCCAACTATATCTTTGTACAGAAATTATAAATTTATCATATTTGTATTTGTTGTATATCAAAGTAAATTAATTTCTTACATGTGTTGTTTCAGTGGAATGGTTCTGTCGCTTCTTTTTTTTTTTAATTGGTTTTGAGTTTTTAACAAAAAAACCTTCTCAGTTAAAAAAAAGTTAACACAAGAAAGCCATTTCATAGACATCTGTCCACCTATACTGTAGCTTGTACGAGGCAGGCAGGTTAATTTTAGGATTAATTGGCAAACCAGTCAGTTTTAACTTATATATTATGGAGTATAGGCAGTATACTATTTACAATTAGAAGATAAGGCACATTTCACTGTACATCTGTAGTAATTATCAGATTTCTCCT
The DNA here is from genome assembly GCA_963576765.1 of Draba incana. Classification (NCBI taxonomy): domain Eukaryota; kingdom Viridiplantae; phylum Streptophyta; class Magnoliopsida; order Brassicales; family Brassicaceae; genus Draba; species Draba incana. The sequence continues at coordinate 45,919,521 of OY755204.1, forward strand.
CCATATACCACATATTTACGTTAATGCCATTCAGGCCCACTTTTCCTATTCTGGGCCTTAAACCTAAATCAGTTGTAAAAACTAAACCTGGTAAACTCCTCTCGCCGCAATGTCTTCTCCCGTCGCCGGCGAAACCAGAGATCCGCTGCGATCTCGCCCTCGGAATAATAAAACGACTGAATCTGTCGACCGACAAGTACAAGACAGATCGAATCGAATGAGTAAGTTCAAGTTATTCGACATCTATCTTCTATGTAAATCTCTTCTCTTCATTTCTCATATCTGTAATAGAAGTTTCATATGCTGTGTACACAGATTCGTCAGTTTCCACAAGTAAAGATCATGTTTCTCCTCCGAAACTCCCCTGTCTAGTGGTAGACGTCTCCTCTATTCCACCAGATCGTCGGCTAAATATTTATTCGACACCGGAGTATCTTGGTCTCATAGCAGATCTACTCAGAGGAACGGACCAATGGCGTCGGCTTTCTCAATCTCAGTTTGGGCAACTCTTCAACTTACCTGTTGCGAGGTGTGCTCATTCACATTGTAACTGGGCTTTCATGTGACCCTCTTCCATCTGAAGCAACTATACTAGACCAGCTACACTCAGATACAATCTCTGTCTGGAACCAGCTTTTTGGCACAAATCCGGTCGTCTATGTCCAAGATGTTGTTGACATGCTACAATCTGACAAGGATTTGCCACCCGACCAACAAATGTCAGCAGAGAAGAGATTTCGGCTTGCCCTAATCCTTTTGGTAGATGGGGTTGTTGTATGCAGCGACAAAAAAGGGAAGTTAACTTCTCTGTTTGTAGAGATGTTAAAAGACATTGGCCTTTTTTTGTCATATCCATGGGGTAGGATGTCGTTCATTACCACCATGAGCCGTTTTGGACCACCACCACAATCAGACACTCCAATTGCTGATCTTGTTGTCCGATTGAAACAGCATTCAAGCGCAATTTATGGGTTCCCACTTGCTCTACAACTTCAAGCATTTGAGGCAATTCCACTGCTGCTACAAAAGATCCCCCACCCTACTGATATTCGTAATTTCACGTAACGACCATCTGAGGGATTATCTAAAAAAACAATCCTCCACCAAAAGGATGTGTTACATGTCGAGGTGGATCCAAAGGTATGTTTCTGAACTTTATGCATATTTTACACAAATGACTCTTTATAAACAAAAATAGTAACTTGTGTAAATTCCTATTACAGTTGGTTGTGAACTACACACTTAATCAAATTGAAGATATTCATGGTGACTACTCATGGGAGAATGAAGTAGCTGACCCTAGAGTAGAATTCATTTTAGAATTAATACAAAAGGACCACATTTGGCGCCCTTCTGATTGGTCGGTTGGAGACACATCTATCCCGTCTGAATATGAAAAAGCCCCTGATTTAGTTGGTCAGACCGTGAAGCCCACCACCAGACGTGTCCGCAAAAAAAGGAACTCAACATCAAAGAAATCTGTTCCATCCAAAACGGAAGACACGGAAGATGTTGTTGATATCACAAATGATGGGATTGTGTCTTTGAAGAAATTTATTTTGGACCAGAATGAACTTCAATTCAAACGCATCATGGCAGAGCTTGACAAACGCATCCCACCTATTAAATCCTCTGCCCCCCTCTGCGAAAGCAACAACTCATGTCCCCCTGGAAGAAGCAACAACTCATGTTCCCCCGGCGAAAGCAACAACTTGTCTTAGGCGCTCGAACCGGATCATCTCCAAACTTCAGGTAGACTCAACCCTCAAGGATAGAATAAAGTCTCGGGAAAAATTGCCAGACCGTAAAGTGAACAAGCGCAGGAAACCTGCTGCAGTATCCATCAACATTGCCACCGACAGTGACAATGATTCACCAGCGAATCGTCTAAATCCACCAGCTGAGGAGATCCCCCAAACAAATGCTGGACCATATGTGGTAAATAAATCTTAAAGTCTATTGCTTAAACTGCTATATTTTTTAGTTATGTTCATCAAACTGTTGATACAAGGGCATGTACACCTCGTACCATACAGAAACGGTGTACAGTCATAATTGTGTAAACATTAATTGTTTTTCAGGATTTACCAGCCGTTGATCAAGTCCACCGAGATGATGACAGTTTTGACATCTTCCAAAAGTCAGATATGGCTGAAACATGGCTCAAGTATGATGGTGTGCAAGATATTACAGAGGAGATTTCAAAAGCACAAGACGAACTATCTTTGGTAAATTTTTAAATTTTTTGCTCAACCTATGTAGACCTTGTAAGGTGTACACCTAGTAGTATACATATTTTGGTGTACAGTTTTTGCCACATGGATTCATGTACACCTGGTATGTATACTATTAGGTGTGCACCAAAATATGTATACTCCTAGGTGTACACCCTTTTTTGGAAATAGTTTTAGACCAACTTATTATTAACTTCACTTGTTTTGCTTCCAGGGATGTGAAAACTCCCACCATAACACACCAACGTTTTCTACGCCTGGGGTCGCACCATCTTTAATTCCAGGAGGTTTAGCTTCAGATGTCAACATGTCTGCGGAAGAGGTAATTTCATAATAATTTAAGAGGTATTTCCATAATAATGTACTCCAATTACGTACACCAATTACTATGTAGCTTTTAACTTCACTTGTTTTGCTTCCAGGGATGTGAAAACTCCAACCAGACAACACCAATGTTTTCTACGCCTGGGGTCGCACCATCTTTAATTCCAGGAGGTTTAGCTTCAGATGTCAACATGTCTGGGGAACAGGTAATTTCATAATAATTTACTCTCCAATTACGTATACCTAGTAGTATGTTGTCGTAGTGTACAAAAATGATTTACTCTCATAATAATTTACTCTCCAATTACATACATCTGTTTTGCATTTTGCGTGTTAAACTTCACTTTGTTTTTCTTCCAGGGTTGTGAAAACGCTCAGCCTACTTTTTCTACGCCTGTCAACATGCCTGCTGACGAGGTAATACTAATGTGGCTAATTTATTCTTAAACTACCTCTGACGCCTTTTTAATATTTTAAGGGAGTCAATGCCTTGTCTGCAATCGTCCCCGCCACTCCTATGTTTACCCCTCATGCATCTAACATAAGGCCAGAACGTGTTCATCGGCCGTCTCGTTACATATCAGACGATCAGTTCACCGGAGATGCTAGGATAAAAGCCCTTTTTGCTAGTCGTAGGAAGGAACGCCCAAACAACCCCTTAACGATGCCTCCTAAATCTGAATTTGCTATGTTCAAATCGATTTTGGAAGAGAACATAGATGAGTATGTCCTTCATATCTTTGATAAGTTGTCCATCTCTGAATTATATGCACATTGCATTTTGCGTGTTCAAATTGCTTAGACTCAAGACCGCATTTACCATTTATTTCAGGCAATTCACTATTGTTACTGGCCACACTATTTCTAATGCTCATTTCCTTCATATGGCAACTAGTCAAAGTCCTCTCGAAACTCAGGTTACATGTTCTTTCATATGGCAATTGTCACTGGCCACACAATTTTTATTACTTGTTTTCATCTTTTAATTCAAGTTTGTTCTACTACATCACAGCACATGCAAGTGATCATGTCAATGCTTTGGAGGAGAAGAGGTTCACTTTATCTAACCGACAGGATTGCCTTTATTGACACCTGGTTTACAACGCTTATCTCCTCTGCTTTTAATGATTTCTTGGATTGTCAAGACCCAGCCAACTTTTCTTGGGGTTTTAACGTGGAAGGTATTTGTCTCTGGTAAATCCACTGGTAAGCAAATGAAGACGGAGTTCCTGAAAAATACTGATGTCGTATATATCCCCATGTTTCTGGGTAAGTCTCACTGGGTGGGGCTTATAATTGATCTGTGCTTGAGGACCATTGAAATTATAGACCCGTTCATGCAAGGTTTGGATGATGATGAAGTTGCATGCGAAATTTATCCGATTGCTTCTCGGGTTTGCTAGCTTGCATTTTATGTATCTTTTTTTTTATGGTTGATAATGGGCCATTATGGTTGTTTAATTTTTTGTACTTCTCGGGTTTGCTAGCTTGCATTTTATGTATCTTTCTCGCATGTTAGGCATATGTTTTGTATCTAATCTATGTACCATTTAATCAGTTTAATCTATCAATTTCCCACTTTATCAGTTTTAGGCTAGCTCTTCATAACAATTTACATGTACACCTACACGTACACTCTAGAGGGTGTACACCATTCACGAGCGTGTACACTCATTAGAGTGTACACAGTTTTTTCGCATAACAGACAATTTTCAGCATCAACCATTTTTCAATTATTATTGCCTCAGAAAACATGAAACATAAGATAACGATGTTCTGGTGAAAATATACCAACACAATATTGGGGTGTACACCACTCACGTACACTCAGGAGGGTGTACACTGTACATTACGATATATTTACATTATAATGTCACGTACACTCAAGAGGGTGTACACCATTCACGAGCGTGTACACTCATTAGGGTGTACCGTTTTTTCGCAGAAGAGACAATTTTAAGCACCAACAATTTTTTAAGTATTTTTGCCTCTGAAAACATGAAACATAAGAAAACGATATGCTGAAAATATACAACCACAACATTGGGGTGTACACCAATTTCACCTATGAACACAACGATATATATAACATTATAATATTACATTCAAATTGTTGACCAGAACATTACATTGTTCACCAAAAATATACAAAAAATATGGTCATAGGTGTCATGAGTAGCATTGTTCAAAACAGTTAAATAACACATTCCTGTTAACACTATGGAGTGTTACACATCTGTTTTGCCTCATTCAACCTACACTTAAACATTACATATCCACCTCAATCATCACCAGCCTCCTCATGATTGACTCCCAAAAAATACAGAGCACCTTATACCTCTGTTTACCCTTAATATAGCTATATGTTACACTCCAACACCTTATACCTTTTACTTCTTACCCTCAGGGTAACGGAGCTCGGCAAGTTGCCTTATTGTGCCCTGATTTGTTGCACCTGGAACATTTGTTTGGCCCATTACTGTTGATGCTCAGATTGAGATCTACACTAAATTTGTATTCGGTTCGGGGATACTTTGATATTATGGAAGAAGGAAAGCTTTGATGAGAGGAAAAAGGGGGTATGCTCGGATGAACAGTAAACGAGAGGGAAAACGTGTTCTTAAGAGAGCGAGTAGACCCGGAGGAATAATTTGTACTTTGAGCAAAAAGGTGTAGTATATCCAAGTTAGTTGTACACAAATGATGGTACAACTATTTATAGTACATTGTGATTAGGGCTTTTGAAACATATGGTTACATTCTAACCATATTTTCATAAAGTAACCCTTAATGAACATAAAGTAACCACAGTAAGATAAGAAGTAACTAAGCATAGTTAGCATAATAATGAGTTGGGTCTTTCCTACTTGATGGGCTGAAAGTGGATTATGCCTTGTGCTAATCCATGGTGTAACAGTTGCCCCCCCCCCCCCCCCCCCCCGAGTCGGCGAATTGAGCGTGCCGAGTTCGTCGGAAGTAGTCGAGCAGCCAGGAAAGTAGGAAGGTCGTTCTCGGAGAAACGAAGCTTGGACCCGGAGAGTCAAGATGATGGTCTCGTTAAAACCTTAGCAGTGAAAACCCTTTTTTGGGATAAAACCGCTACTTAAGGGAAAAGAGTACCAATCATCATGATGAGGTGAAGGGTCACTCGGGGCGCGAGCTTGCTGGATCAGTCGGGCATGAATGAATAGGCAGGAGAGCAAGACGATTGGGCTCGTTCTCTCTACTCGGAAGCTTTCCACTCGTTCATACGATTGGGAGCGTTGACCCGCACCGGCGCGTGGACGCGACTGGTCGTGGTGCTACCACGTGCTTCCTCAATTCCCGCGTTCGTGATGATTACACTTTTTCGCGGTTGTCGAGAAGAATTAGGGTTTCAAGGTTGATTCGATATTTCGGTGTGCCGCCTCTTTGACTTCTACTGCCTCTTCTTCGCGGTTCCCTATATTAATGCCATTTCTTCCATTTTCTTTCTCTTTACTTTACGTTTAGAGAAAAACTCGATCAGGTATTCTTCTTCTATCAATTCGATCTCCCTTCTTATCTGTCTTTGTTCGTACTGTTTGTTTTCCGAGTGGAAGACCGATCTGAAGAGATTCTCGAAGAAGATGTCGTCGGAAGAAAGTGATGCTAGCTCCAACAGCGCGGGGCTGGTTCGTAAGAATCAGAGGAACATGGACCGGCTCGACGTTTCGGTTTCCCCTTCCATCAATTCCGATCCTTCGAATAGTACGGAGAGTGACGATAGGACGAAGAACAAGGACGACGGTTCTTCCGAGGAGGATCGTATGCCGCTCTCCACTTTACAGAGGAAGAAGAAGAAAGTCGAGACACAGAGCGATTTCAAGACTTCTCGGGTGAAGAAGGAGACGGCTGACAAAGAACAGAAGAGAGAGGCTGCCCGTCAAAAGAAGGCGAAGCGAAAAGAACAGGTGGAGGCTTTGAAGACGGTTCCTGTATTCGGCTTAGGTCCTGGTCGCTGCCCTTACATCGCATTGGAGCATCATGATAACAAACGGTCGTTCTCCACCCGCAAGAGCGTTATCGGACTCAGCAAGAACAAGAATTGGCCGAGCGTAAGATTCCTCATTCTTGATCCGGCTGACAGACCGTGGGCTCCCCCTCCGGGTCACCTCTGTGTCTACGAATGTTTCTTTAACCAAGGCGGGCTCGGCTTTCAGATTCCCCCGGTGATTATGGAATACTGCGCTCGTCGTAAGATTTCCATATCTCAGTTGACGCATGCAAGTTTTCGGAACTTGATGTCGGTCCTGACGTTAGGTTATGAGGCTGGTCAGGTTGTCACGTGCGATCACTTCGAGGAAGCTTGTGAGCTTACCCGCGGAAATATCTTTGATTCTGGTCGGTTCCAGGTCAAGATGAAGAATGGGCTTTCCTTGGTGGACAACTTCATGACTAGGCTTATCGGCAACTGGCAGGAGTTCTATTTCTTCATCAAAATAGACAAGAACTCGATAGGGAGCTATGATGGGGAGATCCGAGCAGGCTGGAATAAACGAGTTGGTATGATTTTCCTCTCGTCTTTTACCCTCGACTGATTGTTAATTTTGCCTCCTTTTTTGCAGATATCCAGACGAAACCGCTCCCGGATAGCTCCTCTGAGAGCGTGATCGGTTTATTGCAGCGACAACCTACTCAGGATTGGCCGAGCCTCCTTAATCTCCGAATTCGTTCGGTGTACCCGCGGATCGTTGCAGGTTTGTCCGCTTTCTACGACCATCCCTGTTCAATTTTCCAACTAGGTTCTTTAGCTTTGCGCTCTTTTTCTCAGGTAATCCTCGTCTTCCTCTTGATTATTCCACGCGCGTCGCTCCCAGGTCTGATAAAAAGAAGATGCCGAAATCGAATCTAACTCAGCCTCCACCTCCCAAGCCTAAGACTGGCGTCAAGGCGAGCGCGCCTACTGCTTCGAGCATGCAGAAAACGGCTGGCGCTGGGACGAGTGGGTCGACGAAGTTTACTTCAACTCAGCCTCCACTTCCCAAAGCAAAGACTGGCACTAAGACGAGCGGACCAACTGCCCCGAAGGCGCAAAAGCTTGTTGGCACTGAGAAAAGCAAGATCGCGGCTTCGGCAAAGGATAAGTCTGCTGGAAAGCCCGCGCTTTCAGGCCGCGCAGAGGGAGTCTCGAGAGGAATAGAAAAGGATACGGCTGCCCGCGACACGACTGGGACTGCTTCGAAGAAGCGGTCAAGAGACGAGAGCGCCCCAGTCGTGGTCAAACACGGGGCCGGAAAGGACTTTGGGGTAGTGTTCTCCCACAAGCGCGCTCGCCAAGACTCCGGGGAGTCTTCGTAAGCCCTTGTGGCTTTACAGGCGGAGAATGCTGATGCAAACGTTATTGCTGATTGCGAGAAGTGAGACACCGACTTGGTAGACATAAGTGACGATGTTGAGCCGAGCGCCGAGAAGAGCATTGATGCTGCAGAGAATCTGCTCATTTTGCAAAGTTGCGACGATTGCGGCTTCTCTGATGACTTCTCGTATAGTTTTAAAGGATTTGGCGGGCATATTGTTGATCATCCTGAGGAATGCGCCAAATATATCAACTGCGTTCGAGGGGTTGCGAAGGCTCCGAGTCTCGGGCTGGACGAAATGTTCGACCGAGAGAGCTTCTGCCAATCCGCTGCGAACATGGTTGATGTAAGTTGTCTTTCTTGTTTCGATGCCCACCGTTCTTGTTGGTTCAACTCGGCTCATGTTCCTATTTTATTTTTTTGCAGACCATAGTCGCTTTCAACTCGGTGTTGGGGAGACTTGACAGTTCTGTGAAGAGAGGGCGACAGTTGAAGCGAGAGCTGGATCTCGTCAAAGCTCAGAACGAAATGCTCGCCAAAGAGAAATAGTCGGTGGAACCCGAAGGCGCTTCGAGGGAGCTCGAGAAGTTGAAAAAGGAGCTCGAGAAGGTTAAGCAAGAGCTCGAGACGTCGCGAAAGTACTCAACCGAGCTGATAAAGAAGCTGGCGGATGCTACCAAAGACTATGAGGCCGTGTGTAAAGAGAAGAGGGTGATGGAGGCGAAGTTTGAAGATGTCAGGGATCGCCTCATAAAAGCCGAGGAGGTCAATACTGCGTTGATCAAGCACGTCCGGACGCATGTACCTCGCCTCTGGTCCTCTCGGAGAGAGCATGGTCTCTCTTATGCTAGACAGGCCGCTGACTGGGTCCGCAACGATTTGACCGGACATGCGCAATCTTCTCTCGACCGAGCACGCCAGTACTGTTCCGAACAGGTTGAACTCGCTCGTCTTAACAGCTTAGCTAGCCAGATCAAGACGCAACTCGACATGATATCGGAGCATGGAATCGAGGTTGATGTCGAAGGAGTTGAGGCTAACTTTAAAGAGTACTGGGAACAGATCGAGGCGATGAAGCTGATGGATTTTTCCGAGAGGGATTATGAATTCGCTCTGACTTTGACTATTCTCCTAGGAGACTATGAAGAGGACAGGGCTGAGTCGCCACTTGATGAAGGCTTCGGGATTGAGCCCGACTGGGTCCTTGAGCCTTACGTGAGCGAGTGGACCGAGAAGGCTGATAACGGCGAGAGGGCCACTCGAGACGATGACCAGGTCACTGTGGCCGAGCAGAATGCTGAGATCATACTCGCGGCGGCGCACTCAACTTCTCCCAGGTCAGTTGAAATTGTTAACCAGTTCGTATCCGGCATTATTTCGAAAGTCGCCGAGGATCTAATGGATGAGATTACGGACAGGGTTCTAGCCGAGCCTACCGCTGCCGACCAGACCATGGCTAAAGCTTCGGTGAGGGATCCGGGGGTCGACGTGTCGGGCACGGTCGAACCGGCTGAAGTCGAGGTTCCAGCGACGGATCCAAAGACTGGAGAAGCCTTGTTACCTCTCTTTGGTCCAGCTCCTGCGGCCTCAGTGCCAGATGATCAACGTCCCGAGTAGTTTTTCTTTTGTTGTTGTAATGTGGCCGAGTGTGGCCTTTAAATAGCTGTATAATCCTCCCCGGGCCGATGCGGTCTGGGTTAACTCTTTTTATGTTACCCAAGGAGCGGATCCTGTGGGTCTTAATGAAGTTTCTTCGTAGTTTCTTTTATGCGGCTAAGTTTTAAAGCTTAGGCATTATTTCGAAGTTTCTTTTATGCGGCTAAGTTTTAAAGCTTAGGCATTTGTCTTGAAGTTTCTTTTATGCGGCTAAGTTTTAAAGCTTATGCATTCCCGATTGTGCTTTTTAATGCGGCTAAGTTTTAGAGCTTAGGCATTCTTGTATAGTTTTATGCGACTAAGTTTTAAAGCTTAGGCATAGATTTGTGCATCCGGAGAGCTGGTCTTCGGATTACTTTCGATTTTTGACCCGACCGGATTCGCGTGATGGAACGGTCGGATCGAGTCGCCTGCGAGTCGAAACCCGGCTTATGACTAGAGTCCGTCTCGTGGTTAAGCGTGCGAGACGTGGTCGGCTTATTATGCTTACACGTTCTTAGGACCCATGCGGGACTGGCCCCGACTTTTATCCTATTCGGCAAAGTTGTGGTGGACTTCTTGAACTCGGATTGTAGATTATTTCACTACTGCATCTATGAGAAACGCGTATTGTGATCCCACTTGGGACTAGCTATGGTGGGCCTCCCGAGGGTGATCTAATGACCGAATACTTGATCAGGGTATCGGTGTAAATGAGCACGGAGCTGTTTATAATTCGAACGGATTGGTGGTTAGGTCGGAGCTTTTTAGGATGCGAACGGATCGGCGAGTAAGCTCGGAGATTTTATGGAATGCGAACGGGTCGACGAGTAAGCTCGGAGCTTTTCAAGGAATGCGAACGGATCGGCGAGTAAGCTCGAAGCTTTTAAGATTTTTATTGATTATAGCTGGACTTCCAAGGAAGCTGCCTACGTACCCGTTAAATAGGGATCAAGCCAAACGTAGTTCATTTTACAAGTAGAAACTAGGCAAGACATCCGGAGATGAACGAGTCGTTCGGAAACGAGTAGAAGCATACGATGCTTAGTTTTTTTTTTTTTTTTTTTTTTAACGAGTAGCTGAGTAAGTAAGTAGACGAGTTGATGAGTAGATAGTCATGGGAATAGACGAGTTGATAATCAGATGAACAGACGAGTTGATAATCAGATGAACAGACGAGTAGATAACTTTAAGCGGCGTGACGAGTAAAAGGAGCTTGTTGGGTCGGTTTCTTCCTGGGAGCTAATGCAGAGGTTGACCGAACGGAGCTGCTTTCCCGCAATGAAACATGTTCGTGCCATCTTTTGATTTCCGCGAATCGTGAAGACTCCGCGCGGCGTTGAGAACTTGAGGCACTGGTGGTAAGTGGACGAGACGGCTCGGAGAGAAAATAACTATGGTGTTCCCATGATTACGTTGTACACAGCCGGCTTGTCGACCACCATGAAATTGACATTGCGAGAGATCCCCCCAGCATGCACCATTAGCTTGATTGATCCAACAGTCATGGTCGTAACGCCATCGAAGCCGGTGAGGGGCCTGACACCCGGTTTGATACGACTGTCGGGTATCTACATTTTATCCAAAGTTTCCTTGAAGATCAAATCGACCGAGCTTCCAGTATCGACCAGTACCCTAGTCACCTCTCAGTCTTCGATTTTAAGCTCGATCACGAGTGGATCGTTATGAGGCATAACGAGATTCTTGGTATCTGCCTCCGTAAAGATGATTGGCATGTCAACTTTGGTCTGATCGGGGCAGCTTCCTTCGGTGTTTGCCTCTTTCTCATGCTGCTTGAGAGACCGGACCGAGTCTTGGGCTAAGCTGAGCCCTCCCATGATCATCAGAACTCTAATGGTTGAGTTCTTCTTGTCGGCTGCCCTTTGTCAGGTTGGGCACGTTTAGGAGGAGTCGGTGAATTGGCATTCCCGCTCGACTTCTGTTCGTGCTCGTGATGTTCCTCCTCGGACTTTCGCTTTTCTCCTCGCTCGACTGGAGGTACAATCTTGACCGTTCCCTCGCTGCTCCTTCAGTTGCCGGCATTGTGCAGTTGAATGCCCGAGCATCTGATGGTAGTCGCAGTAGGACTGCCCGCTCGCTGGCTCTTGGACCTCTTGCGGCCGTTGGTACATATTCCACTGCTTTGGGGGAAGGCTTGACGAGGTGTTGACGACGTTGGTCGACAACTTTTTCTTGTAGTCGTAATCGAAGTGTTGTCGGGGCTCCTGGTAGGATTCCTCGACAACTTCCTTCGCCTTTGCCCTGGAAACATGGGGCTTGACCGGGGAGTTCTTCTGGGCCTGTCCGGCCTGATCTTTCTCGAGTTTGATAAAATCGAGCGAGCGGTGCATGGCCTCCTCGATCGTCTCGAGCGGGTGCAAGATCATTTCCTTACGGAACTTGGATGACCGGAGCCCTTGCTTGAGAGCGGCTATGGTAGTTGTATTGCTCACCGTGACCCGCGAGATGACGGCCTTGAACCGATCCATAAATTTTTCGAGCGTCTCCTTCTCGCCCTGGACCAGTCCCCACAGATCGGCATCTGAGGCGCCATCTTTAATGTAGATGGCGTAGTGCCTGAGGAAGGCCATTGACAGTTGCTGGAACGAATCGATCGAGCGGGACTCCAGCCGAGTGAACCAGTCCAAAGCAGGGCCTGACAAGTATTCGATGAAATACTGACAGTGGCCAGAATCGTACTCCTCGGGAGAGAAGTGTACTCGTCCCATCGCGATGGAGAAGGCTGTGAGATGCTGCTTCGGGTCGGAGTCCCCGAAATACGGTTGCAACCACAACTTGGCGGTATTCCTGATCGGGATGGACGTTATCCAGGCGGAAAAGGGGGTCCGCTGAGTCTCGGCCAATACCCGGTCGATCTCTGGAGCCGAGCTGAGGGCTTGATGCATCCTCAAACTCATGTCCCAGAGTTGTTTCCTCATGTCCTCAAGCTCGGACTGCTGAGTTTGAGGCGTTTCTCGGTCAGGGGCGGCTCCTTGTCGGGCGGCGAGGGTGTGACGTAAGTCCGCAGTATGGCCGAGTCTCTCAAAGATCGAGGGCGAGGAGCTCGCTCGGGCTGTTGGCGATTCAAAGGTGGCCCGCCTCTGGACCGGCTCGATCTGCTCGGGTTGTGGCCCCCGCGACGCGAGCAAGCTGTCGAGTCTAGTGTTTGTCACCCGCGCTCGCTCGTCTTGCTTGTCGAGACGACGCATGAGAGCCCCAAGGAGTCGAGCTGGGTCCAGCTGAGGTTCCTGTTCGCCCTGATCGGCTGCGGGAGCCTGGTTATCCCGAGTTGTGTCGGGTCGGGCGGCCAGTGTTTGCCTCAAATCGACCGTGCTTCCAAGCACGTATCGGAGGTCAGTCGGCCTCTGCATCCTTTGGAAAATAGATGCGGGACTAGTCGGATGCTCGATCCTTTCGTGGACCGAGGAGGCGGCGGTTGGCCGCTCGACTATGTTGCAGGCCGCGGCTGGAGCGGCAGACAAGACTTGCTCGCTAAGGACAAGAGCGGGATTCTCCGCGTTTGTGTTGTCAGGATTTCCCTGCTCAGGAACAAGAGTTACTCGTTGGGCCGCCGGAGCGTTAGCGCCCTGAGCACTTGTTTCCGAGGAGTGCGTCCTCATGCTAGCTTCCTTGTCTAAATCCATTTTCACGTGAAAGATATCTTCTTGAAAGTCCCCCTACCTGGCGCGCCAAATGTTGATGCTCAGATTGAGATCTACACTAAATTTGTATTCGGTTCGGGGATACTTTGATATTATGGAAGAAGGAAAGCTTTGATGAGAGGAAAAAGGGGGTATGCTCGGATGAACAGTAAACGAGAGGGAAAACGTGTTCTTAAGAGAGCGAGTAGACCCGGAGATGCATACTCTCCAACCGACGGTTTACGGAGTTTCGGCGGCCTGCCCGGTGGCCGTTTAGCTTTTGGCTGCATCACATTCATCATCATTATATCCTTTGGCACATACACCTCTGCGGGATCTCGCATTGGTAGAATAACACCCTTAAATGTTGCTGCCCAATTTTGCTTACGTATGTTATCACCAACCAGTGTTCGATACTCTAGCCCTTGTGCTGACGCAGCAGCCATTGCATGAGGACATGGTACCAGTGTTGCTTGGAATTGACCGCATGTGCATGTCTGTTCGTGAAGATTTACATGATCCCGATATCCGTTTTTAGAGGACACTTCATAATCCCAAGTTGAACACATTAGTACAGATAATCCCACTGAGTGTTTCAATTGCGTCACCAGTTCTTTCTCAACCTCTGGTGGAATATTACCTACGGTTGTCTCAACCAACTTTCGGCGTGCTTGAAACCAACGTGATAGCATCCTCCTTATAAATTCAAACATAGCCACTACTGGACTATCTCGTGCTGGCATAAGCGCTTTGTTAAGAGCCTGTGCAATATTACTAGACGTCATATTATAACGATTTCCTGTACAATGCGCGCGACTCAATGCTGTACACCAATTTTCTCTAGTGCCACCCAACATCTCATATCTCTGCTTTTAATCCTAGCGTACAGTTTCTCGAACTCTTTAACCCTAAATTTCTCTCTTGTTTCCTACACAAGCGCTGCCATCCCCCTTGCTTTTTTTGTATGTATTACCCACATTTCTGCACAGGTGGACAAGACAACATCCATGGTGTGCATCTGGATAGAATGCATCTTTGGCTTTGTAGATCGAATTGTGCCGATCAGAGACTATCATAAGATCCAGCCATCAGGAACAACTTCTGTTAATTTCTCGAAAAACCACTTCCACGAAGCATCATTTTCGCTGTCCACAATAGCAAATGCGATGGGAAAAACTTGGTAATTAGCATCTTGTGCACTTGCTGTCAACAGACAGCCTTTGTATTTACCATGCAAATACGTCCCATCCACGACTATAGCCCTGTTTAAATGAGGCAGCCCTTGTATGCTAGCGCCAAAGGCAAGAAACGCATACTTAAATCTCTGCTGCCCTAGCTCGTCTACTTCTCGGTGCAAGTAATATATGGTACCAGGATTTGCCATTTGAACTACGTGCAAATATGTTGGCAACAGCTTGTATGAACTCTCTTCCGTACCTTGTGCAGTGTTAATGGCCAATTCCTTTGCTTTCCAGCACACCCAATACGAAGGTTTAACATTGTGATCTTATAGCATCGTCTCTGGTAGTTGACAAGCTCTTGGCCCTTTCCCAACAGTACCATATTTAGACCTAAGCAACGCAGCTACTACCTTCGAAGTTGAGTGTTTACTACATTGTCCTCGTGTATCAGAGTTACATACATGGACCAAGTTCACCTTCCTCACCTCATATTCTTTGGAATCACCCACTTGGTGTACGTACACTCGCCACTTTCACAATTTATCAACACACCTCGTAACTAGGTAATTGTGAACAAACCGCACAATCCTAAACCGGAACACCCTATTAATTGCGTAGATAGACAGCGCTATTTTGAAGTCCTCTCGGGTTGTAAACACTCTCCCAACATACATTGCATCATCCTCTCTCTGTAAGTCGAGCTCTTGTGCGGTATACTCATCAGTATATACACCTCTAACTATAGGCTCCACATCTTCATAACCATATATCTCTGTCACACTAATTCCTGTTTTCAACCCTTCTGTTATTCGCCTCACTCGTACTTGGTTCTCTTCAATCTGAACACCCTTGCCTTTGTCAGTTGCACCTAGTCTTCCACTCTTCACCGCTGATGTTATCGCACTACTAGGCTGGTCAACAAAATCATCACAATAACTCACTACATCATTTATAACCAATTTGTCATTCCTAACAAATTCTGTCCAACTATCAAAATCATAGTCATCCTCATCTGATTCGTGGTATTCTTCCTCTTCCCCTACTTCCTCTTCTTCAATCTCAGCATCGGGACTTTGAGTGTCAGCCACTATATCTTGATTTCCATCCGTTTTTTCTTGACCGCAATCAGCCATTGATCGCTCCATAGCTTCTGCAATTTGTAGAAGTTCCTCATCACAAATCTCACCCTCTCGACACTCTTCAATGCTCCCCAATCTCTCTCCTAGATTGTTTACAATCCCAGCTCCCTTTGACATTACCAATGCTCTCTCACCCATGGATTTCTCCACAGCTGTTGCAATGTCTATAAGTTCTTCATCAAATATCCACTCATCATCTCGTTCTACACCACTTGATCCACCTGTCTCATTTACGGTTCCCTTCAGCGGCAAAACCTCATTATGCGTCCCTCATGATCCCCAACCCAAACTCGGACATGCATAGATTTTAGTGTCAGTTGTGCCTAATATGCTCACCTTACCGTTCACAATCTCCCTAAACATCACAAACAGATTCAGAGATTTGTCTCCTTTTCTCAACGCACAAAAAACCCTAAACCCGTCAAAGTCGCTTAATATCGTCGGAGGTACCTCCAGCCCATTGTACCTTGTTAACCTATCATCAGTCCAGTAACTTAATTCAGCAGAAATCGTCTTGTCCAACCCATACTCTGCTTTGACAATGTCTTCTACTTTTGTCAAAGCTGTTCCGTCTTTGATAACAATTGATCTCCCCATCCGAGAGAAATCAATCTTGAAATCCCACCACCCATTAATGTAGACTATCCATCGACCAGCCATAACCACCACCACGTCTTCACCTGTTTCACACAACCCAACAACTACGGTTAGTTATCTAGAGTTTTACAACTCTTTCAATTATTGACCAAATTCACCTCCGACACCAGTCCGATGAAAGCCATCACTCATCAATTGACTCATTCTTACTGTATTATCTGTTTTTCTCTTTCTTTTCACTCTCGATGTTAGCTTTGCAACACATCAAAACCTCGTCTTTCACCTGTATACACAGAACACGGGTTTCAAGAAAACAACTAGAAAATAATCTACACACCTAATAAACTCGCTCATAAATGTTACACCATGGATTAACCCAATGCAAAATCCACTTCAGCCCATCAAGTAGGAAAGGCCCAACTCATTATTATGCTTAGTTACTTCTTATCTTAATGTAGTTACTTTATGCTCATTAAGGGTTACTTTATGATCATATGATTAGAATGTAACCATATGTATCAAAAGCCCTAATCACAATGTACTATATATAGTTGTACCATCATTTGTGTACAACTAACTTGAATATACTACACCTTTTTTGCTAAAGTACAAATTATTCCTCTGAGTCCGCTCGTTCCCCGAAGAACATCGCTTTCCCTCTTGTTTACTGTTCATCCGAGCATACCCTTTTCCTCTCATCAAAGCTTTCCTTCTTCCATTCATCAAAGTATCTCCGAACCGATTATAAATTTAGTGTAGATCTCAATCTGAGCATCAACATTTGGCGCGCCAGGTAGGAGAACTTGAAGAAGATATCTTTTTACACGAAAATGGATCTAAACAAGGAAGCGAGTATGAAAACACACTCCTCGGGAACAAGCGCTCAGGGTGCTAACACTCCGGTGGCCCAGCAAGCGACTCTTCTTCCCGAGCAGGGGAACTCTGACCCTGTAAACGCGATCAGTCCTGTTCTCGCCCCTAGCGAGAACGACTTGCCCGCTGCCCCCGTCACGGCCTCCAACGTAGTCGAGCAGCCAACCGCCGCCTCCTCGGTCCTCAAAAGGACGAGTGCCTGACTAGTCCCGTATCCGTCTTTCAAAGGATGCAGAGGCCGACCGACCTCCGATACGTGCTCGGAAGCACGGTCGACTTGAGGCAAACACTAACCGCTCGACCCGACACAACTCAGGATAACCAAGCTCCCGCAGCCGATCAAAGCAAACAGGAACCTCATCTGGACCCAGCTCGACTCCTTGGGGCTCTCATGCGTCGTCTCGACGAGCAAGACGAGCGAGTGCGGGTGACAAACGCTAGACTCGACAGCTTGCTCGCGTCGCGGGGGCCACAACCCGAGCAGATCGAGCCGGCCCAGAGGCGAGCAACCTTTGAATCACCAACAGCCCGAGCGAGCTCCTCGCCCTCGATCTTCGAGAGACTCGGCCATACTGCGGACTTGCGTCACACCCTCGCCGCCCGACAAGGAGCCGTCCCCGACCGAGAAACGCCTCAAACTCAGCACTCTAAGCTTGAGAATATGAGGAAAAAACTCCGGGAAATGAGTTCGAGGATGAATCAAGCCCTCAGCTCGTCCCCAGAGATCGACCGGGTTTTGGCCAAGACTCAGCGGACCCCCTTTTCCGCCCGGATAATATCCATCCCTATCAGGAATACCGCAAGTTGCGGTTGCAACCGTATTCTAGGGACTCCGACCCGAAGCAGCATCTCACCGCCTTCTCCATCGCGATGGGACGAGTACACTTTTCCCCCAAGGAGTACGATTCCGGCCACTGTCAGTATTTCATTGAATACTTGTCAGGCCCTGCTTTGGACTGGTTTACTCGACTGAAGTCCCGCTTGATCGATTCCTTCCAGCAACTGTCGATGGCCTTCCTCAGGCACTATGCCATCTACATTGAGGATGGTGCCTCGGATGCTGATCTGTGGGGGTTGGTCTAGGGCGAGAAGGAGACACTCAAAAAATTTATGGATCGGTTCAAGGCCGTCATCTCGCGGGTCACGGTGAGCGATACAACTGCCATAGCCGCTCTCAAGCAAGGGCTCCGGTCATCCAAGTTCCGGAAAGAAATGATCCTGCACCCGCTCAAGACGATCGAGGAGGCCATGCACCGCTCGCTCGATTTTATCAGACTCGAGAAGGATCAGGCCGAACAGGCTCAAAAGAATTCCCCGGTCAAGCCTCATACTGCAAGGGCAAAGGCGAAGGAAGTTGTCGAGGAACCCTACCAGGAACCCCGACAGCACTTCGACTACGAGTACAAGAAAAAGTTGTCGACCAACATCGTGAATACCTCGTCGAGCCTTCCTCCGAAGCAGTGGAACAAGTACCAACGACCGCAAGAGGTCCAAGAGCCAGCGAGCGGGCAGTCTTACTGCGACTACCATCAGATGCCCGGGCATTCAACCGCACAGTGCCAAAAACTGAAGGAACAGCTGCTCGCGCAGTATCAAAAGGGAACGGTCAAGGTTGTACCTCCAGTCGAGCGGGGAGAAAAGCGAAAGTCCGAGGAAGAACACCACGAGCACGAGCAGAAGTCGAGCGGGAATGCCAATTCACCGACTCCTCCTAAACGTGCCCAACCAGACAAAGGGCAAGCCGACAAGAAGAACTCGACAATTAGAGTTCTGATGATCATGGGAGGGCTCAGCTTAGCCCACGACTCGGTCCGGTCACTCAAGCAGTATAAGAAAGAGGCAACCATCGAAGGGAGCTGCCCCGATCAGACCAAAGTCGACATGCCTATCATCATTACAGAGGCCGATACAAAGAATCTTGCTATGCCTCATAGTGATCCGCTCGTGATCGAGCTTAAGATCGAAGACTGCGAGGTGACTAGAGTACTGGTTGATACTGGAAGCTCGGTTGACCTGATCTTTAAGGAAACTCTCGAGAAAATGCAGATACCCGGTAGTCGTATCAAACCGGGTGTCAGGCCCCTCACCGGTTTCGATGGCGTTACGACCATGACTGTTGGATCAATCAAGCTTATGGTGCATGCCGGGGGGATCTCTTGCAATGTCAAGTTCATGGTGGTCGACAAACCGGCTGTGTACAACGTAATCATGGGAACCCCATGGTTGTTTTCCCTCCGAGCCGTCTCGTCCACTTACCACCAGTGCCTCAAGTTCCCAATGCCGCACGGAGTCTTCACGATTTGCGGGAATCAAAAGATGGCCCGAACATGCTTCATTGCGGGAAAACAACTCCGTTCGGTCAACCTCTGCACAAGCTCCGAGCTCACTCGTCACGCCGCTTAAGTTAATCTACTCGTCTTCTCATCCGATTATCTACTCGTCTGCTTATCCGGTTGTCTACTCATCTATCTACATGACTATCAACTCGTCAATTCGTCTACTTGATTACTCAGTTACTCGTAAAAAAAAAAAAAAAAAAAAACTAAGCATCGTATGCTTTTACTCGTTCCCAAATGTCTCGTCTAGTTTCTACTTGTAAAGTGAACTACGTTTGGCTTGATCTCTATTTAACGGGTATGTAGGCAGCTTCCTCGGAAGTCCAGCTATGATTAATAAAAATTTTAAAAGCTCCGAGCTTACTCGCCGATCCGTTCGCATTTCTTAAAAGCTCCGAGCTTACTCGTCAATCCGTTCGCATTCCTTAAAGCTCCGAGCTTACTCGTCGATCCGTTCGCATTTCTTAAAAGCTCCGAGCTTACTCGTCTATCCGTTCGCATTCCTTAAAGCTCCGAGCTTACTCGCCGATCCGTTCGTATTCTAAAAAGCTCCGAGCTAACAACCGATCCGTTTGAATTATAAACAGCTCCGTGCTCATTTACACCGATACCCTGATCAAGTATTCGGTCATTAGATCACCTCGAGAGGCCCACCATAGCTAAACCCGAGCGGGATCACTATACGCGTTTCTCATAGATGCAGTAGCGAAATAATCTACAATCCGAATTCAAGAAGTCCACCACAACTTCGCCGAATAAGGATAAAAGCCGGGGCCAGTCCCGCATGAGTCCTAAGAACGTGTAAGCATAATAAGCCGACCACGTCTCGCATGCTTAACCACGAGACGGACTCTAGTTGTAAGCCGGGTTCCGACTCGCAGATGACTCGATCCGACCGTTCCATCGCGCGAATCCGGTCGGATCAAAAATCGAAAGTAACCCGGAGACCAGCTCTCCGGATGTACAAATTTATGCCTAAGCTCTAAAACTTAGTCGCATAAAGCCATTCGAAAATGCCTAAGCTCTGAAACTTAGCCGCATTAGAGAGCACAATCGGAAATGCCTAAGCTTTAAAACTTAGCCGCATAAAAGAAACTTCAAAATAAATGCCTAAGCTTTAAAACTTAGCTGCATAAAAGAAACTTCAAAATCAATGCCTAAGCTTTAAAACTTAGCCGCATAAAAGAAACAACGAAAGTACTTCATTAGAACCCACAGGATCCACTCCTTGGGCAACACAAGAAAAGTTAACCCGGACCACGTCGGCCTGGGGATGATTACACAACTGTTCAAACAGCCACACTCGGCCAGATTACAACAACAAAATAATGACTATTCGGGACACTGCTCACTCGGCACCGAGGCTGCAGGGACTGGACCAAAGAGAGGTAACAGTTCTTCTCCGGTCTTCGGATCTGTCGCTGGAACCTCGACTTCAGCCGGATCGACCGTGCCAGATGTGTCGACCTCCGGGTCCTTCACCGAAGCTTCAGCCATAGTCTGGTCGACGACAGTGGGCTCAGCTAAAACCCTGTCCGCAATTTCATCCATTAGATCCTCGGCGACTTTCGAAATAATACCGGATACGAACTGGTTAACAATTTCAACTGACCTGGGAGAAGTTGAGTGCGCCGCCGCGAGTATGATCTCAGTGACCTGGTCATCGCCTTGAGTGGCTCTCTCACCGTCATCAGCCTTCTCGGTCTACTCATTCACGTAGGGCTAAAGGACCCAGTCAGCCTCAATCCCAAAACCTTCATCAAGTGGCGACTCAGCTCTGTCCTCTTCATAGTCTTCTGGGAGAACAGTCGGGGTCGGAGCGAATTCATAATCTCTCTCGGAAAAATCCATCAGCTGCATCACCTCGATCTGTTTCCGATGGTCTTCAAAGCTAGCCTCAACCCCTTCGGAATCAACCTCGATTCCGTACTCTGATATCATATCGAGCTGTGTCTTGAGCTGGCTAGCTAGGCTGGTAAGACGAGCGTGTTTCAACTGTTCAGAGCAGTAAAGACGGGCTCGGTCGAGAGAGGATTGCGCCTGTCTGATCAAGTCGTTACGGACCCAGTCGGCAGCTTGTCTAGCGCAAGAAAGACCATGCTCTCTCCGAGAGGACCGAAGTCGAGGTACATGCGTCCGGACGAGCTCGATCAACGCAGTATTGACCTCTTCGGCTTTTATGAGGCGATCCCTGACATCTTCAAACTTCGTCTCCATCACCCTCTTCTCTTTGCTCACAGCCTCATAGTCCCTAGTGGCATCCGCCAGCATCTTTGACTTCCTCTCAGAGCTCTTCGTCTTCTTCTCAAGCTCTTGCTTGACCTTCTCGAGTTCCTTTTTCAACTTCTCGAGCTCCCTCGAAGCGCCTTCAGGTTCCACCGACTCTTTCTCCTTAGCGAGCATTTCGTTCTGAGCTTTGACGAAATCCAGCTCTTGCTTCAACTGTCGCTCCCTCTTCACAGAGCTGTCAAGTCGCCCCCACATCAAGTTGAAAGCGAATATGGTCTGCAAAGAAATAAAACCGGAACATGAGCCGAGTTGAACCAACAAGAACGGTGGATATCAAGACAAAAGAGACAACTTACATCAACCATGCTCGCAGCGGACTGACAGAAGCCCTCTCGGTCGAACATTTCGTCCAACCCGGGATTCAGACCCTTCGCAACCCCTCGGATGCATTTGATATATTTGGCGCACTCCTCAGGATGTTCTATGATATGCTCGCCAAACCCTTTAAAACTGTACGAGAAGTCATCAGAGAAGCCAAGCTCGTCACAACTTTGCAAAACGAGCGGATTCTCCGCAGCATTAATGCCCTTTTCGGCGTCACAACCTTCGTCAATCAGATCAATATCTCTTCTCTCGCGATCGGCATCGGCGTCAGCGCCGGCCTTTTCTGCCGATAAAACCACAAGGGCTTGCGAAGACTCCCCGGAGTCTTGGCGAGCACGCTTGTGGGAGAGCGCCGCCCCAAAGTCCTTTCCGGCCCCGTGTTTGACCACGACTGGGGCGCTCTTGTCCCTTGACCGCTTCTTCGAAGCAGTCCCAGTCGTGTCGCGGGCAGCCGCCTCCTTTTTGGTCCCTCTCGAGGCTCCCTCTGCGCGACCTGAAAGCGCAAGCTTTCCAGCAGACTTATCCTTTGTCGAAGCCGCGATCTTGCTCTTCTCAGTGCCAACAAGCGTTTGCGCACCCGGGGCAGTTGGTGCGCTCATCTAAATGTCAGTCTTTGCTTTGGGAAGCGGAGGCTGAATTGGAGTAAACCTCGTCGGCCCACTCGTCCCAGCGCCAGTCGTTTTCTGCGTGCTCGAAGCAGTAGGCGCGCTCGTCTTAACGCCAGCCGTAGGCTTGGGGAGTAAGGGCTGAGTTAAATTCGATTTCGGCATCCTCTTTTTATCAGACCTGGGAACGATGTGCGTGGAATAGTCGAGAGTTAGACGAGGATTACCTGAGAAACAGAAAGCAAAAGCTAAAGAACCGAGTTGGAAAAATCGAACAGGGATGGTCGTAGAAAGCGGACAAACCTGCAACAATCCGGGGGTACACCAGGCGAATTCGGAGGTTAAGGAGACTCGGCCAATTCTGAGTAGGTTGTCGCTGCAGTAAACCGACCAGGCACTTGGAGGAGCTATCCGGAAGCGCTTTCGTCCGAGTATCTGCAAAAAGAAGGCAAAATTAATGATCAGCCGAAGACAAAGGCTGAAAGGGAAATCATACCAACTCGTTTATTCTAGCCTACTCGGATCTCCCCGTCATAGCTCCCTATCGAGTTCTTGTCTATTTCGACGAAGAAATAGAACTCCTGCCAGTTGCCGATAAGCCTAGTCATGAAGCGGTCCACCAAGGAAAGCCCATTCTTCATCTTGACCTGGAACCGACCAGAGTCAAAGATATTCCCGCGAGTAAGCTCGCAGGCTTCCTCGAAGTGACCGCACGTGCCTACTTGACCATCCTCATAACCTAACGTCAGGACCGACATCAAGTTCCGAAAACTTGCATGCGTCAACTGAGATATGGAAATCTTGCGACGCGCGCAGTATTCCATAATCACCGGGGGAATCGGAAAGCCGAGCCCGCCTTGGTCAAAGAAACATTCGTAGACACAGAGGTAACCCGGAGGGGGAGCCCACGGTCTGTCAGTCGGCTCGGGAATGAGGAATCTTACGCTCGGCCAATTCCTGTTCTTGCTGAGTCCGATAACGCTCTGGCGGGTGGAGAACGACCGTTTGTTATCATGACGCTCTAATACGATGTGAGGGCAGCGACCAGGACCCAAGCCAAATACAGGGACTGCCTTCAAAGCCTCCACCTGTTCTTTTCGCTTTGCCTTCTTTTGCCGAGCAGCCTCTCTCTTCTGTTCTTGGTCGGCCGTCTCCTTCCTCCCCCGAGAAGTCTTGAGATCGCTCTGTGTCTCGACTTTCTTCTTCTTCCTCTGTAAAGTGGAGAGCGGCGTACGATCTTCCTCGGAAGAACCGTCGTCCTTGTTCTTTGTCCTATCGTCACTCTCCATACTATTCGAAGGATCAGAATTGACGGAAGGGGAAACCGAAACGTCGAATCAACCTTGAAACTCTAATTCCTCTCGATAACTGCAAAAAGTGTAATCATCACAAAAGCAAGAATTGAGGAAGCACGTGCTAGCACCACGACCAGTCGCGTCCACGCGCTGATGCGAGTCAACGCGCCCAGTCGTACGAACGAGTAGAAAACTTCCGAGTAGAAAGAACGAGCCCAATCATCTTGCTCTCCTGCCTATTCGTTCGTTCCTGACTAATTCAGCAAGCTCGCACCCCGAGCGATCCTTCACCTCATCATGATGATCGGTACTCTTTTCCCTTAAGCAGCGGTTTTATCCCAAAAAAGGGTTTTCCCTACTAAGGTTTTAACGAGACCATCATCTTGATTCTCTGAGTCCAAGCTTTGCTTCTGCGAGAAAGGCCTTCCTACTCTCCTGGCTGCTCGACTACTCCCAACGAACTCGGCATGCTCGATTCGCCGACTCGGGGGGGGGGGGGGGGGGGGGGCACTGTTACACCATGGATTAGCCCAAGGCAAAATCCACTTCAGCCCATCAAGTAGGAAAGGCCCAACTCATTATTATGCTTAGTTACTTCTTATCTTAATGTAGTTACTTTATGCTCATTAAGGATTACTTTATGAACATATGGTTAGAATGTAACCATATGTATCAAAAGCCCTAATCACAATGTACTATATATAGTTGTACCATCATTTGTGTACAACTAACTTGAATATACTACACCTTTTTTGCTAAAATACAAATTATTCCTCTGAGTCCGCTCGTTCCCTGAAGAACATCGCTTTCCCTCTCGTTTACTGTTCATCCGAGCATACCCTTTTCCTCTCATCAAAGCTTTCCTTCTTCCATTCATCAAAGTATCCCCAAACCGATTATAAATTTAGTGTAGATCTCAATCTGAGCATCAACAATAAATTTGTGCCCATTGAACCTTTTTGGCCCAATAAATCAGTGTAAAACTCTTGTCACGCACACTTTCGGCCAGGGGTATGACTGTCTTAACATCCACACCTCTCTATTAGTGTAACAGTGTAAAACTGCCTTACCCACCAATTATACACAGTAAAGTGCCCATATCCCTAATAAAAAAGATAAAACTGCCTAGTTTCCTAAATTACCCTTAAACATTAGTACAGACATAAAGTGGCGGAGAAAACCAAAAAAAAAAGTGAGATAAAGTATTAGTCTAATGACTCTAATCGAAACCTTATTGGTGTGAACGAAGTGTAGATGCCGGCATGTTCGCCGGGTGTCCCACTAAGTCACCACGAGGTCAGTGTACTGATTACTGACATCAAATATTTATTTTTATTTTTTATTCAAATTTTAATTATTGATATCATTGAACAAATAAAACCCAAAAACAATCTTAATTTCCTAAAATTTTTTTTTTTGAGTCGGGACAGAATAACTTGATATATTTGGTTACCATTTCGTTTCAACAATATTTAATTTATACATTATACTATCAATATATGATTCTTTACTGTTACATTTTAGAGTATTTTACCCTAATAGATACTTTTCTATCTTTTGATTGCAAATAAAACACTTAAAAAGGGAGGTATACTTTTCATAAAGTTAATTACAAAATGCCCCCTTAAATCCATGTCTCTCTCTCTCTTCATCTCTGTAACTATCAAAAGCAAAAAAATTGGTCTCTCTCTCGACAAACACCGCCGGAACAACAACTCCGGCGATTACGGCCATATCGATCTCTCCGCCGCTTAAGATCTTCGTCGTGTACTATTCGATGTACGGACACGTGGAGAGTTTAGCAAAGAGGATGAAAAAGGGAGTGAATAGTGTCGACGGAGTTGAGGTGAGGTTGTATAGAGTACCGGAGACGCTTTATCAGGAGATCAGATGAAAGCTCCGGCGAAGGATTTCGAGATCCCGGAGATTACGGCGGCGGAATTAGCGGCGGCGGATGGATTTTTGTTTGGGTTTCTGACTAGGTATGGTTGTATGGCTGCACAAATGAAAGATTTATTTGATTCTACTGGTCAAGCTTTCTTTGATTCTATGGCTGCACAAATGAAAGCTTGTTTATAGATTCTACTGGGTGTTATGTTTGACTTGCCAGCCTATGGTGGATAGCTTCTTGTGGACAGTTTTTGGACAGCCTCTTGTGGACAGTCTCTAGTGAACAGCTTCGTATGGATGGAGTTTGTTTTAGGATTGAGTTTGTTATGTATTAGCTTTAGGGTATGCCGTTGAATGTCTGCCTCTTGTAGCCCGAATCAACATCTAATGAGATTATCTTGTTGCTTAAACAAAAAGATCGATTGACTGAAAACAACAAGTTATAGAATTTGCCCAACAAGTTTAATACGAACAGTTTATATAAAAACAAAAAAAATACAAGATAGATGGTGAAGATTATAATCCAAGAGACATTTAATCATATAAGGAATGAAGGAAGAGGAGGTGAAAGATAATATGATTACCACAAACTCGTTACTTTCGAAACAACAACTGCAAAACTTCAAAGCAAAACCAATTTTGAACAAATTCCACTATCATCTAATCCAGAGAAACTAATCCATGAAAACTATTCCATGAGACAACACCGATTCTAACCCGAGCTGGCCAATTCAAACCAATGGGAGAACGTTGCAACTGAGAATACAATGTCCCATTAGCCATGTGTTTATACACCAACAACCTCTCGTCTTCCACAACGCAAAACCCGAGAAGCGGAACCAAATTCGGATGTCTAAACTGCTTCTCACTAACTTATTCATCTCATACCTGAACTGCTTCTCACTAAGCGCACAAGCACTACTAAGCCTCTTAACCTCAAGCACATACCCATCAAGTAAATCAGCTTTATACGAAACTCCAGTTTTCGACGAAACAACAATATTCTCGGAATCAAAACTATTCGTAGCTGCAATTAGATCACCAATTTGATCTTAACAATAGGTTTCTGAAACAAAGTTACCTGAACAAGCTTATGAGATTTCAACAACCCAATCCAATCACTATCGTCCTTAGATTTACCAGCACCATAACCATTCTTCTTCTTCTTCCTCCTACCGTCTCTGAACCACCAGAACATCCCAAATCCAACACACAATGACCCAAAAGCCCCAATTACTCCGGCGATTACAATGATCGTTAAATTTTTACCGTTCAACGAGCCGCATCTCGATAACGGCTTCCCGCAAAGTCCCCCATTGCCGGTAAACCCATCTTCACCGAAACGCGAGAGATCAGAGGGAATCGAACCGGAGAGATCGTTGTCAAATAACGAAAGTCGCCGGAGACGATCTAACTGGTTTAACTGAGAAGGAATCAGACCGGTTAGCTTGTTCTCCTTGAGAGCTAAGCTGTTTAAGAATTTACACTCCACGATCTGAGACGGTATCGAACCGGCGAGTTTGTTACCGGAGAGATCTAAAGTGACGAGATAAGGAAGCCATGAGCAGATTTCAGAAGGAATCGGACCGGAGAAATCTAAATGTGAGGAAGGGTTATTTTGGAATTTTGAAAAAAATAGAAGGAAAAAAGTAGAGAAAAGTATACTTACCGAACAAAGTATGTGTTAGTGAAATATGTTGATATAAAAGTATGTTATAGAGTAATAATTCCTATATTTTATATGTTCTGCTTTTTCTGCATTAAACTTGTGTTAACAAGTTATATCCGCGATATTTTTGTTCTTTAACACCGTTTACTTCGCCATCAGACATAAAAAGAAGAAAAAGAAAGGTTGAAAAACTCAAAACTCCTGCACAAAATATCCATAGAAACCCTCAAAAGAAAAATCAACCAAACAAAACAAAGACAAAAAATGGTCAAAAATTTCAACTAAATAGTCAACGTTGTCGTCTTCAAAATCCTCAAGTTCCAAAATATCATCACTCTCTCTCTCTCGCCATTACTAAAAGCTCAAAACTTTCTTTTACTTCTTCAGACAAATCTCTCTCAAAATTTGACCCGTAATCCGAAACCATGAGTTTACGCGCCCCGATTACACTAAGCCCACCCGAATCCCATTCGGATCCAGTCACCTTCTCCATAAACAATAGAATCATGCTTACCGCCATAATCATAATCCTCTTCGTCGTCATTTTAATGGTCTCTCTTCACCTCTACTCTCGTTGGTATCTCTTCCGCTCTCGCCGTTTCCATCTCCGTCGCAGCCGTCGCGCCGCCGCCGGAATTATCTTCTTCGCCGACCCTTCCTCCACTTCCACCGCCGTGACAACCACTCGCGGCCTTGATTCTTCCATCATCAAATCTCTTCCGATTTTCACTTTCTCCGCAAACGCAAACGCAACCGCTCAAAACGCGATTGAATGCGCGGTTTGTTTATCGGAGTTTGAGGAAAGCGAATCGGGTCGGGTTTTACCCAATTGTAAACATACATTTCATGTTGATTGTATTGATATGTGGTTCCATTCTCATTCTACTTGTCCTCTTTGTCGAGCTCCGGTGGTTCCTATCACCGGAGATTTGAAGTCCGCGGCGGAGGAAGTCGCGATTTCCAATTTAGATCCGATTTCCGGTGACGACTTGGGTTTGAGATCCGATTTGGACCGGGTCGGAGCTGAGAATTCAGAAGATTTACGGAAAAACCGGCGGCGATTGAAATTCCGATGAGGAATATTGGAGAATCGGAGGAGAACGAGTTGACTCAGAGTCAATCGTTTAGGTCACCGATGAGTCGAGTTAGATCATTTACACGGATTTTGAGTAGAGATCGAAGAATCACTTCTTCTTCTTCTTCTTCGTCTTCTACAGGATTCCCGCCGGTGGTATCGCCGCCGGTGACGGAGTTTGATATGGAGTTGGGAGGAGCAAGAGAAGAGACTCGTTGATTTAGGAGTCAATGCTACTGCCACGTGTGTAAGGAATTCGATTCCAAATTCACTGACTCTTTAGCAATTCAATTTGGTTCTTTAGGAGTTGATTTTGCAGAAAGTAAAGAACACAAGCAGTCGAGCTTCGGGGCTTAGTGTTGATCCCTAACTCGCCGGTGATCGAGTCACCGGAAAACACTATAACTCGGCGTTAATAAGCCGTTTTTGTTACAGTTACAATTAGATTTCTTCTTTGCACTACTAATTGTACAATCTGCTTCTTTCGCAGCTTCTACAGGAATCTTCAGGCTCGGATTTCACGAGAAGACTTCTTCAATGGCCGATCTGATCCCGGAGACTTCGGTTCAACTCGGAGACGCCGAAGCTCAAACACAAGGACCAACCGCATAACCCGATCCGGCTCTCGCCGTTAGCAATCGGAGACAGAGAACGAATGATTCCGATACACCGGAGCTTTCTCTCAGAATCTCTTCTTCTTCTTCTCTGTAACAAACTCTGATTCGATCTTTCTAATTCTGTTTGATGTTGATCAACTTTTTTAAAGAGACGACGTTGACTTCTCCAAGCTTTAACCAGGTTTTCAACATAATCTCGTAATGGGCTTTTAGCCTCGGCCCATAACTCGATATTAGCCCAACAACTGAAAACGACAACTCCACAAATCTCCACTTTTGTCGTTTCACTTACTCAAACACTCAAACAGCAACAACACCGAAAACCCTTAAGCTTCTCTTTTCTCTCAACCAGAAACCCTAGCCGCAGCAACTGAACCGACGATGTCATCTCCTCCGCCGAGATACCATCCGTCACTCGACCCAGACTCCGACAGCGAAGGCTTCAAGCCTGATCCTGTAGACATGCATCCACTCCAGTACACAATCGACCTGAACTCAGAGCCAAGTAAGTCCTTTCGACCTTTCTTTTCCCTGACTCTCACAAAGCAAAACCAGAAACTCCAGATCTCTAACCTTTCCTGTTTCCTTTCTGTGATACGCCTGTTCTCAACACCGATCACACACAGCTTCTCAGGAGATCGCCGACTACCGACTACTGGGACGAAGCATGAGGTAAAAAACTCTTCACCTTCCTCTTTCAGATCTACTTCTCACAGATCCAACCCTGAACTAGAACCTTAAGATCTGCAACCATCTGAACTTTTATAAGTCGATTTAGCTTCTTGTGTCAGGTTATTCAGATACTAACCTCACACTGCTTTTCTTTTCCTTGCGAGATGACCCAACCGACAGAGCCATCAGCTTCTATGCCCGAAGGCACTCAGGAGAGGACTTTGAGCGTAACGAGGCCATCCTCGAAAACGCATTACCAGGTAAACTCTTAGTCAATAAATCTGCTGGATTCTTTGTTGTGTGGATTTTCTGAATCTTGATTAGGCCTAATTCAATATAATCCCTGATCATATGAAACTTGTTAGCAATATGCTTAGTCCTTCCATGAAATGTTACATTCTTAGCTAGGCATATTGCACTCTGTGAATCACAATTCAACTTGAACTGCTCCACCTTAAGCCCTAACTCACCACAGAACTCTCTAATCCACAAACCCTCTTTAGCAGCCTCTGATAGTGACATATACTCAGCCTCTGTTGTAGATAAAGCAACTACACTCTGTAAAGTAGATCTCCAACTTACTGTATTTCCCCAGACTTTGAAAACATACCCTGTAATTGATCTTCTCTTATCCAAATCTGCCTGGATTTGCCATAGGCCTGCTTACTAACCCAACTGCATAGGCAAGATCGGGCCTTGAGCCGATCATTGCATACATCAGACTTCCTACTGCACTCGCATAGGGAACTGATTCCATTAGCCTAGACTCAGTTTCAATTTCTTGCTGAGTTAGGTCCTCAGTTTAAACTGGGAATTGGTTGGGGTTATCACAGGCTTGCTTTCACTCATACTGAAAGTCCTCAGTACTTGTTTCAAGTACTTTTCCTGAGACAGTTTCAATGTCCCTTTCTTTCTGTCCCTTAGAATATCCATTCCTAAAATCCTTTTAGCCGATCCCAGATCCTTCATTTCAAATTCTGTATTCAGTTGTTCTTTCACAGCTGCTATTTTCTTCCTGTCTTTAGCAGCCACCAACATATCATCCACATACAGTAGCAGAAACACTGAATCCTCTAGGTCCTTTCCTTTTACATAAACACAAAGATCCTTAACACATCTGACAAAACCCTGAGTCTATGAAGTCATTGAACCTCTGGTTCCACTGTCTTGGGGACTGTTTCAATCCATACAAGGATTTCTTGAGCAAACAAACCTTATCCTCCTGACCCTTCTTCACAAAACCCTCAGGCTGATCCATATAGATATCCTCATCTAGATTACCATGTAGAAACGCAGTCTTGACATCAAGTTGCTCTAACTCCATATCCAGATTAACCACCATAGACAATAGGATTCGAATTGACACATGTTTCACTACTGGTGAAAAAATTTCACTATAGTCAACCCCTTCAACCTGAGTAAATCCTTTAGCTACAAGCCTTGCTTTAAACCTCTGAGGCTCTACCCCAGGAATGCCTTCTTTCAGCTTGAAAATCCATTTACAACCAACTGTCTTCTTGTTAGGTGGCCTATCCACAAGAATCCAAGTTCCATTCTTCATTAAAGATCTCATTTCCTCTTCCATACCTTCACACCATTTCTGCCAGTTTCTGTTTCTTCTTGCCTCAGTAACTGTTTTCGGCTCATCCAAATCAATATGTGAAGCACAAAACAAGGCATATGCAACCACATACTCACCACTATCATACTTAGCTGGTGGTTTTCTATTTCTCACTGGCTTATCTCTAGCAATGATATGTTCTTCTGAAACCAACTCATTTTTATCTGATTCTTCTTCATATTCTGAAGACTCTCCCTCTTTCTGACCACTGTCTTCCTCTGAGCTATCTGACTCTTCCTCAGTAGCTCCACCTTGAGCTGAACCCTCTGAACTGACTTCTGACCTTACTGAATCCTCAACTGCAGTAGAACCCTGAATCAACACTGGACTGAAAGAAACTCTCTTAACCTTCTTATCCTTAGAACTTTTCTTAACTTCCTTAGCTGTCTCAATCTCAGTGTAGATCGTTTCCTCATCAAATACCACATTCCGACTAACAGTAGACTTTCCTTCATTAGGAAGCCATACCCTATAGCCCTTAGTGCCTTGGGGATATCCCATGAAGATCCCTTTAACTGCTCTAGGACTCATCTTATCCTGAGTAGTATGCACATAAGCAACACAGCCGAATCTCCTTAGATGATCATACTCCACCTTAGCCCCAATCCAGACTTCTTCTGGAATTTTAAACTCTAGAGCTGCACTAGGAGTAAGATTAATCAAATACACTGCAGTATTAGCTGCTTCAGCCTAGAACTTCTTTTCTAGCTTAGATTCAGCCAACATACACCTTATCTTATCAGCTATTGTTCTGCTCATCCTCTCAGCAACTCCATTCTGCTGAGGTGTGTAAGTGCAAGTTCTGTGACGCTTGATTCCAGACTCCTTACACAAATTATCCATCTGTGTGTTACAGAACTCAAGTCCATTATCAGTCCTCAAACATTTCAGCTTTCTTCCAGTCTGATTCTCAACCATAGCTTTCCATTCAGAGAAATGTTCAAACACTTCATCCTTTCCTCTTAGGAACCGTATCCAAACCTTCTTGGAGTAATCATCTATGAATGTCAGAAAATACTTGCAACCAGATAGACTTTCTGAGTTGTTCACAGTACCCCAAAGATCAGTGTGAACGTAATCTAGCTTTCCTTCAGTAACATGTTTAGCTTTAGGAAAACTCTGCTTGTGTGACTTTCCAAGAACACATGTTTCACAGAAATCCAGAGTATGAACTTCTTTCTTACTCAAATATCCTTCCTTAACTAGCACATTCATGTTCTTCAAGCTCATATGACCAAGTCTGGAATGCCATATGTTTGTCAAATTAACCTCAGCTTTAGCCACAGCCGCTTTACCACAAACTACCTTTCCTTGTAGATAGTATAGGCCATTCTTCCATTTTCCTTTGAACACTGTAGGACCCTGGCTTTTATCAGACATCTTCTTATACCAGTTGAGTACAAAGTCTTCTCCTTCATACCTCAGTCCATTATGCTCTAGTTGGCCATAGGAAATCAGATTCCTTCCCATGGTAGGCATATATCTAACTTCTATTAGAATAACCTCAGAGTTATCAGGGTTAACAATTCTGATCTTCCCTATTCCTCTGACCTTGCTCATGGTGTTGTTTCCCATGAGAACATTTGCTCCATCAACCTCCTTGAAGTCAAACAAACAGCTTCTGTCTGGAGTAATGTGAAACGTACAACCTGAGTCAAACACCCATTCATTCTTAGAATACGCAGTGCTAGCTGTAAGGATCATTGGAAGATCCTTTTCCTTAGAGACCGTAGCCACTGCTACATTAGCTGCTCCATTAGGCTTAGAAGATTTAAAATCAGGACAATCTCTTCTAAAGTGTTCTTCTTTGTTACAGTGCCAACATTCTTTTCCTTTAGCAGACCCTTTTGGCCTAGACTTGGACCTCTTATCTCTGCTCTTAGACATGCCTTTACCATTTCCAAAACTTCTTTTCTCAGTTCTGCCTCTACCAACAAACAACCCTTCAGCCTGTGTCTTAGACTTATTCAGTAAACCAGCTTCTCTGAGATCAGTCTCTTTGGAGTAAGCAGACTCAGTCACCTCAGCTAATGTCAATGTTTCTTTGCCATTTCCATACTTCAAAGTATGAACAAGTGACTCATACTGTTTAGGCAAACTAGACAACACTTGTATAGCCTGGTCCTCATCACTGATGTTGATATTCAAACTGGCTAGATCATCAACTAACCGTAAGAACCCATCCATGTTTTCTTCAATGGACTTAGACTCATCCATCTTGTAACTAGCAAACCTTTGCTTAAGATAGATTCTATTCGGCAAAGACTTAGTTTGATAATCCCTCTCAAGAGCTTGCCACACACCAAGAGCAGTCTTCTCTTTCATTACTTTTCTGAGCACCATGTTCCCTAAACATGAGCAGATGAGATTCTTAGCTCTAAGATCTCTATCTTTCTTCTGCTCATCAGTATAACCAGCAGAAGTAAGTGGTCTTCTTGGTGCTGAAGTTTCTTCCCTAGCTGTACTCGGGGTTCCAACTGGAGTTCCAAGACCTGACTCCTATTCTCTTCTTCTAGGAGAAGGAACAAAGATACCTCCTCCTTTCTTCACCAGTGATAATCTTGTGCAGACCTTACAACTCAAGCTGCATCAACATCTTGAACTTCCACATACCAAAGTCTCCTTTACCATCAAACCTTTCCATATCAAACTTCACAACCACTGGCTCCATCTTTAATCCTCAAGAAGAACCTGTACCTGCAAAACAACCCAAGAACCTAAACTATGACGAACACAGCTTCTTTCCCAGCTGATCAACCAAGCAACCTGACTGAATCCTCTTCAATCCCTCTTGTTCCTTGAACACAGCTCTGATACCACTTGTAAGGAATTCGATTCCAAATTCACTGACTCTTTAGCAATTCAATTTGGTTCTTTAGGAGTTGATTTTGCAGAAAGTAAAGAACACAAGCAGTCGAGCTTCGGGGCTTAGTGCCGACCCCTAACTCGCCGGTGATCGAGTCATCGGAAAACACTATAATTTGGCGTTAATAAGCCGTTCTTGTTACAGTTACAATTAGATTTCTTCTTTGCACTACTAATTGTACAATCTGCTTTTTTCGCAGCTTCTACAAGAATCTTCAGGCTCGGATTTCACGAGAAGACTTCTTCAATGGCCGATCTGATCCCGGAGACTTCGGTTCAACTCGGAGACGCCGAAGCTCAAACACAAGGACCAACCGCAGAACCCGATCCGGCTCTCGCCAATCGGAGACAGAGAACGAATGATTCCGATACACCGGAGCTTTCACTCAGAATCTCTTCTTCTTCTTCTCTGTAACAAACTCTGATTCGATCTTTCTAATTCTGTTTGATGTTGAACAACTCTTTTAAAGAGACGACGTTGACTTCTCCAAGCTTTGACCAGGCTTTCAACATAATCTTGTAATGGGCTTTTAGCCTCGGCCCATAACTCGATATTAGCCCAACAACTGAAAACAACAACTCCACAACGTGGATATGTATGATTGATTACGTTTTGCATAGTTTAGAGAAAGTTCAGAGATTACTTTTGTTGTAGAAACCCAAAACAAAAGGCTAATGATATATAGTCAAAATCTCATATGGTGTTGGGAAGGAGGATTGTAATCTCAAATGGTGTTGAAAAAATAATTTTTTTTTTTTGATCTGGCTCATATGTGGTTAAATATAATTAACACGCTAAATATAACGAGAAAAACACGCTAGCCCAGTGGTTCGCGCACCCGCGTGTGACACGCGACCGGGGTTCGAATCCTCCCCCGCGCGGTACAACTAGTACTACTGGTACAACTGGAGGGTTTTTTGGGAACAACTGGGACAACTGGGAGGAGCAACTAGTACAACTGGGAGGAGCAACTAGTACAACTGGGACAACTGGTACAACTGGGACAACTGGTATAACTGGTACAACTGGGACTACATGGTGTTTGTGACTTTTCCAACCCACCAACACCATGTAGATTAAATGAGCACCATCGAGATTACAACCCCCCTTCTTAACACCATATCAGAAATTGATTCAATGATAAATTGAATGTTGTTATAAAATAATTGGAATTTTATCATGACTATAAATATAAACAAAAAAGAAAAATTTATACCTGATGAAATCAGGATACTGAGAAAATAAGTAGAAGAGAGCGAGAAAGAATTTATCAGAGGTTATAATGTTATAAAAGTTGTGTTGAAACAACGAATCGCTACAACATCTTTTATAGAGAGAAAAAGGAAGAATCACCATATTAAATATTGATATTAGGATCCATAAGCATTATTTCATTTTGACAAATGAGTACGTCTATGTTTATATACATTCTGTACTCCTTGACTTTGTAACACTCCCCCTTGGTGACCAGTGTCACTATTGTCTTTTGCTTTACGTATTTGTTACCTCATTAAAAACATTTCTAGGAAAACCCAATAGGGAAAAACCATAGCTAGGTAAAAAGAGTACAACTACGCAAGCTCCCCCTTGAATGATCATGTGTCATCTTGTTAATCTCGTTGATGACGCATTCCAATGTTACGGCATGTTTCCTGAACGTAGTGGTAGGTAGGGACTTTGTGAAAAGATCTGCGGCATTATCGCATGACCGAACATATTTCACTTCAATCTCTTTATTCTTTTCAAGCTCTTGGATGTACGAGAAGAACTTCGGAGGGATATGTTTGGTTCTATCACTTTTAATGTATCCCTCCTTAGTTTGGGCGACACATGCTGCATTATCTTCATATATTATCGTTGGCTCCATGTTTTCGTCTAGTCCACTACATGACCGAATGTGTTTGCTTATTGACCTTAGCCACACGCATTCTCTACTTTCTTCATGGAGTGCGATTAGTTCAGCATGATTTGAGGATGTAGCTACAAGAATTTGCTTTTGGGAACGCCAAGATATTGCAGTGCCTCCGATCGCAAAAATCTATCATGTTTGTGATCTTGCTTTGTGCGGATCGGACAAATACCCTGCATCTGCAAACCAATTATTTGATCCTTTGAACTTCTAGGATAAAATAATCCTAAATCATTCGTCCCTTGGAGATAACGGAAGATGTCTTTAATTCCATTCCAATGTCTCCGCGTAGGGGACGAACTGAATCTTGCCAAAAGATTAACAGCAAA
The DNA here is from genome assembly GCA_963576765.1 of Draba incana. NCBI lineage: Eukaryota > Viridiplantae > Streptophyta > Magnoliopsida > Brassicales > Brassicaceae > Draba > Draba incana. The sequence goes on from OY755204.1 coordinate 45,955,960, forward strand.
TGATATATCGGGCCTTGTACAATTTGCAAGATACATTAGGGCTCCTATTGCACTTAGGTATGGTACTTCAGGACCGAGCACCTCTTCATTTTCTTCATGTGGTCGAAATGGATCATTTTCGACTTGGAGTGATCTAACGACCATAGGAGTACTCAAAGGAGTTGCCTTGCCCATATTAAATCGTTTTAGTACCCTTTTGGTATATGTGGATTGGTGCAAAAATATACCCTTTTAAGAATGCTCAATTTGAAGGTCAAGACAGTACTTTGTCTGTCCGAGATCTTTCATCTCAAATTCACCTTTTAGATAATTTGAGGCTTTTTAATATTTTCCCTTGAGTTCCTATTATGTTTAGATCATCAACATACACCGCGATAATTACAAATACGGATGTTGTTTTCTTGATGAAAACACATGGGCATAAAAGATCGTTTACGTATCCTTCTTTTGTTAAATGCTTACTGGGACGATTATACCACATACGTCCATATTGCTTTAACCCATATAATGATCTTTGCAATTTTATCGTACATAAGTCTTTGGGTTTGGAACTTAATCCAGCTGGCATTTTCAATCCATCTGGAATTCTCATATAGATATTGGTATCTAATGATCCATACAGATAAGTAGTTACAACATCCATTAGACGCATTTCTAAGTTTTCACTAGCTGTTAGACTCACCAGGAATCTAAATGTGATTGCATCCATAACAGGAGAATATGTTTCCTCATAATCAATCCCGGGTCTTTGAGAAAAACCTTGAGCCACAAGGCGAGCTTTGTACCTCGTAATTTCGTTATTCTCATTTCGTTTTCGAACAAAAACCCATTTATATCCGACTGGTCTTACATCTGCAGGTGTAAGTACAATAGGTCCGAAAATATTTCTTTTATTAAGCGAATCCAACTCAACTTGAATGGCATCTTTCCATTTAACTCAGTCATGTCTCCTTTTACATTCATGTACAGAATGTGGTTCTGGATCTTCATTTTCCTCATTTATGTCTTTCGATACAAGATATGAGAAAACGTCATCCTCAACAATTATCTCTTTTCGATTCCAAATCTTCCCATTATGAATGTAGTCAGTAGAAATTTCATGGTTCTCTTTAGTCTCATGATGTGGTACATCATCATTCGTTTCATGATTTGCTTCTTCCAAAATACTTTTAGTGATTTTGAGATCATTATGCTTTTCAGCTTCCTTTCGTTTTCTAGGATTTTTATCCTTAGAACCGACGGGTCTACCACGCTTTAAGCTTGTTCTAGACTCACGTGTACTATCTGCTTTGTTGTGCTCATTTGGGTTTTCAATGCGAGTAGGAACATTTGCAGCTGGAATATGTGATTTCGTCACTGTCTTAGTATCAGCAAAAACATCAGGTAACTAATTTGCTATACTTTGCAAATGCATAATTCACCGAACTTCAAGTTCAAACTGTTTTTTGGAGGATCAAGATGTAATAAAGATGGTACACTCCACTTTATATCCTTTCCTACTTGTTTGTTTTCTCCCCCTAGAACCGGGAATTCTTACTCATCTAAATGACAATCAGCAAACCTCGCTGTAAAAACATCACCAGTTTGAGGTTTTAAGTATCGTATAATAGATGGAAAATCATATCCAACATATATTCCTAACCTTCATTGTGGTCCCATCTTTGTACGTTGTGGTGGTGCTATAGGCACATGTACTGCACGACCAAAAATCCTTAGATGGAAATATTTGGTTCACGACCAAAAACTAGCTGTAGTGGGGAATACTTGTGATATGTACTTGGTCTTACTCGGATAAGTGCTTCAGCATGTTAAATAGCATGTCCCCATGCAGAGGTTGGGAGCTTTGATCTCATGATCAATGGTCTAGCAATTAATTGCAGACGCTTAATGAAAGATTCCGCCAAACCATTTTGTGTATGAACATGAGCTACATGATGTTCAACATCAATCTCCGTTACCATACAATAATCATTATGTTAAGGTCCCAAATAAGAACTACTCAATTTGATCAAGTACAAAAGCTAAAACATGAACACACATTCTTTTTAGGTAGTTAAGACTACCTTTTTTGTTGTTTTTCATTGATTTATATAAGCAAATACAAAGAGAACAAGTTGTTAGAATCACACACGATTCCACAACACTTTAGGGAATGGGAAATGGGGAGATTGATTCCTAAATAACAGGAGGACCAAGACTCTTATTTGACAACTGAAAATAAAAGCAGAAATAAACAAAAGAGAACGTGAACATTTACGGTTCAGAATCTTTGCCCGGTTTGATGTCTTGAGGTTTGGTACAATCTCCGGTTCAGTGGTTAATATGCACGCATCACACTAAATGCTTGAGGCGTGAATTCACCTGCGTTATCTAATATAACTCTCTTAATAGGGTAATAAGGAAACTGAGCTCTCAGATTGATAATTTGAGTAAGAAATCTCGCAAATGCTAAATTTCGAGACGATAGTAAACAAACATTTGACCATCTGCTGGATGCGTCAATTAACACCATAAAATAGTGGCAGGGTCCACATGGTGGATGTATTGGTCCACAAATATCGCCTTGAATTCGTTCAAGAAATTTTGGTGATTCTTTATCGATTTTTGATGGGGATGGTCTTATGATTCATTTTCCAAGAGAACATGCCACATATGTCTTTCTATTCATCGGATATATCTCTTGGATTTTCAGTGGGTGTCCATGTGAGTTCTCTATGATTTTTCGCATCATTGAAGTACCCGGATGACCAAGACGATCATGCCATATTGTGAAATCATTTGGATTTTGTTTAATCACTAGATGCGATTCGATTGCACTTATATGAGTATGGTGCAATCCTGAAGGAAGTTTTGGAAATTTTTCCAGGACAAGCCTTTTTCTGGATTTATCGGAAGTTATGTATATATACTTCTTTCCATTCTCAGTTGCGGACTGAGTATCATATCCTTGAAGATATATGTCATTAAAACTCAACAAATTTCTTTTAGATTTGGAGAAAACATGACATTTCTTACGGAAAACTTCGTTCCATTAGGCAACGTAAAGTTGGCCTGACGAGCTCCTTCAATCAAGTCTGCAGGACCTGATATTGTATTAAACGATAATTCTCGTTAGCTTTAAGTCAGAGAAATATTTCTTATGTTTCAAAATAGTGTGTGTTGTTTCACTATCTGGTATACAAATTTCTCGAACTATTTCCTTGCGTTTCGTTTCTTCCGTTTTTGTAAGCATGAAAAGATTAAATAATAGATAGTATATATCATTCATGAAGACAAAATATATAATAATTATACATTAATTTGTTGTGTTAAAACAACATTATTTTTCAAATAATCGAAAAACATAATATCATGCATGGCATAATTTGAGACTATTCAGTAGTCTTACTACAAGCATCTTAGTTATTTGCAAGGTCAGTCATTTTGGTATCATCCTCAAAGTCAGAAGAGTCGAGATGTGTTTCACCTTCAGGGTGTTCCAAAAGGTTCACTTCCTTTCCTTTGCCTTTAACGAATTCTTGGTATAACTTACAAAGATGCAGAGGAGTTCGACAGACTCGGGACCAATGTCCTTTGGAACCGCATCTAAAACAAATGCCTTCACGCTTTTGGGTGGTATTTGCTTTGACTTCCTTGCCTTTGGAGTTCTGTTCAGATCAAACCCATTTGAATGATCTCTGTCCATGTGGATTATAATATTTCCCGCGTCCGCGATTGAATCGACTACCACGACCCCGAAAACTTTGACTTCCTCTTTCTGGATATTTCACGTCTGATTTCTCTGGATTTTTGACACTCGTTGCATTCACTTCACAGATTGCACGAGTTGCTGCAGGCCGAGCATTATGGTTTTTGATGAGAAGCTCATTATTCTTCTCGGCTATCATGAGTGTCACAATCAGCTCCGAAAACCTTCGGTACCTGCAATTTCTATATTGTTTTGCAAGAACATACTGCTCCTTATGGAAAGTAAGGTAAGTTTTGTTAAGCATTTCTTCTTCGCTCACATGCTTACCACAATATTTCAACTGGTGCACAATTCATAACATAGCAGAATTATAATCTGCCACCTTATCAAAATTCATGAATCTCAAGTTTGCCCATTCGTCAAGGGCATGTGGGAGAGTTATTGTCCTCTGGCTGTCAAACCTTTCTTTTAGAGCTTTTCACAACTATACGTGATCTTTCACACTCTCATAGTTATGCGTAAGATTTTCATTAAGATGTTTCCTTAGGAAAATCATCCACCTAGCCTTTTCACTGGGAAGCGATTCGTTTCCCTCTCTTATGGTATCCAATATACCCTTTTCATCTAGATGAAGATCCACATTAGTGGTCCATGCCATGTAGTTTGTTCCAGTGATTTGGAGAGCTGGAATCTTGAGTTTCTCAACATTGGCCATCTTAATTCTAAAAGTAATATCGAAAAATATTATTAGAAAAGTTATATTATTTTAGAAACCGTATACATTAATCCTAACAACGATTACACAAAGCATTATTGCAATAAAAAGTAAACAAAAAATTATATGATATTCCTCGGGGATAAACTCTCCAACGAAGAGACCATAAACAGAAGAAAGAATTACACCGATAATAAAAATCAAAAACCAGCAAACTTTTTTCTTACAAAATGAAAACTAAACAAATTTTTTTTTCGTAAGAGGAGATGATTTAAAGAAGTGAAAAATATGAGTGTATTTATAGATTGAAAATCACTGTTCATAACTGTTAACTAGCCGTTTTAAAAGTAGAAAAATTTTTGAAAATTTTTCTTTGTTACCGTTGGAGGTAAAAATTAAAACAAAAATTAATCTGAAAAATATTAATAAATTTTCTATAAAATTTATCAGATTAAAATATTTAATTACAGATGACTGAACCTCCTTATATAGTAATCAGAATATAAATAAATTTTAACAATAAAATAATGGTGATAGAGTCAGCCATATCAACAATAAATAAAGTATGGTGACGGAGTCATCCATATTGGAATATTAAATAAATTATGGTGACAGAGTCATCCATATTTTAACGATAAATAAATGAGAAATTTTGAGTTATGCCACTCTTCCCATGCCACTTTTCAATTATGCCACTGTATTACAATCATGCCACTGTTTGAAAATAATTACCAGTGTGCCACTGTTCACTTAAATGAAAAAAAACCGATCTATTTTTCTCTCTCATCTCTCTCACGCTCATCTCCCTGATCCATTTTTTTTTCTCATCCAAATTTCATTTTTTCTATCACTGAATTCGATTCTCGTCATCTCTAATTTCACTATCTCTGATCTTTGTCGCTATTTCCGCTAGGAAGATTTGAGAAGGTGCTGTTGTTGACGAAGAACATAGGTCTCAAAGCAGATTCAAACACAAACGACTGTAAATTTTCGAGTTTGGGTTAACTATTATGCATTTAGGGTATAGATTTTGGGGGGGGGGGGGATGGGGGTAGGGTTTTGCCTTCACTTTATAAAACTTTTAAAAAAATCTTATAAAACTGTTAAAAAAAATTAAAAAGTTTTTAAAAGGTTTAGTAAAACTGTTAAAAAAACCTTATAAAACTATTTAAAAACCGTGTAAAACTCTTTATAAGATTTTGGTAAGGTTTTATAAGGTTTTTGTAAGGTTTTATAAGGTTTTTAAACAATTTTATAAGGTTTTTTTTACAGTTTTATGAAGCCTTATAAAAACCTTATAAATCTTTTAAAACCTTATAAACCTTTTAAAAACCTTATAAAACTTTACAAAAACTTTATAAATTATTAAACTGTTTAGTTTTTAAGGATATGTAAAAAAGTTTTATAAAACTGTTCAAAAACCTTATAAAAACGGGAAAACCCTAAAAATATCCAAAACCCAGATCTGACCCAGAAAATCACCAAAACCCAGATCTGACAAAAAAATCACAAAAACCCAGATGTGCACAAAAATCGAATCAAAAGCTCAAATTTGTAACCCAAATCGAATAAAAAGCTTAGATTCATAATCAAAATCCAATCAAAAACTTAAATTTGTAACCAAAATCGAATTTTAAAAAACGAAATTCATGGATGAAACCTGTTCTTTTTCTTCCTTCTTCGTCTTCTTCTTCGTCGTCGTCTTCTTCTTCTTCTTCTTCTTCTTCTTCTTCTTCTTCCTAGATCTAGCTTTGGAATCATACAAATATCGGATCCAGAAACTCAATCGAATGAATTCAAATCCTCGTTTCGATCTGAGAAATGTAATCGATCTACCATTAACGAGGAATCTACACAGATCGATGAATACAAAATGCTAAAAGCAGTGAAATCAATCCGCCATTAACGATTTGGATCTGGGCGTGAGAGAGATGAGAGATGTGAATTTTTTTTTTCATTAAGTCAGTGAACAGTGGCACGCTCTTAATGATTTGTGAACAGTGGCATATTTGATTAACTTTTGCCATGTGTGGCATATTTGCAATTGCCCCTAAATAAATGATGGTGATGAATTCATCCATATTATAACAATAAATAATAAAAGCAGTAAATAAATGATTAGGCGACAATCCGCCCACTATAGAGAAGAATAAGTATCCATGTAAAAATTAGAATTTTAGAGTGATCGTGCTGATAACGTGTTACCAATAATTAGAATTTAATCATGACTATAAATATAAATAAAGAAGAAAAATTTATACCCGGTGTAATCGGGATACTGAGAAAATACGTAGAAGAGAGATAACGTGTTATAAAATAATTAGAATTTTATCATGACTATATATATAAATAAAGAAGAATAATTTATACCCGGTGAAATCGGGATACTGAGAAAATAAGTAGAAGAGAGCGAGAGAGAATTTATCAGAAGTTATAATGTTATAAAAGTTGTGTCGAAACAACGAATCGCTACAACATCTTTTATAGAGAGAAAAAGGAAGAATCACTTTACTAAATATTGACATTGGGATCCATACGCATTTTTTTCTTTTGACAAATGAGTGCGTCTATGTTATAGACGTTCTGTACTCCTTGACTTTGTAACAAATGTCTTGTTTTAGGCTCAACGAGGTCTAATCATGTCTTTATATGTTAAAGTTGAAGTAAGTTAGAAAAATATTTTAATTTACTATTAAATTTGATAAACGCTGAATAACATTAAATACAAATCCTCTTTCTCTCAAGATTTATATACACAAAATTAAATACAAAAAGCTTTCCTTTAAAGAAGAGTGAGACGATATATAAAGAGGCAAGCTTTCAATTGGCATTGTACGGCACTCGCGTCTGTGGGATCCATGTGTTGCCACGTAAGAAGTTTCCCGGAGCGAACTCCTTCACATCTCTATCAGAAATCCGTCGAAGACCTCTCCACCTGACCCACTGGCCTTGACCCGAACCACGACCTCTGTTTCGATACTCAGAGTAGAACAATGTGTTGAGTGCAAACGTCTCATTCCATTTCAACCAACCTTCTGGGTCTATAACATCATCAATCTCTGTGTTCATTATAATCGTCCTCGAGTACTCCTTCCATGGTCGTCCCAAAAACGGCCTATTCCTGAATATATATATAGGTCCATTTCTGGCGGTCGAATCTCAGAAGAATCTTTTCGAAGAGGATCCAACGGTCGAATTACAGAAGAATCCGCATTTTTAGGAGGCTCTTCTTTAGAATCAGGCTGTCGATTCCTAAACTCCGGCGGTCGAATCTCGGTATCAGACTGCCGATTCTCAGAAGGACTCGAGTTTTTAGGAGCACTCTCGGAAAAATCCGATTTCTTAGGAGAGTTCTCGATCGAATTCATATTTTGAGGGGGGTTTTCCGAACCCAAAATGCCGAGTCTGCCCCTTCTTGACTGTTGGAGACATTCATAAGAAAAATTAAAAAGAAAACAAAAATATATAAACTCTATGAAAAGTGATCCAACTCTACTTAGTGTTGTAATTATTAAAATATTGAACCTATAGTACTAGTTTTGATAAAGTGTAACGAGTATGTACCGAAAGAAATGGAATGTGGAAAGCCTTTAATAAATTATCGAGATCCGATGCGATAGCTAATCCGTTGCTAGTTAGATGTTGCCCTTTCCTCATGACCCTCTCCATAACCGCAGCAGCTTCGCCATCGATCCCTTCAAATCCATCGATGCACGTCTGTTGGTATGTGATCGATCCACTGAGCCAAACCCGAAGATCCTCAACAAAGTCTGAAAATCTAGGGAACAAAAATCCCCTGAATTTATCCCTTGCTTTTTGAAGATCGTCAATAGCAGCATCCATAAGCTCCCGGCAAGTATTTAGCACGTCCCTTGTGCGCACATCCGCGTCCGCTCTGCCTTTTAAATCAATCATTACCCTGTCGACCCCACTCCGAATCGAGATAATTGCAATATCGAAAGCAGATCTTATCAAATTCCGCGGATCGGGTGACCTAACATTCGCTAGACTCTTGGCGCAATCGGATTTGTAATCGGTCGAGGAACATATCATATTCACTGCTGTGTTTCTTATCACCAGCTTGCTTTGACGATGAATCTTTGAGGTTTTCCGACTTGGGTTACTAGCATGGTCAGCCACCGCGCTAACAACTGTAACACCCGCATTTTTTTTTTTAAATAATTAAACATTAATAACTCAGGGTGAACAACGCGCGAAACATAAACAATAACAATCTCAGCAATTCTAATTAAACCAATTCAGGAAACCAAATCTAAACAATTCCAGAACATCACTAGCAACCTAACATGCTACTAAAACACAACAACATAAACAATTAAGACATCCTATCATCCCCCGTCCTCGCCTCGATTCCACGATCACATCTATACCTGCAACTCAAAGGAAACCGGGAGTTGCGTGAGTATTATCACAAATACTCAGTGGAGCGGTCATCCCGCAAAAAGGAAATACATAAAACAATTATCACAATTTCAACTATCTTATCAATTCTTATTCCGGTTAAGTAAAATTAACCAATTTCCAATTAATTACCATTAACCAATTTCCGGCTATCTGAATAACATAACCAATTCCCAATTAGAACAATTCCGGTTTAATAAAATTAACCAAACAAATTCAAACCAAACAGAACCAGGTGTCGATCGACACGCCACCATGGTGTCGATCGACACTCGACAAATCGAGAATCAACTTTTCTCAACGTGTCGATCGACACAACCTCTAGGCGTCGATCGACACGATACCAAAACGAGTATCATCTTTTTCCCAGCGTGTCGATCGACACAGCCTCTAGGCGTCGATCGACACGACACTCCAGAATCCAGAAACCGAGCCTATCCTCTCACGGCTCAGTCTCGGATCAACACAATTCAATACGGTTCTCAATCTTTACAATCAATCATCACGGAAAGCACATGAACACAGAGAACACAACATAATAAAACAAATTGTTCATTTTCTTTAGATTGAGTTATGAACTCATTGCTAGTATTATATGATCCTACAGGGTCACACACCTAAGCAAATTGGATTTACTTTATGTGGGAATAATCATTAATGTAATGATTTAAATGATGTGTATTTGATACACATTATTATCGTGTTTTAAATAGAGTGTCGATCGACACACATGAGTTGTGTCGATCGACACGGGCCTCTAACCGAAATAGTGATTTCGGTTTAAAGACTTAATTAATTCTGAATCGGTTCAAGATTAATTAGGTTTTCTCCAGGACCTATATAAAGGAGATATAGGTCACGACCTGGAGATAGAGTTTTAGAGAAAACCCTTTTGGCAGCCACTGAAACACAATTCCCTAAAAGATCCGATCTACCGGCACTAGCATCCCGGCAGATTCCAGTTTGTGTGAGTGTGGACCATCAGTAGAGGCACTGCGTTTGAAGTGCTCTAGATCTCGAATCCCTATTCCAATTCCGCTGCAAAACTCCAGGTATATTAGAGATCCGTTCTATCAGATTTATCGTTTACAAACCCTAGATCCTAGGAAAAAGAATTGTCACTAGGTTGATTAATAGAGATTAATCCGGTAAAACCTGAGTAAATTCCTACAGAAGAATCAGACGAAGATCAACCTCCTCGATGACAAGCCCGAACCTATACAGCTGCTGACGACGCTAGGGCCGATGGAGAAGGAGATCCCTCCATCACTGAGTTCTATAGAAGGGAGCAGGAGCGCAGAGCCCCCCAAAGCTCCCGCTATGAAGAGGTGGCTATGCTGAAAGCCCAGTTAGACCAGGTCATCTCTGACCTGAGAACTACCAAGTTGCAGATGTACCGAAGCAAGGGAAGGGCTCCTGGTGTCGCTTACGTGCTGGAGAAGGCACGAAACACCCCTTTTGATGAAAGCATCTCTGGGGCCAAAATCTCTGATCCAGGAAGAATCAAGCTTCCAAGCTATGAAGGAACCTCCGACCCCACAAATTATCTAATGGAGTTTGAGGTAGCCCTAGGAAGGGCAAATTTTAGGGAAACCGAGAAGGACACCGGCTACTGCAAGCTGTTCATGGAAAGCTTCAAGGGGCCGGCCCTCCAGTGGTTCTACAAGCTGGAGAAGAATTCGATCCACAACTTCCACCAACTTTCTGAGATGTTTGTGCAGCACTAACAAGCAAGGAGAGAGCGAAAGTTTGCGCTCTTTCATGACAAGGTTCAAGCATACCCTGTCAAAGATTGATGGAATCTTGCAATACGTCTGCGCTGAAAGCCTTGAGAGGAGCAATTAGGTGTCCATCTCCGTTCTGGCAAGAGCTCACCATCAATTTGCTTACGACGTTTCAAGAGGCTTTTCAGCGCGCAGCTGATTTTGCCCGAAGTGAAGAAGAACTCCGCACCAAGAGAGGTGGAAAGGCAAAGCAGACGAGTGAACCTTCTCAGGTTCCAACCCTAGCTACGCCAAGGAGAGGCAATCCCGCCTTCGTCCAATTTGAAGGGGGAGCAGTTGGAGCTCATAATTACCAAGTCGAGTTACCTGGCTATGGCAGAGGTCGAGGCCGCGGTCGAGGACGCAGCAGAGGAAGCTTTACATGGGTTAGAGACACCAGGGAGTACGACAAGAAGTTGTACTGTGAGTTCCACAAAGCAACTGGGCATTCGACTGCGAGGTGCCGCGAGTTGGGACGACAACTGGCTGCTAAGCTGGCTGAGGGCACTCTCAAAGGTAACATCAGCTTATCAGATTTTAAGCCAGAAGAAAAGGCTGAAGATGCTACCGAGGGTCAGACTGAGAATCCCAGGTGACAGCGTCGTGGAGACAACTCCGAGAGCGGTAACCCGCAGAACACCATCTGCATGATCATGGGAGAATCGCAATACTGTGCGGACAACGTAACTGCGTTCGAGGCTTACCAGAGGTGCGCCAAAGTCTGCGCCAACATCTCTACATCCCCAAGGGCGAAGCGTGCAGCGATCCCCTCACTTTTGATGAGGAGGATGTCGAAGGAATCGACCATCCGCATAACAATCCTTTGGTGGTCAACTTGACTATCTTCGATTTCAATGTCGCTCGAGTCCTCATCGACACTGGAAGCTCGGTGGACGTTGTCTTATAAGACACGCTCGAAAAGATGAAGAGCGACATGTCGCTCATTAGGGGGCAGCCAAAGCATATAACAAGCTTCTCAGGCAAGACAACCTTCATAATGGGAACTTCACGGTATCTGATCATCCCGCCATCTACAATGCGATCATGGGGAGGCCATGGCTCAGTCAGATGCGAGTTGTACCGTCAACTTACCACTTGTGCTTAAAGTTCCCAACCAGTGCCGCCGTGAAGACAATCTTTCGAAACCAAAAGGATTCTCGCATGTGTTTCTTAGCAGTACACAAGTTGCGCAATCGTGAAGAGAGTAAGGACTTGGACCAAGGAACTCATGAAGAAAAGAAGGACGATTCGACCTCGCAAGGGCCGCAGAAGAAGGCAAAAACCGATTCTAGTCAGGTCAAGGACTTGACTAACCTCTTATAGCAATTACAGATTGCAGACGGTCGTGCAGAAGAAGAGCGACCTACCTGCAAACCTGTAATCTCTGTGTGTATCAACGAGCAACACCAGAGAGATGCGTCGAGATCGGAGCTGCCCTTGACTAGGTGCTCAAAACAAAACTAGTGGCATTCCTGCAGAAGAACATCAACGCCTTTGCCTGGACCACTGAAGATATGCTTGGGATAGAGATCAGTGTCACAAGCCACGAGCTCAATGTTGATCCTACGTTTAAACCAGTCAAGCAAAAAAGAAGGAGTTGGGTCATGAATGAGCAAAGGCTGTTAATGACGAAGTCAAAAGGCTTCTGCGAATCGGGTCGATAACCGAAGTCAAGTATCTCGACTGGCTTGCCAACCCAGTCGTGGTCAAGAAGAAGAATGGAAAGTGGCGTGTCTGTGTCGACTTCATAAACCTTAATAAAGCCTGCCCGAAAGACAGCTTCCCCTTACCTCACATTGACCGCTTAGTGGAAGCAACAGCTGACAATAAGCTTCTTAGCTTCATGGACGCTTTTTCCGGCTACAATCAGATTCTGATGCACCCCGAAGACCGAGAGAAGACAGCTTTCATCACAAACCGAGGCATCTACTGCTACAAGGTAATGCCCTTTGGATTCAAGAACACCAGTGCAACATATCAGAGACAGGTAAACAAGATGTTCCAGGACCAGTTAGGAAAATCAATGGAGGTCTACATCGATGATATGCTCATTAAGTCACTCGAGGAAGATGACCACATCGGCCACCTAGAAGAATGCTTCAACCAACTGAACCTCTACAACATGAAGCTGAACCCACTGAAGTGTAGATTCGCTGTGACTTCTGGCGAATTCCTTGGGTACCTAGTCACTTGCAGGGGCATTGAGGCAAACCCAAAGCAAATCGACGCACTGATCCAGATGGCTTCACCAAGGAATAAGCATGAAGTACAAAGATTAACTGGGAGAGTGGCTGCACTCAATCGATTCATATCACGCTCCACCGATAAATGTCTTCCTTTCTACAACACGCTACGAGGAAACAAACAGTTTGAGTGGTCAGAAAAATGTGAAGACGCCTTTAGGCAGCTTAAGGAATATCTAGTAACGCCGCCCATCCTTGCTAAGCCAGTGACCAGAGAGCCCCTTTTCCTCTACATTGCTGTTTCGGAGACAGCAATCAGCGCTGTTCTTGTGCGGGAGGAGAGAGGCGAGCAGAAGCCTATCTTCTATGTGAGTAAGACGCTCACAGACGCTGAGACAAGATACCCCCAACTGGAGAAGCTGGCATTGTCCGTCCTCATGGCATCAAGAAAGCTAAGACCTTACTTTCAATCTCATTCGATTATTGTCCATAGTACTTTCCCGCTGCGTTCCGTTTTACATAGCCCAAGTCAATCTGGCAGGCTGGCTAAGTAGGCTGTTCAACTCAGCAAGTATGACATCGAGTATAGAGGGCGAACATGCAATAAGTCACAAGTACTAGCAGATTTCCTCATAGAACTCCCAGAAGACAATGACTCCAAGGAGGTACAGCCCGGGATTTGGCAGCTATACGTGGATGGATCATCCTCAAAGAATGGTTCTGGAGTTGGGATATGATTGGTATCGCCAACCGGAGAGGTCCTTGAGCAATCATTTTGACTCGGATTCAAAGCTTCTAACAATGAAGCATAATATGAGGCCCTCGTCGCCGACATGAGGCTCGCCCAAGGACTGCGGATTGAACACATTCACGCATTCTCTGATTCGCAGCTGATAACTAGTCAGTTCAGTGGCGAGTACATCGCAAAGGATGATCGCATGGAAGCTGATCTGAAGATAGTGAAGAACCTTGCTTCTTTATTCCAAGAGTTCACACTTACGAGGATTCCCAGAGGCGAGAATATGAACGCTGACACTTTGGCCAACCTTGCCTCCGCCACAACTACGCCAGACGATCCGGCTTTGAAGCGAATCATTCCAGTCGAGTTCATTGAAATCCCCAACATTCTAGAAGATGTGACACTCGCCATCTCAACACGTTCTCAAACAGCAAAACAAGCAAGCACCCTTGCTGAGGCAGCTAACGAAGATGTAGAAATGACAGAAGCTCCCGAGGTCCCAGACGCTGACATGCACGACGCCGATGGCACTGTCAATAACACCCCCGTCGCTGATATTTCTGCGACCGGCAGCTCTCATCATCCTGAAGCAATCCCAATGAACAAAGACGCTGAAGAACCAGAGTACGGTTGCGACAAGTTATGGATGAATGAGATACGAGAGTACATTGCTGATGGAAAGTTGCCCAGTAGCAAGTGGGCAGCCCGCAAGTTGCAGAAGCAAGCTGCTCGTTATGTCCTATTTGATGGTAACCTCTTCAGATGGGGATTCTCCGATCTTATGCTTACATGTGTGGAAGGAGAAGAAGCAAAACAAATAATGGAAGAAGTCCACAGTGGGTCTTGCGGCAATCATTCAGGAGGTAAAGCGCTTGCGATCAAAATCAAGAGACATGGTCACTTCTGGCCTACAATAGTAGGCGATTGCATGAAGTTGTCAGCCAAGTGCGAGAAGTGCCAGCGACACGCTCCAAAGATCCATCAACCAACAGAGATGCTCTCTTCTGTCACTTCGCCTTACCATTCATGAGATGGGCTATGGACATTGTTGGACCATTGCACCCATCAAAGCAGAAGCGGTTCTTACTTGTTTTAACAGACTACTTCTCGAAGTAAGTGGAAGCTGAAGCCTATGTTAACATCAAGGATGTCCAAGTGGAAATCTTTGTTTGGAGGAACATCATATGTCGTCACGGAGTTCTATTCGAGATCGTTACAGACAACGGTTCGCAGTTCATATCTAATCAGTTCGAGACATTCTGTGCAAAATGGAATATCCGCCTTAGCAAGTCCACGCCGTGCTACCCTCAGGGCAATGGTCAAGCAGAGGCTATTAACAAGACAATCCTTGATGGCCTTAAGAAGCGTTTAGAGGCAAAAAGGGTCGCTGGGCCGACGAGCTAGAGGGAGTTTTGTGGTTCCACCCACCACTCCCCGCCGAGCAACAGGTGAAACTCCTTTCGCCCTTGTCTATGGAATTGAATGCGTCATCCCATTTGAAATCTGCTCGCCTGGAGTACGACGTCAGCTCTTACCTAGCAACGAACCAATAAACCAGTCCATGCTGCTTGATGCATTGGACTTCCTCGATGAGCAAAGCGACCAAGCACTTGTCAGGATTACCAACTATCACATTGCAGCCTCACGGTATTACAACTCCAAAGTTAGAGAACGACATTTCTGCGCGGGTGACTTGGTCCTGCGCGAGGTGTTCTAGAACACAACAGAGCCAAGCGTAGGCAAGCTAGGAACCAACTGGGAAGGACCATACAGGATCACAATAGTTATTCGTCCTGGCGTCTACGAACTCACCACCATGACCGACACTTCCATCCTCCACTCTTGAAGTGCCAAGCACTTGAATAAGTACTATCCATAGTCTTTCTTCACCAATGAACTATGAGGCGACTTGATCCCTGCAAAGGGTACGTAGGCAGCTTGTCTTCAGATAGGTTCAGTTGCCCCCTCCGTCAAACCGGGGGGGATTCCGCGCTTCATAAGCTTTATCTGCGAACGAGCTCCACTGGTCTCCTCCGCCTTCAGGGGGCGGAGGGGGGGGGGGGGGGAGTGAGTGTTTTCCAAGCCTTGTCTCCGGACGAGCTCCATTGATCCCCTCCGCCTTCGGGGGGAGAGTGAGTGTTTTCCAAGCCTTGTCTCCGGACGAGCTCCATTGATCTCCTCCGCCTTCGGGGGGGGGGGGGGGGGGGAGAGTGAGTGTTTTCCATTAAGCCTTGTCTCCGGATGAGCTCCATTAATCTCCTCCGCCTTTGGGGGGGGGGGGGGAGTGAGTGTTTTCAAAGCCTTATTTACAGACAAGCTCAATCTCTCTAGACGATTTCAGTTCCCTCCTTCGTCTCGAAGGGGGGGAGTGGGGTACCCGTACTCTACTCCTCGACTACATCATCACCAGAAACTTCAAACACTTGGTACAAACCTCATCACGAGAACAGCTACATCCTTTATGGATCTCTCAAAGCTTCAACCAAGTAGAGTCGTTCCGCATTCATTGCTGCTGGCCACAGTAATGATGAGGGAATACGAACACAATGACATCCAGGATCGGATCCAAAGAGCGCTATATAAATATTAGTGTTCAGTATTGGGGCGGACGAACCCAACTGATCACTCAGAAACCCAACAAAAGTCGTTGGTAAAATGCAGGTGCTAATGATTTTGTTCGGCATGTACCCTAAACAAGTCATTCAGAAACCCAGGATGCACGCTGGTAAAACCTAAGGTGAACTTATTCTCAGACAGACGTGTCTAGAATAGTAGAACCAACACACAAAGCCCAACGGCAGTATGGGCAAAAGCATGGCAAAAACACATAACAGCCTAAAGCGCTCCTAAGTATAAGAAGACATCTAAAAGCGAGTACATAAGTCCAAAACCAGCAAGGTTCATCATAAGACACAAAAGCTAAAGAGTGATCCCGCATTCGCCACAACGCAAGGACCCAAAATGTTAGTAAGGAACCAAGCCATCCAATACTACAACAAAAAATCATCAAATCTGACAAAGGTCTTAGAAGCGAAAATCATAAAAGCACTAAAATAAACTAAGTCATGAACAGACAAAGGTGGTCACTCCTCGTCCTCATCGACCACACCATCATCCTCTCCACACCATCATCCTCTGAGATCTCTAAAGCTTGCCTCACGCCAGAGATAAGCTCGTCAAATACGTCACGAGCATCATAGATCGGGATCTTCCTCTCAACCAAGAACCTCTCTGCGGCATCCAAAGTCGGTCCATCAGGCTCGCAGAGACGTTCGATAAACTCCTGGTTCGCATCAATCTCAGCAAGGTCCAGCATGTTGTCCTTCGCTGCTCCCCCAATCCTATCAAGCAACTTGGTGACCTGTTTGGCCTGGATAGCAGAGCTACGAGCCGCCTCATCCTTGGCCTTAGCGACGGCCTCTCCAATCTTGGCGTCCCTGAGACCCTCAACATCCAAGAGCTTACTCCTGAGCAAAACAATCTCCTCCTTGTCCTTCACATGCCTCAAAGACGCCCTCGACAGTTTGCCACTCAACTCGTCCGAGTTCTTCTTCACCAAAGCAACATCATTCTCAAGAGCTCGGTTCCTCTCAGCAAGCTCGACGTTGGTCTTCTTGGCCTCGCTGAGCTCACTGTCACGAGAGCGAGAGTCCTATTCAAAGTAAAAGGCCATGTGGTCCAGCTGAGTGGAAAGCTGCATACAGAGAAAAACAAAATGATCGGTATTAGAGCCAAAAGAAGCTAATTAACAGTAACAAGCACAAGGAAGGAAAGAAATCAAACCTCAGAAACTTTGGCTTTCGCCAGCGCAAAATCCCTCCCGCTAGAACCGGGAGTCAGAGAGGACAAAGCTGCAATAAAGGCAGGAGAGGAGCCCGTCTTCTATCGCTTCGGAGGTGCCCCATCGGAAGTACTTCTCACCTTGCCCTCTGACGTCAGGGCTCTCTTCCGCGACTGATCACGCCGCATCGCAATCTCGTCAGGGGTAAGGTCAAGAGCATGAGAACTCTGGATCGCTGCAGCAAGAGTCTTTGGCACTATAGTCGACGGAGCCCGAGTCTGCGAGCACACCTTCGCTGAGACCGCGGCGCTCGCCGAAACCC
The DNA here is from genome assembly GCA_963576765.1 of Draba incana. Taxonomy (NCBI): domain Eukaryota; kingdom Viridiplantae; phylum Streptophyta; class Magnoliopsida; order Brassicales; family Brassicaceae; genus Draba; species Draba incana. The sequence goes on from OY755204.1 coordinate 45,973,573, forward strand.
TAGGGGCAGCCTGTCCGAGAACCTTCCCTGGGAAAATCCTGGTGGAAAGCACCTTCCTGATGCTCTGATGAGTAAAAGACTTCACCTAGTCACCGTCCCCAGAGGCAAGAACACCGTGGATGGCCACTGCGTCGTTCCGGATGACTGTCTGAGATGCTGGCTTCACTGCAAAGAGAAACAATTTAGAACTCAATACACGAAGCGTGAATACACTACAAATAAAAAAAATGATGTAGTTTAGAATTACCTCTCTTCTCCCAGCTTGTCCTGTCAAGGGAGATGCAATCCGCCTCAACAGACTTCTCCGAAATTTTGACGAAGAAGAATCGGTCCTCAAAGCGGTCGTCCTTGCTCAGGAACCCATCAATGAGCACGCGACCCTGAACCGGAGCGACTAGATACCTAAGCTCTCCTGTGCGGCCGCGAGGCCTGAAGTCCACCAGACAGGACAGCTGCTCAGTGCTAACCTCCGCGTTACACTCCCTACTCAGCACGTAGATGCCGATGATATGTCTTAACCCCCTGGGGTTGATCTGTGCAAGGGAAACACCATTGACCTCTAAGAAACGAAGAAGAAAACCAGGTACCAGAAACCACAGCAAACAGTGCTCGATGAAATTCTCGTACAAGGTGAAGTACCCCGGAGGCGGAGCCTCAGCTTGCTGAGTGTGATCGAGAACAACCAGCCTGATCTCGTCTGAAATCTCACACCTCTCTCGGAGAAGCTGTAGCGACTCCTCGTCAGAAAGAGTGGATCCTGGAGGATCCGGACGCGCCTTCTTCTTCTTGACCACCGCAGGACGGTCAACCTCATCACCATCTTCATCATCGGAGGGAAGTGACCTGAAGGTGGAGGAAAAGTCTGACGACAGAGCGGCATCAGCTGTACCAGCCGGTAGCCCCGGGACCTCATCGTTAAGGGGGAAGGAGATTCCGATTCCCCCATTACGGGACATCAAGTCCTCGTCACCGCTAGGCCTCCTCTCCTCCTCGACCTCCGCTAAGTCATCAAAACCATCCTCATCACCCTCGTCGGATGCACTAAGACAAAGCCGTGGAACAGTAAGCTTGCTACGGAACCGAACCCCGGCACCAGCGTTCTCATGACACATCCTTAGAAACGACAGTTTTATTGATTGCTTGAACTAGTTTTTGATGAGGAAAATACTTATTCGCAAAGGGATTTGGTTTAGGGTTTTGCGAACAATTGAACCTGAATTTATTGCTTGTTTAGATTTATAGGATTAGCAACGACAATTGGTTTTTGATATATTAGGATTTTGGCCTCTTTTACTTATTGTTTATTATTGTTTTTCGAGTCTTTCTAGTTCTTTTTGTGTCTTTCTCAGGTTTTAGGAGGCTCTGGAGCATGGATTGAGTCATTGGGGGTCATTGGAGCAATTGAGCGGAAAATGGAGCAATGACCGGTCCAGCTAAAGTTGGACAGATTCTGTGTCCCCAAAAGATCACCTTGGACGCTCGACCAAATCGACTTGGATGGAGATGAAACTTCACATAGAGATAGGCTTTTGAGTTAGCTTTCCAGAACATTTAGAATTATAGCATTTGGAGTTGAAGTGTGCAAGTTATTCAAGTTTTACTGAAGGTATGTCATTCTGCCTGATTGAGGACCGACCAATCCACTTTCGGACCGACCAATCCATGTGGACCGACCAATCCAGAACTGGACCGACCGGTCCAGCACTCACACACTTGAAGATTTTGTCTCTGGAAACTGGACCGACCAATCCGGTCCAGTTCCAGACCGACCAATCCGGTCCCCAGATCCTATTTTAACCTACTTTTTTATATAAATAAGTGGTAGCCACCTCTGGAAACCACATCCTGAAACACTTTCTTTTACACGTTACTTTTGAAACCTCTTTGGAGAGACTCTTTTCTATTGTTCTACTTTGCTTTTGGATTGCTTGTAACTTTTGGAGAATCATTCCACATCATCTATTGAGAAGAATTATAATCCCTATTTTCTTTTATATTATGAATTATCTTGCTTGCATTGCTGCATTTGATTCAACCATGTTTGAGTAGTCCTTTAGCTAGATTAGGGGATTTCAATGGTGATTTAGGATTGATTAGGGACTGAGCCAAATAGGATAGATTATCATGTCTTCATCAATTGGAAATCGTAATGCTTAGGCTAGCGTGGCCGCCTAGTCTATGATTTTAGGATTTAACTTATTCACGACAGTGCTCTAGGTTGCTAGATAAACCATTGGTGAGCAATTGGTGTGCAACCAACGACAGTTGATTGTTGCCATCGATTGTGAACAAATTGAACCCATTCGATAATGCTTGTCAACATCTCTGAATTCAAACGACAGTTTAGGCATTTAGGTTGTAAGACAAAGATATTGATGCATCACGACAGTGGGGCAATATTACATTTATGTTTGAGTTCTAGACCGAATTGCATTAGTTCCTGAATAGTAGCTCAGTCCTTAGTTCGAAATCACTGGCGAATGACCTTGATCTAGTGCTTGTCTCTTATTGATTTTCTTATCGTTTAATTTGTTGTCTCGTTCATTGTTTCATTACAATCAAAAACCCATATTTTATCTTAGCTTTAATTTAAAATCTATAATTTCAAAGTGTAACCTTGGTCTCTATGGATTCGATACCCTTTATACTACTGCGATTGTCTGTGCACTTGCAGCTTTATTTTGGGTTTAAAACTTTTCACGTATCAGTTTTCTAGGATTAAGACATAGAAAATATTCGCAGTGACAGCTGGTTTGTTTTACTTTCGTGTTCATGTTCAGGAACTGCTCTTTATAATCCTAATAACTGATTTACTTGCAATTCTAATTCACGGTAGAGTTCTCTATGCCTACTTTCATCTTAATTGATTTTAAACCGTTTTAATTGCTTTAATTTACTGCTTTCATATTATTTCACCTAGCATAATCTGAATTTATTAATCTGCTGTGTATTTCTAGACTCCATGTGGATTCGATCCCAAAGTACTATTATGATCTCTTAATTTGAGAGAGTTTAGCTCTAGGGTAAATTTGAGCCATATCAAATTTTGGCGCCGTTGCCGGGGAGTCAATTGCCATTAGATTTTTATTACTAGGATTTTGTCTATGTCTTTTTATTTCTTGTTTTTATTTTTGTTTCATTTTGTTTTTGTTTTCGTTTTTCTCTCTCTGTTTTGCGTTTCAGGTATATGCGAAATCGCAATACCAGGAGCATCAAAGACAAGGAACTAGTGGAACTCGGACTTGAAGATCTTGCACGTTTGGAACGAACCAACAGAAAAGCAATGACAGAAGCTAAGACGATGGTTGCGCAAATTATTCTGTTCCAAAGAGAGGATGGTTTCTTCGACAGAGAAGGAAACATATATAATGAGGATGGACAGAGGCTAGATGATGCTGGAAAGTGATCGTTGATGAGGTTGAACAGCAACGAGCTCGCAAGGAAGTAGAAGCCAGAATTGCTCATGAAGAGCGGCTTTGTGTCGAGCGACACAGATAGGACGTCGCTCGACAAGAACAAAATCTGCAGCTCGCTCGACATGCAGAGGAGATCGCTCGACGCGATGGAATGCTTGGTGTCGAGCGACAGGATGCTGGTGTCGTTCGACACCATGCGCAGAACCGTACCCTCACCGATTTTAATCGTCCGGAGCACTTTTACGCCAATCGAGCCGCAATTCGACCTCCTGCCTTCCAGCGCAATGACTTTGAGCTGAAACTAGCCAACTTCTCCTTTTGTGGCTCAAGACCCGTTCTGTGCTCTTCTTCATGAGCATCCAATCGATCATATCGAGTGATTTGAAGATCTCGCATCGAGCATCAAGGCTAACAGATTCTCTGAGGATTATCTGTTTTGCAAGCTATTTCCGTACTCACTGCATGGGGAAGCCAAACGTTGGCTTAGGAGGCTTCCTCCAGGCTTGCTAACTACATGGGAAGACACAAAAAATGCTTTCCTAAGCAATTTCTTCGATGATACGAAGTCTGAGGACCTGCGATATAGGATCATTACCTTCAAGCAAGGAGATCAAGAGGCGTTCAAGGCTGCATGGCAGAGATTTAAGGGTTATCAGAGGGACTGTCCGCATCATGGGTTCAATGAGATCCAATTAATAAGTATCTTCTTCAGAGGGATTGCTGTACCGTATGCTGTAAGCTTGGATGCTGCAAGTAAAGGAGACTTCAACACCAACTCGCCAGAAGCTACATTGAGGTTGATTGAAAATCTCACCAAGAACTTGGATTTCGAAAGGAGTAAGTCCGGACAGAGCAATAATCAGCTTGCTGAGGTGACAAAGAAACTTGATTCGATGCATAGTCTTCTAGCAGGGAAGAAGTCGGTTCACTTTGCACAAAAGGTTAAAACTGCAGCAGAGTATGTGAACTACCTAACCAGACCGGATTTAAGAAGTATGGCGGATACTCTTATCAAAAGCCCTTCCAGAACGGCTACACGAGAGATTATGGTTCATCTTCTTATCAGAAGCCTCCTCCTCTGCCTGCGACCAGTAAAATGGAATCCATGATGGAGCACCTCCTAGAGGGATAGCAAAAGATGGTTGTAGATTGGAATGGGAAGTTCGATTCGTTGTACACTGATTTAAACGAAAAGATCAAAGCTCTGAGTACTCATGTCAGGAAGCTGGACATTCAAGTAGCTCAAATTGCAGAATCGGTAAAGCAGCAAGAGGGTTTTCTTCCTGCCAAGACTGATACGAACCCAAGACAAGCTTGCAATGCCATTCTGGTGAAGGAAGATGATTATTTTAAAGAGTTTGATGCAATTTTCAGAGCTCCAGAGTCAGTGTCGATCGACACTGTGGATGAGTGTCGATCAACACGTGAAGATATTTATGTATCTGAAATCGAGACTAGTGTGTCGAGCGACAGGGAGCATTGTGTCGCTCGACACGACGAAATCAGCAGAGTCGATCGACTGACTTCTAACGTCGCTTGACACGCAGTGCACGCTGAACCAAATATTCCGAAAGCTTCTCCAACTGTCGAAGGAACTGTTCATAAGCCAAAGCTGCCTTTTTCCAGAGCAAGGAGGAGCAAACAAAAGGTTGAAGAAGCTATTTGCAAGAGAATGATTGAGAAGATCATCATAGAGATGCCTCTTGTGGATGCCATCAAGCTTTCTCCTGCGATTCGAAGATACGTCAAGAGAATGGTTGCGAATGGAGTCAGTCCTGAGGTAGGAGCACTGCTGACAAGAGATCTCCAAGCGATTCTCATGAGCACAACTCCGATCTCCAAGAAGAAGAATAAGGAGATAGTGGTTTCTGCTGAAGTTTGTGCAATGATCCAGAGTAGGATTCCTGTGAAGCTACCTGATCAAGGAAGCTTCGTTCTTAATTGTTCGATCTCTGAAGAGAGCTTTTCTCACTCCCTCTGCGATACAGGGTCCGATATTAACTTGATGCCACTCTCCGTTGCTGCGAGGCTTGGATTGATGGACTTCGGTTGGGGTTGATATTCACCCCCTCAGCATTAACGTCTAAAGATAAACCGATAGGAGAGATGGCCCTCTGGACTCTTGACAAAGGCGGCCTAACGAAACTTAAATCTTCCTGCGGAGCGGAGCATATGGCAGTGGAACGGACTTAGGCGAAGCAGAGAGAGACCGGGCCAGCGCTGACTGTGTGCTTGCTACCCCACCGAGCACGCGGATTAGGAATGTTTAGCCGACCTAGGAAACTATATATATGTCATTGTAAAAACCCTAAAAGGGATCCGATTTTCACACACATAAACTTTGTACTCAACTCTTTCATAGCAATAACAGCAGCTTTTTCTCAATCTCCTGCAATCCCTAGTTTACATAGAAACCTCTAAATTCCCATCACGAATCCTTACAAGTTTAATTGTGTTGGTTTCGACCCCCACAATTTGGTGCCGAATAAGGGGACCTAGAGAGTTTCTGACGCACAAGAGCTAGGGTTTCGCAACACCAACAAAGATGTCAAGCAATAGCGGAAGCAGCGAAGGATCCTCGTCTCACAGAAACGATGAAGGAAGAGAAAACTCCGTGGAGAACACCGCACCTCATGCCACTAACAGCCCTGCGGGTCTCGCGGAGATCAAGCAGATGCTCGGCACTCTCATGAAGAAAGCTGAGGATCAGGAGAGGAACCTGGAGGCCACGACGAACAAGCTGCAAGCGCTCCAGAGAAGGAAGCGCAAGAGATCCCGTGTCCGACCAACGCGCCTCAGCTTTGCTACACCCCAAACCAGTCGAAGGGGTCGACACGCGGAGCCGCCTCAGACCAATCGTACAGCTCCAGAGGACTTGCCTCCGCCACCGCCTCTTCATGAATCTGATGCAACCCCTGAGCGTGTGGTGAGGAGTCAGACGAGGATCAGCCCTCTCGAAGGCGTGCCCGAGTCAACCCGGAGGTTGACCACGCTGCGGCTGCCGCAGAAGGAGATGCGATCATAGCAGAACTTCACAGGAGGGAGCGAGAGCATAGGGCTCCGCAGGGCTCCCGAGATGAAGGAGTCACAGCACTAAAGACCCAGCTGGATCAAGTCGTCTCTGATCTTCGGACTACCAAGATGCAGATGTACCGCAGCACAGGAAGGGCTCCTGGGGTTGCCTACGTGTTGGTGAAGGCACGCAACACCCCTTTCGCCAAAAACATCTAGGGGACCAGAATCTCCGATCCGGGACGAATCAGACTCCCGAGCTACGAAGGGACCTCCGATCCTGCCGATCATCTAATGGAGTTCAAAGTAGCCCTAGGAAGGGCAAATTTCAGAGAAGCCGAGAGAGACGTCGGCTACTGCAAGCTATTCGTAGAGAGTCTCAAGGGACCTGCACTCCAGTGGTTCTACAAATTGGAGAAAAACTCCATTCATAACTTCCACAAGCTCTCCGAGATGTTTGTGCAGCACTACAACATCTTCGCCGAGCGAAAGATCTACGACGAAGAGCTGTGGACCACCAAGCAAGAAGAAAACGAAAGCTTACGGTCTTTCATGACCAGGTTCAAGCACACTCTGTCAAAGGTAGATGGAATAAGCAACACGGCCGCTTTGGAGGCTTTAAGAGGAGCGGTTAAGTGCCCGTCTCCGTTTTGGCAAGAGCTTACTATCAATCCGCCAACGACAATCCAAGACGCTCTTCACCGTGCAGCTGACTTCGCCCAAAGCGAAGAAGAGCTCCGTGCCAAGAGGGGTGGGAAGACCAAGCAGGCGAGCGAGCCCTCTCTGGTTCCGACCCCAGCTGCAGCAAAGAAAGGCTATCCTGCCTTTGTCCAATACAAAGGAGGGGCAGGTGGGTCTCATAATTACCTGATTGACTCACCTGAATATGGCAGAGGTCGCGGCCGCGGTCGTAGACGCGGCGGAGGAATTCTCACGTGGGTTAGAAACCCGAACGAGTACGACGAAAAGTTGTACTACGAGTTCCACAAAGCGACTGGGCACTCAACTGCAAGGTGCCGTGAATTGGGAGGCAGCTGGCGGCAAGGCTGGCCAAGGGCACCCTTAAAGGCAACATCAGCCTATCAGACTTCAAACCGGAGGAGAAGATTCAAGATGCTACTGAGGCGCAGATGGAGAATCCCAGACGACAACGCCGTGGAGAAAATCCCGAGAGCGGGAACCCCCAAGGCATAATCAACATGATCATGGGAGGATTGCAGTATTGCGGTGACAACGTGACTAAGATCGAGGCCTACCAGAGGCGCGCCGAGGTCTGCGCCAACATCTCTGCATGCCTAAGGACGAAGCGTGCTAGTGACCCTATCACCTTTGGTGAAGGGGATTATGAAGGCATTGACCACCCGCATAACGACTTGCTGGTAATCAACTTGACCGTCTATGATTTCAATGTGGCTCGAGTCCTCATCGACATTGGAAGCTCGGTGGACGTTATCTTCAGAGAAACACTCGAGAAGATGAAAATTGACCTGTCACTCATCACGGGGCAGCCAAAGCATGTAACGGGCTTCTCTGGTGAGACGACGTGGACAAGGGGAATGATTCGCCTTCCAGTTCAAGCCGGAGGTTTCAATAAGATGGTCAACTTCGCAGTGTCCGATCATCCCGCCGTCTATAACCTAATCATGGGAATACCATGGCTCAGTCAGATGCGAGCTGTACCATCAACGTACCACTTGTGTCTGAAGTTTCCAACCAGTAGCGGCGTACAGACAATCTTTGGCAACCAGAAGGATTCGCGCATGTGCTTCTTAGCAGAGCACAATTTACGCAGTCGCAAAGAGAACAAGGACTCCAACGCGGTAGCTCACGAAGAGAATAAGGGCGATTCAACCTCACAAGGGCCGCAGAAGAAAGCAAGGATTGACTCCGGTCAGTCCAAGGACCTGACTAATCTCTTATAGGAGCCTTCCCAGCCCAAAGGGAGTTTCTTGGTCCCCACCGCACCACTCCCACCTTATCACTATCTCTAGTCTTCTCCACCATCGTAGATCGGGATCTTCCTCTCAATGAGGAGCTGCTCCGCTGCATCCAAGGTCGCTCCATCAGACTCGTGGAGACGCTTGATAAGCTCCAGACTAGCGTCGATCTCAGCAAGGTCCAGCATGTTGTCCTTCGCTGTCCCCTCAATCCTAGCAAGCAACCTTGCAACCTGTCTGGTCCGGCTAGCAAAGCTACGATCCGCCTCATCCTTGGCCCTAGAAACGGCCTCCTCGATCTTGGCGTCCCTGAGACCCTCAGTCTCCGACAGCTTGCTCCTAAGCAAAGCGATCTCCTCCTTATCCTTCGCATGCCTCGAAGACGCCTTCGACAGCTTCCCGCTCAACTCATCTGACCTCTTCTTCGCAGAGGCGACGTCATCCTCAAGAACTTGGATCTTCTCAGCAAGCTCAGCGTTGGCCCTCCTGGCCTCGCTAAGCTCATGGTCATGAGAGCAAGAATCCTCCTCAGAGCAGAAGGTCATTTGATCCAGCTGAGTGGAGAGCTACATACACAAAGGAAAATCAAAGGAACGCTATCAAGACCAAGATAAAGTAAAGTAACATTAGCAAATGCAAAGGAAAGAAAGAGATCGAACCTCAGCAACTGTGGAGTTGGCATTTATTTTCTTTGATGGTAGACCTCAGAAAGAAAGAGATCGAACCTCAGCAACAAGGGCCCGTCCGCCAGAACCAGGAGTTGGGGAGTGCGGTACCGCAACGCCATGATCAGTCGAATCGCTAGCAAACGCCGGAGAGGAGCCTGCCTTCTGTCGCTTATGAGGTGCACCATCGGGAGTACCTCCCGCCTTACCCTCCGACCTAAGGGCTCTCTTCCGCGACTGCTCACGCCGCCTAGCAATCTCATCAGAGGTGAGATCTGAAGCACGAGAATGCTGAGCTGGCGCAGCAAGAGTCTTAGGTGTTGTGGTCGTCGGAGCACGCATCTGCGAGCCTGCCCTCGCTGAGACCGCGATGCTCGCCTACATCGCCTTGGCCTTCTCTGCTCGCTGAAAAGCAAAGACCTTAGGAGCACCTCGTCCAAGGACCTTCCCTGTGAAGATCCTGGTGGAAAGCGCCTTCTGAATCCTCTGACGAGTGAAAGATTTCACCCAATCACCGTCTCCAGAGGCAAGAACGCTGTGGATGGCCACTGCGTCACTCCGGCTGATCGTCTGAGAGGCTGGTCTCACTGCAAAAACAAAGCAACACAAAAATTAGTACACAAGACATGAATACTATACAAAAGAAAAATTTTCTAAGTATAGACTTACCTCTCTTCCCCCAACTCGTCCTGACAAGGGGGATACAGTCTGCCTCAATGGTCTTCTCCGAGATCTTGACGAAGAAGAATCGACACTCAAAAAGATCGTCCTTGCTCGGGAATCCGTCAATGAGCGTGCGAGCCAGACCCAGAGAAACAAGATATCTAAGTTCGTCTGCGCGGCCCTTAGGCCTGAACTCCAGGAGGCTGGTCAGCTGCTCGGTGCTAATCTCTGCATTGCACTCCCTGCTAAGCACATAGATACCAATGACGTGCCTCAACCCCCTGGGGTTGATCTGAGCAAGAGAGATACCATTCGCATCTAAGAAGCGAAGGAGAAAGCCTGGTACCAGAAACCACAACAAGCAATGCTCGATGAAGTTCTCGTACACGGTGAAGTACCCCGGGGGCGGAGCATCAGCTCGCTGTGTGCGATCAGGAACAACCAACACGATCTCATCTGAAATCTCGCACTTCTCCCGGAGAAGCTGCAATGACTCCTCGTCGCAAAGAGTGGAGCCCGGAGGGTCCGGTCGCGCCTTCTTCTTCCTAACCACTATAGGACAATCAACCTCATCTCCATCCTCAGCATCGGAAGGAAGTGACCTAAAGGAAGAAGAAGGATCTGACAAAGCGGCGTCGGCTGCTCCATCCGGGAGCCCCGGATCCTCATTGTTAAGGGAGAAGGAGAGTCCAACTCCCCTATCACGGGCCATCGAATCATCATCACCGCTAGGCCCCCTCGCATCCTCAATATCCGCTAAGTCATCGAAAACACAATCATCACTCTCATCGAACCCGCCGAGACTAACTCGCGGAATAGTGACCTTAGTACGGAGACGAACTCCGGTGCCGATACTCTCGCGGGATGCCAAGGATGGCGTCATAGTCTTATCCCCGATTCGGCTCGACGAAGTGACCGCGAGATCGATTCGGTCTAACGATGCGACCACGTGATCGATTGGAGGGACCACGTGATCGGTCGGAGAGACCGCGCGGTCAGACAGAGTTGCGACCGCACGATCGGTCAAAAGTGCGTCCGCGAGCTCGGATCAGTTTGGCGATGCTACCGTGGGCTCGGATTGGTTCGGCGATGCGATCGCGCGGTCGGATTGATTCGGTGATGTGACCGCGGGCCCGGTTTGGTGTGATGGTGCGAGGACGGGTTCAGATCGATGCAACGTTGCGACCACGCGGTCGGATTGGTGAGACGACGCGAGCGCAGGATCCTTCCCACTCGTACGCCCGACTACGGAATCGGTCCGATGCAACGACGCGACGGAATCATCGGCTTGACATGATGACGCTGCCGGTTCACCGCGGTTGACCGAACCAAGCTCTAGTTTCTCTATAACAACAATTTCACCTATACACAAGTCAACAAAATATATCACAAGTCATAAATCTTCACTCTTCATCAAAGAACACACCTCAAGAACAAGATCTATCCCTAACAAGCTTCAATGGGGAATCTCCAAAAGACTATGCAAATCCAAGGCTAATTCCATCAACAATCAAAGCTTAGAAATCAATAGCAACCAAGGATTCAAGGATTCTCCTAAGCAATCCATAAACCAACATAGCAAAGTTTGGTTCTCCATGAACAAGCTTAGATCTATAAGCTTGAATTTTCAAAGAAGCTATGGGGATTTAAGAGATGGCTTGAGAAAGGAGTAATTAAACTTACTAAGGAAGAAAGAGTAAGAGATAGTGACATGAGCTCGCGATTAGCGGTGGTGCGAACCGGAGGTCGGTGACGGCTTGTGGTCGGTGGCGGCAAAAAGGAGGAGAAGAAGAAGAAAAAAAAATTTGGAGGAAAGAGAAAGGAAAGGAAGAAGGAGAAGGTAAAAAAAAAAATTAAAAAATCAAAACCTTATCCTCTCTTTTTCTCTCACCAAGCGGGGCCCGACTCCATTCAAAATAACACAACACTCTTCCCTCCGGAAATCGCTTGGCTACTACTCGGAAACATCATTGACATTAGCAATCGCAACGCGGAGTCTTAAAATCTCCATAGGAAATGCGGAGTCTTAAAATCTCCATAGGAAATGCGGAGTCTTAAAATCTTCGAGAGAGAAAGAAAAAGTCTCGTCTGCAGAAAACGCAGCGGCTTCAGCAAAGGAAGCATGAAGTCTTAAAATCTTCATAACGTTTACGGAGTCTTAAAACCTCTTGCGAAAAGGTCACTCTCTACTACTGTAGGATAGACAAGCGCCTTGACTTCGAACGTTAACACTGATATTCAACACATCTTTTAACTCGGCATTATTAGTTCTAATACTACCGAGCTGGGGGGCTAACTGTTGGGGTTGATATTCACCCCCTCAGCATTAACGTCTAAAGACAAACCGATAGGAGAGATAGCCCTTCGGACTCTTGGCAAAGGCGGCCTAACGGAACCTAAATCTTCCTGCGGAGCGGAGCATATGGCAGTGGAACGGACTTAGGCGAAGCAGAGAGAGATCGGGCCAGCGCTGACCGTGTGCTCGCTACCCCGCCGACCGCGTGCTCGGTGTTAAGGCCGACCGCATGCTCGGTGATGAGGCCGACCGCATGCTCGGCATTGAGGTCGACCGCGTGGTCGGCGTTGGTGGGCCGATCGCATGGTCGGCGATAAGGCTGACCACGTGCTCGGCGTTGGTGGGCCGATCGCATGATCGGTGACGAGACCGACCGCATGCTCGGCCCCGAGGCCGACCGCGTACTCGGCGTTGAAGGGGCGATCACACGTTTGCATCTTCGAGTCCAAGACAGTCTTCAGCCCAATGGTTTGGTGATAGCCCGGTCCGAACGGGAAACCCATGTTTAGCCGACCTAGGAAACTATATATATGTCATTGTAAAAACCCTAAAAGGGATCCGATTTTCACACACAGAAACTTTGTACTCAACTCTTTCATAGCAATAACAACAGTTTTTTCTCAATCTATTGCAATCCCTAGTTTACATAGAAACCTCTAAATTCCCCTCACAAATCCTTACAAGTTTAATTGTGTTGGTTTCGACCCCCACAACTTCAAGAAGACTAAAATGTCTCTTATCCTAGCAGATCATTCTAGGAGATTCCCAAAAGGGGTTCTAAAGGATGTGCCAATCAGCATTCAAGACTGCATTATTCCAACAGACTTTGTCGTTTAGGAATACGATAAAGAACCTCAAGATCCTTTGCTTCTGGGATGATCTTTCTTAGCCACAACAGGAGCGACTATTGACTGTAGAGGAGGAAAGATCAAGCTTGACCTTGGTGATGTTGTCATGGAATTCGACATGGACAATACAAGAAGACCCACCATAGAGGGTCAAGCTTTTTCTGTGGATACTTTAGAGGATGAAGAGCATATCAAGGAGCTTTCAAAGGACTTCCCTACCGCCATCGTCGAAGACTTAGCCGTTCCAGAAATGTCTCCTGAGATACCTCTTGAAGAGCCCATGTATGAACCCATTGTACTTAATTCCATCTCTTCTACATTCATTAAAGTTGAAAAAGCTGTTACGCGCTTACGCAAGCATCGAGTTTCTCGAAAGCTTGGTTTTTCCGATGAATTTGCAGAAAAGAGAAAAGAAGAGGTGAAGCCTAAGAGGACTTCAAAGCCGTTTGCAAAAATGCGAATCATTGTTCCTCAAGAGCTTAAGGATCAAGGAGAAGCTGTTATCCAGAAGATGATGGAGAGCACAATGAGGCTTTTCTCTGGGATTATTTCTGATAAGTCTAAGAGAGCTACAATGAAGGCTCGATCGAAGCATGCTGCTACGAGTTCCATTCAGGATAAAGGAAGTACAGTACTTCCTAAAGAACCACCATAGTCCTGAGTTCCAAAACAGTCCAGCTAAGGACTTAAAACAAGCGCTCAGTGGGAGGCAACCCACTTGTAAGTTTACTAAATTTTGCGTTTTACTTTTTGCATTCCTTTTCAATTTTACGTTTCGTTTTGTTTTTGGTTTTGATTTTCAGGGAATTGAACGAGAAAATGCAAGTGAGAATGCGCTTCAGACTAGAGTGTCGAGCGACGGAGATACAAGTATCGCTCGACACGAAGGAATGAGTCTGTGTCCAATGACGTTGAACATCAGTCGCTCGATGTGACACATTAAAGGGTGTCGATCGACACAATGGTCGTGTCGCTCGACACGACCCCCAGGTTTTACTTCTCACTTGAATTTTCATTTGTTTCATTTCCTATTTGTTTTGTTTTGCCAATCTCGGATTTAATAACATTGGGACAGTGTTGTTTAAGTCTGGGGGAGGTAGTTGCTGATGTTGTGTTTTGTTTTGGTGTTTTTGAGTTAAATTTAAAAATTTTCGGGTCGAAGCTCCCTTTCCACTTGCTTTGAACAACACTCAAGGACCATTATCGATGCAAGTTGGTTGGTTTTACTGAGGTGCGTAACTGGAAGTAGATCGGTTTAACGGAGCGAGTTCATACTTCTGGAGAACGCCAGAAAGACGTTGCAGACCCCGCCTTTAATCAACTCTAAATCTCTTGTCAAGGGCGTTGGAAATCGCAAGACTTGATTCAGCTTCCAAACACTTGAAAGCGAGGACGGACCGCTCTTGAAACTTCTTCCCAAATGACGAAAAAATGCAAGGATCTAAAAAAAAAAGTCTACAGAAAAGTGCAAGTTCGAAAATCAGAAAAATCATGAAGAAAAAGTTCAAAAATGGGCAATGCATCTCTATGATATCCTTAATTGGATACAGTTTCAGATGGAAGAGAGAGGGTGAAACGCAGGAAAGTGTTAAAGGAAGTGAAAGAATCTAGAAGGCCCAGTGATTGATATTCCCTCGATAAGACCGCACCTAATTAAACTAAAGGGGTTTGCGACTGAAAGTATGAGATTCTCTAAGGGGTTTGGATTCAATCTGGAGGACTGCTACGCTTCTAGGGAAACATCAAAGTATCACCGGATTAGCTTTGCAAAGGTATGTGGTTCCTAAAGGGGTGAGTATACTGTTTTGCTTAAGGACAAGCAAAAAGCTAAGTCTGGAGGAGTTGATATATCTTGGTTTTTACTGGTTTTCAACCATGATATAAGTCCGTGTTTTAGAGTTTTTTTGGTGTTTTTGAGTGTTTTGGTGTTAATCTTAGGTACAAAGGCGTTTTGGACTCAATTGGTGTTTACTAGAATATTTTGGAGCATAAAGGAATGAGCAGTCAAAGTGGCAAGTTCGGATTGAAGATTTTAGAACTGTGTCGAGCGACAGAGAGAACTGTGTCGCTCGACACCACCATTTTACAAGCGTCGAGCGACAGGATTATGTGTAACGCCCGACACGACATCGGACCAGTCAAGATTTCGAGTTTCAGATGATTTCCTTTTTGCGTCAGAAAACCCAGATGTTTGCAATTGGGCCCATGACGGTTTTGTAACCTTATAAATATGTATTTTCAGCCATTGTTTAGGCTTATGCTTTCTTTTATTGAATTACTTAGAATTTCTCTGAATAAAATCATGTTTTCTTCTTTGATCATGTCTGAGTAGTTCTCTTGTTAGGTTTAGGGTTTTCAAAAGTGCTTGATGAATTGTTAGTTCTGATCTGATTATTAGGATAAAATCATTATAATGTTCTTCATCTTAACTTGTTCTTACTGCTGATTTTAGCCTCGCGAACTGAAATCTGATCTAGGTTAATTAATAGAAACGACAGTTTTATTGATTGCTTGAACTAGTTTTTGATGAGGAAAATACTTATTCGCAAAGGGATTTGGTTAAGGGTTTTGTGAACAATTGAACCTGAATTTATTGCTTGTTTAAATTTATAGGATTCGCAACGACAGTTGGTTTTCTAGGATTTAGACATAGAAAATATTCGCAGTGACAGCTAGTTTATTTTACTTTCGTGTTCATGTTTAGGAACTGCTCTTTATAATCCTAATAACTGATTTACTTGCAATTTTGATTCACTGTAGAATTCTCTGTGCCTAGCTTTCCTCTTAATTGATTTAAAACCGTTTTAATTGCTTTAATTTACTGCTTTCATAATATTTCACCTAGCATAATCTGAATTTATTAATCCACTGTGTATTTTTAGACTCCCTGTGGATTCGATCCCAAAGTACTATTATGATCTATTAATTTGAGAGAGTTAGCTCTAGGGTAAATTTGAGCCATATCAACCACCATTTTACTTTTTCTCTGTAAAACACCCTGAAGCCAAGAATAGTGTTTCTTTGCCTTAGTTTTACTCTCAAGACCAATAATGATAGTCGTTACCTCTGCATCCTCTGCATAGAAAGCTTAAATATCTTGTAAAAGATCACATTGTAGCACTGTCATAGCCATGTGTAATACCTCTGACCCTTCAACTCTTGATAAAGCATCAGCTACCACATTGTCCTTGCCTTATCTATACTGAATCTCATAGTCGAATTCCAATAATTTAGGCAACCATTGTTGCTGTATTAGAGTGTTCAAACACTGTTTCAGTAAGTACTTTAAACTTCTTTAGTCAGTTTTGATCACAAAGTGGTGAGGCAGCAGATAGTGATGCTCTTTTGTACTGCAAACACAACCGCCAATAACTCTTTTTCATATATAGAGAGGGTGAGTTGCGTACCCTTAAGGTGCCTACTGATATAAGCCAGAGGATGGCTGTCCTATAGTAATGCGGCTCCAATTCATTGGCCACACGCATCTGTCACAACCACAAAAGGTTTGTCAAAGAGAGGCAGAGACTAAGACTGGTGCATCACAAAGGGCTTGTTTCAAAGTATCAAAAGCTAGTTGAGCCTCTTCATTCCAGCCAAAGGCATCCTTCTTAGTCAAGACAGTCAATGGCCGAGCTATAACTCCAAAGTTCTTCACAAACCTTCGGTAGTACCCAGCCAACCCCAAGAATCCTCTTAAGTGTTTCAAAGTAGTAGGAACTGGCCACTCTCTAACATCACTTATCTTATTAGGAATAGTAGAAATCCCTGAAGCCGCAATATAGTGGCCCAAATATTCCACTTTATCTGTAGCAAAGGCACATTTGCTCCATTTAGCAAACAACTGTGGTGTCTCATGAGCTCAAAGATTTGCTTCAAATGAACCAGGTGTAACTCCATAGAAGAACTGTAGACGAGTATATCATCAAAGAAAATAAGCACAAATTTCCTGAGAAATGCTTTGAAGACCCAGTTCATTAAACCTTGAAAAGTGGCAGGTACATTGGTCAAGCCGAAAGGCATGACCAAATACTCAAAGTGACCACTGTGAATTTTGAATGATGTCTTGTGTATGTCTCATGGATCCATCCTCACCTGATGGTAGCCAGCTCTGAGGTCAATCTTAGAATAAACCACTGAGCCTCCCAGTTCATCCATGAGATCTTCTATCAAAGGAATAGGGAATTTGTCCTTGATTGTCATTCCATTGAGTTTCCTGTAATCTACACATAATCTCCACAACCCATCCTTCTTTTTGACCAACACCACTGGAGAAGCATAAGGACTTAAACTGTTCTGAATAGCTCCATGAGTTAAGAGTTCCTCCACTATTTTATCTACCTCATTCTTCTGATGTATAGCATAACGATACAGATGTTGGTTCACTAGGTTAGACCCCTCCAACAACGGAATTTTGTGGTTAAAGTTTGCTCGGAGGGGAGGAAGAGTCTTTGGTTCCTCAAAGATGTCATGATACTCATGTATAACACCCTCAACTTCGGCGGAGAAATCAGGTTCCAGCAGTTGTGCAGAATATAACATCATCTGATTCGCATCACTGGTCTCCTAAAGACTAACCAAGGCTAGTTGGGCTCCTTCTTCCATGAGTTTATTGAACTTGATAGCCTTGACTTCCCATACCGAGCCTTGTTTGATTCCATGGAGTACACTTTCTGTTGATTATAGACAAAGCGCATCTCAAGTTTCTTGAAATCCCGTGTAATGGGTCTCAACTTCTCCAACCATTGTATGCCCAAAACTACATCACAGCTCCCAAGTGGAAGCACAATAAGGCTGTCACATATCCTCTAATTATACCCATAACTTCTGTATGTGAACATTTTACCCTCTTTCTTCTATTTGCTATATCACAAACCAATCATCAAAACCCTAGATTCATCTTGTGAAACCAATCAAAACCCCAAAATTAACGATCCAAAGATGGCAAATTGAAATCCCAAGATCCCAAATTATGAAAACCCAACCAAATTAGGAGACAAACTAACATCATATGATCTTCATGATGAATGATTTGATGAAGAAATCGGGCTCACGTTGTGTTGAATTGAAGAAACAAGCGAAGAAAGAAATGGACTTTGAGAAAGGAGTCGACTTTATCCTAGACGATGAACAAAACCTCTATGTTTTCTTCAAAGAAATCGTCGATCAAAACCCTAATCAAAGAAATCATTGATCTCTTACTCAATACTGTTTCGAAAGAGAGAGAGAGAGAGAGAGAGAGAGAGAGAGAGAGAGAGAGAGAGAGAGAGAGAGAGAGAGAGAGATTGCAAGAATGTTGAGAGGGAGAGAGAGGTTTCAAATTTCAACGACAAAAACAGATCTACGATACGACGCTGTTTTGGTTTTAAAAACAAATAAAAAAACATAATTTTCGTTTAAGCATCAATCGATCTCGAGACCCCTCAAAGCCAATTTGAAGTTCTTAGGCCATGTTCAATGCAGATTTCACGGGATCTTATGTGGTGTTCTTATAATATAAAATTATTAAAACACACACTCTCTCTTCCTTTTAATCAACTCTAAACTTTCTCTTTCATCTTTTTACTCAACTTTTATTAATTTTATATTTAAATACTCTCTTTTCCTTTTAAACACACTCTCCAAAAGATCCAATATTAGATCCCTCTCTCTCCCTTTTAAACACTCTCTCTTCCTTTTACTCAACTTTTATTAATTTTATATTTAAACACACACTCAATATACCCCACAAAAACACTCTCTTTCTTCCTTTTACAACCATTTTAATAATTTTATATTATAAGAACACCCCACAAGATCCCAAAATGTCACCATTGAACATGCTCTTATACCTTTACGCCATTGTATCTTTTTGTTAAATATACGAAAAAATTTATATATAACATTTCCAAATAAAACGTAAACCCTAACCTAAACATGAACTAACGAAGATTTATAATCAAATATACTATATTGACCAAATTCATGTGTTGCATAGAAAGAATAATATACGTTACAAAAAAAAAAATCCATGTGTCTTGTAAATTAAATGAAAAAATGTTAACTCGTCAAAAATAGTCGAAATTCACTCTTATTGGTTTAGATAACAACATTATTGTAGCCTTATTTTTTTAAAATTTTGTCACAACTTTTTCATTGGCATTTTTTTGATGTAACTACTCTACGTCGAACAAAAAATGGTAGAAAATGATTCTATGACGAAGATACAAATCCTGGCTACAATTATTTGGTGGCAAAGTGTAACGTTGGAACGACTGGCTCCAAGTGATCGAGATGGACTTGAACTGAGCTAAGACATATTGGGTTAACGGAAAAGAAAAAATTAACTAGACTAAACAGATTTTTTGGACTATGATCGGACACGACGGTTATCACGGGAGCTTGTCTGTTTCGGATCGACGTTTATGCCGGAACTGTTAGATCCACGGGAAAGACATTAAGGTAATTTATTCTAAGAATTGTGCTGAAAACGGTTATTGAACCAAAAATATATTCTGGGATTAAATGAAAAGGCGCGGGAACGGTTATTGATTATCTTTTATTTATTTTCTACTATGCCTTGAAATCATGATTACTCCATCTTTGTTGTTGTATAGGGGAATTCATCTCATCGTTCTGTCATCTTCATTGACTATTGCCGCTATATATAACCATCACTCTACCAACCATGATTTCAGTGCGAAATACATATTATATAACTTACATAAATTTTCTTTCATGTTTCTTCCTCCAATTAGGTTTGCTCTTTTCTCCATCTATCCAGTCTTTCTATTTTCCCATTTTTTTAGCTGATGTATAATGTATATGAATCATGATTGTTCCATTCTTACATGAACTGTATTCGAAGCATAAAAATTAAAGTAAGATACACCGTTTTTTTTTGTCGGCAAGATATACCGTTTACTTAGTTAATTTGAATATTTGTGGGTATATTTGGATATAAACACTAGTAGAATTTTTAGAGTTTCCTCTTTCGGTTTTTTTTTTAATTATTTCGGATATTTGAAATAATTACGAGTACTTGGAGTAAAAAAATCTGGAAGAAAACAGAATCCGAGAAGAAATTGGGAATGAACCGACACGGACATAACAGAAACCGACCTAAATCTGGAATGACCTGAACCAAACCAGACCGAACCAAATATAAATAAATAATTATGAACCTTGTGTCTCTCGAGATGCGTTCAATGTTGAAGAGACATCGCTCGAGTGTTGTGACATTGAAATTGCTACCACACGCTGTTGTAGAGCTCACCCTCCAGAGGCTTCCCGTGAAGTCTCTGCTCAAGTTCAAGGCTGTATCCAAGCAATGAAAATCCACAATCGATTCAAAACGTTTCCAAGAAAGACAATTTATCCGTCGAAGGCAATCACGAGATCCCGACGTCTTTTTCATGTCCTTGGATGACACTGATAGTGGTCTTGGGAGGAGGGCGAGAATTATGTTGGGGTCTTCCATATTCTTTACGCTCAAGCTCCCTTTTCCGACCGGCATGGTTTGCTTTGGTACTTGTGATGGTTTGATATGCTTGTACCAACTCGGTCTCTCCATAACGACGAATCTCGTGGCGAATCCCGCCCCTAAGTGTCACCGTACTTTTCCTTTTTCCCGGCTTCAGCACCTCCTCGTCGGGATGAGGGTTAATAAAAGAATGGTTAGCCCCACAACTTCTACGCTAGGATTCGGTAAAGACAAATTCAGGGGAACCTACAAGCCGGTTTGGTTATATAACTCATCCGAATACGGACTAGACAATGCTACCACTTGTGAGGTTTTCGATTTTACCACTAACGCTTGGAGGTATGTTCTCCCTTCTTCCCCTTATCGGATTCTTGATTACCAGAAGCCCGTGTATTTCGACGGGTCGCTTCATTGGTTAACCGAGTGTGAAGAACGTACCAAGGCGTTGTCTTTCGATCTTCACACAGAGACTTTTCAGGTCTTATGTGAAGCTCCCTTTGCCCATGTACGCACTCCTCGCAATGTCATCAAGTGCATCCTCGATAACCGCTTGTGCGTATCCCAGAGAAACTGGCCAACACAAGTCATATGGTCCTTGTTTGATTCTTCAGTTGGTAACAAGACATGGTTGCATAGATCTCACCAAGACTATTTCTTGGTTCGGGGATGATTCAGATTCCGAATCCGCCCACTTTCCAGTAGCGGTTCTGGGGAATAATAAGCTATTGCTTCATGGTCGTGTATACGACCAAGCGCTGGTAATACATGATCTCATTACCAAATCTTATGATTTACTCTTCAAGCCTACCACATTTGGCTGTTCTAGTTTTTATTTCGAAAGCTTATTGTCTGTTTGAACGAAATCATTTATTTCCCTTTAGTCCCCCACCATTGTAATTTCTGCCTTTTTATAAGACCATGATTTGTAGAACGAAGTAATTTATCTTTAGCTCTGTACTATTTACTTTGTTTGTAGTGTTCGTTTACTCTTATATTTTTCGATTTATTTTGCAATGAACACTTTATTCGCAATGATGTTGAACACGTTTGTATTGATTCTGAACACTCTATGTGTAAAGAACAATGCATTGAAGTTACAATTTTCTTACATATGAATTTTGAGTCATTGTATGGTTGCTCCTTTTTCAAGTTAAATGAAGATCAATTTAGCGTTATAATTTTCATCCATGTACTATGGATTTTTGTATGAGATAATTACTCAAATGACTTCCAAAAGTTGATTAATTACTCAAATGACTCTCCAAAGATGGGGAAGTAGGAAAAGTCTTTTAAACCTTGAAGTAATTTTATAATTACAGAAATGCCATTACAAAAAAAAATTAGGGTTTCAAAAAAAAACACAAAACCAAAAATCTCTTTCCTCTTTTCTCTTCACGTGACTTCTCTCCTCTTCGAAACCGCGACTTCTCCGGCGACCGCGACTTCTCCGGCGATCTTCCTCGTCTTCTCCGGCGGCTCCAACGGTAAGTTTCCGGATTCTCTTAACTTCTCTTTTCTTCCTTTCTCTTTTCTTCCATTTGTCTTGTTCGATTTACGGGTGTGTTCGTGTTCGATTTCCGGGTTTGTTCGTGTTTGATTTCTGGGTTTGTTCATGTTCTTGTGCACTTTTAGAAAGTTTCGGTGCATTCTACAACATGTAATTGACAATTCCGGTTTCTTTTCGGTGGTAGAGAGAGTTTTGTAAAAATCTTTGATGGTATATTTATTTTTCTTTGATGGTAGATTTATTTTTCTTTGACGGTAGATTTGTTTTTCTTTGATGGTAGATTTGTTCTTGTTCGATTTCCGGGTTTATTGGTGTTCAATTTTCGGATTTGTTCTTGTTCTTGTGCACTTTTAGAAAGTTTCGGTGCATTCTACAACATGTAATTGACAATTCCGGTTTCGTTTCGGTGGTAGAGAGAGTTTTGTAAAAATCTTTGGTGGTAGATTTATTTTTCTTTGATGGTAGATTTGTTTTTCTTTGATGGTAGATTTATTTTTCTTTGATGGTAGATTTATTTTTCTTTGATGGCAGATTTATTTTCCTTTGATTCCGGTGACGCCGCGAAGACAAAAACATGCTCCGACGACCGATTCCGGCGGTAATTGCCGGAGAAGATGAAGCAAAAAAGACAAAACCCGGTAATTACAGTAACATGTAATTACAATTCCGTCTTCATGTTCTTGATGGTAGGTTTCGATTCGATTTATGGGTTCTTGTTCTTGATGGTAGATTTATTTTTCTTTGATAGTAGATTTATTCTCTGTCAATGGTATGGTATTTTTTCTTTGATGGTAGATTTATTTTTCTTTGATGGTAGATTTATTCTCTGTTCAATGGTATGGTAGATTTATTTTTCTTTGATGGTAGATTTATTTTTTTTTGATGGCAGATTTATTTTCCTTTGATTCCGGTGACGCCGCAAAGACAAAAGCGAGCTTCGACGACCGATTCCGGCGGTAATTGCCGGAGAAGATAAAGCAAAAAGACAAAACCCGGTAATTACAATAACATGTAATTACAATTCCGTCTTCATGTTCTTGATGGTAGGTTTCGATTCGATTTATGGGTTCTTGTTCTCGATGGTAGATTTATTTTTCTTTGATGGTAGATTTATTCTCTGTCAATGGTATGGTAGTTTTTCTTTGATGGTAGATTTATTTTTCTTTGATGGTAGATTTATTCTCTGTTCAATGGTATGGTAGATTTATTTTTCTTTGATGGTAGATTTATTTTTCTTTGATGGTAGATTTATTTTTCTTTGATGGTAGATTTATTCTGGTGGACATGGAGGCTTCAGAGGTGGTGGCGAAAGAGACGGAGGTCGTGAATCTGTCTTGTCATGGTAGATTTATTGTTCTGTAATGGTAGATTTTTTTTTTTTCAATGGTATGATAGATTTTTTTTTCTTTGATGGTAGATTTATTATAGTTTGATGGTAGATTTGTTTTCCTTTGCTGGTAGATTTATTCTATGTTCAATGTAATGAATTGACATAATTTATATACTCTAAAAATTTGCTCTCTATATAATTTGTTTCCAAATATCTTTAACATCATTAAAACAGAAAACAAGTTAAAATTAAAAACAAAAAAGACATATATAATAATAATACACATATTTAAGCTTCACTAATGGTGCGATTATGATCATATTGACGATAATTAGAACACTCATATTCTTTCTTAGGCTGATACCGCTCCATCTCAGTCTCCAATGCACCTTTTATCCAAAGAAACTAAGTCATATAATAAGTTTACCACCACAGTGTTATTTGAATAACTTAAGTCAGAGAACAAGTCTACCACAATATTGTTGTTTGAAGAACCTAGGTCAGATAACAAGTCTACCATAACTTTGTTGTTTGAATAACCTAAGTTAGATAACAAGTCTACCACTACATTGTTGTTTAAAGAACCTAAGTTAGATAACAAGTCTACCACAACTATATGACAAACTTCGTCGTATAATAAGTCTACCAAAACTATATGACAAGCTTCGTCGGATAATAAGTCTACCATAACTATATGACTAGCTTCGTTGGATAACAAGTCTACCACAACTATATGACAAGCTTCGTCGGATAATAAGTTTACCATCATAATAAACAAGCTAATAAATCTACCGTAACGTTAAAAAAAAACAAATATATCATCCGAAAAACAAATCTACCGTAACGTTGAAAAAGAAAACAAATCTACCATAACAACTATGTAATAAGTCTACCATAACAAGTCAAATAACAATCGTCGGATAATAAGTCTACCATCACAATCAACAAATCTACCGCAACGTTTAAAAAGTAAACAAATCTACCATCCGAAAAACAAATCTACCATCCGAAAAACAAATCTACCGTAACATTAGAAAAGAAAACAAATCTACCGCTGGTTTTAGTACGGTGTGTCTAGTAAACTGAGAAAAGATTGTATAAGTCTACCGTCAAATACAATAAATCTACCACTCAAAACAACTCTACCACCATTATAACAAATCTACCACTATAATCAACTATAATAAATCTACCACTACATCAACAAGTCTACCGATCACGAAATTAAATCTACCACGCCAAATTAACTCTACCATCAAAGAAAATAAATCTACCATTCTACGGAAATAAATCTACCAATCACCTAATAAGTCTACTGCTCCAAAATAAATCTACCATTGAAAACAATAAATCTACCATTCGGAAATAAATCTACCACTAAGTGGATACAATAAGTCTACCGCTCGTAAAATAATCTACCGTTCAAAAAATAAGTCTACCGTTCAAAAAAATAAGTCTACCGTTCAAAAAATAAGTCTACCGTTCATAAATAAATCTACCGTAACGGAACGGTAGACTTATTTTTTTAGACGGGAACTTTTCCCGGCTAAAATTTCAGATTCATTAATGGCAGTCTCGTAAATACGTTTTTTGTTATCAAAGAAATAGGGGTAAAACGGTCTGAAATTCCAAAAAACGTAATTAAAACTTTTGAGAGTCATTTTAGTCACTTCCCAACTTTTGAAAGTTATTCTAGTAAACTTCCCTTTTTGTATAGATTTAAAAATTGTGCTTTTTGATTTATGTGTGTTCAGAGACATACAAATGACTTGACTGTTGAAAGCAAAGAATTGGAATTACTTTTGCAAATGATGGAGCATTTACTTCATTTGCATTATGGTGAGTCTCTTTAATCACAAACAATTGGTTTTCTAGTGAAAACTACTAGTTTGAAACAGAGAAACAAATGCTTTCTATATTAGAATTAAAGTTGGCCGTTTTGGAGCATCGCTCGACCGCTCATAAGAAATGTTAATTTTTAAAAAAAAAATTGATTGTGCCATAGATTAACACTTTATGTGGAAACAAAACAAAGATGTCAAAACAATTAACCACATAAATAAAAGATTAGAAAAACCAATTACATCAAAGATCGATTCAAATTCTTTTTCACATTTAAAAAAATTAGATTTACCATTTTAATAAGCTCAAATTCAGTATTCAAATATTATTTCATACATCACATTTGATTCATACATATATATTCGATTTTAGTTCTCATCGACGCTGTTTATGCTTCTATTCCGACCGATAACACGTATTAGTAGACCACTTATAAACATACGGTGTTTTTAATGATAAACTGGTTTGTCCGGTTTCCAGAGTGGCGATCTTGTTCTTGTGCGTGGACGCCATCAACAACGGAGAAACAAATGCTTTTTTTATATTACAATTAAAGTTGGAGCCGTATTAGAATTAAAGCCCTCAACATTTCGTCAAATGTTACGTCCCGTGGTCGACGGATACAAGAAGCTCAACTTTATCTACATCACAAAACCACAATTAACCAATAAAACATACATGCAATAGTTAATGAAATTGTCAATTATTATAGAATAGAAAATATTATATTACTTTACTAACCGGACCACGAGCCGGTCCATTCTCGATTGGATCAAACATGTTAAGCTGAGGAATGATTTCTTTGTTCGGGTCAGTGATACTTCACGTTGCTTAATCCCAGGCTACATATATATTAGATGTATGTCACATAAAAACAAATTAATTTTTTTTTAATACGATGTCCTTGATCCAAGGAGCTGCACGCCTCTCTTCTCGAACTCGTTAGCGTATTTTGCCATGCACCGAGCTCCGTTGTGGATACCGGCGTGAAATCCCCAGTGTTGCCAAAATAAAAAATCAACAAAAGGTTAATTAAACAAAGTCCTCAAAATATTTGGCGGTGTACCTAGGATGCGTATAAACCGGGATGAGAGAAGAGGAGGGTCCAAGAATCGGAGAAGTAGTCATGGAGCTTGAACTTGTCCATTTTTCCTGATATAGGGATCTATATTTATATGAATGTATACAACTATATATAGTAGAAATTCGATTTGATATTGTTTAGATAGAGATCACAAAACTATATAATAGATTGCAAGATCAAAAGATTGAGATGTTACACTGGACGTGCATGAAAGAGTATCACGTGGCATGCTTAGGGCATGTTTACCCGTGAGACTAAGAGCATCCACACCAATAATATTTTGTGGGTATCATTAAATATAAAATTATTAAAACACACTCTCTCTTCCTTTTACTCAACTTTATGCCTTCTCTTTCATCATTTTACTCAACTTTTATTAATTTTATATTTTAAAATACTCACTTTTACTATTGATACCCACTTTTAATATCAACCAATTGATACCCTCTCTCCAATAATAATTACAATCTCCTCTTTTTACTCAAATTTTATTAATTTTATATTTGAAAACACCACATCTTATTACAAAAAAACACTCTCTTTCCTCCTATTCCTCAAATTTTAATAATTTTATATTATATGATATCCACAAAGTATCACCGCTGCTCGTGCTCTAAGAGCATGACCATTGGAGATCCCTTGGGGCCTAATATGGTGTTCTTATAATATAAAATTATTAAAATGGTTGTAAAAGGAAGAAAGAGAGTGTTTTTGTGGGGTATATTGAAATATAAAATTTGAGTAAAAGAAAGAAAGAGAGTGTTTTTGTGGATAAAATTAGATCTTTTGGAGAGAGAGAGATCTAATATTGGATCTTTTGGAGAGTGTGTTTAAAAGGAAAAGAGAGTGTTTTAATATAAAATTAATAAAAGTTGAATAAAAGGATGAAAGAGAAGGTATAAAGTTGAGTAAAAGGAAGAGAGAGTGTGTGTTTTAATAATTTAAAAATCACTTTAGACCCAAAGGGATCTCTAATGGTCATGGCCTAATAGAGTCTCACGGTATAAAAAAATAATAAATCTCCTCTTTTTACTCAATTTTACTCAAAAAAAATACTCTCTCTTCATTTTACTCAACTTTTATTAATTTTATATTTAAAAAACACCCACTTCCTCCTATTTATACCCACAAAAGTATCAACCCATTGATACCCTCTCTCCAATAATATCAACAATCTCCTCTTTTTACTCAAATTTTATTAATTTTATATTTAAAAACAACCCATTTTTTTACTCAAACACACTCTCTTTCTTCCTATTCCTCAAATTTTATTAATTTTATTTTATGATACCCTCAAAGTCTCACCGCTAAACATGCTCTTACGACATGGGTGTTGGAGTCTCATATATATAGTGTCTTCGCATTAAAAAACCAAACCTTTCTTTGTAAGTAAAGTTTCAAAAAGAAAACGATGATGATTTGTAGAGACTCAAATGTTTGCATCTTTTGTGTAAATAAACAAGAGTTTATATCACTTATACACATGTTTTTACAAAGTATTATCCAAAAGAAGTACTTCTCACTATTGGGGTATTTTTAACCAACAATAGTCCATTTCTTTCCAGTTTTGCTCTTTAACCATGGTTAAGTGGTTCCCATATGGAAAAAGAATTTTATCATATCATAAGGTCCCAAATTCATCAAACTATGTGGTCCATATTCATTGACTTGTAATCTAGACCATTAATTTCTAATTCATTTTATCAAATTGTGTGGTCCAGATTTTGTAGTAAATCACCATTCTCAAACTTATTTTATCAGATCTTAATATCTCATATATCAAATGTTTGCATGGTCAGAGTCCTCGTGGTCAGTTAATAGGCAAATAAAGATAATTAATTTTCCTAATCTACATATATAGTTGATTTTGTTTGTGATGGGCCTAAAAACCATGTCTTATATTTTCTTTTTTCTTTTAACGACTTCCATTATTAAATATAGGATTTGTGTACAACAGTTTCATGTCTCACATTGTAGAAGATGCATCCCCAAACCCAAAGTCCAAACTCTAGTAAACTATTATTTTGTTATTAGTTTACTTTGATTTAGTTTTGAACATAATAATAATTGTGGTCAACTTTTAGTCTAAAGATTGTTCTTTTCTTATTCTTGTATTTTTACCGTTTGAACATATGAACAACATGATTGACTCATGATATTGTTCTTTTTCCCTGTTTGAGCATATTGATATAAATAGTGGCAGATCCAGAAAACAATTTTACATGGAGCACAATATATCTATATATATGAAACAGTATTTAGTTAATAAAGATATATTAGAGCATGCACAATGAGCTTTTATGGGGCTTATAATATATTAAATTATTAAAATTTGAGGAATATGAAGAAAGATTGTGTATTTGAGTAAAAAGATGAGGTGTTTTTAAATATAAAATTAATAAAATTTGAGTAAAAAGATGAGGTTGTTGTTATTATTGGAGAGAGAGTCTCTATGGGTTGAGACTTAAAAGTGAGTCTCATAGGAGGAAGTGGGTGTTTTTAAATATAAAATTAATAAAAATTGAGTAAAATGAAGAGAGAGTATTGAAGTTGAATAAAGTTAAGTAAAAAGAGGAGATTTATTATTTTTTTATTTTGTGAGCCTCTATAAAGCTCACCGTTGTGGATGGTCTTATGATAATAAAAAATATCCAAATTTTATGTCTTATTTTGGAACTTTTTTTATAAATTTGAATCAAACTGTAAAATATTAGAGTATAAAATCCGGTTTGTTCCGGTTAGTTGTAAATTGGTTATGCTCATGTGCTAAACCATGACTATATAATCTTTGTATTCATCGTGATTGTTCGATAACAGAAACATTAGACATTTCCAAATCCTCTCATGAGATCTTCTTCTCCACTAGAGAGATTTAGTTTCTGTTCACTACAATTCTTCTAATATGGTATCAGAGCAAGAGATCGGAAACCTCTTTCGATCCTGCGTTATTCTCGTTTGATTCTGCTTCTTTTCGATTGATTTCACGGTTATTCCGTCGGGAAAGTCATCGTTCTTGTACGGTTGTTCCGCCGTACTGAAATCAAGCTCCGATTTGCTTATTCCGGCGAATCTCTGCTTCATCAGCTCCGATTTGCTTATTCCGGTGAATCTCTGCTTCATGAGTTCGATTTGATCATTCCGTCAAATCTCTGGTTTTCGTTTGATATCTTTGATTCTCTTTTGTTTTCCTCGACTGATTGTGAAATCGAGTTTTGATTGAGTCTAGTTTGATATCGTAAGCAACATACTCGTTGAGATTTGCATCGATCATCGAATTCTTCGTCGATCTGCTCTGAAATCTCCTGCTCGTGATGATATGGCGATTTCTGATTTCTTCATTGAATTCTAATTTTGGTTTATAGATTGATCTGTGCTGGCTTATGTCATGGCTTCCGTTTCATCTTTTCCTAGTTTCGTTGAGCTTATTGCTTCACCAGGAGAGATGAGCTATGGCGATCAGTATAGAGCAAAGTCTGTGTTGAAATTGATGTTAAAGCTGGTAGTACTATATGGTTCTCAGCCACGACCACCGGAGATTCGTTCTGCTTTGTTTTTGCGATGCAATCTTACTGGTTTGGTATGTTTGAGGTACCGAAACTCTCTCTTAAAGCATATAGATTCTGGCCATCTCTCTGTTGATGCTGATGTTGCGATATGGAGATCTTTGGAAAGTAGATGTGTTTCTAGAGAGATGAAGATAAGGTTAGATAGTTGTCAACAAAATCTAGAATATGGAATGGATGAAGGATGGTTAGTCATGTTGCTAGAACCTCCGGTTATCACATTCAGAACGTATGTGCAGTTGGTTTCAAGAGGATGCAACAAGGATTGCATGTTTCTCATTTATGACCGATGCAAGTTCACAAAATTCAGATTCGTTGAGTCATCTAATGATTGTTGTGGTGTTGTTCACGAACTATGTATGGTTTCAGGGGGTAGTTTTAGGCATCATAAACTTTCTAGAGAGGGGGGAGAATCTTAAGTTTGCTTTGGTTATTAGCTACTTAGACCTCTATGAAGTTGATTTCTGTGACCTTCTACACTTGGAATCTCTAGTTTGTGATGTTGGTAAGAAGATGTTCAAGTGCTTCAGGAGATTGCGAATGATAGCTTCTCTTGTAGCTGATATTTTTGATGGCTTTCATGTCACTATAATGGCTGTTCTGGTTCAACATTTAAGCATCTTTGTCAAGCCAGAAGCTTGCTGTTTTGAGGTGTTGTTGACCTTTGTTATTGAGAGATTACTTCAGTTTCACTCTTGTGTTAGAACACAAGGAAGACGAATGGAACGAAGCTATTCATTAAGTGCTAGATTTCTTCAGTTTCACTTCCATGTTCAAGCACCTATGGGGAAAATGGAATGGATGTCTTCATTATGGATGTCATGTTGCTGTCTTGTTTGCAAAAGAGGAATGGTCCTTCCTCAAAATGGTTAGATCTACATGTCAGAATTGAGTCACAGAGTTGTGTGTTTCAAGACATGAGATTTGGCCAAGCACATACGAGGCGAATGGAACTTGAGATATTCTTTCAATTTCACTTGTATGTTTCAGCACATATGAGACAAATGAAACAGACGTCTCCATTGATTGTTGGTATGGAGGTTATGATGAATGGCCTTACCTCAAAATGGTTGGATCTACATGTCAGAATTGGTTCACAGAGTTGTGTTTCAAGACCGGAGATCTGGCCAGGGTTGGCTACTTTAATTCATGATGATGATGGTTTTCTTTTTGTTGGAAAAGGATTCTGCTTCAAGCAAAGGATCGTTTGCTGGTTGCAAGGTTCTGATTATGTTAATGAACTGTTTACACTGAATGCAACACATGAGCTGCTACTAAAGAAGAGTTTGTCAAGTCTTTCTGCACAAACAGAGTCGAGAGTGTGGCTTCTTCGGATTTGCAAACAGATTGGTTACTTCGATCCTGGTGCTTTTCATTCTGTCATTAGCCATCTTGAGGGAGGGTATTAGAGTATAAAATCCGGTTTGTTCCGGTTAGTTGTAAATTGGTTATGCTCATGTGCTAAACCATGACTATATAATCTTTGTATTCATCGTGATTGTTCGATAACAGAAACATTAGACATTTCCAAATCCTCTCATGAGATCTTCAACCAACCAACTGAGCTACTTAGACCATACTTCGAATATAGCATTGGTGTTAAAAAATAAAGAGTATGTGGCACGTGCCACAATTTTAACAACGTGCGTCCGCCCCTGACAGTACAATTTCATCGTCTGACCAAAACTCACAACCATATGTATATTGACCACAAAGCAATAACCATATCTTCACAAAGCATATATACCTTGACCACGAGAGAAAAACACTAATTCTAGAGTTTAGTATATAGATAGGTGAGTGAGGACAAAAATTGCATTGACAATTGTGTGTGAACATATATATCTTGACCACATGAACAAAAATAAAACATAAAGATATACCGCTATACCAGGGAAACCCTTTCTGTTTTCGGAAATTAATTACATGAACAAAATGCAAGTGAATCAAGTGATGGTTGGAATTTGGAACTGATTTTCATTTCCTTCCGTATTTTAATACCTATTTATGCATAAATTATCAAATAATGTACTAAACTAGTTTTTTTTTTAAAACATCTTATGTACTAAACTATCTTTATATAGCTTTTGGGATCAACTTTATAACCATGTTCGATTCTAGTTTATTTGACTAATCAATCAACCCCAATAAGAGGGTTTAGCTTATTATTTAGTGCTTACTAACCATTGATGCCAAAACTAGTTTACAAATACAAATGATGAGACTAAATGCTAATCTCTTAAGTGAAAGGAAAGGTTCGGGGATTAAGATGTTTGGTGATTTGTGGAGGAAGAAAGGGTTTAAATGAAAGTGTGATCAATCAGTAAAGTAGCGTTTGATTCGAGAAAGTAGAGTGTGTGTTTTTTTTTTTAATTTTAACGAAGTATCTTCTCCTCGATCTTTCATCAAACCATGATCCTTGGGGTAGACACTTTAGTCTCTTCCTTAGCTGCAAGAAACAAGATAAAAACAGTTTAGCTAAATGTGCAACTAATCCATAACGGGACTGAAAAACGTATCGATTATATCCCCATTATTATTTGTATTCGATAAGTAACAACGGTTTATTCATCGGCCCGTACAGGCTAAAGCTACCTTACTTTATATTTGTACAAATGAAATAAATCAAATATATCAGTTGTGTCGTTAGTTTAGTAATGAAAGCAAAAGATGTCGTTAGTTGATTGCTTCTGAGAGAAACATCGCCAATCTTGTTCGCCATTTCCTGTGTTATGTCAAAAATTCATTGTCTCTATTTTTTTTGTTTGCCTTACGGAATACACATAGTACCAAAACCCTCTTTAACATGTAAAAGACCTAATCTTTCAAAATGATTAAGCAAAACCTAAATCCTACAAATCAAGAGACATGAGGCCTAATACGAGATTAATCACAGAGATCTGATATGATTTCCAGAGAATTCCAAAAACCCTTAACCGTATAGATCAATCGATGCGTAATTTTAAAGCCAAGAGAAGAGAAGTTAAGAGAAACGAACCAAGGTTCCATCTTGTCTCTTCAATTAGACAATTCTCAACCATCAGATCTCATGTAAGTCCTACAATCACTACAACGTTATAGAAAAACCACCTTATCATTGATTTCTTTGATCTTTGTTTTTGAAAGTAACACTACTACTGATGAATCTCAAAGTGGAAAGGGGTATTAGTGCGTAGGAGGTATAATGGCAGAAAATGTTGTGTCTTACTATGAGCAAGGGAATCCCAATAGTAACTATTCTCATCTTTTCGCTTGTTTAGCCTGGAAGCCACACCGCCCCGTAGTTCAAAGGGAGATGCCTTGAGGTGAAGAATGTGTTATGAATATCGGCGTTTATAAGACTCTCTCTAGAAGCTTGCTCCTCGGAGAAAGTCCAATTAACTTTCGGTTTGAGATATGGAGAAGTAGAGGTGTAGTTTAATTATCAATGATCCGACTTATGTTTTGATAATTTTGGCACATAAAAACGTTATAAAAATCCAATACATACACAATCCCTCCGAGTTCATAGTTTCAATTTCTTACTAACATTGTCTAAAGAGTTGAGAATGTCTCTAAGTTAGACAGAGAAAGTTGTAACTCAAATGCATTGTTCTAGATCTATACAAAATATTGTGTACTTAAACTTATAAAATGGCTCTGTTCAAGTTCACTAAGAATGTGTTAGACATCATTACGAATAATGTATTCATTGCAAAATAAAATGTGTAAAAAAATATGGTTTCCTCTCTTCTCATTAAAGATCAATTACATGATATGTAAAGCTAAAGCAAATTTGACTGTATTAGAGTTATTAAAAATCTCTTTTAGTAGTAGTTATTCTTCTGAAGATTTATTTAGTTAAATCTGGATATGTATAATAATAGAATACATTTAGATGTTTCAATAATCATCAAAAGGTAATTTAATTACATGAAACGAACGAAGATAAATAGAAATTTAATAAAAAAAAGGTTGATATATTTAAATGCAATTATAATAAAATATAAAAATAAATGTTAGATGCAATAATAAGAAATGTTGAATGTAATTATAGTTAAATAATGAATGTTAAAGTGATACATTTTCCCCAACATAAATTAAACATGTCATTTAGTATTCATTAATGGATCTCTTCTTGTAGTATAAATAGATGGATGAATTCCTATGTTTATAATTCATACTTAAATACCAAGAGAACAAAAAAATGTCAGGAGATCAATACCCAGAACGTCCAGGCAAACCTGACTGCAAATGTTATTTTCTTCATGGAGACTGTCCTGATAAAAAGAAATGCAAATTCAATCATCCTATGAATATAGCATTTTCAAGTCCATGTAAGGTTAATGATGTGTGCTTACCGCTACGACCTGGACAACCCATTTGCCCGGAATACAGTCGCATCGGAATCTGCAAAACAGGTGATTGTAAATTAGACCATTCTTCCAGAAAGCAGTCATCCAACAAACCGTCATCCTCATCATCCGGCAAACCATCATCCTCGGGTCGCAAATGATGAACAAAATGCTAGTGAATCAAGTGATGGTTGGAACTTGGAATTGATTTTCATTTCCTTCCGTATTTTAATACCTATTTATGCATAAATTACCAAATAATTTACTAAACTAGACTTTTTTTTTTGTTTTTATAACATCTATGTACTAAACTATCTTTATATAGCTTTTGGGATCAACTTGATCACCATGTTCGATTTTAGTTTATTTGACTAATCAATCAACCCCAATAAGAGGGTTTAGCTTATTATTTAGTGCTTACTAACCAGTAACAAAAAAAATGGATCAAAACAACAGACAATTGATGCCAAAACTAGTTTACAAATACAAATAATGGGACTAAATGCTAATCTCTTAAGTGAAACGAACCTACCGAATATTTAAACAAAGTATTTTCTCCTCGATCTTTCATCAAACCATGATCCTTGGGGTAGACACTTTAGACTCTTCCTTAGCTGGAAGAAAGAACATTCAAAAAAACAGTTTAGCGAAATGCGCAACTAATCCATAACGGGACCGAAAAACATATCGATTATATCCCCATTTTTCTTTGTATTCGATAAGTAACAACAGTTTATTTTTCGACCCTAATCAATACCAGCAAGCTCTATTGAGTTGTTACTTTAGTAATGAAAGCGAAAGATCCAACGGTTTCTTGATCGAATTAACGGTAATTACCAGATTCAGTGGTTGCGGTGACTTCGCCATAGATGTCCTTAAGCGTGGACAGAGGAACAACCGCGGAATTACCAGCGGAAGCAGCTTCCGCATAGAGTTGCTGTTTCCATTCCCACATTGTAACTTTCATTTCCTTGTTCGACTTAAAGAGTGATTCCTTCTGCTCCTGTAATGCCTCTACATACTTTTGCTGTTTATAAGATCTCAACCCTAAAACAACAAAGGAAACTCCTAGACACGTATTGATTACAGCATTGTTGTTCATCGCTTCCGAGAGAAACATCGCAATCTTGTTCGCCATTTCCTGTGTTATGTTAAAAAGTCATTTTTATTTTTTTTTGCCTTAAGGAATACACATAGTAGCAATT
Source organism: Draba incana (assembly GCA_963576765.1). Lineage (NCBI taxonomy): Eukaryota > Viridiplantae > Streptophyta > Magnoliopsida > Brassicales > Brassicaceae > Draba > Draba incana. The sequence continues at coordinate 46,008,734 of OY755204.1, forward strand.
GGAAACCAAACCCCTCTTTAACATGTAAAAGATCTAATCTTTCCACCATTAAGTATCATTTGATTCAGTTCTGATAAAATACAAATCAAAATGATTAAGCAAAACCTAAATCCTACAAATCAAGAGACATGAGGCCTAATAAGAGATTAACCACAAAAATCTGATTCGATTTCCAGAGAATTCGAAAAACCCTTAATCGTATAGATCAATCGATGCGTAATTTCAAAACAAAGAGAAGAGAAGAGAAACGAACCAAGGGTCAAATTTTGAGAAGTGAGGCAAGTAAGCTTTGGATTGAGATTACTCGGATCAGAAATTTCTTCAGGGAAGTAACGAAGGAGAAAAGAAATTTTTCTTGGTGAGATTTTAGTTTTATGAACCGTAACAGACCGAACTATACCGGAAAACCAAAAAGTAGTTAATTTTGAATTTGATTATTCTCGGTAGACTTTACAAAACCTTATACATGTATTTCCGTCCGTGTGTTATAGTAAAGACTTCAATTTCTCCGGTCTATAGATTAATCCATCTTTCAGTTTGGTTTAAGGTTGAGTTCAATTTCTTTTTCTTTTTGTTTTATAAACAATAATAACATATATATTTTATGTTGGTAATTTTTTTTTTTATATAGTACTTAAGCAAAGAAATGATACAAAAAAAAGAAGCAAATTTTCGTGAGGATGGTGATAATAATTTACCATCAGGAAAACGTAATTGAGATTCATCAAACCGATCAATAAGCTAAAGAGTAAATCTAAAGAAAAATCATTTTGATTAGTATTCTTTGAAGTTATGTGAAAAAGAAGAAAAAAATTAGATGGTTCAAATTGTGTACAAAAACGAAATCCAAGCGAAGATCATATTGCATATCACGTTTCAAAATGTCACACTTGATAAAGACAGCTCGACAACTCTACTATTGAAAACAAAGTCCAGCCACAAAGGACATCTATAGGTCACATCATTATCAAACTTAACTCTTAAATCTACTAGAGCTACAAACCAAACACAGCTCAACTGTTTACGGTTTCGGTGTTTCAGTTTAAGGAGCTGGAACTGGCTTTCACATTCAACCGTGGATCTCCCTAATCTGCCTTCATGACCGAGGATACCAAAATTATTGAACGATTCGTGCCAAAACATTAATCGAGAAGCAATTTCGAAATCTTCACCGTCATGACAGATCGAAACTAAGCGCTTTGTTCTCTGCACTAATCCATGGATCACCTTCTAAAACTGTTCCAAAACAGTTAACGGATCAGAAATTTCTTCACGGAAGTAACGAAGGAGAAAGAGAAATTTTTCTTGGTGAGATTTTAGTTTTACGAACCGTAACAGACCGGACTATACCGGACAACCAAAAAGAAATTAATTTTAAATTTCATTATTCTCGGTAGACTTTACAAAACCTTATACATGTATTTCCGTCCGTGTGTTACAGTAAAGACTTCAATTTCTCCGGTCTATAGATTAATCCATCTTTCAGTTTGGTTTAAGGTTAAGTTCAATTTCTTTTTCTTTTTGTTTTATAAACAATAATAACATATATACTTTATGTTGGTAATTTTTTTTTTATATAGTACTTAAGCAAAGAAATGATACCAAAAAAAAAAGAAGCAAATTTTCGTGAGGATGGTGATAATGATTTACCATCAGGAAAACGTAACTGAGATTCATCAAACCGATCAATAAGCCAAAGAGTAAATCTAAAGAAAAATCATTTTGATTAGTATTCTTTGAAGTTATGTGAAAAAGAAGAAAAAAATTAGATGGTTCAAATTGTGTACAAAAACGAAATCCAAGCGAAGATCATATTGCATATCACGTTTCAAAAATGTCACACTTGATAAAGACTGCTCGACAACTCTACTATCGAAAACAAAGTCCAGCCACAAAGGACATCTATAGGTCACATCATTATCAAACTTAACTGTTAAATCTACTAGAGCTACAAACCAAACACAACTCAACTGTTTACGGTTTCGGTGTTTCAGTTTAAGGAGCTGGAACTGGCTTTCACATTCTACCGTGGATCTCCCTAATCTGCCTTCATGACCGAGGATACCAAAATTATTGAACGATCCGTGCCAAAACATTAATCGAGAAGCAATTTCGAAATCTTCACCGTCATGACAGATCGAAACTAAGCGCTTGTTCCCTGCACTAATCCATGGATCACCTTCTAAAACTGTTCCAAAACAGTTAAACCCATTCAATTTATATACAGGAGAAATTTCAAATTTAACCTAAACCAATCATCAAAAGCCTAGATTCATTCAAACCAATCATCAAAACCTTAGATTCATCTTGCGAAACCAATCAAAACCCCAAAATTAACGATCCAAAGATGGCAAATTGAAACCCCAAGATCCTAATTATGGAAATCTAACCAAATTAGGAAACAAACTGAAAACCCTAGATTCATTCGAACTAATATAGAGAAATGGATATCAAAAGGAATAGAATCGTTACGCTGTTCAAGTAAACAACAAACGAATACTCACCTCCAGATCTCCTCGACGTAATCCCCTAAAAGCGGTGAGCAACGGCTATGTTCTTAACAAACACGTCTGAGAACAAAATAACAAGAAAAAGAATCTTAGAAAATGCATAAAATGAGCTAAACAATGCTCACAGTTATTTAATACTATTATTATTACAGAAAGGTCCTTATACTCTTTTATCCTTGTACTTTAACCGCTGACTTCCTTCTGTATTACTTATATCCTCCAATTATACCCATAACTCATGTATGTGAACATTTCACCCTCTTTCTTCTATTTGCTATATCAAATTTCCCCTGTTCAAGAGAACCTTGTCCTCAAGGTTGAAAAGAAGGAAATTTACGTTCCAAGTCAAACAAGTATTCCCACGTAGCCTTTTTCTTCAGGTAAGTGATTCCACTTGACCAATACCTGGCTGCTCTACCTTGACGATTAACCATTTTCCTCTCCAATATTGTTTCTGGTTCCTTGATTAACACATCACTGAGCACAGTAGGAAGTTGAGTAGAAGTAGGAACATTACCAATCAACACTCATAGCTGAGACACATGAAAGACAGGATGAACTAATGAAGAAGCTGGCAAAGCTAATTTATAAGCAACCTTGCAACACTTTTCTAGAATTTTGTAAGGGCCATAGTTCTTCGGTGCCAACTTCTAATTGATGCACATGACCACTGATTGTTGCCGGTATGGCTGAAGTTTCACATACACAAAGTCTCCAATCTCAAACTCTCTCTCAGTCCTATGCTGGTCAGCGAAGAGTTTCATTCGGTGTTGTGCCCACAGAAGATGAAACTTGAGGATTTAGATCATATTTCCCTTAAACTTTTAGCCACTACAGCCACTTTAGACTCACCAGGTAAATAAGGAAGGTGAATTTGTGGAGCTTTTCCATAGACAGCTTCAAAAGGGATTATACCAGTCGCAGTGTGAAAGGTAGTATTGTACTAAAATTCAGCTAAAGGCAGCCATTTACTCCACAGATGAGGCCTATCACTGATCATTAGATTGGTGCCGATTCCAAAAGCTTTTGCACCGTTCGGATCTAATATTTGATAGGCTAGGCGTCTTAACAATCAAAAGTTTAGTTAAGCAGTCTAGTGAGCAATCGAATCTAATTCTTACAGCGTGATTCCACCTTGCAATAACCATCGAAAGTTGAGTCTATTGGGGTAGGAGTTATAGGTTTCGGAGCCTCGAAAGGAGAATGATTCTACCATAGTGATTTGAGCTCTAGAACACTAGTTGCATCTCTTTAAAAACCGTGTAGTTCATGTTGCATTAGTTCCTTTTAATTCCTTCTTATCTTGCGTGTTTTGATTTATCTATCCCTTTATTTTATCATAAACCCCAAAATATGTTTTCTCTTAGCTTATTTTGCATCATATAGATTTATAGCGTAACAACATAGTCTCCTGTGGATCGACCCCTAAGTACTACAGTTGTCATCTGTGCACTTGCAGATTAGGGTTTATAAATTTAAAACTCTTTTGCTTAGCCCTAATCCGGCTGCAATCAGTGCACCTGAGAAGAAGAGGGAAGAGCCAACTTGTAAGCGACTTTGCCACAACGATCAATGATCTTGTAAGGTCCAAAGTATTTGGAAGAAAGTTTTTGGTTGCTACGCATCACCACAGATTTTTTTCTATAAGGTTACAACTTGACAAACACAAAATCCCCAATCGCAAATTCTCTCTCCGTCATAAGTTAATCAACAAAAACCTTCATCCTGTGCTGAGCTCGGAGCAAGTAAAATTTCAGGATAATGATCATGTTCTCTCTCTCCGATAAGCACTTAGCAACCACAACCACCTTGGATTCACCTGGTAAATAGGGAAGATGGAGAGGTGGTGCCTGGCCATACACAATTTCAAAAGGAGTGCTCTGAGCAGCATTGTGGAAGGTGGTATTGTACCAGAACTCCGCAAGGGGAAGCCATTTACTCCACGCTTCAGGTTTGTCACTGGTCATGCACCGCAGATACGTCTCTAATCAAAGATTAACTACCTCTGTTTGGCCATCACTTTGGGGATGATAGGCACTAGAAAACTTCAGTTTCACACCTTACAAGGAGAACAACTCAGACCAGAACTCACTGAGGAACATAGCATCTCTGTCACTTACTATAGACTTAGGACAACCATGAAGCTCAAAGATGTTGTCTAAGAAGGCCTGAGCCACATATATAGTACTATAAGGATGCACACATGCTATAAAATATGCCACTTTGCTAAGTCTATCTACCACTACTAAGATGACAAACTTACCAAAAGATAGAGGCAACCCATCAATGAAGTCCATTGATAGCTCAGTCCATATAGCATCAGGGATAAGGAGAGGTTGCAGCAGTCCATGATAGCTGCAGTATCATATTTGTACCTCTGGCAAACCTGACAGTTTCGCAAGTAAGATTGGATGTCCTTGGACATTCCTTTCGAGTAGAATAACCCGTTGACCCTTTGATGAGTGGCATCACGACCTGAGTGGCCTCTACTACCTGAACAATGAGGCCACTGAAGTATGGTATCCTTGAGTGACACAACCGCATGAACCACAATCTTGGTTTTCCTCCTTAACACTCCCTGCACCCACGAGTAATGTTTTTTAGCCAGAGCATTCTTCTTTAAAGCATCAATAATACCTTGAACTGACACATGCCTTATATAAACAGCTTGAATATCTTTCAATAGGTCACACTCCAAAACAGACAGAGCCATATGTAACACCTCAGAACCCTCTACTCGTGATAGTGCATTTGCAGCCATGTTGTCTTTGCCTTGGCAATACTGGATCTCATAATCAAATTCCAGTAATTTCGGTAACCATTGGTATTGAATAGGGATGTTCAGGCGTTGCTCCAACAGATATTTAAGACTCCGCTTGTCAATTTTTAGAATAAATTGATTTGGCAACAAGTAATGGCGCCACTTCTGAACAACAAAGACCACAGCTAGGAGTTCCTTTTCATATATAAATAAGATGAGTTGAGTACCTTTTAGGTGTCTACTGATGTAAGAGAGAGGGTGCCCTTCTTGCATCAAGACTACCCTTATACCATGTCCACTTGCATCAGTTTCCACGACAAAGAGTTTGTCAAACTGGGGTAGAGCCAGCACTGGAGCTTGACAAAGGGCCTTCTTCAATGCCTCCAAAGTAGCATGTGTTTCAAGGGTCCAGGCAAATGAATCCTTCTTAGTGAGAGCAGTCAGTGGTCTTGCTAAGGAACCAAAACCTTTTACAAACCTCCTATAGTAACCTGCAAGTCCCAAAAATCTTCTAAGCTGTTTTAGATTGGTTGAGGTAGGCCAGTCTTGAACTGCCTGAATCTTAGCAGGGTCTGTGGACACGCCTTCCACAGCAATGAAGTGGCCTAGGTATTCCACTTTAGCTGTAGCAAAAGCACATTTACTGCGTTTAGCAAACAACTGATTAAGTCTCATTGCTTCAAAAACCAAATGCAAATGTTCTACATGATCTTCCTTGGATGAACTATAAACAAAGATGTCATAAAAAAAGATCAAAACAAACTTCCTGAGAAAAGCCTTGAACACCAAATTCATCAAGCCTTGAAAAGTGGCGGGTGCATTAGTAAGGCCAAATCACAAGGTACTCATAGTGTCCACTATGTGTTTTAAAGGCTGTCTTATGGATATCATTAGGACCCATCCTTACTTGATGATACCTTGCCCTTAAGTCAATCTTAGAGTAAGTGCTAGACCTTCCAAGCTCATCCATAAGGTATTCAATCAAAGGAATGGGAAACCTATCCTTGATTATCATGCTATTAAGCTTCCTATAATCAACACACAACCTCCAAGATCCATCTTTCTTCTTAACCAAAACGACAGGAGAAGCATACGGGCTTGAGCTAGATTGAATTGTACCACTAGTCAATATTTCCTCTACCATTCTATCTATCTCATTCTTCTGATAGATAGCATACCGATATCGTCGTTGATTAACTGGGTCAGAACCTTCCATCAAGGGAATGTGGTGATTGAAATTCTTTCGTAATGGTGGTAATTCGGTAGGCTCTGCAAAGACATCTATAAAGTCACTCAACACTGTCTCAACCTCGGGCATTAGCTCTTGTTCTTCCACTACAACAGAGCACAACATATATTGTTCTCCTGGTTGTGATGTCTCCTAAAAGCTTATCATAGATACTTGAGCATCTAACTCTTGCAACCTATTAAGCTTATTAGCTTTCACTTCACGCACAGATCCTGGCTTAATCCCATGTAACGAGATCTTATGCTTATCTAGTACAAACTGCATTTCTAACTTCTGAAAAATCCCAAGTAATGGGTCCCAAAGTTTGCAACCATTGTACGCCCAAAATTATGTGTAGATCCTGAGTCAATCAGAATGAATAGATGTTTCTTCTCATGGATGTCTTTGACTCTCATGGTGTTGTAATCAGCAATACCAGCCAAAGCATTAACAGAAATCTGGGGTAACACGCTATCTTCCAACAACTCGTCCTCCATTACTACCACATCTTCATTCTCTTCCTGATCACTCTCCTCTTCATCATTAATACCATTAAGTCTGTATAGCTCAGCTTTCCTTTTATGATGAGTTTGGAAATGCTCCAGTGTATACTTCTCATCACAGTAGTAACATAGACCTTTTGCTCTTTTTTCATCCATTTTGAAAGGGATTCCTCTTCTCCTTAGGTCTCTCTCTCTCTCTATTCTGCCCTATCTGAGACTATATGCTGATTCCTTCTTCTGGAAAGTGTGACCCTTAAGAGGTAAGGTTCCTGAGATCCCTTTTGTGCTGAGACCAATTAGACACAACTTGTTTCTTTGGATGTGCCTTCTCGTGCAACTGTCTCAACAACAAACAATGATGGATGGTCTGAGGCGAAAACATCCGAATGTGCATTTGAGTGTATATTCTCAACCCCGCCAAGTAATTGCTTAACAAATTAGGCTCAGAAAGATTGACCCGAATCTTTATAGCCTCAAATTTCTGATGGTAATCTACAATTCCATCACTTTCCTCCAAGAATTTAAGCTCCGCAATAGGATCATCCAAGATATCTTCGAACCGTTCCTTAAACATCTTTTTATACCCATCCCAATCATTTAAGAGATACCCAAAGCCAGATTGAAGTAAAGATTGATGGAACTTAGAAGCCTCATCCGAAAAGTGTATTGCGGCTAACCTGACCTTCATATCAGCCGACGTTTGATCAGGGAAAAGAATTTTTCAACTCGGAATAACCAATCTGTAACATCTCGACCATCAAACCGGGGGAAATCAATCCGACCCAGACGAGTGATTCCGTGATACCCAGCTCCACGAATCGATTCTTCTCGCACAGCCGGATTCGAGATATGAATTATCGGCGGGTCGTCGCCGGGAAGCTCCACCGCCGATGGTTTTGCGCAATTTTTGAGTTGAAGAATCTCCACCACTAGATATATCACCTGCGGAGAAACTCGACTCTAAGTTTTGAATCGACTCAAACATCTCCGCCATGTGTTTGCCAATATAATCGATCTTCTCGCCTTGTTGATGTAACGCAACATCGATGGATCCAATCTTCTCATCCTGCGTCTTCAAAGTTCCTTAAAGTTAAGCTTTCATCAATTGCTCAAACTTCTATCCTATCATCGCTTCGTTTTGCACCACTACGTCACTCAGAGAAGATTGAGAACATGTTTCTACCATTTCCGAGTCTCGATTGAGCTCTGATACCTTTGATAGAGAAAACTAAACCAATTTAGAATCTGAAAATTACGATATATAAGTAACAGAAAATGCCGTTCCCAAAACAACGAGATCCGACTCACCGACTGGATCTCCTATACGGAATCCCCAGTACACCGGTGACGAGGAAATCTCTCAACTGAGAAAGTTTGTTACAAATTGAAAATGATGATAAAACGTAATGATAAGGATCCTCTCTCTGCGTATCTTTCTTCTTTGGTCCTCCACTTTATTTATTCTTCTAAATAAGACCTCCAACTTTGTAATGTATGTAACTGCTTTACCAAATCACCTCAAACTTCCAAAACTTCAAATTGTAACCTCCAAGTGTACTCCACCGGAAGGAGAATCTCCGTCAAAGTTATCCGATGCCTTCTATTTCAATTCTTCTCTCTCCCAACTTAGTCGCTAAGTATGGATTGTGTTTGATCGGAATATTCGCTTTTCAAACTATGTGCCGTATTGTTCCGAGAAAACGCCGAGTGATAGACTTTCATTGAATCTAAAAGGGCAAAATGCAGAGTAAGGTGGGGTTGTTAGATGAGCTTGAGATGGATGAGAAAATAGCAGAGATTAGATTGATGGCACGAGAAGCACGTAAAAGCGAGGAAAAGAGTAGTAAAAAAGAAGATGATGAAGCTTTGAATCCTGGAGGTGGGATTGATATTGAGAGAGAGAGATTGAAAGCAAGATTGTCGAACATGGAGAAACGCTGAATTCGCAGAGGAGAGGATTGGCGGGATTGCGTGTTGAACCGTTGGACGATGAATCTAGAAAGAATGATGGTTTGAAGGATGAGAAAAGTTTGATCTTTGAGAAGAAGTATAAGTTTAAAGGCGATAAACCGTCGATGGGTAATGTGAAAGGCTTTGGTGGTAGTGAGGGAAACAATGGGAATGTTAGTGACTCACGAGATGTCGAAAATATTCCTGAAGAAAAGCAAAAAGATGATGGACATGCAGATTCCAAGATGATTGCTGGTAGGTTTAGAATAAGTGCGTAATTATGCATCATCTTGTTTATGTAGGACCAAAATTTTGGAAGGCTACGAATCAGTTATAAATTGCGATAAGAAATACGTTAAGGGAAGAAAAAAATTGCGGAAGCAAGACGAATCTCTTTCCTTAACCCTTTGAATCACCCGTAGTGCGACGAGATGACTGATTCAAGGATCCCAGGATACAACCACAAATAACCGTATTCGCGATCACTCGAATCACGGTTCTAACGAACTAAAAATATCTACGATACTCTCGAGACACAAATTAATTTTCTTGTGAGAGATTGCTTAAAGCATTTTTAATATGAGAGAAATATTACGGAGAACAAAATAATTGTTCGTGTAGAACAAAAATTATTGTTTTGAGAGAACGTCTCTCTGTCTTGTCTCTCTATTTCTTACTCTGTTCTAACCTCCGAACAAATGAGAGAAATGCCATTATTTATAATGGTGAGAATATGATGTGTTCACACTTATTTTTCAAACACACACCACTTTGTCAAAGAATCCAACTGCCCATAATTTTATATTGTCATCGATCATTTTTCGTAAAGCAACGAGACAAATGTAACGGGTATATTTGACAAACGTATGATTATTATCTTAATGTTTATATTTGTGTTGTCTCCATAAACACCAAATCATGCCATTAATTTACATACGTTCATCGCTTAAGATTCTCTATTCAAATTGAATAAATTACGTTAGCACTCTAAATTATTAAGATTACACTTTGTGTCAATCATAATTTGATCTAACGTTTCTTTCTTTATTCTTGTTTGGAATTAATTCAAGAGATATTTTAAGTTTTGTGTTAATCATAATTAACCACAAATACTAAAATGAATTTAAAAAATCAAATCCATATCTCAATTCCAAATTATTTGACAAGACTTATTTTATCTCAATTACATCAAAATTTAATTATAAGGTTTTTAAACCTTATTACTTTTCTCCATGAACCCAAAGGCTCATTATTTTATTTCTCATTCACATTTAAAACCCATTTTTCATAAACCAAATTGCTTAATACAAGGCCTATTTGTTTAATAAAAAAAAATGGTTCCAACAATCCCCCACATGAATAGAAATTACTCTAAACATATGCAGACTCAACAGACTCGACAGACTCAACAAGCATATGCAGACTCGACTACACTTGACTAGACAGACTTTCGAGAGTATACGAAAATGTAACTATATCTGAGAGGTAGCATTTTTCAGCTTTGAACAAATCATTTTTAATTCCTGTCGGGTTTACTTGGCCAGGAGGTGAACATGATGTCTTGAACCACCCGGATGTTAATGTAAACCGAGACAACAGTCATCGCATAGCAACATTTTCTCGTAGAGATTAGTTCTCTATTGTGTTCATTTTGGCCCTGAACATTCCTGGTATCATGAGTGAACTTGGAGAATATAGCCTTACGTTCATTCTCTTAGAAACGGCCCCATTTCACACTCACTAGGTGATCTGCCATCAGCTTTGTTTTAAGGAGTATCCTGTAATACTCCACTTATATCTCAAACTATGGACACAAATCAATAAAAGCAAACGCTTATCCTCTATACATTCACATGTAACACTGTTTATCATCCTAGGAACTGGGTATAAACATAGTCTTACAGTGTTCTTCTCTCAATAAACTTTATTTCGTTGGCCCTTTGAACCCATGTCGGCGGAAATCCATTGACATTGGTTGGGTATCCATTAAGCGTCATTTTTAGTTATAGGCTTTAAACCCATTCCTCTTGATTATTTAACAACTTGATCTCTCGGCAAACTTTTTGTGAATGGATCAGCTAAGTTGTCGATCGACTTAATATAGTTATCGTGAGTACTCCAATTGAGATCAATTGTCTAATGGTTTTATGTCGCCTTCGAATATGACGAGATTTACCATTATATAGTTTATTCAGTGCCCGGGATATAGCCGATTGACTATCACTGTGTACCCGTAAAGCTGGCACTGGTTTTTCCCACATTGGGATATCTTCCAAAAAGTTTCGAAGCCACTCTGCTTCTTTCGCTGCTTTATCTAAAGCTATGAACTCTGACTCCATGGTTGATCTAGCCAGGAGAATTTTTTTTTTTTTTTTAGAAGATTTCCAGGATACAGCTGCACCTGCCAGGGTAAAGACATATCCACTTGTAGATTTCGAGTTTCTAGAATCAGAAATCCAGTTGGCATCACTATAGCCTTCTAATATTGTTGGTTCTTTACCATAGCGCAACCCATAACTCTTGATGTATCTAAGATAGTTCAATACCCTTGTTATGGATTTCCATTGAGTATGACCTCGATTACTCGTGTATCGACTTAACTCATTTACTGAGTGTGTCAAATCTGGTCTAGTCCAATTTGTTAAGTAAATTAGACTTCCTATCACTCTTGCGTATTCAACCTGTGAAACAGCATCACTTGAATTTTTCATCAAGTAAAGTTGAGGATCCACAAGAGTTTTAGCTGTTCCATTTGAGTAGGTCTTGAACCACTCAAGTATCTTTTCAGCATAATGATCATGAGTTAGTGTAATTCCTTTAGAAGTTCTTACGATCTTGATTCCAAGGATTACTTCTGCTAAACCCATATCTTTCATGTCAAATATTCTTTTGAGCATGTTTTTGGTTGTATTAATAATATCCTTATTACTTCCAATAATAAGCATATCATCTACATATAAACACAATAAAATGTATCCTTGTGGAGTACTTTTTATGTATATGCATTTATCACATTCATTTATACGAAACTCATCTGACATCATTGTATTGTCAAATTTTTCATGCCACTGTTTAGGAGCTTGTTTAAGTCCATATAGTGATTTTACAAGTCTACACACTTTGTGTTCTTTTCCTGGGATAACACACCCTTCAGGTTGTTTCATATAAATTTCCTTTTCTAAATCACCATTTAGAAAAGCAGTTTTAACATCCATTTGATGAATTTTGATGTTTCGTAAAACATCAATACCAATTAATATTCTGATGGAAGTAATTCTCGTTACTGGAGAATAGGTCTCAAAGAAATCTAGGCCTTCTTTTTACCTGAATCCTTGCGCCACAAGTCTCACTTTGTACTTGTCTATCTCTCCATCAGTTTTCAGTTTTATTCTGAAAATCCATCTATTTCCATGAGCTTTGCACCCTTCGGGTAGATATGTTATCTCATAGGTATTATGTTGCAAAATGGAGTCCATCTCACTATTAATGGCTTCTTTCTAAGAAGACACGTCAGGAATAGACATTGCTTCCGAAAAAGTTTATGGCTCATTTTCTGGTAGAAAGACTACCGAAAAATTAGAACCAAAAATTTTCTCTTTATGAAGTCTTTTACTTCGTCTAAGTTCAAATTCATCTTCTTTTTCTTTATCATTTATAGTAATACTAGATTTACTTGCCTCATTTCCTAAGGTAAGATCATCTCGTTTTTCACAAGTTCTTTTATAACTCTCTTTTTCTTTACACGGAAACACGGTTTCAAGGAAGTAAGCATTTCTTGACTCCATTATCGTGTTTGCATGTATCTCTAGAATATTCGACTTATGTACCATTAATCGATAAGCATTACTATTATGCGCATACCCGATGAAAAATACAATCCACCATTTTAGGTCCGATTGTGGCATTTTTAGGAGGTTGCATTACGACTTTTGCTAGTCCCCCCCACACTTTTAGTGTATTTTTACAACACATTTTCAAAGTTCATCTGGTGTTTTGCCAATCAATTTGTGCGATATTTTGTTGAAGATATAATTAGTGGTAAGCAACGCTTCCCCCCACATTTTCTGGACTAACCCAGATTCCTCCAACATCGCATTCATATCTTTTTAAGGCATCGATTTTATCGAGTATTAGTCCTATGTTTACAACATTAGGCACTAACATGACAATCTGATAAAATAAGAATTTGGCACAATCGTATGTGGAAGACCATTAACCAAATTAAATTGGATGCGTCGACTCACTAGACTTGTAACCAAAAACACCTCCACAGCTCTCGGTGGAAATAGGATCTCAACATTCCGATAAAGATCAGAGATGCAGTCCATATACAAGGTTATAAGTGATGAACCATTCTCAATTGGAGTTGTCTACTCACTATACCCGTTGCTATCTCATGTGTTAGCAATTACATTGCTTTCACTTTTTCTATGATGGATTTTGAATCAACCATTTCGAACTCTAGAAACTTCGCTCGTGCGAATTTCTTAAATGCCTTTAGACTTATAAGTCTTTTTCGGCTGCAGTCCTACGTTTGTAGCGCTAGGCACTGACGGATTCACAAATGGCAGACCAGTCCCAAACTGAATTTGGGTGTCAACTCATTTGACCCGTTTTTACCTGACCCGTTTTTATCATCAACGGTTGTCACGAACGGTGCATCATCGTTTTGACCATCGATCAAAGTTTGGTTGTCACTATTAGTCATACTAATATTCGAATCTATTCACGAAAAATAAAACGAATTAGTAGACTAAACAAAACCAAACACTCAATTCAATATACAACAATTTAAACCATTATAAATAAATTGTAAACATTTAAACAAATTCGAATAAATAAAATTTCGAAATCAATTGTTTAATTATATTGAATACAAGCAAAACGTAAACAATTAACCAGTTTAACAAATTGCTAAGTTCAAGTTGATTAAAATATTCAAAATGATCCGCAGACCACATGAATACAAACAACCACAAGCACTTAAGCTTATAATATTGTAAAAAATAATCAAGTCTTGATAATCAAGACAGTGACGTGATTTCAATGTTTGCTAAACATTTCACTTGACTAAAATATTCCGGAGCACTAGTAAGAAATATTATAGTGCCACAAGATATCTGGACGATTACTAAGCATTAATCAAACCAGAATAAAACCGGATTTGAAAATTTCCATTTTTGTTTGATGAACCGTTTCTGATTATCATCAATTCTAGACAAGATTTTTCTTATCAAAAACTCCATTTAATTAGATTGACAAACTGCCATAATCACGTTGAATAAAATATTCTAGAGCCAAATATTATAATGACACCACTATAATATTGACTAGATTAGGACCCGTGCTGGGCACAGGTTAAATTGTAACCGTCAATTTAATTTTAAAATTATTTGATTATAGGTAAATAAAATAATTTTAAAAATGTGTTAATAACATTATGCATTTATCCGATTGAATGAAGTGTGTATATGTATTTTTGGTGAATTTTCTAATTGTATATTATATTATTTGGTATGTCTACTCTTTGTTCGAATTTATGTTTAGAGAAGAAATTTGTATTCAGAGATTATGTTCATACTTTGTTCGAATATATATGTTTGTACATATGTGTAATCATTATATTATCTTCTAAATCAAAATCAGAGAATATTCTAGCAATTTACAAATATCATCAAACTCTATATGTATAAATTGAGTACATAATGTTAACTAAAGAGTAAAGAACGTTTAAGGAAGAAAATAAAAAGACGAATAATTAAGAGGTCAAATTCGAAACACCACAAAAGTTTTGTCCTTCACTTTGTTACCGACCAAGTTTTTATTTATTAAGTAAACAAATAATTTATTGTAAGAATACACAAAATCTAATTTAATTATCATTGAAATTGATATATATTTTTCCTGACTTTTATTTCTAAAAACAAAATTTCTATATACATCAATTTATAAGGTTATATGATGATCCTAATACTACTTACATAAAATTATAAGAGCCGATGTAGTGATCCTAAGGTTATATGAGCCGATTTCCATCTGTTAAAATCTCATGTAGTAATTTATTTTTGAAAAAACATTATACTCCGTTAACATACAAAGATTATTATGAGATTTAATCCATGGAACTAAACTAACAAAAGTACAAAACCAATCAATTGCGTACAAAACGTAACCATACCATAATTAACATTCACAAATAAAAAAATAAATCGTAATGTTTAGTATAATTAGTTTACAAAATTAGTTTATATTTTGATATGTGGGCCATTATAGAATGTTTGGATATAAGAATAGTAGAGAATAGGGTGTTTGGATAGTAGTATAGTAGAGATTTTAATTTATTAATTAGAAAAAGATGAGAAAAATTGTGGGAATGATACATCATCAAAATGCTATCAAAATTCTTCTCCTTTAATATATAGAAGATAAATCGTAATAATTATAAAATTAATGTGAAAATATGTGTTGTTAAAAAAGATTAAAGATTGTGATGGTCAAAGATTTGGTAATTATTGTATAAATTTGATTGTAATAATTTGAAAAGTTGATTGTAATCTGATAATATAATTTGATTATATTGATTGTGTTGGCAATGTGATTGACGATCTGATTTTAGTAAATTACTTATAAGCATTTCTCTTTTAGTGTGAAAAATAAAATATAATTTTTAAAAATGTGTTTGGTAATGAGTGTATAAAAAAAAATAGAGAAAAAAAATTCAGAATATATTTAACTAAATTAATTAGAAGCATTTCTCTTATTAAAGATTTGTAGTTTATTAGGTAATTGGATTTTTATTAATCAAGTTACGTTCATTTTGATTTTGAGAAAAAATGAATTTATAAAGCGTAATTACCAATTAAAATGGGATGGCTAAAAAATTATAAATGTTTAACCTAAAAAAAGAAAGCAAAAAATTCAGAAATTTATAGTATTTGTAGTTTGTTTGGTAAATTAAGAGTATTAATCAAGTTACCTAATTTGTTAAATTAGAGTTGTTTGGGATTGAATTAAGGTCATTATATAGTGTTTGGAAGTTAGCATAGTAGAAAATGGAGTGTTTGGATAGTATATGAGACATTAAATTATTAAATAAAAAAAAGTAAAAAAAAATTGTGGGAGTGACACATTATCAAAGTTCTCCCAAAATGCTCCTCAAATAATATATATGATAGTTGCTAATAATGCAAATGAAACCCAAAGATTAAATTGCATAAACAAATCCCATTGGTTTTTTCCAGACACCAACGAAGCACTTAAGCTAACCACTTTTTAGAATAATCAAGTCTGGAAGATGCATGATGACAGAGAACGTGTTATGATAAACATTTAACCAATTGAACCAGATGTAAACCGGTAAAATTCAGCCAATATTCACTGACATCAACGAGAGCAAGTATCAACCTGATACACAAATAAAATTGTTGGCCTTTTCAATTTAAGACTTTAAGCACAGATGGGCAAATGAAAATATTTGGGTAGTAGGCCCTTATCTCAATCCCAAATCTAGTCCGTCTCGGCACGGTACGACACGATACGGCTCGGTTCCGCACACATGTGAAACTAGATTTTTCCTCTAATTTCCAAAGTGTAATATTTAACTTTTAGTCAATATTTCAAGCTATTTAAGCTACATACTTTGGAAAATAATGATCTTGATAATAAATTTAAGAATCGCAATTCAAAGACAATTATCAAATCAAACAACATTAAATCGAAATTAATTCGAGATAAACGTTTTTCCCATAATATTTTAGAATCGCAATTCAATAAATATTATCGAGAAATTACACGGGTTTAAACGTTCGCAAACGTTAACCAAAATATTTTCTTCCCGAACAAAAAGCAATCGGTGAAAACGTTTATGAGACGATCGCGATACAAGCTTTTCCGTAGGAAACATATTTATTATCGCGATTCAAAGGGTTAAGATTGTAGGACCAAAATTTTGGAAGGCTACGAATCAGTTATAAATTGCGATAAGAAATACGTTAAGGGAAGAAAAGAATTGCGGAGTCGAGACGAATCTCTTTCCTTAACCCTTTGAATCACCCGTAGTGCGACGAGATGACTGATTCAAGGATCCCAGGATACAACCACAAATAACCGTATTCGCGATCACTCGAATCACGGTTCTAACGAACTAAAAATATCTACGATACTCTCGAGACACAAATTAATTTTCTTGTGAGAGATTGCTTAAAGCATTTTTAATATGAGAGAAATATTACGGAGAACAAAATAATTGTTCGTGTAGAACAAAAATTATTGTTTTGAGAGAACATCTCTCTGTCTTGTCTCTCTATCTCTTACTCTGTTCTAACCTCCGAACAAATGAGAGAAATGCCATTATTTATAATGGTGAGAATATGATGTGTTCACACTTATTTTTCAAACACACACCACTTTGTCAAAGAATCCAATTACTGACCATAATTTTATATTGTCATCGATCATTTTTCGTAAAGCAACGAGACAAATGTAACGGGTATATTTGACAAACGTATGATTATTATCTTAATGTTTATATTTGTGTTGTCTCCATAAACACCAAATCATGCCATTAATTTACATACGTTCATCGCTTAAGATTCTCTATTCAAATTGAATAAATTAAGTTAGCACTCTAAATTATTAAGATTACACTTTGTGTCAATCATAATTTGATCTAACGTTTCTTTCTTTATTCTTGTTTGGAATTAATTCAAGAGATATTTTAAGTTTTGTGTTAATCATAATTAACCACAAATACTAAAATGAATTTAACAAATCAAATCCATATCTTAATTCCAAATTATTTGACAAGACTTATTTTATCTCAATTACATCAAAATTTAATTATAAGGTTTTTAAACCTTATTACTTTTCTCCATGAACCCAAAGACTCATTATTTTATTTCTCATTCACATTTAAAACCCATTTTTCATAAACCAAATTGCTTAATACAAGGCCTATTTGTTTAATAAAAAAATGGTTCCAACAGTTTAGTTATTACCTAGATGATTTGTGTTAAGAATAAGACGGTGCTGTTAGGGATTTACTGAATAGAACTATTAACTCGGCCTTAGATTCGTCTAGCAATGACTACGAGATTAAGAGAGTGTGAAGAATATCTAGGTCTCATCAATATAGGCGAAGTTAATCATGCGTAACACCTTGTTAGCTAGTTAACTATACAAAACATGTCAAATAGCCATGAAGATGAAATATATTGCAATCTTCAGCTAATCTTAATATTTTAGGTGCTGCTCAGGAATCTGAGCAAAGGCGGCCATCAAATGAAGTTAAGAAACCAAGGAAATCAAGTGAGCGGAAAACCAAAGACGGAAGCTGGTTCTGGATTTGGTACGACTAAACGCGGGGAAATCAGGAAAGGAAACCCAATGAGAAGCGCGAATAAAATGTGGTGGCTGAAGCTTCCGTATGTGCTGGTAATCCCTAATTCACAACTACGCGTACAAAATCTTATGGACCAGCCACTAACTGTTATCTCTTCTCTTCAGAGAATTCTTATGCGGAGTAATATCGACCAAGAAATATCCGAGGGGTATTTTACTTTGAGGACAGAATCTACAAAACAAAACGAGGACCAGGTTTCACACATCATTGCAGAATTTGAGGATCAAAATGATGCTAGAAATTTCTCTTATCTGCTCGCGAAGACTTAGATGATTTCAGCGCCGATTTCAGCGCCATCAAGCTTTCTCCTGCGATTCGAAGATACGTCAAAAGAATGGTTGCGAATGGAGTCAGTCCTGAGGAAGGAGCACTGCTGACAAGAGATCTCCAAGCGATTCTCCTGAACACAACTCCGATCTCCAAGAAGAAGAATAAGGAGATAGTGGTTTCTGCTGAAGTTTGTGCAATGATCCAGAGCAAGATTCCTGTGAAGCTACCTGATCAAGGAAGCTTCGTTCTTAATTGTTCGATCTCTGAAGAGAGATTTTCTCACTCCCTCTGCGATACGTGGTCCGATATTAACTTGATGCCACTCTCCGTTGCTGCGAGGCTTGGATTGACGGACTTCTGTTGGGGTTGATATTCATCCCTTCAGCATTAATGTCTAAAGACAAACCGATAGGAGAGATGGCCCTCCGGACTCTTGACAAAGGCGGCCTAACGGAACCTAAATCTTCCTGCGGAGCGGAGCATATGGCAGTGGAACGAACTTAGGCGAAGCAGAGAGAGAGACCGGGCCAGCGCTGACCGTGTGCTCGCTACCCCGCCGACCGCGTGCTCGGTGTTGAGGACGACCGCATGCTCGGTGACGAGGCCGACCGCATGCTCGGCGTTGAGGCCGACCGCGTGGTTGGCGTTGGTGGGCCGATCGCATGGTCGGTGACAAGGCTGACCGCGTGCTCGGCGTTGGTGGGCCGATCGCATGATCGGTGACGAGACCGACCGCATGCTTGGCCACGAGGTCGACCGCGTGCTCGGCGTTGAAGGGGCGATCACACGTTCGCATCTTCGAGTCCAAGACAGTCTTCAGCCCAATGGTGTGGTGATAGCCCGGTACGAACGTGAAGCCCATGTTGATGTGACCGACTCCGCAGAGGATTATGAATGTTTAGCCGACCTAGGAAACTATATATATGTCATTGTAAAAACCCTAAAAGGGATCCGATTTTCACACACATAAACTTTGTACTCAACTCTTTCATAGCAATAACAACAGCTTTTTCTCAATCTCTTGCAATCCCTAGTTTACATAGAAACCTCTAAATTTTCCTCACGAATCCTTACAAGTTTAATTATGTTGGTTTCGACCCCCACAATTTGGCGCCGAATAAGGGGACCTAGAGAGTTTCTGACGCACAAAAGCTAGGGTTTCGCAACACCAACAAAGATGTCAAGCAACAGCAGAAGCAGCGAAGGATCCTCGTCTCACAGAAACGATGAAGGAAGAGAAAACTCCGTGGAGAACACCGCACCTCATGCCACTAACAGCCCTGCGGATCTCACGGAGATCAAGCAGATGCTCGGCACTCTCATGAAGAAAGCTGAGGATCAGGAGAGGAACCTGGAGGCCACGACGAACGAGCTGCAAGCGCTCCAGAGAAGGAAGCGCAAGAGATCCCGTGTCCGACCAACGCGCCTCAGCTTTGCTACACCCCGAACCAGTCGAAGGGGTCGACACGCGGAGCCGCCTCAGACCAATCGCACAGCTCCAGAGGACTTGCCACCGCCACCTCATGAATCTGATGCAACCCCTGAGCGTGTGGTGGAGGAGTCAGACGAGGATCACCCTCTCAAAGGCGTGCCCGGGTCAACCCGGAGATTGACCACGCTGCGGCTGCCGCAGAAGGAGATGCGATCATAGCAGAACTTCACAGGAGGGAGCGAGAGCATAGGGCTCCGCAGGGCTCCCGAGATGAAGGAGTCGTAGCACTAAAGGCCCAGCTGGATCAAGTCGTCTCTGATCTTCGGACTACCAAGATGCAGATGTACCGCAACACAGGAAGGGCTCCTGGGGTTGCCTACGTGTTGGAGAAGGCACGCAACATCCCTTTCGCCAAAAACATCTTGGGGGCCAGAATCTCCGATCCGGGACGAATAAGACTCCCAAGCTACGAAGGGACCTCTGATCCTGCCTATCATCTAATGGAGTTCGAAGTAGCCAAGGAAGGACAAATTTCAGAGAAGCCGAGAGAGACGTCGGCTACTGCAAGCTATTCGTGGAGAGTCTCAAGGGACCTGCACTCCAGTGGTTCTACAAATTGGAGAAAAACTCCATTCATAACTTCCACCAGCTCTCCGAGATGTTTGTGCAGCACTACAACATCTTCGCCGAGCGAAAGATCTACGACGAAGAGCTGTGGACCAACAAGCAAGAAGAAAACAAAAGCTTACGGTCTTTCATGACCAGGTTCAAGCATACTCTGTCAAAGGTAGATGGAATAAGCAACACGGCCGCTTTGGAGGCTTTAAGAGGAGTGGTTAAGTGCCCGTCTCCGTTTTGGCAAGAGCTTACTATCAATCCGCCAACGACGATCCAAGACGCTCTTCACCGTGCAGCTGACTTCACCCGGAGCGAAGAAGAGCTCCGTGCCAAGAGGGGTGGGAAGACCAAGCAGGCGAGCGAGCCCTCTCTGGTTCCGACCCCAGCTGCAGCAAAGAAAGGCTATCCTGCCTTTGTCCAATACGAAGGAGGGGCAGGTGGGTCTCATAATTACCAGATTGACTCACCTGGATATGGCAGAGGTCGCGGCCGCGGTCGTAGACGCGGCGGAGGAAGTCTCACGTGGGTTAGAAACCCGAACGAGTACGACGAAAAGTTGTACTACGAGTTCCACAAAGCGACTGGACACTCAACTGCAAGGTGCCGTGAATTGGGAGGCAGCTGGCGGCAAGGCTGGTCGAGGGCACCCTTAAAGGCAACATCAGCCTATCAGACTTCAAACCGGAGGAGAAGATTCAAGATGCTACTGAGGCGCAGATGGAGAATCCCAGACGACAACGCCGAGGAGAAAATCCCGAGAGCGGGAACCCCCAAGGCATAATCAACATGATCATGGGAGGATTGCAGTATTGTGGTGACAACGTGACTGCGATCGAGGCTTACCAGAGGCGCGCCGAGGTCTGCGCCAACATCTCTGCATGCCCAAGGACGAAGCGTGCTAGTGACCCTATCACCTTTGGTGAAGGGGATTCTGAAGGCATTGACCACCCGCATAACGAATTACTGGTAATCAACTTGACCGTCTACGATTTCAATGTGGCTCGAGTCCTCATCGACACCGGAAGCTCGGTGGACGTTATCTTCAGAGAAACACTTGAGAAGATGAAAATTGACCTGTTACTCATCACGAGGCAGCCAAAGCATGTAACGGGCTTCTCAGGTGAGACGACATGGACAAGGGGAATGATTCGCCTTCCAGTTCAAGCCGGAGGTGTCAATAAGATGGTCAACTTCGCAGTGTCCGATCATCCCGCCATCTATACCTAATCATGAGAACACCATGGCTCAGTCAGATGCGAGCTGTACCATCAACGTACCACTTGTGTCTGAAGTTTCCAACCAGTAGCGGCGTACAGACAATCTTTGGCAACCAGAAGGATTCGCGCATGTGCTTCTTAGCAGAGCACAATTTGCGCAGTCGCAAAGAGAACAAGGACTCCAACGCGGTAGCTCACGAAGAGAATAAGGGCGATTCAACCTCACAAGGGCCGCAAAAGAAAGCAAGGATTGACTCCGGTCAGTCCAAGGACCTGACTAATCTCTTATAGGAGCCTTCCCAGCCCAAAGGGAGTTTCTTGGTCCCCACCGCACCACTCCTACCTTATCACTATCTCTAGTCTTTTCCACCAAATGAACTACGAGGCGACTTGATCCCTGCAAAGGGTACGTAGACAGCCTATCTTCGGATAGGTTCAGTTGCCCCC
Source organism: Draba incana (assembly GCA_963576765.1). Classification (NCBI taxonomy): domain Eukaryota; kingdom Viridiplantae; phylum Streptophyta; class Magnoliopsida; order Brassicales; family Brassicaceae; genus Draba; species Draba incana. Next base: position 46,031,070 of record OY755204.1, read on the forward strand.
CTCCATCAAAAAGGGGGGGGGGATTACATTTCACTTCAGCCTCGTTCCGGACGAGCTCACTCGATCTCCTCCGCCTTTGGGGGGGGGGGAGTGAGTGCTTTTCACAGTCTCTAGACGACTTCAGTTCCCTCTTTCGTCTAAAAGGGGGGGGGGGAGTGGGGTACCCGTACACCACTCCTTGACAAAATCATTGATAACATCATCGTCAATCATAAACACTTGACACAAATCTCTTCACGAGAACAACTTGTCCTTTATGGACTGATCAAAGCTTTATTCGAGTAGAGTCGTTCTGCATCTATTGTTGCTGGCCTCAGCAATAGTGTATAAATACGAACACAATGACATCCACAACGGATACAGCGCGCTATATAAATTCCAGTGTTCCGAATTGGGGCGGATGAACCCAACTGATCACTCTGAAACCAAACAAATGTCGTTGGTAATGCAGCTGCTAATGACCTCCGTTCGGCCTATACCCTGAACGTGTCATTCAAAAATGCAGGACACACTCTGGTCAAATTCAAGGTGAACTTGCTCTCGGACAAACGTGTCTAGAAGAGCAGCACCAACACGCAAAGCCCAATATCAATGTTGGCAAACACATGACAAAAAACGCTTAAACAGCTCTAAGAATTCCTAAGTATAGGAACAACATCACCAACATCTAAATCAAAAGCTTGAATCTGAAACCATCAAGGTTTAACATCAGCAAAAACTACAAAGTCATCTTGCATTCTCCACAATGCAAGGCTCCAAAATAATAACAAGGATACAAATCATCCAATGCTACAACCGAAAATCACCAAGTCCAACAAGAGTTTTCGGAAACAAGAAACTACAAATAAACTAAGTCATAATCAAAGAGTAACGGTCACTCATCAGTCACTCATCCTCATCAGCTACATCAGCATCCTCTGGGATCTCTAAGGCTTGCCTCACACTAGAGGCAAGCTCATCAAACACGTCCCGAGCATCGTAGATCGGGATCTTCCTCTCAACGAGGAGCTGCTCCGCTGCATCCAAGGTCGCTCCATCAGACTCACGGAGACGCTTGATAAGCTCCAGGCTAGCGTCGATCTCAGCAAGGTCCAGCATGTTGTCCTTCGCTGTCCCCTCAATCCTAGCAAGCAACCTGGCAACCTGTCTGGTCCGGCTTGCAAAGCTACAAGCCGCCTCATCCTTGGCCCTAGAAACGGCCTCCTCGATCTTGGCGTCCCTGAGACCCTCAGTGTAGTGACCCGTACCGCGATCTAGGCCAAGGCCGGCCCAGGTCATGCGGAACAACCGGCCAAGTACCGCGGGACGGTCGGCCAAACATGGATTTTGCCTTAGACCCTAGAAATGACCCCGTACCGATCGGATGAAGACCGCGCCTAGTCACGCGCGGAGACCGCACGTTCCAGGCACCGTTCGGCCTCGGGCAAGGCCGGCCGGATGTCGGCAGCGTGTGGCGTCGGCTTACCGACCTCTTTGCCACGTGTCGCCCGTTCAAGTGATGCGTCATAGACACGTGTCAGCCCGAAAACGTTTTTCGTTGCATGTGACCCACGAGGACCGTGAGTCACTAGGGCGAGCTTGTTTCCGTGTTCTATATAAGGAACACCCCTAGTTCCTTATTAGGACCGTTAGTGACCACTCGGACCGATCCTCACGATCCGGTAAAGAAAGTATCGATCCTCAAGTACCGATCGCGTGCTGATCCGTACCACGACCCGATAGCAGTACGTACCGAGCACGTACTGACCCGATCCATCCGAGTGATTCTTGAGCCAAGACCCGATAGAGATCAGTACCGTGATCCGATAGAGCGTACTGATCCATACGAGCCAAGACCCGATAGAGATCAATCCGAGAGAAAGTACCGAGTATCGTGCCGATCCGATCTGCGATACACACTGATCCGCAATCCGGTAGAGAGCGAGAGCGTATCGATCTGTGACCCGATAGAGAGAAGGGACCAATCCGATCCGTCCAAAGAGACGATCCGAGCCTTTGCCGAGCCGGAAAGACCATTCTAGCGATCTTAGGAGTTTTAGGAAAGGTTGGTATCTTTCGATCCGACCTATGTCCAGTTCCTTAAGCTTGATTTCCTTAAGTTTCCTTGGAAAATCCCTAAGTATTCCTTAGTAAACCTTTGGTTCGTTTTGTATTGAAGGCGAGAACGAATATAAGGCGAATCCGAGAAGAGTCTTGAGCCGACTCGCATACTTCTTCTTAGAGGTGAGTCTAAGTTCATGTATTGATGAGTAGAATACATGTAGACAGAAGTTATGCGTGATGGTGTTGATGAGTAGAACACCTTGCTTGATTAATTGCACTATGCGAATTGAGGTTCAAATAGTCTATTAATAAGAATTGCTAAGTGTTGGACTTGAATCCATGATTGAATATTTATGAGTTTATATGCATGGTTAAACTTTATAAATACGCGGTATGTCATTCCCGTGTCCCGTGACTTAGTTAGTTACCCGTGGGGTACTAATTAATACTCACGATGACATGGAGAGACGGGATTGCAGCCTTTGGCCATGTATGCATAAGCGATCGATGCAGAAATTCTGTTAGAGTCCGTAAAGATTCGGCGACGGAATTGTTAAAGGATCATAAGTCTTAGCCTTTGTGGCAAAGGACCGAGTGATGCCTTAACATTCACGTGACGGGAATGGACAACGCGTAAGGCCTTAAGAGAATAGAGAATGTTGAATGCATATGAACCGGTCATGTTAATTATGCATTGCATTTGCGTGTTGTTTGTTATTTTGGGGTTAGGTGGGTTATTCTTATTATATATGTTTTAAATCCAACTAGGGGGAAAGCCTAGACATTTAAATCTGTCTAGGGGGAACCCTATTTGAATTCATTTCGTTTAGGGGAAACCTGGACTCACTGAGCAACTAGTGCTTACGACTCAATCTGTTTTGCAGGTAACCCTAGTAAGTAGACCTTGGAGCACATACGAAACATTAGGAGAATCAGTGGTAGTTTGTCCTTGCTTTGTAAATGTATGTTTAATATGTACATGACCGTTTTGAAGTATCAGACTTCTGCGCGCAAATATATGTTGTAACAGTTTTAAAGACTAAGTATAAATAAGTAAAGGATCGATTTTAAATATGATGGGTTTCATATGGTATCTAGTCCAGTCCGGACAAACCAACTATCGGATATAGCTCGGGTTGGCAAGCTTTGAGTTGTATTCGGTAGGGACGGATGCTTAAATGTTTGGTCTAGGGATTTAGGATTTGTTCCTTGAACCTCTGATCGGGCGTTTAGGCATTCCTCAGTAGCGTTCCGGTCTAGATCCTGGACTGGGGCGTTACAATTAGTGGTATCAGAGCATGGTTCTTACTATGCTCAATGGGACTTGGTTTTCAAACGTTTTATCGAGTCAAAACTGTCGCAAAAGCAAGTAGGATAAACTGATTATGTTCCGGTGCTATGGTATGTTTAGGATGATTAGGACTTACCTGATTCCGTGATGCAGATGTCTAAACCGACACGTCGTGATTGGCTAGATACGAGATTGTGGAGAGCACCGAGGGGGCACGGACAACCTTCTTTAGGGTACCCGTGACGATACCCTGGTCTTCCTCCACCTGAGCCTGACGATTCGTCTACGTCGATTGATACGGATCCGTCAGAGGATATTTCAAATCTTTCAGATTACGTGCCGGAGTATGATCCAGAAGATGTTCCAAATCTTTCAGACTACGTGCCAGAGTATGATCCGGAGCCGTTGGTCGGGTACCCGGATTATACAGGCGAGAACCCTCCACATCCGTTGTCGGAGTTAGGACTTCGAGATCATAGTGACCCCATACCTGAGGGTTCACACCATGGTCATGCTGGATGGATATCCACTGACTCATCAGATTCATCGGAGCGATATCATCAGGAGGATACGAGTTCTGAAGGACCAAGTAGATCGGGATCTGATGGCCATCGATCACCACCACGGTCGCCATCGAGTTCCCCGTCAGTTACTTCTCGTCGTCGCTATTCTGAGTTAGAGGAGCCGGAGGAATTAGAACATCAGGGTTGGAAGCGTCCTCACCGTTTTAATTCCAAGGGAGCAGGACCTAGTAGGACAAGACCCAAAGCACCTGAAGTTGAAGAACGATTAGGAGATCGACATCAAGGGATGTTCACGCAGACGGCCCGGACATTACGTGACATACCGGCCATAATGCGTTCACTACAAAGTCGAGTCAATGGAAGCACAAGTGGGGATAAGAGCGGTGGAGTTTAACTAAAGGTTAAGCGAAAAGTTGTTTGAGTGTATGATAACGGTTAGGTGAAAGCCATTATAGGATGTGTAATAGTCCCTAGATAAACCTGAACCCTCATGACCTATAAAAAGGTTTCGTACTAGGTAAATAAAGGGTTCTATCTCGAATATCTTTTTGATGTGTTTTCTTGAGATGTGTGATAATCTTTTGGTGTTGAATGTTTAATATATATATAAGGAATTAAACAAAGCAAATGTTTAATTTTCTTGAGTAGAAAATGCTTGAGTAGGAAACATTACATGGTTGTGGCGTTCCCACACATGTTCTGTTTGACTAAGGTGAAACACATGGTTGGTATCACCTAAGGTCACTTTGAAAGAAATAACTAGGAAACAATACGTATTTGTGGTGTACCCACATGCGTTTTGTTGGGCTCAGGTGTAGGGTATAGTTCGTACCACCTGATGTCACATTGAGTTGTAAAAGGAACTTTTATGGAAGTAAAAGTTTTTACCTGTGTTAGAATACCCAGTAATCAAAACCTTCATGCCGAGAGTTGCTATAGTATATGGGAGTGCCAATTTGATATTGGAGACCATATTTTCTTAGCAAAGTGGTATCATTAGAGGAGTATCTAGTGATCTTAGGAATGGACTGGCTTACGGCGTGATGGCACTTGTTGACCGGAGTCGAAAAAGAGGAATCTATGACCGCAGTTAAGGAAGAGTAGTCTTTGACCGCAGTAGAGGAAGAGTATCAAGTAAGTGATTTAGGGAACCGTTTGTATTGGAATCAAACCCAATACCGGAATATCCTTCATAACGGCCTTTGGGAGAAAGTGCCTTATGGAAGGTTAAGTTACGATGTGACTTTGAGCAGAGTTAGTGAGATAAAAAGCTGAGCAGAAACTCGAGGAGTTTCCCGTAGTGTGTGGTTACGTTGATGTGTTAAGACCTTTGGAAGGGTTACCACCATCTCGTAATGATATGTTCATCTTTCTATTGGGACCGGGAGTCCAATTGCTAAAGGTGCCATACCAGATGGCTCTGAAGAGTTAGTAAGGTGAAATGCAGAGTTAGTAGGGTTGAAGGAACGTCTAGAGGATTCATTGGAGGAAAGATTCACTCAAGGAAGTTTATCACCGTGGAGAGCTTTAGTGTTAGTCATCGAGAAAGAAAATGGTCGTTACCATAGATGAAGATTATGAATAAAGTCTTGTGAGACTAATGATATGGGTTTGTCATCATTTCCATTGATGATATTCTTATATACTTTGAATCGCACGGAAGTTGGAAAAGTGTTGGAACACTTTGGGAAAGTGTTGGAACGCTCAGGAGAAGCATTGGAACACTTTGGAGAAAGTGTTGGAACGCTAGAAAAAAAATGTGGAACACTTGGGGAAAGTGTTGGAACGCTTGAGAAGTCAAACATTTTGCTGAGGTTTAGAGAATGTAACTTTTGGAATGAAGAGATAGGCCTTGCAACATCAAGTGTCGGAATAGGGAGTTCCGGTCGACCTGGAGAAGATTGCGGAGAAGATTGCAAAGAAGATTGTTGCAAATCGGATGGAGTAGAATTGAAGAAGTGGTTAGATTTAATTGGAGAAAGGATTAGCTAGATATACTGGAAAATAGTTCAAAGAATTTTCCATGTATATCTAAACCATTGACTAGCCTGAATGGAAAGGGTGTAGTCTTGGTATTGGACGTGTAAATGGAGAAGGTGTTTCATCAGAAGGCTTGACCCAAGCACCGGTCCTAGCCGTAGCCGAACCAACCATTTATGGTATGCGTCGATGCAAGTGGAACGAAGATTGTTTATGGATTGATACAAGGCAAGTGGGACCTTGCTTGTGCATCTATGTAGTGAGGAAATCATGAAGAAGAGTATTCCGCACATGATTTAGAGAGTATTAAAGTAGTGTTGCATTAAGATCTAGCGATCTCAGTTTTGCGAAGAATGGGTACAAGTAATGATGGATCGTAAGAGCTAAGAATTGTTAGTCATCAACATGTTCTTAACCTAAGACAGAAAAGGTGGATGGAAATTGTAGAAGTCGTGATATGGATATCACTTACCACCGGGGAAAAGGCAACCGTAGATGCAAATGTTTTAGGTTGCCATAAAACAAGTGTTGACATGGAGAGAGATTTGAAGAGTTGAGCTGCATAATTCAAGGCAAGTAACTTAAAGACCATAGATGAAGAGAGTGGCGTCTCGGAATGGGATTTGGGTCAACAGTTGGTCGGTTGGTCACTCCTGTTCTTGTCTTATTGTTGAGTGACCTATCGGATCAAGTTTGACCTAGTCCAGGTCGGGACGTTACGAGAGTGGTAGCAGATAAATACCTTTTAGCCTAAAGGTATTTTTGTTTCAGAATGAAGGATTACCGTGCCTAAAGGATTTGGCTTGGGAAGGAAACGATCAGTGAGAAGCAAGAGGCGCAGTGTCAGATTTGTCAGGAGATCCAGTTAGAGAATCGAGTATTAGCAAGATTATTACAGAGTTTACTAATTTCAGAATGGAAATGAGATGTGGTTGTTAGGGAGTTGGTTATAGGATTTACCGAGAGCATTAAGAGGAAGAGACAACACGGTTTGGGTAATTATGAAGAGAACACGGTTTGGGAAATCGTGGATTGTTAACCAGGAGATAGTGGTTAAGTTGTGCTTAAAGGAAGTAGTTGATATTATGGAGTGGTAGCTAATATAGTATCTGGCCGTGATCGCAATCCATGGCTAGATTCTGGTAAACTTTTTAGTAAAACCTTTGGAACGGTTTTAAGCATTGGTAATGCTTTTTCTAAAGAGTCAGACGAGCAGAAAGAGTAACATTATCAGGATGATAAATGATCTATCTCAGAAAAGTGTGTTGGACTAGATTTGGAGAAAGACGTAAGGTCCGGTCAGAATTTTTGAAAGAGACTACGGATAGAGTTAGCCTTGGTCGGGCTAATAGGAGGAAGATATAAGCCGATCGACGGAGGAGAATGGTTGTTTTTTTTGTTGTTGTAGAGTGATTGAGTATGGTTAAAGATCAGATCAGAGAAAGGAAAGCCGAATCAGAGTGATTGAGTATGTTAAAGACCAGATCAGAGAAAGGGAAACCGAGTCAGAAAAGTTGAGTACGGATAAAAGCCGATTGATGTAAAAAAAAAATTGATAAACCAAGTAAGTTGACTTCATGGTATAAGGTCCTTACCGCAGTATCGAAGGAATAGGAGAAGAAGATAGATTTTTATCGAGTATGGGATTACATGATGAAGTTCATGTAACCATGTTGAGTAAATAATTTGTGGCCCGGATGAGCCACTATCAGAACGGATACCAGATCCGCAAACGGAGCTTAGACCTCCTTCCCCAGAACCTTTGAGGATCGGTGAGACGATCTAGATTTCTCAAAGGACGAGAAATCTCGCAGATTAAAGTTGTTAGGAGAAGGAACCATCAAGATGATAGTTCATGAGAAGAAGAAGTAAGATTTGGGAAATCTTAACCGGTGATGTTATTGAACCTCAAACCGATGAAGTGGACCTTTAAGTAGATAAGAATTCGGGACGAATTCTAAATAAGGAGGGGAGAATGTAGTGACCCGTACCGCGATCTAGGCCAAGGCCGGCCCAGGTCATGCGGAACGACCGGCCAAGTACCGCGGGACGGTCGGCCAAACATGGATTTTGCCTTAGACCCTAGAAATGACCCCGTACCGATAGGATGAAGACCGCGCCTAGTCACGCGCGGAGACCGCACGTTCTAGGCACCGTTCGGCCTCGGGCAAGGCTGGCCGGATGTCGGCAGCGCGTGGCATCGGCTTACCGACCTCTTTGCCACGTGTCGCCCGTTCAAGTGATGCGTCATAGACACGTGTCGGCTCGAAAACGTTTTTCGTTGCATGTGACCCACGAGGACCGTGAGTCACTAGGGCAAGCTTGTTTCCGTGTTCTATATAAGGAACACCCCTAGTTCCTTATTAGGACCGTTAGAGACCACTCGGACCGATCCTCATGATCCGGTAAAGAAAGTATCGATCCTCAAGTACCGATCGCGTGCTGATCCGTACCACGACCCGATAGCGGTACGTACCGAGCACGTACTGACCCGATCCATCCGAATGATTCTTGAGCCAAGACCCGATAGAGATCAGTACCGTGATCCGATAGAGCGTACTGATCCGTACGAGCCAAGAGACCCGATAGAGATCAATCCGAGAGAAAGTACCGAGTATCGTGCCGATCCGATCTGCGATACACACTGATCCGCAATCCGGTAGAGAGCGAGAGCGTATCGATCTGTGACCCGATAGAGAGAAGGGACCAATCCGATCCGTCCAAAGAGACGATCCGAGCCTTTGCCGAGCCGGAAAGACCATTCTAGCGATCTTAGGAGTTTCAGGAAAGGTTGGTATCTTTCGATCCGACCTATGTCCAGTTCCTTAAGCTTGATTTCCTTAAGTTTTCTTGGAAAATCCCTAAGTATTCCTTAGTAAACCTTTGGTTCGTTTTGTATTGAAGGCGAGAACGAATATAAGGCGAATCCGAGAAGAGTCTTGAGCCGACTCGCATACTTCTTCTTAGAGGTGAGTCTAAGTTCATGTATTGATGAGTAGAATACATGTAGACAGAAGTTATGCATGATGGTGTTGATGAGTAGAACACCTTGCTTGATTAATTGCACTATGCGAATTGAGGTTCAAATAGTCTATTAATAAGAATTGCTAAGTGTTGGACTTGAATCCATGATTGAATATTTATGAGTTTATATGCATGGTTAAACTTTATAAATACGCGGTATGTCATTCCCGTGTCCCGTGACTTAGTTAGTTACCCGTGGGGTACTAATTAATACTCACGATGACATGGAGAGACGGGATTGCAGCCTTTGGCCATGTATGCATAAGCGATCGATGCAGAAATTCTGTTAGAGTCCGTAAAGATTCGGCGACGGAATTGTTAAAGGATCATAAGTCTTAGCCTTTGTGGCAAAGGACCGAGTGATGCCTTAACATTCACGTGACGGGAATGGACAACGCGTAAGGCCTTAAGAGAATAGAGAATGTTGAATGCATATGAACCGGTCATGTTAATTATGCATTGCATTTGCGTGTTGTTTGTTATTTTGGGGTTAGGTGGGTTATTCTTATTATATATGTTTTAAATCCAACTAGGGGGAAAGCCTAGACATTTAAATCTGTCTAGGGGGAACCCTATTTGAATTCATTTCGTTTAGGGGAAACCTGGACTCACTGAGCAACTAGTGCTTACGACTCAATCTGTTTTGCAGGTAACCCTAGTAAGTAGACCTTGGAGCACATACGGAACATTAGGAGAATCAGTGGTAGTTTGTCCTTGCTTTGTAAATGTATGTTTAATATGTACATGACCGTTTTGAAGTATCAGACTTCTGCGCGCAAATATATGTTGTAACAGTTTTAAAGACTAAGTATAAATAAGTAAAGGATCGATTTTAAATATGATGGGTTTCATATGGTATCTAGTCCAGTCCGGACAAACCAACTATCGGATATAGCTCGGGTTGGCAAGCTTTGAGTTGTATTCGGTAGGGACGGATGCTTAAATGTTTGGTCTAGGGATTTAGGATTTGTTCCTTGAACCTCTGATCGGGCGTTTAGGCATTCCTCAGTAGCGTTCCGGTCTAGATCCTGGACTGGGGCGTTACACTCAGTCTCCGAGAGCTTGCTCCTAAGCAAAGCGATCTCCTCCTTATCCTTCGCATGCCTCGAAGACGCCTTCGACAGCTTCCCGCTCAACTCATCTGACCTCTTCTTCGCAGAGGTGACGTCATCCTCAAGAACTTGGATCTTCTCAGCAAGCTCAGCGTTGACCCTCCTGGCCTCGCTAAGCTCATGGTCATGAGAGCGAGAGTCCTCCTCAAATCAAAGGAACGCTATCAAGACCAAGATAAAGTAAAGTAACATTAGCAAATGCAAAGGAAAGAAAGAGATCGAACCTCAGCAACTGTGGCCTTCGCCAGAACAAGAGAACATGAGCGGCTCCGCGCGCCCGACACCGCCCGTCCGCCAGAACCAGGAGTTGGGGAGTGCGGTGCCTCAACGCCTTGATCAGTCGAATCGCTAGCAAACGCCGGAGAGGAGCCCGCCTTCTGTCGCTTCAGAGGTGCACCATCGGGAGTACCTCCCGCCTTGCCCTCCGACCTAAGGGCTCTCTTTCGCGACTGCTCACGCCGCCTAGCAATCTCATCAGGGGTGAGATCTGAAGCACGAGAACACTGAGCTGGCGCAGCAGGAGTCTTAGGCGTTGTGGTCGTCGGAGCACGCATATGCGAGCCTGCCCTCGCTGAGACCGCGGTGCTCGCCGACACCGCCTTCGCCTTCTCTGCTCGCTGAAAGGCAAAGACCCTAGGAGCACCTCGTCCAAGGACCTTCCCTGGGAAGATCCTGGTGGAAAGCGCCTTCTGAATCCTCTGACGAGTGAAAGATTTCACCCAATCACCGTCTCCAGAGGCAAGAACGCTGTGGATGGCCACTGCGTCACTCCGGCTGATCGTCTGAGAGGCTGGTCTCACTGCAAAAACAAAGCAACACAAAAATTAGTACACTAGACATTAATACTATACAAAAGAAATTTTTTCTAAGTATAGACTTACCTCTCTTCCCCCAACTCGTCCTGACAAGGGGGATACAGTCTGCCTCAATGGTCTTCTCCGAGATCTTGACAAAGAAGAATCGACACTCAAAAAGATCGTCCTTGCTCGGGAACCCGTCAATGAGCGCGCGACCCGGACCCGGAGAAACAAGATACCTAAGTTCGTCTGCGCGGCCCTTAGGCCTGAACTCCAGGAGGCTGGTTAGCTGCTCGGTGCTAATCTCTGCATTGCACTCCCTGCTAAGCACATAGATACCAATGACGTGCCTCAACCCCCTGGGGTTGATCTGAGCAAGGGAGATACCATTCGCATCTAAGAAGCGAAGGAGGAAGCCTGGTACCAGAAACCACAACAAGCAATGCTCGATGAAGTTCTCGTACACGGTGAAGTACCTCGGGGGCGGAGCATCAGCTCGTTGTGTGCGATCAGGAACAACCAACACGATCTCATCTGAAATCTCGCACTTCTCCCTGAGAAGCTGCAATGACTCCTCGTCGCAAAGAGTGGAGCCCGGAGGGTCCGGTCGCGCCTTCTTCTTCCTAACCACTATAGGACAGTCAACCTCATCTCCATCCTCAGCATCGGAAGGAAGTGACCTAAAAGAAGAAGAAGGATCTGACAAAGCTGCGTCGGCTGCTCCATCCGGGAGCCCCGGATCCTCATCGTTAAGGGAGAAGGAGAGTCCAACTCCCCTATCACAGGCCATCGAATCATCATCATCGCCAGGCCCCCTCGCATCCTCAATATCCGCTAAGTCATCGAAAACACCATCATCACTCTCATCGAACCTGCCGAGACTAACTCGCGGAATAGTGACCTTACTACGGAGACGAACTCCGGTGCCGATACTCTCGCGGGATGCCAAGGATGGCGTCATAGTCTTATCCCCGATTCGGCTCGACAAAGTGACCACGGGATCGATTCGGTCTAACAATGCGACCACGTGATCGGTCGGAGGGACCACGTGATCGGTCGGAGAGACCGCGCGATCGGACAGAGTTGCGACCGCACGATCGGTTGAAAGTGCGTCCGCGAGCTCGGATCAGTTTGGCGATGCGACCGTGGGCTCGGATTGGTTCGGCGATGCGATCGCGCGGTCGGATTGATTCGGCGATGCGACCGCGGGCCCGGTTTGGTGTGATGGTGCGAGCACGGGTTCGGATCGATGCAACGTTGCGACCACGCGGTCGGATTGGTGAGACGACACGAGCACAGGATCCTTCCCACTCGCACGCCCGACCACGGAATCGGTCCGATGCAACGACGCGACGGAATCATCGGCTTGACATGATGACACCGCCGGTTCACCGCGGTTGACCGAACGAAGCTTTTGTTTCTCCATAACAACAATTTCACCTATACACAAGTCAACAAAATAGATCACAAGTCAAGAATCTTCACTCTTCATCAAAGAACACACCTCAAGAACAAGATCTATCCCTAACAAGCTTCAATGGGGAATCTCCAAAAGACTATGCAAATCCAAGGCTAATTCCATCAACAATCAAAGCTTAGAAATCAATAGCAACCAAGGATTCAAGGATTCTCCTAAGCAATCCATAAACCAACATAGCAAAGTTTGGTTCAACATGAACAAGCTTAGATCTATAAGCTTGAATTTTCAAAGAAGCTATGGGGATTTAAGAGATGGCTTGAGAAAGGAGTAAGGAAACTTACTAAGGAAGAAAGAGTAAGAGATAGTGACACGAGCTCGCGATTAGCGGTGGTGCGAACCGGTGGTCGGTGACGGCTTGTGGTCGGCGGCGGCAAAAAAGGAGGAGAAGAAGAAAAAAAAAATTTTGGAGGAAAGAGAAAGGAAAGGAAGAAGGAGAAGGTAAAAAAAAAAAAAAAAAAATCAAAACCTTATCCTCTCTCTTTCTCTCACCAAGCGGGGCCCGACTCCATTCAAAATAACACAACACTCTTCCCTCCGTAAATCGCTTGGCTACTACTCGGAAACATCATTGACATTAGCAATCGCAACGCGGAGTCTTAAAATCTCCATAGGAAATGCGGAGTCTTAAAATCTCCATAGGAAATGCAGAGTCTTAAAATCTTCAAGAGAGAAAGAAAAAGTCTCGTCTGCAGAAAACGCAGCGGCTTCAGCAAAGGAAGCATGAAGTCTTAAAATCTTCATAACGTTTACGGAGTCTTAAAACCTCTTGCGAAAAGGTCACTCTCTACTACTGTAGGATAGACAAGCGCCTTGACTTCGAACGTTAACGATGATATTCAACACATCTTTTAACTCGGCATTATTAGTTCTAACACTACCGAGCTGGGGGGCTAACTGTTGGGGTTGATATTCACCCCCTCAACATTAACGTCTAAAGACAGACCGATAGGAGAGATGGCCCTTCGGACTCTTGGCAAAGGCGGCCTAACAGAACCTAAATCTTCCTGTGGAGTGGAGCATATGGCAGTGGAACGGACTTAGGCAAAGTAGAGAGAGACCGGGCCAGCGCTGACCGTGTGCTCGCTACCCCGCCGACTGCGTGCTCGGTGTTGAGGCCGACCGCATGCTTGGTGATGAGGCCGACCGCATGCTCGGCATTGAGGCCGACCGTGTGGTCGGCGTTGGTGGGCTGATCGCATGGTCGGCGACAAGGTTGACCGCGTGCTCGGGGTTGGTGGGCCGATCGCATGATCGGTGACGAGACCGACCGCATGCTCGGCCCCGAGGCCGACCGCGTGCTCGGCGTTGAAAGGGCGATCACACGTTCGCATCTTTGAGTCCAAGACAGTCTTCAGCCCAATGGTGTTGTGATAGCCTGGTCCGAATGTGAAACCCATGTTGATGTGACCGACTCCGCAGAGGATTAGGAATGTTTAGCCGACCTAGGAAACTATATATATGTCATTGTAAAAACCCTAAAAGGGATCCGATTTTCACACACAGAAACTTTGTACTCAACTCTTTCATAGCAATAACAACAGTTTTTTCTCAATCTCTTGCAATCCCTAGTTTACATAGAAACCTCTAAATTCTCCTCACGAATCCTTACATGTTTAATTGTGTTGGTTTCGACCCCCACAACTTCAAGAAGACTAAGATGTCTCTTATCCTAGCAGATCGTTCTAGGAGATTCCCAAAAGGGGTTCTAAAGGATGTGCCAATCAGCATTCAAGACTGTGTTATTCCAACAGACTTTGTCGTTTTGGAATACGATAAAAAACCTCAAGATCCTTTGCTTCTGGGACGATCTTTCTTAGCCACAGGAGGAGCGACTATTGACTGTAGAGGAGGAAAGATCAAGCTTGACCTTGGTGATGTTGTCATGGAATTCGACATGGACAATATAAGAAGACCCACCATAGAGGGTCAAGCTTTTTATGTGGATACTTCAGAGGATGAAGAGCAGATCAAGGAGCTTTCAAAGGACATCCCTACCGCCATCGTCGAAGACTTAGCCATTTCAGAAATGTCTCCTGAGATACCTCTTGAAGAGCCCATGTATGAACCCATTGTACTTAATTCCGTCTCTTCTACATTCATTAAAGTTGAAAAAGCTGTTACGCGCTTACGCAGGCATCGAGTTTCTCGAAAGCTTGGTTTTTCCGATGAATTTGCAGAAAAGAGAAAAGAAGAGGTGAAGCCTAAGAGGACTTCAAAGCCGTTTGCAAAAATGCGAATCATTGTTCCTCAAGAGCTTAAGGATCAAGGAGAAGCTGTTATCCAGAAGATGATGGAGAGCACAATGAGGCTTTTCTCTGGGATTATTTCTGATAAGTCTAAGAGAGCTACAATGAAGGCTCGATCGAAGCATGCTGCTACGAGTTCCATTCAGGATAAAGGAAGTACAGTACTTCCTAAAGAACCACCATAGTCCTGAGTTCCAAAACAGTCCAGCTAAGGACTTAAAACAAGCGCTCAGTGGGAGGCAACCCACTTGTAAGTTTACTAAATTTTGCGTTTTACTTTTTGCATTCCTTTTCAATTTTACGTTTTGTTTTGTTTTTGGTTTTGATTTTCAGGGAATTGAACGAGAAAATGCAAGTGAGAATGCGCTTCAGACTAGAGTGTCGAGCGACGGAGATACTTGTATCGCTCGACACGAAGGAATGAGTCTGTGTCCAACGACGTTGAACATCAGTCGCTCGATGTGACACATTAAAGGGTGTCGATCGACACAACGGTCGTGTCGCTCGACACGACCCCCAGGTTTTACTTCTCACTTGAATTTCATTTGTTTCATTTCCTATTTGTTTTGTTTCGCCAATCTCGGATTTAATAACACTGGGACAGTGTTGTTTAAGTATGGGGGAGGTAGTTGCTGATGTTGTGTTTTGTTTTGGTGTTTTTGAGTCAAATCTAAAATTTTTCGGGTCAAAGCTCCCTTTGCACTTGCTTTGAACAACACTCAAGGACCATTATCGATGCAAGTTGGTTGGTTTTACTGAGGTGCGTAACTGGAAGTAGAACGGTTTAACGGAGCGAGTTCATACTTCTGGAGAACGCCAGAAAGACGTTGCAGACCCCGCCTTTAATCAACTCTAAATCTCTTATCAAGGGCGTTGGAAATCGCAAGACTTGATTCAGCTTCCAAACACTTGAAAGCGACGATGGACCGCTCTTGAAACTTCTTCCCAAATGACGAATATAACTGTCCTAGATCAAAAAGAAAAAGCCGCATGACCCTGTCTCCACAAGAACACTAGTAGTGAGAGCTGAGCTAGTGAGTCATAGAGATGCCAAGGATCTAAAAAAAAAAGTCTACAGAAAAGTGCAAGTTCGAAAATCAGAAAATAATGAAGAAAAAGTTCAAAAATGGGCAATGCATCTCTATGATATCCTTAATTGGATACAGTTTCAGATGGAAGAGAGAGGGTGAAACGCAAGAAAGTGTTAAAGGAAGTGAAAGAATCTAGAAGGTCCAATGATTGATATTCCCTCGGTAAGACCACACCTAATTAAACTAAAGGGGTTTGCGACTGAAAGTATGAGATTCTCTAAGGGGTTTGGATTCAATCTGGAGGACTGCTACGCTTCTAGGGAAACATCGAAGTATCACCGGATTAGCTTTGCAAAGGTATGTGGTTCCTAAAGGGGTGAGTATACTGTTTTGCTTAAGGACAAGCAAAAAGCTAAGTCTGGGGGAGTTGATATATCTTGGTTTTTACTGGTTTTCAACTATGATATAAGTCCATGTTTTAGAGTTTTTTTGGTGTTTTGAGTGTTTTGGTGTTAATCTTAGGTACAAAGGCGTTTTGGACTCAATTGGTGTTTACTAGAATATTTTGGAGCATAAAGGAATGAGCAGTCAAAGTGGCAAGTTCGGATTGAAGATTTTAGAACTGTGTCGAGCGACAGAGAGAAGTGTGTCGCTCGACACCACCATTTTACAAGCGTCGAGCGACAGGATTATGTGTAACGCCCGACACGACATCGGACCAGTCCAGATTTTGAGTTTCAGATGATTTCCTTTTTGCGTCAGAAAACCCAGATGTTTGCAATTGGGCCCATGACGGTTTTGTAACCTTATAAATATGTATTTTCAGCCATTGTTTAGGCTTATGCTTTCTTTTATTGAATTACTTAGAATTTCTCTAAATAAAATCATGTTTTCTTCTTCATGTCTGAGTAGTTCTCTTGTTAGGTTTAGGGTTTTCAAAAGTGCTTGATGAATTGTTAGTTCTGATCTGATTATTAGGATAAAATCATTATAATGTTCTTCATCTTAACTTGTTCTTACTGCTGATTTTAGCCTCGCGAACTGAAATCTGATCTAGGTTAATTAATAGAAACGACAGTTTTATTGATTGCTTGAACTAGTTTTTGATGAGGAAAATACTTATTCGCAAAGGGATTTGGTTAAGGGTTTTGTGAACAATTGAACCTGAATTTATTGCTTGTTTAAATTTATAGGATTCGCAACGACAGTTGGTTTTCTAGGATTTAGACATAGAAAATATTCGCAGTGACAGCTAGTTTATTTTACTTTCGTGTTCATGTTTAGGAACTGCTCTTTATAATCCTAATAACTGATTTACTTGCAATTTTGATTCACTGTAGAATTCTCTGTGCCTAGCTTTCCTCTTAATTGATTTAAAACCGTTTTAATTGCTTTAATTTACTGCTTTCATAATATTTCACCTAGCATAATCTGAATTTATTAATCCACTGTGTATTTCTAGACTCCCTGTGGATTCGATCCCAAAGTACTATTATGATCTATTAATTTGAGAGAGTTTAGCTCTAGGGTAAATTTGAGCCATATCAACCACCATTTTACTTTTTCTCTGTAAAACACCCTGAAGCCAAAAATAGTGTTTCTTTGCCTTAGTTTTACTCTCAAGACCAATAATGATAGCCGTTACCTCTGCATCCTCTGCATAGAAAGCTTAAATCTCTTGTAAAAGATCACATTGTAGCACTGTCATAGCCATGTGTAATACCTCTGACCCTTCAACTCTTGATAAAGCAACAACCACCACATTGTCCTTGCCTTATCTATACTGAATCTCATAGTCGAATTCCAATAATTTAGGCAACCATTGTTGTTGTATTAGAGTGTTCAAACACTGTTTCAGTAAGTACTTTAAACTTCTTTAGTCAGTTTTGATCACAAAGTGGTGAGGCAGCAGATAGTGATGCCACTTTTGTACTGCAAACACAACCGCCAATAACTCTTTTTCATATATAGAGAGGGTGAGTTGCTTACCCTTAAGGTGTCTACTGATATAAGCCAGAGGATGGCTGTCCTGTAGTAATGTGGCTCCAATTCATTGGCCACACACATCTGTCTCAACCACAAAAGGTTTGTTAAAGAGAGGCAGAGACTAAGACTGGTGCATCACAAAGGGCTTGTTTCAAAGTATCAAAAGCTAGCTGAGCCTCTTCATTCCTGCCAAAGGCATCCTTCTTAGCCAAGACAGTCAATGGCCGAGCTATAACTCCAAAGTTCTTCACAAACCTTTGGTAGTACCCAGCCAACCCCAAGAATCCTCTTAAGTGTTTCAAAGTAGTAGGAACTGGCCACTCTCTAACAGCACTTATCTTATTAGGAACAGTAGAAATCCCTGAAGCCGCAATATAGTGGCCCAAATATTCCACTTTATCTGTAGCAAAGGCACATTTGCTCCATTTAGCAAACAACTGTGGTGTCTCATGAGCTCAAAGATTTGCTTCAAATGAACCAGGTGTAACTCCATAGAAGAACTGTAGACGAGTATATCATCAAAGAAAATAAGCACAAATTTCCTGAGAAATGCTTTGAAGACCCAGTTCATTAAACCTTGAAAAGTGGCAGGTACATTGGTCAAGCCGAAAGGCATGACCAAATACTCAAAGTGACCACTGTGAATTTTGAATGATGTCTTGTGTATGTCTCATGGATCCATCCTCACCTGATGGTAGCCAGCTCTGAGGTCAATCTTAGAATAAACCACTGAGCCTCCCAGTTCATCCATGAGATCTTCTATCAAAGGAATAGGGAATTTGTCCTTGATTGTCATTCCATTGAGTTTCCTGTAATCTACACATAATCTCCACAACCCATCCTTCTTTTTGACCAACACCACTGGAGAAGCATAAGGACTTAAACTGTTCTGAATAGCTCCATGAGTTAAGAGTTCCTCCACTATTTTATCTACCTCATTCTTCAATTGTATAGCATAAATATACAGCTGTTGGTTCACTAGGTTAGACCCCTCCAACAATGGAATTTTGTGGTTAAAGTTTGCTCGGAGGGGAGGAAGAGTCTTTGGTTCCTCAAAGATGTCATGATACTCATGTATAACACCCTCAACTTCGGCGGAGAAATCAGGTTCCAGCAGTTGTGCAGAATATAACATCATCTGATTCGCATCACTGGTCTCCTAAAGACTAACCAAGGCTAGTTGGGCTCCTTCTTCCATGAGTTTATTGAACTTGATAGCCTTGACTTCCCATACCGAGCCTTGTTTGATTCCATGGAGTAACACTTTCTGTTGATTATAGACAAAGCGCATCTCAAGTTTCTTGAAATCCCGTGTAATGGGTCTCAACTTCTCCAACCATTGTATGCCCAAAACTACATCACAGCCCCCAAGTGGAAGCACAATAAAGCTGTCACATATCCTCCAATTATACCCATAACTTCTGTATGTGAACATTTTACCCTCTTTCTTCTATTTGCTATATCACAAACCAATCATCAAAACCCTAGATTCATCTTGTGAAACCAATCAAAACCCCAAAATTAACGATCCAAAGATGGCAAATTGAAATCCCAAGATCCCAAATTATGAAAACCCAACCAAATTAGGAGACAAACTTACATCATATGATCTTCATGATGAATGATTTGATGAAGAAATCAGGCTCACGTTGTGTTGAATTGAAGAAACAAGCGAAGAAAGAAATGGACTTTGAGAAAGGAGTCGACTTTATCCTAGACGATGAACAAAACGTCTATGTTTTCTTCAAAGAAATCGTCGATCAAAACCCTAATCAAAGAAATCATTGATCTCTTACTCAATACTGTTTCGAAAAAGAGAGAGAGAGAGAGAGAGAGAGAGAGAGAGAGAGAGAGAGAGAGAGAGAGAGAGAGAGAGAGAGAGAGAGAGAGAGAGAGAGAGAGAGAGAGAGATTGCAAGAATGTTGAGAGGGAGAGAGAGGTTTCAAATTTCAACGACAAAAACAGATCTACGATACGACGCCGTTTTGGTTTTAAAAACAAATAAAAAAACATAATTTTCGTTTAAGCATCAATCGATCTCGAGACCCCTCAAAGCCAATTTGAAGTTCTTAGGCCATGTTTAATGCAGATTTCACGGGATCTTATGTGGTGTTCTTATAATATAAAATTATTAAAACACACATTCTCTCTTCCTTTTAATCAACTTTATACTTTCTCTTTCATCTTTTTACTCAACTTTTATTAATTTTATATTTAAACACTCTCTTTTCCTTTTAAACAAACTCTCCAAAAGATCCAATATTAGATCCCTCTCTCTCCCTTTTAAACACTCTCTCTTCCTTTTACTCAACTTTTATTAATTTTATATTTAAACACACACTCAACATACCCCACAAAAACACTCTCTTTCTTCCTTTTACAACCATTTTAATAATTTTCTTCCTTTCTCTTTTCTTCCATTTGTCTTGTTCGATTTCCGGGTTTGTTCGTGTTTGATTTCTGGGTTTGTTCATGTTCTTGTGCACTTTTAGAAAGTTTCGTTGCATTCTACAACATGTAATTGACAATTCCGGTTTCTTTTCGGTGGTAGAGAGAGTTTTGTAAAAATCTTTGATGGTATATTTATTTTTCTTTGATGGTAGATTTATTTTTCTTTGACGGTAGATTTGTTTTTCTTTGATGGTAGATTTGTTCTTGTTCGATTTCCGGGTTTATTGGTGTTCGATTTTCGGGTTTGTTCTTGTTCTTGTGCACTTTTAGAAAGTTTCGGTGCATTCTACAACATGTAATTGACAATTCCGGTTTCGTTTCGGTGGTAGAGAGAGTTTTGTAAAAATCTTTGGTGCTAGATTTATTTTTCTTTGATGGTAGAATTGTTTTTCTTTGATGGTAGATTTATTTTTCTTTGATGGCAGATTTATTTTCCTTTGATTCCGGTGACGCCGCGAAGACAAAAACATGCTCCGACGACCGATTCCGGCGGTAATTGCCGGAGAAGATGAAGCAAAAAAGACAAAACCCGGTAATTACAGTAACATGTAATTACAATTCCGTCTTCATGTTCTTGATGGTAGGTTTCGATTCGATTTATGGGTTCTTGTTCTTGATGGTAGATTTATTTTTCTTTGATAGTAGATTTATTCTCTGTCAATGGTATGGTATTTTTTCTTTGATGGTAGATTTATTTTTCTTTGATGGTAGATTTATTCTCTGTTCAATGGTATGGTAGATTTATTTTTCTTTGATGGTAGATTTATTTTTCTTTGATGGCAGATTTATTTTCCTTTGATTCCGGTGACGCCGCAAAGACAAAAGCGAGCTCCGACGACCGATTCCGGCGGTAATTGCCGGAGAAGATAAAGCAAAAAGACAAAACCCGGTAATTACAATAACATGTAATTACAATTCCGTCTTCATGTTCTTGATGGTAGGTTTCGATTCGATTTATGGGTTCTTGTTCTCAATGGTAGATTTATTTTTCTTTGATGGTAGATTTATTCTCTGTCAGTGATATGGTAGTTTTTCTTTGATGGTAGATTTATTTTTCTTTGATGGTAGATTTATTCTCTGTTCAATGGTATGGTAGATTTATTTTTCTTTGATGGTAGATTTATTTTTCTTTGATGGTAGATTTATTCTGGTGGACATGGAGGCTTCAGAGGTGGTGGCGAAAGAGACGGAGGTCGTGAATCTGTCTTGTCATGGTAGATTTATTGTTCTGTAATGGTAGATTTTTTTTTTTTTAAATGGTATGATAGATTTTTTTTTTTTTGATGGTAGATTTATTATAGTTTGATGGTAGATTTGTTTTCCTTTGCTGGTAGATTTATTCTATGTTCAATGTAATGAATTGACATAATTTATATACTCTAAAAATTTGCTCTCTATATAATTTGTTTCCAAATATCTTTAACATCATTAAAACAGAAAACAAGTTAAAATTAAAAACAAAAAAGACATACATAATAATAATACACATATTTAAGCTTCACTAATGGTGCCATTATGATCATATTGACGACAATTAGAACACTCATATTCTTTCTTAGGCTGATACCGCTCCATCTCAGTCTCCAATGCACCTTTTATCCAAAGAAACTAAGTCATATAATAAGTTTACCACCATAGTGTTATTTGAATAACTTAAGTCAGAGAACAAGTCTACCACAATATTGTTGTTTGAAGAACCTAGGTCAGATAACAAGTCTACCATAACTTTGTTGTTTGAATAACCTAAGTTAGATAACAAGTCTACCACTACATTATTGTTTAAAGAACCTAGGTTAGATAACAAGTCTACCACAACTATATGACAAACTTCGTCGTATAATAAGTCTACCAAAACTATATGACAAGCTTCGTCGGATAATAAGTCTACCATAACTATATGACTAGCTTCGTTGGATAACAAGTCTACCATAACTATATGACAAGCTTCGTCGGATAATAAGTCTGCCATCATAATAAACAAGCTAATAAATCTACCGTAACGTTAAAAAAAAAACAAATATATCATCCGAAAAACAAATCTACCGTAACGTTGAAAATGAAAACAAATCTTCCATAACAACTATGTAATAAGTCTACCATAACAAGTCAAATAACCATCGTCGGATAATAAGTCTACCATCACAATCAACAAATCTACCGCAACGTTTAAAAAGTAAACAAATCTACCATCCGAAAAACAAATCTACCATCCGAAAAACAAATCTACCGTAACGTTAGAAAAGAAAACAAATCTACCGCCGGTTTTAGTATGGTGTGTCTAGTAAACTGAGAAAAGATTGTATAAGTCTACCGTCAAATACAATAAATCTACCACTCAAAACAACTCTACCACCATTATAACAAATCTACCACTATAATCAACTATAATAAATCTACCACTACATCAACAAGTCTACCGATCACGAAATTAAATCTACCACGCCAAATTAACTCTACCATCAAAGAAAATAAATCCAGCATTCTACGGAAATAAATCTACCAATCACCTAATAAGTCTACTGCTCCAAAATAAATCTACCATTGAAAACAATAAATCTACCATTCGGAAATAAATCTACCACTAAGTGGATACAATAAGTCTACCGCTCGTAAAAAATCTACCGTTCAAAAAATAAGTCTACCGTTCAAAAAATAAGTCTACCGTTCAAAAAATAAGTCTACCATAACGGAACGGTAGACTTATTTTTTTAGGCGGAACTTTTCCCGGCTAAAATTTCAGATTCATTAATGGCAGTCTCGTAAATACGTTTTTTTTGTTATCAAAGAAATAGGGGTAAAACGGTTCGAAATTCCAAAAAACGTAATTAAAACTTTTGAGAGTCATTTTAGTCACTTCCCAACTTTTGAAGATTATTCTAGTAAACTTCCCTTGTTGTATGGATTTAAAAATTGTGCTTTTTGATTTATGTGTGTTCAGAGACATACAAATGACTTGACTGTTGA
Organism: Draba incana; assembly: GCA_963576765.1. Taxonomy (NCBI): domain Eukaryota; kingdom Viridiplantae; phylum Streptophyta; class Magnoliopsida; order Brassicales; family Brassicaceae; genus Draba; species Draba incana. The sequence goes on from OY755204.1 coordinate 46,053,999, forward strand.
AAGCAAAGAATTGGAATTACTTTTGCAAATGATGGAGCCTTTACTTCATTTGCATTTTGGTGAGTCTCTTTAATCACAAACAATTGGTTTTCTAGTGAAAACTACTAGTTTGAAACAGAGAAACAAATGCTTTCTATATTAGAATTAAAGTTGGCCGTTTTGGAGCATCGCTCGACCGCTCATAAGAAATGTTAATTTTTTTAAAAAAAATTGATTGTGCCATAGATTAACACTTTATGTGGAAACAAAACAAAGATGTCAAAACAATTAACCACATAAATAAAAGATTAGAAAAACCAATTACATCAAAGATCGATTCAAATTCTTTTTCACATTTAAAAAAATTAGATTTACCATTTTAATAAGCTCAAATTCAGTATTCAAATATTATTTCATACATCACATTTGATTCATACATATATATTCGATTTTAGTTCTCATCGACGCTGTTTATGCTTCTATTCCGACCGATAACACGTATTAGAGCATGTACATTGGTAACACCCGAGTGTCTAAAGTGGGTGTTCTAATAATATAAAATTATTAAAATGGTTGTAAAAGGAAAAAAGAGAGTGTTAAGAGAGTGTTTTTGTGGGGTATATTGAAATAAAAAATTAATAAAAATTTGAGTAAAAAGAGTAGAGAGTGTTTAAAAGGGAGATAGAGTGTGTTAATTTGGATCTTTTTGTGGGTGTTTAAAAGGGAGAGAGAGTGTGTTTAAATATAAAATTAATAAAAGTTGAGTAAAAGGATGAAAGAGAAGGTATAAAGTTGAGTAAAAGGAAGAGAGAGAGTGTGTTTTAATAATTTCATATTAGTTTTAGACACCCTCGGTGGACCAATGTACATGCCCTTAGTAGACCACTTATAAACATACGGTGTTTTTAATGATAAACTGGTTTGTCCGGTTTCCAGAGTGGCGATCTTGTTCTTGTGCGTGGACGCCATCAACAACGGAGAAACAAATGCTTTTTTTATATTACAATTAAAGTTGGAGCCGTATTAGAATTAAAGCCCTCAACATTTCGTCAAATGTTACGTCCCGTGGTCGACGGATACAAGAAGCTCAACTTTATCTACATCACAAAACCACAATTAACCAATAAAACATACATGCAATAGTTAATGAAATTGTCAATTATTATAGAATAGAAAATAGGGAAGTTTACTAGAATAACCTTCAAAAGTTGGAAGTTTACTAAAATGACTCTCAAAAGTTTTAATTACGTTTTTTGGAATTTCGGACCGTTTTACCCCTATTTCTTTGATAACAAAAAAACGTATTTACGAGACTGCCATTAATGAATCTGAAATTTTAGCCGGGAAAAGTTCCCGCCTAAAAAAATAAGTCTACCGTTCCGTTACGGTAGATTTATTTATGAACGGTAGACTTATTTTTTGAACGGTAGACTTATTTTTTGAACGGTAGATTTTTTTACGAGCGGTAGACTTATTGTATCCACTTAGTGGTAGATTTATTTCCGAATGGTAGATTTATTGTTTTCAATGGTAGATTTATTTTGGAGCAGTAGACTTATTTCCGTAGAATGGTAGATTTATTTTCTTTGATGGTAGAGTTAATTTGGCGTGGTAGATTTAATTTCGTGATCGGTAGACTTGTTGATGTAGTGGTAGATTTATTATAGTTGATTGTAGTGGTAGATTTGTTATAATGGTGGTAGAGTTGTTCTGAGTGGTAGATTTATTGTATTTGACGGTACACTTATACAATCTTTTCTCAGTTTACTAGAAACACCGTACTAAAACCAGCGGTAGATTTGTTTTCTTTTCTAACGTTACGGTAGATTTGTTTTTCGGATGGTAGATTTGTTTTTCGGATGGTAGATTTGTTTACTTTTTAAACGTTGCGGTAGATTTGTTGATTGTGATGGTAGACTTATTATCCGACGATGGTTATTTGACTTGTTATGGTAGACTTATTACATAGTTGTTATGGTAGATTTGTTTTCTTTTTCAACGTTACGGTAGATTTGTTTTTCGGATGATATATTTGTTTTTTTTTTAACGTTACGGTAGATTTATTAGCTTGTTTATTATGATGGTAGACTTATCATCCGACGAAGCTTGTCATATAGTTGTGGTAGACTTGTTATCCAACGAAGCTAGTCATATAGTTATGGTAGACTTATTATCCGACGAAGCTTGTCATATAGTTTTGGTAGACTTATTATACGACGAAGTTTGTCATATAGTTGTGGTATACTTGTTATCTAACTTAGGTTCTTTAAACAACAATGTAGTGGTAGACTTGTTATCTAACTTAGGTTATTCAAACAACAAAGTTATGGTAGACTTGTTATCTGACCTAGGTTCTTCGAACAACAATATTGTGGTAGACTTGTTCTCTGACTTAAGTTATTCAAATAACACTGTGGTGGTAAACTTATTATATGACTTAGTTTCTTTGGATAAAAGGTGCATTGGAGACTGAGATGGAGCGGTATCACATAAGAAAGAATATGAGTGTTCTAATTGTCGTCAATATGATCATAATCGCACCATTAGTGAAGCTTAAATATGTGTATTATTATTATGTATGTCTTTTTTATTTATTTTAACTTGTTTTCTGTTTTAATGTTACGGTAATTGATGTTAAAGATATTTGGAAACAAATTATATAGAGAGCAAATTTTTAGAGTATATAAATTATGTCAATTCATTACATTGAACATAGAATAAATCTACCAGCAAAGGAAAAAAAATCTACCATCAAACTATAATAAATCTACCATCAAAGAAAAACAAATCTATCATACCATTGAAAAAAAAAAAAATCTACCATTACAGAACAATAAATCTACCATGACAGGACAGATTCACGACCTCCGTCTCTTTTGCCACCACCTCTGAAGCCTCCATGTCCACCAGAATAAATCTACCATCAAAGAAAAATAAATCTACCATCAAAGAAAAATAAATCTACCATACCATTGAACAGAGAATAAATCTACCATCAAAGAAAAATAAATCTACCATCAAAGAAAAACTACCATACCATTGACAGAGAAAAAATCTACCATCAAAGAAAAATAAATCTACCATCGAGAACAAGAACCCATAAATCGAATCGAAACCTACCATCAAGAACATGAAGACGGAATTGTAATTACATGTTATTGTAATTACCGGGTTTTGTCTTTTTTGCTTCATCTTCTCCGGCAATTACCACTAGAATCGGTCGTCGGAGCTCGCTTTTGTCTTTGCGGCATCACCGGAATCAAAGGAAAATAAATCTGCCATCAAAGAAAAATAAATCTACCATTAAAGATTTTTACAAAACTCTCTCTACCACCGAAACGAAATAGGAATTGTCAATTACATGTTTGTAGAATGCACCGAAACTTTCTAAAAGTGCACAAGAACAAGAACAAACCCGAAAATCGAACATGAACAAATCCGGAAATCGAACAAGAACAAATCTACCATCAAAGATTTTTACAAAACTCTCTCTACCACCGAAACGAAACCGGAATTGTCAATTACATGTTGTAGAATGCACCGAAACTTTCTAAAAGTGCACAAGAACAAGAACAAACCCGAAAATCGAACATGAACAAACCCGGAAATCGAACAAGAACAAATCTACCATCAAAGATTTTTACAAAACTCTCTCTACCACCGAAACGAAACCGGAATTGTCAATTGCATGTTGTAGAATGCAACGAAACTTTCTAAAAGTGCACAAGAACAAGAACAAACCCGAAAATCGAACATGAACAAACCCGGAAATCGAACAAGAACAAATCTACCATCAAAGATTTTTACAAAACTCTCTCTACCACCGAAACGAAACCGGAATTGTCAATTACATGTTGTAGAATGCACTGAAACTTTCTAAAAGTGCACAAGAACAAGAACAAACCCGAAAATCGAACATGAACAAACCCGGAAATCGAACAAGAACAAATCTACCATCAAAGATTTTTACAAAACTCTCTCTACCACCGAAACAAAACCGGAATTGTCAATTACATGTTGTAGAATGCACCGAAACTTTCTAAAAGTGCACAAGAACAAGAACAAACCCGAAAATCGAACATGAACAAACCCGGAAATCGAACAAGAACAAATCTACCATCAAAGAAAAACAAATCTACCGTCAAAGAAAAATAAATCTACCATCAAAGAAAAATAAATCTACCATGACACCACCTCCGAAGCCTCCACGTCCACCAGAATAAATCTACCTTCAAGGAAAAACAAATCTACCGTCAAAGAAAAATAAATCTGCCATCAAAGAAAAATAAATCTACCATGACACCACCTCCGAAGCCTCCACGTCCACCAGAATAAATCTACTATCAAAGAAAAACAAATCTACCATCAAAGAAAAATAAATCTACCATCAAAGAATTGGAGATTAGGGATTCGAGATTTTTACAAAATCCTCTTTACCACCGAAACAAAACCGGAATTATCAATTACATTTGTAGAATGCATCAAAACTTTCTAAAAATGCACAAGAACAAGAACAAATCCGGAAATCGAACATGAACAAACCCGGAAATCGAACATGAACAAACCCGGAAATTGAACATGTACAAACCCGGAAATCGAACTTGAACAAACCCGGAAATTGAACATGTACAAACCCGGAAATCGAACATGAACAAACCCGAAAATCGAACAAGAAGAAATTACAAAATCGATTCGTATCTATATAATAAAAGGAAGAAAAGAGAAGTTAAGAGAAAATGAAACTTACCGCTGGAGTCGTTGGAGAAGAGAGATACCGCCGGAGAAGATGAAGAGAGGAGTCGCCGGAGAAGAGAGGAGTCGCCGGAGAAGATGAAGAGGGAATCGCGTTTTTGTGTCGTTGACACAAAAAAAAACGTGAGTTGAGTTTTGTTGAAAACCCAATTTTTTTTTTTAATGGCATTCTTGTAATTCTAAAAATACCACAAGATTTAAAAGACATTTCCCACATCCCCATCTTATGAGAGTCATTTGAGTAATTAGTAAACTTTTGGAAGTCATTTGAGTAATTTTCTCTTCTATTATGTGATTAAAATAGATGTTTAAAGATCTTAGGATTTATGTAAATTATGATTACATGCATGTATATTATTCTACATGCATGTCAATTTATCTTACATGTGGTATCAGAGCATGGTTCTAAACATCGTTTTAATCCATGAAGTATAATAGATTTATGATTTGAAATATTGAAATATTGATATACTAAAATTGAAAGCTAGAGATCTAGATATAAAGAATTTTTCTAGATCTATATTTATGTTTTAAGCATGCAAATGTAAAATATCTTGAATTAGATAATTTTAAATTTTGGAATTATGTTTAAGTTTATGCATGCATGCAATTTTCGGTATGCACATAATTTGTATGTAATGATAATTTTAGTATTTCATAATTTTACCAAAAATCGATTATACTTGTTCTACGCATAATTTGCGCCGAATAGTATTTTTGTATAAAGTGCATATATAGAGTTTGTAAATCACCACAGTGAGCCTACTCTAGAATGATTTGCATATTTGATCTATTTATGTATTAATTAGTTACCCACAGGTAGACTATGAACATAAACTATGATCAAATAACTTATGGAGTGCTTGTATATGCTAAACTAAGGATATCCACAGATAACTTAGTTTGAGTAATTCAATACATCACTTAATAACGTTTTCTGAATTATATGACTTTTTATGGGATTATGGTGTCTACCCACAGGAGCGCTATAATTTCTTGTCATATATATTCAATGATAGTAATTTATGGTGTTGATTATGTTTAAAGCCTAATTAAAACTTGTTGTATCTCTAAAAACTTATAATATATTTTCTTGCAAATTGTCATCAAATGCTTTTATTGTTCCCTTCCTCACTTGAACTAATTTCTCTTTATTTCTCATAATGTAAAAAGAAATTTAAGTTCATATTAAGAGGTATTAGATTTAGTTTTTGGCTCTTTGTAATACAGAACCATTTCTAAAGTAGATAAAAGCGAGTACTGAGGATGGTGAGATTCTCCATAAAGGTTGTGAGAAATCAAATTGATTGAGCATTAAAGGATGACAATATTAAGTAATTTCAAAAACTTAAAACAGCCGAAAAGGCATTAGGATTATCTAACAGCTATAGAAACACAGTTTAAGACTGTAAACAAGTCATTATAAAGATACTTAAGGCAAATCTTAATCATGAAATTTAAAGGCACACACTTTATGCATGCAAATTGCATAAGAATGATCTACCTAGCGCTTAAGCCAAATTATCAAGGAATGAAAGTGGACAAATTATTTCTTGTCTAATTCATCCTTAACTAACGACTTCCTCTCATTATGTACCATTCCAATTTTAATAACAACGTCATTAATCAAAAGTAGATGTTAGATGAATTGGCTAAACAAATTGGTAAAGAGGATTTAAGCTTAGACGTGAAGGTATTAAGGTTGCCTATTATGTTCAAGAAGTTAAAATTAAAGTTGGAAAATGGCATTAAGTGAGCTATGAAAGAGCACAATCCAAAATTGAAGATTATAATCTGCTTAATAAGAAGAAAAAGGCAAAGAAAGATGCATATACAAATTTTATAGAAAATTTGTGTACTTTCATAAAGATTGTCTTAAAAGAAAATAATGGTTTGAAAATAATAGTAACCTTAGAGTTACATAAAGATTTGCGAACATAATGTCTTAATTTTCTTACATTTCTTTTAAAATTATGATGGATTAATAATGGTGCTATTACACATGTCTTAAGATTCATGCATATATATTAATCACCATAACTCAAGAGAAACTATTTATTAAAGGAAAATAGAGATAATGTGCTAGTTGGATTATTGGCACATACTATCTCATTATGGATAGAGGATTTTGTTTGGATTATTTCAAACTCTTTATGTTCCATCTATTTTTCAAAAAAATTAGTTTCAGTAAGCAAACTTGTTTTGGCTGGTTTTAAATCAACTCAAGGAGACGGTTGTTTCAGTTTAATCCTGAACTCTAATCGAATTAGTTCATGGATATTGATTGATAGCCCTTATGTTGAACTTGGTTGATCATCCTTTTAAAACACATCTCAATATGCATGCTAAAGTTAGATTTAAGCACAAAACATGTGTAAATGACTTATATTCTTGTGGCATAAAAGGCTGGGACAAATTTCAGTGAAAGAAGAGAATGGTTGGAAAAAGGTAGATTCACTATCAATTATGCTTTTTCTGACATAAGACCGTGTATACATTGCATTATGGGTAAGTAAAGTAAACACACTAAATGTGGAGCCGCAAGAAGTATGAAGCTTCTTGAAATCATATACAGATATATTTGTAGACTTTTACTAGAACTTCTTCATAAATTAGAAATCGTTGCACAACGCATGGTTCTCCATGACATAATGGTGTAGCTGAAAGGCGTAACTGTACTTATATGGGGATGGTTAGATTCATGATTAATTATGCTAGCTTACCTATATCCTTGTGGATGGATGCATTACGTACTGCAGTATACATCTTGAAAAAGGTTATGAGCAATGCAGTTCCAAACACCTTTTGAACTGTGCAAAGGCTCAAAACCTAGAATGTTACACCCCTTAAATTGAGGATGTACATGTACAACTAAAGCAAGAGTATAACCCACATGAAGAGGAATTAGATTTCAGAACGATCTATGGTTTCTTTATAGGTTACCTTGAGAAATCTAAAGGATATAGATTTATTCTCCAACCCATATTACGAGAATAATAGAAACCAATAATGCAAGATTTATGAAAATGGCGAAATTAGTGGGAGTGATAGAGTTTAAGATATGTCCATCAATGATTAAACTCATAAATCATATGAGAAACTAGCATTAAGAAGATCAACTCGTTAGAGGAGATCTGCTATTTCTGATGATTACATAGTTTATTAAGTTGAATCTGGAAAATTAAAATTTATGATGCGGTTTCTTATACACAAATCATGAAGGATGTTAATTCTAATAAATGGATTGATGCTGCAAATGACGACATGGAATCGATGGCTAAGAATGAAATTTGGAATGTTGTTCAATTGCCTAAAGGACAAAGCAGTCATAATTAAGTTGATCTTGAAGATCAAACTCGACTGTAATAGCAATATTGAACGACATAATGCCAAATTTATAGGTCAAGATTTCAGTTAGAAAGAATGCATCAATTATAATGAGTTTTATCTTTCAGAATTATCATGACATTAGTGACTCATTATGATCTCGAGTTACATCAAATGGATTTGAAAGGTGCATTTATTAATAGAGATTTCTAAGAAGAAGTCTATGTGTCAACTTGAAGGATTCATTATTGAAAGTCAGGAAGACATCGTCTGCAAATTAAAGAAATCAATATATGGACTAGAACAAGCTTTGATTGTATGATAATGATATCTTATTGAATAATATTGATTTTGGTTTACTACTACTATTAATAGTATCTACTAAAAGAACTTTTGATGAAAGATATGAGTTATGTGATAAGAATATAAATATTCTATTATTGATCACTTAAAATCAAAACATTTGTCTCTGTAATCATATATTATTAAAGTTCTTGATAATGTGTTCTTCTAATAATGATAATATAGATAATTTTCTAATAATTTTTTTTTTTTGAGATACATAAAAGAAACAAGAAACATATGTTCACATTCTGAAAATCAATACATCCACAGATGGTTGAGTTTTCTAACTCAAATTTAGTGGATATTATGGTTTAAGCACTACTTTTTGGCTATGTGTATCTCATTAGCGGAGATATCATATTAGAAAAGCCTAAAGTTGTAGTTGTTTTATAAATCCACTAAATTAATAAATTGAGTATGTGAAAATTTATGAGGCTTCTATTATGAAAATATGATTGCAAAATTGTCTTTGAGTTTAAGGCATTAACGCTGCAACTCTTAATGAGACAATGAAAGCTGCAACTCTGTTTACAAGTAAGACATGATATATAAAGGATCCTCGTATATGGTCATTAAGTTTGAATATATGTCGATAAAGCAAAGATGTTAAAAGAATAAAGTTTGTCATCGTACAAATAGGCACTAACGTTAAGATTTTAGACATACTTACGAAAGCATTATGTCCAAAGATCTGTTAAAGGCATGCTAAAAGTATGGATCTTGAGGATAGCTTATAAAGTAATGTCTGTTTATGATTAGCCTATATTTGACAATTATTTTGAGATCTTGTATGACTTTTACATCTTTATCTATTCTGTTACTAATGTGCGCAGTTATGATTAATGTTAAGTTTAATTATAACATAATGCGTCTTTATTTAAAGAAATAAAAGAGACCATTAAGATGACTTCCACTTATGTTTATGGTCTAGCTATGACGGAGGTCAATGTAATAGTACATGGAAGGGATCATGTTGCAAAATAATGTGTGACCGCCATGACTCTCGTTGGTTACTTGATTAGCCAAGACACTTATGAAGACCAAATAAAGATTAAGGATTAGCATATTATGCCGGCCTTATAATTCCCGAAAGAAGAACAACTTATGAAATGGATTTAAGTAATGACCAAGTGGGAGAATGTAAGGAATATTATGATTTATTCCTTTCCCATTAGTATGGTCATTAGTAAATCCATGTTTTCTTATGGGAGTGCTAATCTTAATTATTTTGGTAAAACAAATACAATGGATAATGAGAAGTTTAAATCCTTTTTTGTAATTAAGGACAAGTGTTAGTCATAAAGAAATTAGTGGCTTAAGTTTAACCACATATGCCACAACCATGAGTTGGTAGCATAAATGGCTCAAGACTAACCACATCTCACAATTAGGCTTAACCATGATGAATGTGGCTAGAAATGTGCCACAACCATGAGTTGGTAGAATAAGTGGCTCAAGACTAACCACATCTCACCATTAGGCTTAACCATGATGGATGGTTAGGATTAAAGGATCTCAAGGAATTTGGTCCTCTTCCCACCTATAAATACATGCATCTAGCCCATCATATTGACATCACAAGAAAAGAACACAACTCCTTATGAAATATTTATGGGCAAGGGGAGAGAAACCTAATATCCTATCTAAAGACCAAGATTGGATCTTCCATTCAAGAAACCATGAAGATCACTTCACCGCTACGAGGTATTCCGCTAACCCTCTTTTTAATTCTATTATGTGATTAAAATAGATGTTTAAAGATCTTAGGATTTATGTAAATTATGATTACATGCATGTCTATTATTCTACATGCATGTCAATTTATCTTACACTTTATGTAACATGTGAACCTTGCATCATGTGTGCATCGGCCTTATCATTTCTCGGTGTGATTCCTTAACCTGAATACACATTTTTTTTGTTTCCGATGAGAAATTATCTGAATTTGCTTCTGCTCTTACTTGAAGGTATAAAGGAAGTGTATTATGGATGTGGAAATGATAAATTTGGTGGATGTGGTTCCATATTGTCTCTTCACTTAGGCAATTCTCAGCCATTAGATCTCATGTAAGTCCTACGAAAACTACAATGTTATGAAAAAAAACCGGCCTTATTAATCGATTTCTTTGATCTTTGTTTTTGATAGTAGCACTACTAGTGATGAATCTCAAAGAGGCAAAGGGTACAAGTGCATAGGAGGTATAATGGCAGAAGAAGCTGTCTCTCTTTTCAAATGTTTCTATGAGTAAGGCAATCCAAACGGTAACTATAATCATCTTTACTTATAACTCCGTTCCTTGATGAATCGATTTTTATTTATTTTTACATTTTTGGCTTTAGCCCCAAAGCCCCACCACCCCGTAGTTCAAAGAGAGAGGACTTGAGGTGAAGAATGTGTTATGAAAATCGGCGTTTATAAGACTATTTAGAAGTTTGCTCTAAGGAACGAAGTCCAATGAACTTTCATTTTGGGATATGGAGAAGTTGAGGTTGAGTTTATCAATGATCCTAATGTTTTGCTACTTTTGGCACATGAAAACATTATCAAAATCCAATACATACTCAATTCCCTCCGAGTTCATAGATTCAATTTCTGATATACATTGTCTAAAGAGTTGAGAATGTCTCTAAGTTAGACACCAAAAGTTGTAACTCAAAACACATTGTTCTCTACACAAAGTGTTGTGTACCTAAAATCACAAATTGGCTCTGTTCGAATTCACTAAGAATGTGTTATAGTAATGTATTCACTGTAAAATAAAATATGGTTTCCTCGCTACTCTTTAAAGATCAATTGCATTTGACTATATTAGAATTATTTTTCTTTTTTTGATCGAAATGATTAGTGTTATTAAAAATCTGTTTTAGTAGTAGTTATACTTTGTGGAAGCCCCTTCACCCGGTCGGTCAGATTTTCATGAATGTTTCTACACCAAGAGGTATGGGGTTCAAATACCAAAAGATGTGGTTTATTATCATTTGTGTCAAATTAATGGAGACCAGCTTGCAGGAGGTTTTCATCGTGGGGAAAAATATAATCGTCTGACGTGGATTAAGTCAGAAGACTTGTCCGTTGTATAATCATCGATGTAACATTTCTCATAAATTGTAATAGAATAATAATAAAAATGTCGTGATTTAAATGGTAGTAGCTATAGATTTTATTTAGTTCAATCCGGATATGTATAATAATAGGATAAATCTAGATGTTTCAATAATCACCAAAAGGTAATCTAATTACATGATAATGAAACAAGATAAATAGAAATTTAATTAAAAAAATATATTTAATTAAATGCATTTATAATAATATATAAAAAGTGAATGTTAAATGCAATAATAATAAATGTTGAATGCAGTTATAGTTAAACACAATGAATGTTAAAGTGATACAATTAATAGATCTCTTTTTGTAGTATAAATAGATGGATACTATGTTTTAATTTAAACACAATACCAAGAGAACATGAAAATGTCAGGAGAAAAATCCACACAACGTCCAGGCAAAGCTGAGTGCAACGACGAGATATTCAAAACTAGGGACATCTTTCTAAAAAAGAATCAACCTAAGAATAAAACACATGGAGAGCCTCCATGTAAGCTCAATTTTAGGGGTGGGCAAAATATTCGGAACCAAAAAACCGAACCGAACCCGACCGAAATTACCCGAACCGAATCCGAACTGATTTTTTAAAATAACCGAACGGGTCTTCTATACTTCAAACCGAAAACCCGAAACCGAACCCGAACCGAACCGATAACTGAACGGGTACCCGAAATATACAAAACATAAACAAACCTAAATATATTTAAAGCTAAGGTCGGGTGTGTTCATAACTTCATATAGTTTATGTAATTTTCAGTTTTTTCTTTGTTTTTTATCAATTCGGATATTGTATATACATTTCGGTAAAAACAACCAATGTTATTATTTGTAATAATGCAATTTTTTTTTGTTATTTTGTTTAGAGTATTTTTGGATAATTCGAATAACAAATAATTAAATTGAACTAGATGAAAAAGAAATCAAGGTAATTATACTTTTGGAGTAATTTTTAAATATTTTCGATAATTTTTTAGTATTATGGATAATCCGAACCCGAACCGAACCTAACCGAAACCAAACCAAACCCGACCCGAAGTTTTCTAATACCCGAATGGGTATTAAGAGATTATATCTCTTAACTGAAATACCCGAAAATCCGAAATACCCGATCCGAACCCGAACGGGTACCCGAATGCCCACCCCTAATTAATCTCACGCATGCATACAAACTAATTAATCTTTAATCTTGCTAGCCACTAGCTAAAGATAATATATTTGGATTTGATTTATTTTTGTGTGACATGCATATAAATAGCCCGGAAGCAAGGTGAAGTACCCGATAATCGCTGACCCGAACAAAGAGATCATTCCTCAACTTAACATGATTGATCCAATAGAGAACGGACCGTCTCGTGCCCTTCATATCGTCGGTCCGGATAGTAAGGTAATAATTTCATTGATTATTGCTATTGCATGTATGATTTCAATGATTAAAATACGGATTTGTGATATTATAGATAAAGTTGAGCTTCTTGTATCCATCGACCACGGGACGTAACATGGATGAAGTGTTGAGGGCTTTACCCTCGTTGTTGATGTTGGATTAAGCATGAAGAATGCTTAAGTTGGAAGTTTTCCTAATCCTACCGAGTTATGGAATTTAGGAAAAGAACTATGTTTAAGAGATATCTAAATATGTAAGTTTTCCTATTTAGGATTAGGAATAAACCTAGAGCTTTCTTATATAAGAAGATGCAAGGATGTTGCATAACTTGTGTGAGATTGTGAGAACTTTAGTTTTTGAGTAATTTTTCTAAAGCTAATTAAAAGAGAGATATTCTTTTAACGTGAGTTTCTATATTGTCTTTCAAGTAATTTATTTGGTATCAGAGCCTTGAAAAATCATAAAGGAACCATGGATGATCTCCCCATAGTTACGGCGAAACCTAAGGAAGGAGGAGGATCCTCTTCCATCGTGTGCCCCATGCTGAATACCATGAACTATACAGTATGGGCGATGAGGATGAAGATAGCATTGAAAGTTCACAAAGTATGGGATGTTGTTGAAATAGAGGCAGATCAAGGTGACGGCGAGAAGAATAATATGGCTATAGCCTTGTTGTTTCAGTCAATACCCGAGAGTTTGATTCTACAAGTTGGCGAACTTGAAACAGCAAAGAAGGTATGGGAAGCAATCCGTGCTCGTCATGTCGGAGCCTAAAGAGTTAGAGAAGCTAGATTACAAACTCTAATGGCTGAGTTTGATCGATTAAAGATGAAAGATACTGAGACAATTGATGATTTTGCTCGAAAATTGTCTGAAATCTCGTCAAAGTCTGCTGCCCTAAGAGATATCATAGAAGAACCAAAAATTGTTAAAAAGTTTCTCAAAAGTCTTCCTCGGAGAAAATACATACAAATTGTGGCTTCTCTAGAACAAGTTCTAGATCTTAAAACTACGAGCTTTGAAGACATCGTAGGACGCCTGAAAGAATACGAAGAATGTGTTTTCGAAGAAGAAGAAACTGAAGAGGATCAGAGCAAGCTAATGTATGCAAATACAGAGTCACAGATGGTTCGGTTTAATAAGGATAGCTACGGTGGAGATTTTAGAGGAAGAAGTCGTGGAGGAAGGTCTTTCTATAGAGGACGAGATCGCGGTCACTTTGGTGGAAGAGATGCATCCCAAATCACTTGTTTTCGATGTGATAAGATAGGTCATTACACCTCATACTGCCCGAACCGATTGCTTAAACTACAAGAAACACAAGAAAGTGACAACAAGGACACACGGGATGCAGATGAACTCATGATGCATGACGCGGTCTATTTGAATGAGAAGAATTGTGTACCTAGTAAGTTTGAGACAAATACAGACGGCGACAATGTGTGGTATCTTGACAACGGAGCTAGCAACCATATGACCGGAGATCAAAGATAGTTTGACAAGATTGATCACTCCATTACCGGGAAAGTAAGATTCAGAGACGATTCACAGATTGATATTAAAGGAAAAGGGACAATCTCTTTCATTGATCTAAATGAGAAGCTGAGAATTATGACTGACGTTTACTTCATCCCTGATTTGAAAAGCAACATCATAATCCTTGGACAAGCTACGGAAGCAGGTTGTGATATACGGTTGAAAGGAGAGTATTTGACGATGCTTGATCGAGATGGAAATCTACTTGTTAAAACTGAGAGGTCTAAGAATCGGCTCTACAAGGTCCGGATGGGATTAAGAAACAATGTTTGTCTCCACCTTGCTACCATAAGTGAGTCGAGTAAATGGCATGCAAGAATGGGGCATGTGAATTTTGTGACTCTAGCTTCAATGATAGATAAAGAGATTGTGTTAGGAGTTCCAAAGATTTCTTTTGAGAAAGAAATTTGTAGCTCATGCTTGCTCGGCAAACAAACCAGACACATGTTTCCTCAAGCGACTAATTTCCAAGCAACAAAGAAGCTAGAGCTTATACATGGAGATCTTTGCGGTCTCATAACACTGAGTACGAGTGCAGGTAATAGATATATCTTCGTTCTTATTGATGATTATTCTCGGTACATATGGACAATCCTACTAAAGGAGAAAGGAGAAGCTTTTCACAAATTCAAGAGTTTTAAAACTATAGTGGAGAAAGAGTCAGAAACAAGAATACAAACTTTTCGAACGGACCGAGGAGGAGAGTTTGTACCAACCGAATTCAATTCTTTTTGTGAAGATTCTGATATTAAGCGACACTTGACAGCTCCTTATACTCCACAACAAAATGGAGTGGTTGAAAGATGCAACAGGACCTTGATGGAGATAGCCCGAAGCATCATGAAGCATATGCATATGCCAAATTATCTTTGGGGAGAAGCCATTAGACATTGCACTTATCTCTTAAACATAATAGTGACACGGGCCCTGAAGGACAAGACTCCGTATGAATGTTTTCGAGACAAGAAACCAACCGTGGAGCATATTAGGATTTTTGGTTGCATTGGATATGCCAAAGTGGACAAATCAAATCTGAAAAAGTTAGATGATAGAACACGAATACTTGTTCACTTAGGAATGGAACCAGGATCTAAGGCGTACCGTTTGTTAGATCCGCAAGCAAAGAGAATTGTAGTAAGTCGTGATGTTGTCTTTGGTGAGACAAAGGGCTAGAACTGGAAGCGTACCAATTCAACACAGGAAGGTGATGAAAGCTTCAAAATTTCGTTTGATGTTTTTGGAAATCATGGTCTAGAACAAAACGAAGGTAATAATGAGATAGGTCAGAATGTTGATATTGGAGAATCATCGAATGAATCTGGAGATGATGGTCACTCCGAAACAGCACCAGAACACAAGCTTGAAGCTTCACCTGATGTCTCACCTACGGCCTCACCAGTACCAGTCTTAAGAAGAACGCAGAGGCAGAGCTTTCAACCAAAATATCTTGAAGATTACGTTTTACTCGCAGAAGAAGAAGGAGAGTACTTGCTTCTATGTTTAAACAATGAACCAAGAAACTTCTATGAAGCAAAAGACTCAAAGGAGTGGACACGTGCTTGTGAAGAAGAAATCAGATCCATAGAGAAACTTAGAACATGGGATCTTATTGACTTGCCTGTAGGAGTAAAACCAATCGGCTTGAAGTGGGTGTTTAAGTTGAAAAGGAATTTGGATGGGAATGTTAATAAACACAAAGCTCGGCTAGTGGCTAAAGGGTATGTGCAAAAATATGGTGTTGATTTTGAAGAAGTCTTTGCTCCAGTAGCTAGGATTGAAACAATAAGACTTCTTGTTGATCTTGCGGCTTCATATGGTTGGGAGATACATCATCTTGACGTCAAAACAACTTTTCTTCATGGAGAACTAAAGGAGATTGTATATGTGACTCAACCAGAAGGGTTTGAGAGAGAAGGAAGTGAAGGAAAAGTATATAAGCTTAACAAAGCATTATATGGTTTGAGGCATGCACCTATAGCGTGGAATAACAAATTGAATCAAATTCTTATTGAATTTCAATTTGAAAAGTGTTCAAAAGAACCCTCTGTCTAACGAAAGAACGTGAGTGGTGATCTTCTAGTCGTGGGTGTATATGTTGATGATTTATTTGTCACAGGGACAAGTCTTGATGTCATCGTCAAATTTAAGGAGGATATGTCATCTAAATTTGAGATGAGTGATCTTGGAAGATTGACATATTATCTCGGGATTCAAGTTGATCAACATCAAGATGAAATCGTTTTAAATCAAGCTCGGTATGCTCAAAAGATCTTGGAGGAGGCAGGTATGGAAAACTGCAACCCTGTTCATACACTGATGGAGACAGAGCTGAAACTGCCCAAAGGTGTAGATGAAAAGGAGATTGATGCAACCAGTTATAGAAAGAACTTGGGATGTCTGAGGTACTTACTACATACTAGACCAGACCTTTCTTATTGTGTGGGAATGTTGAGCCGTTATATGCAGAGTCCAAGAGAATCACATGGAGTAGCAATGAAGCATTGCTTAAGATACTTGAAAGGAATGGATAAGACTTAAGAGTGAGTTCAAGTATGAAGTATATATATATACTAGAACACAAAGACGTAAATTTTTCTACTCTTTTTAAAGCGGCACGCAACTTTGTTTTGTTTTCTATTTATAAGTTCAAAATATATAGCATATTATATACTTTTGTGTTATTTGTTGTGTATATTTTAGTATACTACATAGATAATCTAATACGCAGCCTTCGTACCACATTATTATTATGTTTTATTGTGGATTATTTAAGAATTACCTGTATCTCTGACTATGTTTTATTGTATCTTTGTAAGATGAGTTCAGTTTTCAAATATGAATTTATAGATTTCACATTTGATTCATATACATTCGGTTTCATTTCTGATCGACGTCCTAGTCGACCAGCCGCTTATAAAACTAGGGGTGGGCGTTCGGGTACCCGATCGAGTTCGGGTCGGGTATTTCGGGTATCGGGTACCCGATGTATGGAGATATAATACCCGATCGGGTATTATATATATTTGCGTTTGGTTCGGTTCGGGTTCGGGTATACCCGAAATAGTTTTTTTTTTTTTTGGAAACCTGAAATAGCACCATAATTAAAAAAAAAACAGATTTAAAAATGAACATATGAAGTGTAAAAGAACAATGATCAATCAAGTCAAAAAATCGAAGCAACATATGAATGAATAAGTTAAAATTCTTAAGAACAATGTGAAAACAGAGAAGTGTAAAGGAACGGTTTTACCGGAATTATCTCCAGATTTTAAAAGCAAATCACTCAAAATCGACAAAATTCGTTTATTGCTTGGAACAGTATTGACCAAGCTGCAACTATCTCAATTAATCTAAACTTTTCAATTTAGATAAGAAAACTTTCAATTTCAATAAGAAAACTTTTCACTAGTTTATAAATTGAAATCACACTCTAGGTTATTACTAATATTGACCAATTAATTCATGGCATCCAACCCTAATCACTAAAAAAAAAAAAAAAAAAAAATCGGGTACCCGATCGGGTACGGGTACCCGTACCTTAAGAATTAAAACCCGATCGGGTATTATATATGTTCGGTTTGGGTTCGGTTCGGGTTTTTTGGTTTTTTTAGGGTCCTACCGAGGAGAATCAAATTCAAAATTAATTTTACATTTCGGTTTTCCGGTATAATCCGGTCTGTTACGGTTATGTTTAATTAAGCAAGTCAAAACAAAAGAAATCAATCATCCTTCTCCTTCGTTACTTCCTTCTGATTCGGGCAATCTCAATCTCAGTCTCAATCCAAAGCTTAGTTTCCTGATTTCTCATAACTCAATTCGTGGTTCGTTTCTCTTCCTTCTCTTTGTTTTAAAATTACGCATCTATACGATTAAGGGTTTCGATGCTTGAGAAATCGAATCAGATCTGTGTGATTTATGGCCGTATGTTTCTGGATTTTTCAATTTTTGGGTTTAAAAGTTGCATTAATCTGTTTGGCTCTTGATTTGTAGATGGTTCTTGATTTAGGTTCTGCTTTATCATTTTGCTAGTAGAAGCTAATTACTTTTATTGAGTTTTTGTCCAGTTTTGGAGGATTATTGTTGAGGATTATTTGTTAGCTAGTGAAAATGTGAAAAGTTGGTTAAAACTATTAGTTTTGGAGGATTATTTGTTTATCATGTTTAATGTTAGCTAGTGAAATTGTGAAAAGTTGGTTATCTTAGTTGAGTGATTTCTTTAAAGAGGCTCTCTCTACAAATTGTATGAGTATACTTACAAATTTTTGTAATTGAAGGACCACAAATGAAGCATATAGTAAAGATATTGAGCCTGTTGGTGGCAATCTCTGCCTTTTGGATTGGTCTTTTGCAAGCTGCAATAGTTCCTCCAAGCTATACATGGTTGGTTAGTAACAAAACACTCCTTTTGGTTTCTTCTTGCTCTTTTCAAAATTAGGATTCTGTTCTGATTTGGTTATGGTTATCTAGCTACCGATCTACTTTGTAGTATCCCTTGGATGCTATGGTCTATTAATGGTTGGAATTGGGCTAATGCAATTCCCTACTTGTCCTCAAGAAGCTCTTCTCTTGCAGAAGGTATTATTCTTTTTGCGCAGTTCGGAAATATTAGAATCACAGAGACATTCAATTTTTGTCTATTGCGTTGGATGCAGGATATTGCAGAGGCCAAGGACTTCTTCAAGCACAAAGGGGTCGATGTTGGATCGGACTGATACAATCGACTAACCGTTTAGGAATAGTTTGGCCAGAGATTTTGAAATGTACCATTTTGGATATTCAAATTAATATGTGTTTATGATCACTACTGGAAGAGGCAAATACTCATAACACAAATGCAACAACTTATATCTTTCCTGGATACATAATTAGTGAATAGTTACCATAAGGTAAACATACCTCAACAAACATAAACGTCTAAGAAACCAGAGATAAAGAGCTACAAGTCGCTCAATAACCTTAAGTTCCATTCACATTCAAACATGAGTCTCACTCTCACAAGGAGAGGTATTAACAACACAACAAGAGTCAGTAAAGCTATAAGAGAAAGCAGTTTCGATGTCAGTGTTCTCTAGGTTATTGAAGACTGGCTTCTGGTTACTAGTCAGGTATACGTACAGAACTTCAAGCTCAATTCAACCGATCACTACGATAACACAATGCACAAAAGACAAATGTACTTATACACCAAGCATTCAGATGTGAGTTCTCTTACTTGAAGTAATAGCTGGATTGACTAAAGTCCCATCTTCCCTTTTCAACTGCACCCTCACTCTCCCTACTTGCATGTAATCACGCGGGTACGCTTCGCTTTGTCAATCTGAAAACACCGTCAAAGACCAAATTAAAGCCTTTAGATTTTCGCGTAAATCGAACTGAATGAAAGATTTACCTCGACGGCACTAGGGAGTTTCAAATGCCTGCAACAATCACTAATCTCAATGCAATTAGGATTCTCACATGCTTTACTCAAACTGATTCTTCTTCCTTCAGCTACAGTTTTCTGATTGTTAATATGAACTGGATACATCTTGATACTAAGCGCTCCACTATCCACAAAAGACAAATATTCTAGTTAATAATAAATGTTAAAATGCAGTTATAATAATGTTAAATGCAGTTATAATAAATGTTGAATGCAGTTATAGTTATTTGTGTGATTTTTGGTATTCTTTCTTAACCAAACTCTTTTTTTTGGGCAATTCTTATAGATACCACTTTTTAAAGTTTTTTTTTCCTTATATACCATTAATTTTTAAAAATTCCATATATACCACTTTTTACAAAAATACCACAAAATTAAAATTAGTTTTAAATGATCAAAACTAAACCCTAAACCCTAAACCTACACCCTACTCCCTAAAACTATACCCTAATTGTACAATAGTTAACCCAAACAAAAAAATTTATATTCTCACCCTTTAAAAATCAATTTTCCTACCCCTAAAACTATACCCTAATTGTACAATAGTTAACCCAAACCAAAAAATTTATATTCTACACTCTTTAAAAATCAATTTTGGTGTTTGTAGTTTTTTTGGAAATTTTGATAAAAGTGGCATCTAAGGAACTTTTAAAAATTAATGGTATCTAAGTAACAAAAGCTTTGTTTGGTGGCATCCTAGGGAATTTCTTTTTCTTTTTTATAACGACTTGCGAGTTTGAAATCTTTTCGAGGCTCACTATAAATCTATCATGCTCTATGAACTAGATTTTTGATCCGCGAATATTTGGAAAAAAAAATCCATGAATGTTAGTGTACACGAGAAATTTAAAATAACAAATATCAAATGGTACATATGAATTTTTATCATACAAACTTTAATTTGTTTGACATTTTGCTTGTATGTATACCTTTTATTTGTAAATCGAATACGTAGGTTTTCTTTAACTTATTTGACTTCACTAAACCCAAAAAATATCGCATTAGTATATAAAGATCTGAATTGTAAACTTGGTCTAACCAATGAAGTGATCCATCTAAGTTGGATTTTCACCCTACACTATTTGATAAGGATCCAATGTTTACTTCTCTATCAAGTAGTGTATAGTGAAAATCCAACATACTTAGATGGATCACTTCATTGGTTAAGCCAAGATTACAAATCAAAAAGACATAAAGTTATTCCACTTTAGTAAGAAGATCGATATATAAGACGATAAGATTGATAACAAGAAAATTGTTATTCCACTTCGTTCATGGCTGATACATTATGATTCTAGCACAATCATGAGTGAATTTATAGACTGATGAGGAAGAGATGAATTTTGTTTGTTTTATACAACTAGATCGATATAGTATTAGGTGGATATTATTTTTACATTAGTTAAGTCATGAACTATCTTAGCTTAGCTTTCCAAACAGAGAGAACAAGCAAGACCTAATTCTTTCAATTCAAAGAATTATAGAGAACAAAACTAATTGCCAAAAGAGTTAAGGGAACGAAAATTCAACATTAGTGCTGCTGATTTTCTCCCCTAGGATATTCTTGTCATCGAGAAAAAGGCTCGAACTTTGCTCTTATAGTAAAATGTGTCTTCTCTTGTTTCTCGATGGGCACAAGAACATTGTCTTGACGCAATTCTTAGTAAGCTTTGCATAATATATGTAACACCATCTTAAATATCTGAGATTAAAACTTAGGTTGGATCTATCATGTAGAAGGGATAAGACACAAAATGGAACAACCATGTCCGCCATGTTCGGTGATGTCCAATCTAGTTGAGGTGAAGGCATCATCTCCGAATTAAACACAAAGACCTAACCATATATCAACAGTAAGGTCCTGATATATCCACTAATTTCTAATCATCTTCTTTCATAGTATATAGCCTTAAAACACTTGAGAGTAAAATAAAGAAAGAAACTTTTTTAGATTCTTCGATCGTTCAAAATGATGAGATGGGGAAGAAATAAACTTGTAATTCTTCTTCTAGTTTGTCTCGTGCTCTTACTGTTTCTTTGTTTTCAAAGTTAAAATGGTTCTTCTGACTTAAAACCTTCCTTAAGCTTTACGAAACATTACAAGGAAGTGTGATCATAACACCAAGAATTGAAGCGAACAAAGATAAGTTGAGATGTGAACAATGGCTTCTGAAGAAAAGGAAAATAGATGAGAACATGACACATAGATGAATGAGAGAAAACATAAATGAATATTGCAAAGTTAGAAGACATGATAGCAACCTAGATGAAGAGAGTGAAAGTTCTGTAGTAGGAGAATGGTTGAGTAATCCTCAGAATGATATATAGATTTGATGGTTGAGATGATCATTGAGATCCAAAACACATATGCTTGAAGCTCCAAGTGGTGGAGCGATTACTCCTCTGCCGATAGACTCAATAAGTATTGCGTCGCTGGGATATTTGAATGAAATTATTGGTTTAATAGGATTTGAATGGGCGCAAAGAGAGAAAGAGGAAGAGATCGATAACAGCCATGATCATTGATGGAAAAGATAACAACCATGATCATTGATGGAAAACCCTAACGTCTATGGAAGAAGAAAGAGATCGGCAGTTTTTTTTTTTTTTTTTGTAAGTCCACGTGGCAAGTTTTAGAGAGTTTCAATTGCTGATGTGGCATCTCATGGAGAGAGCCCTTCTACTTTTATATAGTAGATAAATATTGAATAATCAAATCTACATTTATTGGTCAATGAATGGAGATCAATGATGGATGCCATTAGTTTAGGGAGTTAGTATTTGGAACGATATGATGGAATGATGGTTTTGGAGTTATGTTTCGTTATGAGAATGATAAAACGGCAGAGAGACTATCTATAGAGGACATATAGTAGTGTGATAAAGTAGGTAGATTAGTCTCTTGGGCCTAGAAAGTTTTTGGGGGGGCCTAGAAAGTCTATGGGGAAACAGTGTATAATTCAAAAAAATAAAGTAGGTAGATGTTTTGTAATTTGTTTACATTGTAATGTAGTATGATTATGTTAGAGAACTTAGGAATAACGTGTGATTGTGAATAATAATATGGTGGAATGATTATCCTAGTTCGATTCTTGGGAATAATGAACAAATTTGTTAGTTTTTTTTAATTAAGGATAGTTGTTTTTTTAACTATCAAGATAGTTCAAAAGAGTAAAGAAAAATCAAAGAGTACCACTAGACACTTTACAAAAACCATAGTAAGCTTAATTAGGTTTTAACCGCATCTGAAGCCACCAAATGACGGAGCCAGGTCGGGCAATCTCGAGCTATGTATGATTGTTGACGATCGTCATTAATAACACTTTGCTCTTTATCGCCACTACCTTGTTGGATTCCGAAGTATATATGAACTAAAATCCAATGATCAAGGGAGCGTAAAAAATCAAATATCTGTGTAAGATTTGCAGAATGATTATTGAAGAATTAGAGAGATTAAGAAAGATTAGGAGATTATGAAGAATATAAAGAGTAAAGATGAAGCTTGAATCAAATTTTCATTTCGTGCAAGTGTATCTATTACAATGAAGTAATCAGCCTATATATAGTAAAGAGAAGCCGTTACATTTGACAATAAGAGGCCGTATCTTTTGACAAGAAGAAGCCACTACTTTTGATAATAAGAAACCGTAATGTTTGACTAGAAGAAGATATAGAAGAAGATCAATACTCCCCCTCAAGCTTAGCATAAGGAACTTAGGCTAAGCTTGGAAACCCACAAAGCATCACCTCATTAAAAACCTTATCGAAGAAAACCTCATGGGACAAAACTTTGTTAAGGGAAAAAGAGTATGATGTTTGTGGATAGAGGAATTGAGATCAAGGATGGGTTAAGTCCACAAGACCAAGTTTGCCATAGATGTGATTACAAACCTTGAGACTTGCAGCCTTAGTGAAGATATCTGCCAATTGATCTTCACTTCTCGTGTAGCACGGTAGGGTCACTCCTTGCTCTATCTTCTCCCGAACTTTGTGACAATCAATCTCGATGTGCTTGGTTCTCTCGTGAAACACCGAGTTTGTTGCAATGTGGATCGCTGCTTGGTTGTCACAATTAGGGGTGGGCGTTTTGGTTTATTTTCGGGTTCGGTTTGGGTTCGGTTCGGTTCGGTTAATTCGGTTGTATGAAAAATTTAACCGAACTCATCCAAAGTTAGTTTGGTTCGGTTTGTGTTCGGTTCGGTTTTGTTCGGTTTGGGTTCGGTTAAAACACAAAATATGATATCATCAACTATAATAGATTACCGAAGAAGAAAAGTCATCATTCCAATGCAACCTTAATAAAATTCATTGTAAACTCAAAATTCAAACAAACCATCTAAGAAACAACCATGAAAATAAACTAAAATCCAATCATAATAAATTTGAGAAAAGAAATGAAAACAACACGTGAGATCAAAGAAAACGGTAATTCATCCATGACAATCATCTTCACCGTTGCTCGCCTACACACAATTTGATCAAAAGGCTTTGTCATACCAACACCATTACCACCACGATCACTAGTTTGTCCACCACTAGAAGCTATAACATTCTGAGAATCCGATTCAAGATGATACAAATAAGCTTTGCACTTTTTCATGTGTGTGATCATGTTGCTAGTTCCACTTGTAGAAGGGTTACATGAATAGATTTTACCACAGTAATCACAAGCAGCTTTGTTATTATCATCTTCCAGCCTCGTAAATACCTTCCATGCCGGTGATCTATCAGCTAGTTTTCTTTTCGTCTTTGGCGACGAGTCTCGAGAAGACTCAGGTTCTTTTCTTTTGTTGTTAGACGTGCTTTTCTTATTCATCTACAAACAAACACAGATGAGGTGTTAGTGAATTGAAACAAACTGATCGTTAACTTAACTAGAACTAAGAATTATAATAATAGTGTAACTATGGATTGGAAATAAACACGATGATGGTTCGTAGAAAATTGATGATCAATCACCTTTGGAGAAGTCTACGAGAGAGGAAGGAGCAGGGGATACGAATTTTTTTGTTTCTCTAGTCTTGCAAAGTGGTGGCTTTTAAGTTTTTATAAAGATTTGAAGTTACGTATTTTAAGTTTAGGATTTTGAAATTTGGACAAGTAGAGACATTTACTTAACATAATTAATTAGATATTATAAAAATTAAAAAAACAGATTGGGTTATTGGTTCGGTTCGGGTTGAGAAGAAACTTAACCAAATGGGTTACCTATCAACTTTGGATCGGTTTGGGTCGGTTTGGGTTCGGTTGGGTCGGTTCGGTTTGGTTCGGTTCGGTTTTTATGCCCACCCCTAGTCACAATGCATTGTGATTGGATGGTCTTGCTCAATCCCTAGATGTAGAAGAATCCCTTTGAGCCAAGGAAGCTCATTGGTGAGCTTTTTCATGGCTTGGTATTCGGCCTCGGCACTTGAGCATGTTACCGACTTTTGTTTCTTTGTCTT
The DNA here is from genome assembly GCA_963576765.1 of Draba incana. Lineage (NCBI taxonomy): Eukaryota > Viridiplantae > Streptophyta > Magnoliopsida > Brassicales > Brassicaceae > Draba > Draba incana. Next base: position 46,079,297 of record OY755204.1, read on the forward strand.
CCATGTCACCAAGTTCCCTCCAAGGAATGTACAATAACCGGTTGTAGACCGCCGGTCATTCTGATCACCGGCCCAATCTGCATCACAATAACCAACTAGCTCTGTGTCACCGTTCTTGCCCATCCAAATGCCTAGACCCAGACCTCCTTTTAGATATCGAAGTATCCGTTCCACCATGTTCCAATGATGGACCTTCGGGTCCTTCATGTGTTGACTCATGATACGGTCAAATTTACCCTAGACCTAAACTCTCTCAAATTAAGAGATCAGTTGCAGCACTTAGGGTTATCGATCCACAGGAAGTCAAGGGAAACACAATAGATTTCAGGATTCAGATTAAGCTAGGCGATTAAATGTGAATGCATTAAATAAGCAAGCAAAACAAACGGTTGATAAATCAGTTAAGGAAGACGCTAGGCACATGGAATTATCCAGTGAATCAGAGTTGCAGATAAATTAGTTATTAGGAATATTAAGAACAGTTCATGAACATGTACACGAAAGTAAACAAACCAGTTGTCGCTGCGAATAATTTCTATGTCTAAATCCTAGACAACCAACTGTCGTTGCGAAATCAGGTTGATCTAAACAAGCAATAAATTCAGGCACAATTGTTCACAAGATCCTAAATCAAATGTCTTTGCAGATAGGAATCTTGCTCATCAAAAACTAGTTCAGGATTATCAATCAAACTGTCGTTTCTATTAATAAACCCTAGATCAGATTCAAGTTAGCTAATCAAGAATCAGCAATAAGAACAAGTTAAGATGAAGAACTTCTAAAGATATTATCCTAATAATCAGATCAGATCATGCAAACTCATCAAACACTTTCAAAAACCCTAAACCTAACAGGGAAATTACCCAGACATAATAGAAGAAGAAAACATCTTTTTATTAAGAATAAGTCTAAGCAATTTAATAAAACAAAGCATAAGTCTAAACAATGACTTAGAAAACACATATATAGGTGTACAAAGTCGGCCAGAACATAAAAGTAAACATCTGAACATTTTGGGCTTTGAACGGACTTTTTTGATGAAAATCTGGGCTTGACAGAACACGTGTCGATCGATACCCATAGATGGTGTCGATCGACACCAATCTTCAAATCGGGTCCTTTTGTTCCAGTAGCGATCATGTCGATCGACACGCATATCCCGTCGATCGACACAGTCTTCAAAATCTTGATTCCGAATTTGCATTTAGCCACTTCACTCCGCGAATGCTCCAAAACTCCCAGTAAACATCTTTTAAGCTCCAAACGCCTTTGTACCTAAGATTAAACATAAAAGACTCCAAAACACCAAAAGACTCTATAAAACGGACATATATCATGGTATAAAACTGGGTAAAAACCATGATATATCAACTCCCCCAGACTTAGCTTTTGCTTGTCCCTAAGCAAAACAGATATAATCACTCCTTTAGGAACCACATACCCTTTGCAAAGTCATCCGGTGATACTTCGATGTTTCCCTAGAAGCTTAGCAGTCCTCCAGATTGAACCCAAACCCCTTAGAGAAACTCAGACTTTCAGTCGCATACCCCTTTAGTTATTTAGGTGTGGTCTCATCGAGGGAATATCGATCGCTGGACCTTCTAGATTCTTTTACTTCCTTTAACACTTTCCTGCGTTTCACCCTCTCTCTTCCCTCTGAAACTGTTTATCCAATTTAGGATATCATAGAGATGCATGCCTTTTTATGACTGATTTTTTTTTTTCTTTTTGTGATGGCGGGTACCTCAGCAGAGGGTCCTTTACCACTGAATGCCTATTTGAATCCGGGCTTGCACTTTTCTGCAGATTTTTTTTTATTTCCTTGGCATCTCTATGACTTCACTAGATCAGCTCTCATTACTGTTGTTCTATGAGGCTTTTTGTGATGGCGGTTACCTCAGCAGAGGCTCCTTTACCACCAGATCTAGGACAGTTGTACTCGTCATTCGGGAAGAAGTTTCAAGAGCGGTCCTTCCTCGCTTTCAAGTGTTTAGAAGCTGAATCCAGTCTTGCGATTACCAACGCCCTTGACAAGAAATTAGAGTTCATTAGGGGCGGGGTCTTTGACATCCTTTCTGGCGTTCTCCAGAAATCTGAACTCGCTCCGTTAAACCGATCCACTTCTAGTTACCCACCTAGTAAAACCAGCCAACTTGCATTGGGAATGGTCCTTGAGTGCTGTTCAAAGCAAGTCTAAAGAAGAGGTTTTGACTCTAAAAATTTTAAAATACATTAGCAACTACCTCCCCCAGACTTAAACAACACTGTCCCCAGTGTTATTAAACCTAAGATCGGTGAAACAAGATAAACAGGAATCGAAACGAATGAAAAATCAAGTGAGAATTCGTACCTGGGGGTCGTGTCGATCGACACGACCTTTGTGTGTCGATCGACACACAAGTCTCTATCACGATTTCGACTGATGGATCTTCTTCGTGTCGATCGACACTTAATGTGCTCGTCGATCGACACCGAGTGCTGAAGAACATTCTCACTTGCATTCGAACGTTTATTTTCCTAAAAATCGACACAAAAACAAACACCAAAACGTAAAATGGAAAAAGAAACATAAATCTAGATAGTTAGTAAAACTCACAAGTGGGTTGCCTCCCATTAAGCGCTTGTTTTTAGTCCGTTAGCTTGACTGTTTTGGAACTTGGAACTATGGTGGATCTTTAGGAAGTTTTAAGCTTCCTTTATCCATGTTGATGGAACTAGCAGCAACTTGTTTTATTCGAACCTTCTGGACAGCTCCCCCAGACTTATCAGATACAGTCTCAGGGAAAAGTCTCATCGTTCTCTCCATCATCTCCTGGAGAACTGCTTCTCCTTTCTCCTTAAGCTCTTGAGGAACAATGATTCTCATCTTTGCGAAAGGCGTTGAAGTTCTTTTTGGTTTCACCTCTTCTTTCCTATTTCCTGCAATTGCATCAGAAAAACCAAGCTCTCGAGAAACTCGATGCTTGCGTAAGCACATAACAGGCTTTTCAAAGTTTAAATCTGAATTGACGGCAGGAGGTGAAGAATTAAGTTCTAGAGACTCGTACCTGGTTTCCATTGGAGAACTCGCAGACAATGGTTCTGAACTGACGAGGCCGGCGGTAGGACTGTCCTTGTTAGGCTCCTGAATTGGCTCATCCTCTAACGACGTATCCACAGAGAAAGCTTGACCATTAATGGTGGATCTTCTCCTTGTTTTGTCCATGTCAAATTCCATGACAATATCACCAAGGTCAAGCTTGATCGTCCCTCTTCTGCAGTCAATATGCGCTCCAGCAGTAGCCAAAAACGATCTTCCCAGTAGAATAGGATCCTGAGGTTCTTCATCATACTCCAACACCACGAAGTCTGTTGGAATGATGCATTCTTCCAACACCACGAAGTCTGTTGGAATGATGCATTCTTGAACTCTAATGGGCACATTCTCAAGAACTCCTTTTGGGAACCTCTTAGAACGGTCAGCTAGGATTAGAGACATCCTTGTCTTCTTGAAATCCGTCATTCCAAGCCTTACAGCAACGAAGAGAGGCATAAGATTGATTCCAGAACCCGTATCGCAGAGAGAATGCGAGAAGCTTTCTTCAGAGATAGAACAGTCGAGCACAAAGCTTCCTGGATCAGGGAGTTTCACAGGAACTTTACCCTGTATCATTGCGCTAACCTCAGCAGAAACCACTATCTCCTTCTTCTTCTTCTTAGAAATCGGAGCTGTGTTCAGGAGTATTGCTTGAAGATCTTTGGTCAGCAAATCTCCTTCCTCTGGACTAACTCCATTAGCTACCATTCGCTTTACGTAACGTCTTATCACTGGAGAAAGTTTGATGGCATCCACTAGAGGCATCTCAACCATGATCTTATCAATCATCTTCTTGCAAATTGCTTCCTCAACCTCCTGTTTGCTCTTCCTAGCTCTGGGGAAGGGTAGCTTCGGCTTGTAGATGGATTCCTCGATGATTGCAGAAGTTTTCAGATGAACAGTGTCTGCCTGCAGTACGTGTCGAGCGACGGGAGGTTTCTGTCGATCGACGCTGATTTCTTCGTGTCGAGCGACACTACTGTCTCTGTCGCTCGACATCAAGGCTTCAATCTCGGATATAGCGATTTCTTCACGTGTCGATCGACACGTATGATCTGTGTCGATCGACACAGGATCTGCTACTCCAAAAATCGCATCGAACTCGTCGAAATAATTCTCCTCGACAGTCTGAACGGCATTGCAGGCTTTCTTGGGATTCATGGCTGTCTTTGCAGGAAGATGGCCCTCTTGTCTCCTGACAGATTCTTCAGTTTGAGCGACCTGGACGTCGAGCTTCTTGACATGAGTACTGAGAGCTTCGATCTTGCCATTCAAGTCCGTGTAGAGTGAATCGAACTTCCCATTCCAATCCACAGCCAATTTCTGCTGTCCCTCTAGTAGCCGTTCCATCATAGATTCCAATCTACTGTTTTCAGACGGAGGAGGAGGCTTCTGATAAGAAGAGGAACCATAGTCTCGCGTGTAAGGCTTCTGATAGGAAGATCCACCGTACTTCTGAAATCCGCTCTGGTTGAGGTAACTCACATCCTTTTCTGTATTCTCAATATCCTCCGCGAAGTGAACTGACTTCTTCCCAGCTAGAAGACTAGTCATAGTGTCCAGCTTCTTAGTTACCTCAGCGAGCTGATTCTCACTGATGCTCTGTCCAGACTTGCTCCTCTCGAAATCTAAGTTCTTCGTACTAGTGTTGTTGGCCACGTTCTCAATGAGCTGGTTGGCTGCCCCTGGAAAATTTGTATTGAAATTCCCTTTGCTCGCAGCATCTAGTGACACAGAGTACTGTAGCGCAATCCCTCTGTAGAATATATTAAGCAACTGGACCTCGTTAAAACCATGATGTGGACAGTCCCTCTGATAGCCCTTGAATCTATTCCAGGCAGCCTTGAATGCTTCTTGATCACCTTGTTTAAAGGTCGTAATCTTGTACCTGAGATCTTCGGACTTCGCATCGTCAAAGAAATTGCTTAGAAAAGCATTCTTTGTGTCCATCCAGTTAGTCAGCGAGCCTGGTGGTAGCGTCTTCAGCCAATACTTAGCTTCCTCATGTAGAGAGTATTGGAAAAGCTTGCAGAACAGATAATCCTCAGAGACTCCATTGGCTTTGATAGCTGATGCCAAGTCCTCGAATCGCTCTATGTGATCCATGGGATTCTCATGAGGTAGAAACCATCATCCCTTTGGAACAGAATCGTATTCCTCACCATCTTTCTAGCTTTTTTGTTGGTTCGTTCCAACTGTGCTAGATCCTCAAGTTCCAGTTCCAAAAGCTCTTTGTCTTTGCTGCTCCTGGTATTGCGATTTCGCATGTACCTGAAACACAAAACAAAGAGAGAAAAACAAAAACAAAAACTAAAAACAAAAAATAATGAGAGCTGTAAACAAACCAGCTGTCGCTGCGAATAATTTCTATGTCTAAATCCTAGACAACCAACTGTCGTTGCGAAATCAGGTTGATTTAAACAAGCAATAAATTCAGGCACAATTGGTCACAAGATCCTAAATTAAATGTCTTTGCATATAGGAATCTTGCTCATCAAAAACTAGTTCAGGATTTTCAATCAAACTGTCGTTTCTATTAATAAACCCTAGATCAGATTCAAGTTAGCTAATCAAGAATCAGCAATAAGAACAAGTTAAGATGAAGAACTTCTAAAGATATTATCCTAATAATCAGATCAGATCATGCAAACTCATCAAACACTTTCAAAAACCCTAAACCTAACAGGGAAATTACTCAGACATAATAGAAGAAGAAAACATCTTTTTATTAAGAATAAGTCTAAGCAATTTAATAAAACAAAGCATAAGTCTAAACAATGACTTAGAAAACACATATATAGGTGTACAAAGTCGGCCAGAACATAAAAGTAAACATCTGGACGTTTTGGGCTTTGAACGGACTTTTTTGATGAAAATCTGGGCTTGACAGAACACGTGTCGATCGACACCCATAGATGGTGTCGATCGACACCAATCTTCAAATCGGGTCCTTTTGTTCCAGTAGCGATCATGTCGATCGACACGCATGTCCCGTCGATCGACACAGTCTTCAAAATCTTGATTCCGAATTTGCATTTAGCCTCTTCACTCCGCGAATGCTCCAAAACTCCCAGTAAACATCTTTTAAGCTCCAAACGCCTTTGTACCTAAGATTAAACATAAAAGACTCCAAAACACCAAAAGACTCTATAAAACGGACATATATCATGGTATAAAACTGGGTAAAAACCATGATATATCAACTCACTTGATTCACAACAAAACAAAGGTCCGGTCTAGTAAGAGTCAAATAGATCATCTTACCCACCAATCTCCGATATTTTGAAGGATCTTCATATGGTTCATCTTCTATCTCCCCCTTTCGAATGACCTTGTAGCCTTCGTCTAGAGGAGTTTTGGCTGGTTTAGCTCCTAACTTCCCCGTCTCTTTGAGTACATCCAATGTGTACTTCCTTTGAGATATGTGTAAGGAAGTACTTGAGCTCGCCAAGGTCCTTAATCTCAAATTCAGTCTTGAGATAGTCTTTGGTGTCTTGAATTCCATCTTTGTCACTTCCGAAGATGATCAAATCGTCTACATATACAACGACGACCACAATTCCCTTCGGCCCTTGCATTGTAAAAAGAGTATGATCCAATTCTGACTTCTTGAACCCCTTATCCATTAGGGTGGAACTTAGTTTCTTGTACCAAGCCCTTGGTGACTGCTTAAGACCATATATCGCTTTTCTCAATCTCAAGACTTTTCCCGGCTTAACTAAACTCTCAAGGCCGAGTGGTAGAGTCATGTACACTTCTTCTTCTAGGTCGCCTTGAAGAAAGGCGTTTTTCATATCCATTTGCCAAAGATCCCATTCCAAATTCACGGCCAATGATAGAACAACTCTCACTGTATGTAGTTTGGCCACCGGTGCAAATGTATCCGTGTAGTCATCACCATAGGTTTAAGTGAATCCCCTTGCGACCAATCTTGCCATGAACCGTTCAATTTCTCCACTACTCAAGTGCTTGATGGTGAACACCCACTTAGAACTCACGGCCCTCTTACCTTTCGGAAGATCGGATTTGTCCCACGTATGGTTTTTGACCATGGCTCCAACCTCTTCATCAACCGCATTTGTCCACTCTTCTTTCTCCATGGCCTCCTCATAGGTTGAGGGAATAGTATGTTCATCAATCTTCCCAAGGAATGCTTGAAATTCCGGAGGCAAAAGGGCGAGAGAACAGACGACTTGGATTGGGTGAGCTACGGCCTCATAGTTGTAGAGCATCCTCTTGTCTCTCCATGATGGATCACTCTGAATCCTCTCACTTCTTCTAAGTGGTTGAACGGTCTCGGTTTGATTAACCTGTTGAGTATCGACTTCTTCTTGTATCTCCGATTGTAGATTTTCCTCTTGATCAACTTCTTCTTGTATCTCCGGTTCTAGAGTTTCCTCTTGAACGCTCGTTTCTTCTTGTGGTCCTTCGTTTAGATCGTTAGTGTGAGGAGTTCCTTCTTCAGTTAGATTGTCATCTAGGTCTTTATTTGAGGCCGTCTCTTTCCTTGTTGGGACAGGTTCTTCTAAATGATTAAGTAGGAATCTTAATGATGCACTCCGGTCCGAGGGAGTTGTTAGGTCCTTCAAGTCTTCCCAATCCTTCTTTTCGTAGTAACCTTGATCTTCTATAAACTTCACATCACGGGAAACTAGTGTCCTTTTGTTTACCGGATCATAGCATTTATATCTTTTTTGGTTTGTTGAATAGCCTAGGAATATGCTCTTGGTGCTCTTTGGATCCAGCTTGTTACGTAATTCTCCGAGCACTAGAAAAAAACAAACATAACCGAAAACCCTTAGATATTCTAAAGACGGTCTAGATTTAGTAAGTACCTCAAACGGTGAGTAATCTCCAAGAACTTTGGTCGGCGTTCTATTGATTAGGTAGCATGCCATCATCACGACATCTCCCCAAAATTTCTTTGGAACATTTGTGTGGAACATTGTGGGGGTCGAAACCAACACAATTGAATTTGTAAGAGTTTGTGAGGGAATTCAGAGATTTCTATGGTAAACTAGGGATTGCAAAGGATTTGGGAAAGAGATGTTGTTTATTGCTCTGAAAAGTTGAGTACAAGTTTTTTTGTGTAAAAGAATTCGGATCCCCTTTAGGGTTGATACAAAGACATATTTATAACTTTTCCTAAGGCGGCTGCATCTCCCAATCTTCTGCGGAGTCGGTCACATCATCATGGGCTTCGCGTCCGGACCGGGCTATCATCACGTTACTGGGCTGAAGACTCTTGGATAGAAGTTGTGATTGAGGAGTGAAGTAAGTGGTCGGCCCATCGACTGCGGCCTCGTGATCGGCCCATGGCGAGCCCTCGATCGGACCACGAAGCGATCGCGTGGTCGGCCTACGTGCCGAGCGCACAGTCGGTCGCACCACAGCAAGCGCTCGGTCGCGTCACGAGGTGGTCACGCGGTCGGCCCGTGCGATGAGTGCACGGTTAGCCTTGCCTAGACCCGGTCCTTTCCCGCTTCGCTTAAGTTCCATTTCCATATGCTCCGCTCCGCAGGAAGATTTAGGTTCCGCCAGGCCTCCTTTGCTCAGAGTCTGGAGGGCCACTTCTTCAATTGGCTTGCCTTTAGATGTTAATGCTGAGGGGGTGAAAACCGACCCCAACAGTTAGCCCCCCAGCTCGGTAGTGTTAGAGCTAATAATGGTGCCGAGTTAAAAGATGTGTCGAATATCAGCGTTAACGTTTGAAGTCAAAGCACTTGTCTATCTACAGTAGTAGAGAGTGACCTTTTCGCAAGAGGTTTTTTTACTCGAAGATTTTAAGACTTCGTTTTTTTTTCTATGGAGATTTTAAGACTCCGTGTTGCGATTGTCAATGTCAATGGCGTTTTCAGGAGATAGCAAGACGATTCTTGGAGGGAAGAGTGTTGTGTTGTGTTTTTGAATGGGAATGGGTCCCACTTGGTGAGAGAAAGAAGAGATAAGGTTTTAGTCTTATCCACCCATCTCCTTCCTTCTTCCTTTTTTTTTTCTTTCTCCATTTTTTTTTCTTGCCGCCGACCGGAGCTTTCTTACCGCCGACCGGAGCTCTCTCACGACATTGCCGATCTCGAGCTCGGGTTTTCATCTCTCTACTTTGGTGAGTTCTCTTATTACTTTCTCAAGCTCTTGATTCCATAGCTTCTTTGAAAGTAAGTTCATAGATCCAAACTTTTTCTTGAGGAATCAAGCTTTGTTGTGTTGAAGTTAATGATTGCTTAGGAGAATCATTGAGCCTTTGATTGCTATTGATTGTTGATAGAATCTAAACTTGGATTTGCATAGTCTTTTGGAGATTCCCCATTGAAACTAGTTTAAGGATGGAACTTGTGCTTGAGATATGTTCATGATGGAAAAGTATCAAAAATCCTCTTTTTGATCTTGTTATTGGGTTTTTGTAGATCTTGAAAGTGTTATGGATAAGACGAAGCTTGGTTTGGTCGATTACAGTGAACCGGAGGAGGCGTCGCGTCGAACCGGAGATGTCAACGTTTCTTTGTCTCGGACCGACCATGCGGTCGCGGTTGAAATCGAACCCTCGGTCGCGACCTTGCGCAAGACCGATCGCACAGTCGCTTGATCGCCCGATCGTGCGACTGACCGCATGGTCACTACTCCGAATGATCGTGCGGTCGCATCCGATCGCTTGGTCGCGCCTTTGAGCGATCGCGAGGTCGCAGCCGACCGGACCGATCGCACGGTCGCAGCCGACCGGACCGATCGCACGGTCGTTCCTTTGAACGGTCGCTAGATCTTAGCCGACCAGACCGATCGCACGACCGCAGCTGACCGGACCGATCGCACGGTCGTTCCTTTGAACGGTCACGAGGTCGCATCCGACCTTTCCGATCTAGTGGTCGCTTTGCCGAGTCTTACCGATCCTACAGTTGCTTCGTCGAGCCGAAACGATGACGAGTTTGCGGCGTCATCCTCGGCGTCTCACGAGAATGCCGGAATCGGTGTTTGTCTCCGTAGCAAAATCATCGTTCCACGGGCTTGCCTTGGCGGATCCGACGAGGGTGACGAGGATGCTTTTGACGACTTAGCGGAGGTCGAGGAGGAGAGAAGGCCTAGTGGTGACGAGGACTTGATGGCTCGCCATGGGGGAATTGGACCTTCCTTTCCTCTTAACGACGAGGATCCAGGGCTTCCAGATGGAGCAGCTGATGCCGCCGCATCACTCGACTCTTCTTCTACTTCTAGGTCACCCCCATCCGACGTTGAGGATGGTGATGAGGTGAACCGCCCTGTTGCGGCTAAGAAGAAGAAGAGGCGACCAGATCCCCCTAGATCCACCTTTTGCGATGAGGAGTCGTTGCAGCGCCTTCGGGAGAGGTGTGAGATCTCAGACGAGATCATGTTGGTTGTCCCTGACCGTACACAGCGAGCTGATGCTCCGCCTCCGGGGTACTTCACCGTGTACGAGAACTTCATGGAGCATTGCCTGTTGTGGTTCCCGGTGCCAGGCTTCCTCCTTCGCTTCCTGGATGGGAATGGCATCTCCCTTGCTCAGATCAACCCCAGGGGGTTGAGGCACATCATCGGTATCTACGTGCTTAGCAGGGAGTGCAATGTAGAGATTAGTACTGAGCAACTGACCAGCCTTCTGGAGTTCAGGCCTAAGGGCCGTGCAGACGAGTTTAGGTATCTTGTTGCCCCGGCTCCGGGTCGTGTGCTTATTGATGGGTTCCCTAGCAAGGATGATCTCTTTGAGTGTTCATTCTTCTTTGTCAAGATCTCAGAGAAGACCATTGAGGCTGACTGCATCCCCCTTGTTAGGACGAGTTGGGGGAAGAGAGGTAAATCTATACTTAGAAAAAGTTTCTTTTGTATAGTGTTCATGTCTTGTGTACTAATGTGTTGCTTTGTTTTTGCAGTGAGACCAGCATCCCAGACAGTGAGCCGGAGTGAGGCGACAGCTATCCACAGCGCCCTGGCCTCTGGAGATGGTGATTGGGTGAAGTCTTTCACCCGTCAGAGGATCCAGAGAGCACTCTCCATTCGGATCTTCCCAGGGAAGGTCCTTGGACGAGGTGCTCCTAGAGTCTCCGCTTTTCAGTGAGCCGAGTCGGCGAAGGCGGCGTCGACGAGTACCGCGGTCTCAGCGAGGTCAGGCTCGCAGACGTGTGCTCCGACGACCGCAGCGCCCAAGACTCCTGCTGCGTCAACTCAGTGTACTCGTGTTTCTGATCTCACCCCGATGAGATTGCTAGGCGGCGTGAGCAACTGCGGAAGAGGGCCCTTAGATCGGAGGGTAAGGCGGGAGGCGCTCCTGATGGGGCACCTCCGAAGCGACAGAAGGTGGGATCCTCTTCGGCGTTCGTTAGCGACCCGACCAGTGATGGTGCTACAGCAGCACGCTCTTCGACTCCTGGTTCTGGCGAGAAGGCTCTTGTGCTGGCGAGAGCTACGGTGGCTGAGGTTTGCTCTCTCCCTCTCTCTTTGTCTTTGTTATTGTAACTTGACTGGTTTTTAGCATTCTTTTTACTTTCTTTTATGCATGCAGCTTTCCACTCAGTTGGATGGCATGGCTTTCTGCTTTGAGGAGGACTCTCGCTCTCGTGACCGGAGCTTAGCGAGACCAGGAGGGCCAACGCTGAGCTTGCTGAGAAGGTCCAAGCTCTTGAGGATGATGTCGCCTCTGCGAAGAAGAGGTCGGATGAGTTGAGCGGGAAGCTGTCAAAGGCGTCTTCGAGGCATGCGAAGAACGAGGAGGAGATCGCTTCGCTTAGGAGCAAGCTGTTGGAGATGGAGAGTCTCAGGGACGCCCAGATTGAGGAGGCCGTTTCTAGGGCCAAGGATGAGGCGGCTCGTAGCTTTGCTAGTCGGACCTGACAGGTTGCCAGGTCGCTTGCTAGGCTTGAGGGGTCAGTGAAGGACAACATGCTGGACCTTGCTGAGATTGACGCGAGCCTGGAGCTTATTGAGCGTCTCCGTGGGTCTGATGGAGCGACCTTGGATGCTGCAGTGGAGCTTTTGGTTGATAGGAAGATCCCGATCTACGATGCTCGTGACGTGTTTGATGAGCTTGTCTCTAGCGTGAGGCAAGCTTTGGAGATCTTAGAGGATGCTGATGTAGCTGATGAAGATGAGTGACTGGTGAGCAACCGTTGCTCTTTGATTATGACTTAGTTTATTTGTAGTCCTTTGATGACTTTTGTTTTTTTTGAAAACCTTTTCTTGGATTCGATGGTTTCGGTTATAGCATTGGATGGTTTGTATCCTTGCTATTGTTTTGGAGCCTTGCATTGTGCAGAATGCAAGATGACTTTGTAGTTTTTGCTGATGTTGAACCTTGATGGTTTCAAATTCAGGCTTTTGCTTTAGATGTTTGTTGATGTTGTTCCTACACTTAGGAATTCTTTGAGCTGTTTATGCGTTTTTTGTCATGTGTTTGCCAACACTGATGTTGGGCTTTGTGAACCGAAGGCCATAAGACCCTGTGTTCGACCGAAGGTTTGAAGACTTCTTATTGTACTTGTTAAAGCCGTTTGCGTTGCTGCAGTATAATGGAGATTTCTTGCTCGTGAATGAGGCTCTGCTTGCTCATGGATGAGGCTTTGCTTGCTCATGGATGAGGCTTTTGTAGAGACTGTGAAAACGCAAATGCGCTCACGCTCTTTGTCTGCCAACGTTGCTGTTGGGCTTTGCAAAATGGTGCTGCTCTTCTAGACACGTCTGTCCGAGAGCAAGTTCACCTTGATTTCGACCAGCGCTTGTCCTGGGTTTCATAGCGACACGTTCAATTAAATTATGAACGGAGGTCACTAGCAGCTGCATTACCAACGATGCTGTTGGGTTTCTGAGTGATCAGGGGGGTCATCCGGAGACGATTCTGAACACTGGAATTTATATAGCGCGCTGTATCCATTGTGGATGTCATTGTGTTCGTATCTCTACACTGTTGATGTGGCCAGCAACAACAAATGCAGAACGACTCTACTCGAATAAAGCTGTGATCGGTCCAAAAAGGACAAGTTGCCACAAAAGGACAAGCTGTTCTCATGATGAGTGCTATAGCGAGTGTTTGTGATTGACGATGGCATTGTCAATGATTTTGTTAAGGAATGGCGTACGGGTATCCCACTCCCCCCCCCTTTTAGACGAAAGAGGGAACCGAAGTCGTCTAGAGAATGTGAAAAGGACTCACTCCCCCCCCCCCCGAAGGCAGAGGAGATCGAAAGAGCTCGTCCGGAACGAGGCTGAAGTGAAATGTAATTCCCCCCTTTTTGATGGAGGGGGGCAACTGAACCTATCCGAAGACAGGCTGCCTACGTACCCTTTGCAGGGATCAAGTCGCCTCGTAGTTTATTTGGTGGAGAAGATGAGAGATAATGAAAAGGTGGGAGTGGTGCGGTGGGGCATTAGAGATGCACTGGTACGGTTGCTTACAAGAGGTTAGTCAGGTCCGTCGCCAGACTAGGGTTAGCTCTTGCCTTCTTCGGCGGCCCTTGCGAGATTGAGACATCTTTGTTCTCCTGGTGAACTTCCGGGTCGGAGTCCTTGTTCTCTTTGCGACTGCGCAGGTTGTGCTCTGCTAAGAAGCACATGCGCGAGTCCTTCTGGTTGCCAAAGATTGTCTGTACGCCACTGCTGGTTGGGAACTTCAGACACAAGTGGTACGTTGATGGTACGGCTCGCATCTGACTGAGCCACGGTGTTCCCATAATCAGGTTGTAGATGGCGGGATGGTCTGACACTGCGAAGTTGACCATCTTTTTGACACCTCCAGCTTGGACTGGAAGGCGGATCATCCCCCTAGTCCATGTTGTTTCGCCTGAGAAGCCCGTTACAGGCTTTGGCTGCCCCGTGATGAGTGACATGTCGACCTTCATCTTCTCAAGTGTTTCTCTGAAGATAACGTCCACCGAGCTTCTGCTGTCAATGAGGACTCGGGCAACGTTGAAATCAAAGACCGTCAGGTTGATCACCAAAAGATCGTTATGCGGGTGATCAATACCTTCGGCGTCTTCTTCGCTGAAAGAGATAGGATCACTGGCCCGCTTCATCCTCGGGGGTGTAAAGATGTTAGCGCAGACCTCGGCGCGCCTCTAGTAAGCTTCGATCGCAGTCACATTGTCAGCACAATACTGCGATCCCCCCATGATCATGTTGATAGTACCTTGGGGGTTCCCGTTCACGGGATTATCATTACGGCGCTGTCGCCTGGGGTTCTCCGTCTGCACCTCAGTAGTGTCCTGAATCCTTTCTTCTGGTTTGAAGTCTGATAGGCTGATGTTGCCTTTAAGGGTACCTTCGTTTAGCCTTGTAGCCAGCAGTCGTCCCAGTTCACGGCACCTTGCAGTCGAGTGCCCCGTCGCCTTGTGGAATTCGCAGTACAACTTTTCATCATACTCGTTCGGGTTTCTCACCCATGTGAGGCTTCCTCCACCGCGGCCGCGACCTCTGCCGTATGCGGGTGAGTCTATTTGGTAATTGTGAGCTCCACCTGTTCCTCCTTCGTACTGGATGAAGGCAGAATAACCTTTCTTTGTTGTAGCTGGGGTCGGAACCAGAGAGGGCTCGCTCGCCTGCTTGGTTTTCCCACCCTTTTTGGCACGGAGCTCCTCTTCGCTTCGGGCGAAGTCAGCTGCACGGTGAAGAGCATCTTGGATCGTTGTTGGAGGGTTGATAGTAAGCTCTTGCCAGAACAGAGACGGGCACTTAACCGCTCCTCTTAAAGCTTCCAAAGCAGCTATGTTACTGATCCCATCTATCTTTGACAGGGTGTGCTTGAACCTAGTCATGAAAGACCGCAAGCTCTCGTTTTCTCCTTGCTTGTTGGTCTAGAGCTCCGCATCGTAGATCTTTCGCTCCGCGAAGATGTTGTAGTGCTGTACGAACATCTCAGAGAGTTGGGGGAAGTTATGGATGGAGTTCTTCTCTAACTTATAGAACCACCGGAGTGCAGGCCCTTTGAGACTTTCCACGAACAACTTGCAGTAACCGATGTCTCTCTCGGATTCTCTGAAGTTTGCCCTTCCTAGGGCTACCTCAAATTCCATCAGATGGTCGGCTGGATCGGAAGTCCCTTCGTAGCTTGGGAGTTTGATTCGTCCTGGATCAAAGTTCTGGCCCCCGAGATATTTTCAGTGAAAGGGGTGTTGCGTGCCTTCTCCAACACGTAAGCGACCCCAGGAGCTCTTCCGGTGCTGCGGTACATCTTCATCTTGGTAGTCCGCAGATCTGAGACAACTTGATCCAGTTGTGCTTTAAGTGCTGTGACTCCTTCGTCTCGGGAGCCCTGCGCTCTCGCTCCCTCCTGTGGAGCTCTGCTATGATTGCATTGCCTTCTGCGGCAGCCGCATCGTGGTCAACTTCTGGGTTGACTCGAGCACGCCTCCGAGGGGTTGATCATCGTCTAATCCCTCCACCACTCGCTCCGGAGTTGCATCAGATTCATGAAGAGGCGGCGGTGGAGGCAAGTCCTCTGGGGCTGCGCGACCGGTTTGAGGCGGCTCCGCGTGTCGACCCCTTCGACTGGCTCGGGGCGTAGCAAAGCTGAGGCGCGTTGGTCGGACACGGGATCTCTTGCGCTTCCTTCTCTGGAGCGCTTGCAGCTCGTTCGTCGCGGCCTCCAGGCTTCTCTCTTGGTCCTCAGCTTTCTTCATGAGGGTTTCAAGCATCTGCTTGATCCCTGTTACGTCCACCGGATTGTTCGTGGCATGAGGCGCGGTGTTCTCCACGGAATTGTCTCGCTCCTCACTGTTCCTCCGAGATGAGGATCCTTCGCTGCTGACGGTATTGTTGTCTCCTGACTTGGCGATGGTATTATGAAACCCTAGCTCTTGCGTGTCAGAAACTCTCAAGTTCCCCTTAGTCGGCGCCAAATTGTGGGGGTCGAAACCAACACAATTGAATTTGTAAGAGTTCGTGAGGGAATTGAGAGATTTCTATGGTAAACTAGGGATTGCAAAGGATTTGAGAAAGAGATGTTGTTTATTGCTCTGAAAAGTTGAGTACAAGTTTTTTTGTCTAAAAGAATTCGGATCCCCTTTAGGGTTGATACAAAGACATATTTATAACTTTTCCTAAGGCGGCTGCATCTCCCAATCTTCTGCAGAGTCGGTCACATCATCATGGGCTTCGCGTCCGGACCGGGCTATCATCACGTTACTGGGCTGAAGACTCTTGGATAGAAGCTGTGATTGAGGAGTGAAGTGAGTGGTCGGCCCATCGACCGCGGCCTCGTGATCGGCCCATGGCGAGCCCGCGATCAGACCACGAAGCGATCGCGTGGTCGGCCTACGTGCCGAGCGCACGGTCGGTCGCACCACAGCGAGCGCTCGGTCGCGTCACGAGGTGGTCACGCGGTCGGCCCGTGTGACGAGTGCACGGTCAGCCTTGCCTAGACCCGGTCCTTTCCCGCTTCGCTTAAGTTCCATTTCCATATGCTCCGCTCCGCAGGAAGATTTAGGTTCCGTCAGGCCTCCTTTGCTCAGAGTCTGGAGGGCCACTTCTTCAATTGGCTTGCCTTTAGATGTTAATGCTGAGGGGGTGAAAACCGACCCCAACAAACATCATCGATCGGGCCACTTCCATAAGATGTCTATTCTTCCTCTCGGAGACACTGTTTTGTTGTGGTGTATACGGGCACGATGTTTGATGGATTATTCCTTGTTTGGCTAGATGTTCCTTGAACTTATGACTCATGTATTCACCACCGTTATCCGACCTAAACATTTTTATCTTGGCATTGTAATGAGTAATCACATGATTTTCAAAGTTAGTAAATGCTTCAAAAACACGATCCTTTGATGGAAGGAGAGTAACCCAAGTATATTTTGACTTTTCATCTATGAAAGTCACAAAATACTTGTTGTTATCTCTAGATAAGCATGGAGATGTCCACACATCCGAATGAACTAAGTCAAAACAATTTTCATAGATAGTTGTAGATTTAGAAAACACTGTTTTGCAATGTTTTCCCAAAATGCAAGACTCGCAATTTAAATGATCAAAAACAATATTTGGTAACATAAGTTCAAGAGCTCTAGAATGAGGATGACCAAGTCTAGCATGCCATAATGCATTATTTGAAATTTCAAAACGAGAATTAAACGAGAATAATTTATCCGAGCTTAAAGTAAAATCCTTAATGACATATAAGTCATCTTCGGTTCCTCCTTCCCCAAAGATTTTTCCCGAATCAATATCCTGAAAATAAACTCCATTAGGACCAAATATAACATAACAATTCAATACTTTTGTTGCTCTCTTAACCGACAAAAGATTACTCGTAAATTTTGGCATATAAAATGCCTTAGAATTCTTATCAAATAGTCTTAGATTACCGATTCCTTTGATTGAGATTCTATCACCATTAGCAATTTCTACATTTCCACTAGCCATTTCTATATTCCCTAGAATGTTCTCATTGCTAATCATATGGTGTGAAGCACCCGAATCTACAATTAAAGAGTCTCTAGACTTATGGGATAGAAAATTGATACCGGAATCTTTGAGGGATTTGATGATAGCTTCCAAGTTGGATTTAGACATACAACCTCCATGGTTTGTTTCTTCTTTCTTGTTTGAAGGACCGGTGTCTTCATTGTTGCATCCGTAGTTGGACCTTGGTTCTCTACGTTCGGGTAGCACTTTCGGCCTTAGATGTGGATGGAGTGTCCAGCATTTTGCTTTCGTGTGGCCGTTCATCTTGCAATACTCACACCATAGGTGAGGGTGTTTGACACGGTTGTTGTTTTGTCGATTTTCAAATCGGTCATACGCTCCTTTGTGAGCCATAGGAAGCTCCCCCTTTCCGTCAAATTATCCACTAGAGCCTAGTTCCCTTTGAACTTGGGAACAAACATCGTCAAAGCTTGGTAGCTTGTCGGACCGAAGGATATGCTTGATGAGGTCATTGTAGACCGGATTGAGTGAGAAGAGAAGCCCAAAGATCTTGTCTTGTTCTCTTCAAATAATGAGAGCCTCCGGATCCATGGTGAAAGGTCGGAGCCCTTCTAGTTCAGCAAAGATGGAATGATATTTCCCGAGATGTTTGGTAAACCCTAAGTCATCTTGGCTTAAGTTGTTGAGAGCCTTCTTGACTTCGAAGACCCGAGTAAGGTTATTGACGTTCCCGTAAACTTTCTTGAGTGTTTCCCATAACTCATTTGCAGTTTCGCAATATGAGTATGCTTCAAGTATAGATGCTTCAAGACCGTTGTGAAGAATCGCTAAAACGACTTGATCTTCTTGGTACCATAAGGCTTTCTTGACTCGCTTAGCCTCCTTCACCTCTTCCTACTTTTCTTCGGTAGAGTCGGTAAGGTCGGCTTCGGTCTCCTTTGGAACAAGGCTTAAATCGATGTGGCTCCATAAGCCGCGACCACTTAAGGCGGTTTTGGTGGTTCTTGACCATAAGAGATAATTCTCTCCTTTGAGAATTACCGAGATAACAAGAGGCTTAGATGAATCCATACTTCTTCTTTCCTTGAGAAATTAGAGGAATCTTTAGAATTTGAATCTTAAAGAACCGAGAAAGAGGAAATTTTAATTTCTGTGAGATTTTGAATGAGTAACAAAAGAGTTTGAGCTAACAATCAAGGATCATTGCTCTGATACCATGTAATATTTGCGGAATGATTATTGAAGAATTAGAGAGATTAAGAAAGATTAGGAGATTATGAAGAATATAAAGAGTAAAGATGAAGCTTGAATCAAATTTTCATTTCGTTCAAGTGTATCTATTACAATGAAGTAATCAGCCTATATATAGTAAAGAGAAGCCGTTACATTTGACAATAAGAGGCCGTATCTTTTGACAAGAAGAAGCCACTACTTTTGACAATAAGAAACCGTAATGTTTGACTAGAAGAAGATCAATAATCTGGTCCACTAACCTCCGATGTTAAGGAAAAAGATGTGGATGTACAAGAGCTTCACGTGGTCGGAGAAAATTTGCTTCAACGATCGTTCTCTGAAGAAAGTCATGATTCCAACCAAAGGAAACCACGAGCAAGATCGCATAAGAGATGGCCCAGAAGTAAAACAAAGCTAAGCGCGAGAAACCGTTCGCTCTGTCAAGCGATATCTCCTAGTAATGTCATTACGTCCGCCGAAATTTTCCTCAATCTATCGTACCTCATTCTTACAACATTTATGTCGGTCTCGGACGTCGGAAACGAGTCCAACTCTTCTGCCAACTCGTCTAGGTCTGGACAGTCGAGTTTCGAGAGCTTTAAATCAAAGAGAATCAATGGAGGAAGAGACCCGATCCCAAACATACTTCCATCCACGAAGTTTTCCCATAACATTTTCCCCACAAGAAAAAATGGTATTATCCAATAACAAACCATCCAAAGTATTAACTCCGGAAATAATATGATGAATAAAAAGAGACCAAAATCAACCAATTTACCAAAATCTTTCGGGGCAATGCCGTTTTCATCGACCCAAGCGTAAGGGCGGTACAGCGTTTGAGCGATTCTATAAATCCTTTGGTAATTAGCTTTCATTCTTCTCATACTGAAATTTGGATTCCTCCGTTTCAATATATCCATAACGACTTCTTTTCTCAATGGCGGTTCGGCTTTAGATTCATACAGTTTACTTCAACGGCTTGTACTCTCAAAGCCTTGATTTGAGACAAGGACAATGGAGATTTGTGGTGAGCTTTAGGTAGCATCCAACGGAAAGGAGCTGTAACACGTGCGTACAAGTCCGGCGCCACGCAAAGGCAACGAATCGCGAGCTAAAGCTCACCCGATTTCTTCAATCCATTTTTCCCCAAACCAAGAATCGGAATCGAAAGAGCGTACATCTTGTTCAATTTTTTTTTTTTTTTTGTCATCTGGGAATTTTTATTGAACACAAAGGGAAAACAAGATTGATTACAAAGCCAACCCAAGCACCCCTACTAGACCGTCGGGAAGACATAAATTCCCGAACAAAGAAGATCAAGCCGGCCTTAAAACATAACGAAAACACTCAAACGCTATGGCAATGAAAACTACCAACAAGGAGAAATAAGCAAATCCAAAACACTCCTACGATTGCTTCTCCGACGATCCTTGACCCAATATTGTTAAGGGAAAGCTGTCGAAAAGAATCGCAACATGAAGAAATAATCGAAAAAGGAATGTAAGAACACATAAGGACCCGCCCCAAAACTATCTTCATCCTCACCCATGCCATAGATGCCTCCAAAAACAAGAGTCAAGGAAGACTCACTTCAAAGTAACCAAAGATTGGAGAGCTCAAAAACACCAACGAGTATAGGAAAGCGTAGAAGAAAGCTAATCCTAGCCTCCGTGGATCTCGCGAGTAAAGGACCAGCGAAACCACCAGTCTATAAGTCCGCCGCAAACTTCATCACGAGCTAATACCACGAGCCCGGACCACATCCAAACCACAATCTTAACTGCACTCGACCTCATACCAATACAACACCAACAACAGACCAACCCGTATCGAAAACGGTTTGAACACAAGACTAAATACCACAGAAATCAAAGGCTCTGAACACACTAGCCATAAAACAACCAAAGAACAATTCTAAAT
This sequence comes from Draba incana, assembly GCA_963576765.1. Classification (NCBI taxonomy): domain Eukaryota; kingdom Viridiplantae; phylum Streptophyta; class Magnoliopsida; order Brassicales; family Brassicaceae; genus Draba; species Draba incana. The sequence goes on from OY755204.1 coordinate 46,099,884, forward strand.
TCAAAAGGAGGAAGGAAAAAATCTAGATCCAAAAATCAAGATCTAGAAAACTAGATCTGAAATTTGAAAATCTGGAAATCCAACCAAACCAAGCAAGCAAGAAGATGCAAAGTAAATACCAAGCAAATTAGAGAGAAACTAAGAGCAACATCTTGTTCAATTTAAGTATACTCAATCGAATCCTCACTTTACCAATCGGAATATCATTGGTGTATTTGCATGTGATGACCAAAAATTATAGTCAAATTAGGAAATTAAGCAAAGTATGTGGAAAACCACTTATTGTATGTGAATCACATGAATGACGAGGTTGTGAAACAAAAAAGAACTTATTAACCAGTCCAATTAAAGAGAAATTCAAAGAATTTATCATCTGGAAAGTTTCAAAAGATTGACATATTCCACAATTTTACAATTAGATGAAAGGTTATTTGTTAAGGGCTATAAACAAAGTCTATTATTGGCTCAAATATGACTTGGGTTATTTCTCTAGACTAAAACATCTGGTTAAGTCAAATTGGGGATTTTGTAAGATTTCCCCTTGAATTTCCGCTAGATTTTTGTGGTGTGTGATAATGCTCAATGTTACTAATCGAAACAGAGAAATTTCATTTTTCAGTACATAGAGTACCGCTGTGACGCGATGCTTGCGTCAGGAGGAACCCTAGATGGAATATCAACGGCTAGCTTGAAATTTTGCTTGCCAATTACGGTAACGTCTTTTGGGAATGGACAACTTTGAGAGTAACGGACAAGACATCACCTTTAGTTTTATCGAAAGCAAAGACTTGGTTCCAGTCTTTATTTGGTCCAATTGGTAGATTATTTGTAAAGGACTTGTAGTTTCCGAGAGTGATTTCAACGATGGGGTAAGATCCGTAAGGTATAGGGTAGTTGTTTACTTTTACGTAAAGAAACTCCATTTGCTCGACGAGGTCGTGTGAAGAAGTTGGACCATTAGGGTTTCGAGTTCCTCTTTCTCCGCCTAGCTTTGGAATTATTTTCTTGGCGGAGAAGTCATCTTTCTTTGCAGCCATTTCTGAAACAGAAAAAGAGAGAAATATTTTGGTATCTATCTATCTATCCATCCATCTATCTATCTAGTATATAAAAGCTCTTGGCTCTCTCCATGACACGTCAGCCCACAAAATTTGACACGTGGCAGTACTAAAAATCGGAAAAACGTTTCACGCTAAAACCTATTCACCTTCTCTCTCTCACAGGGTTTAATGCCATCGTCGTCACTCCCTGAATCGCTATCGTTCACGATTCTCGGTGAAATTATCAGGTTAGAACTTAATTCGTCATCCCCTGAATCTGTCTTCCGTAATTTTTAGTCTGAAAGAGCAAAAGACCTCGATGAAGGTTTGATGGATTCTTTGCACGCCTGATTTTTTGAAGCATTCGACGACGGAAAAGCAAATAGAACTCCTCTCCTTTCTTAACGGCGTTGTATCAAACAATCAAATGTCCATGATCTAAATAACGAGGTTCCTATCCCTCTTTACTCTTCCACATCTCTACTTCTTTGTGTACATATGGCTTTTCTGGGGATTGAGGACTAGCTCTTCATTTTTACAATTATAATTACACTCTGGTTTTTCCGTAACAGAGACTGCGCTGGATATCTTGAGATTCAAATCACTCTCGTCAAAATATGGCGCACAAGCCCCATATATTGTTATCAGGTTTGTTTCTTTGTATAGTTGTATGGATAGTTCTTAAGTGATGTTTCAATTATATTAGTGTTTGGATAGTCAAACAAGGTCTATGGTGGATATGGATATTTTACCTACAATTTCCACCTAATTTGAGGTTTTGTAAGTGGTTTTACCAACTAACATGTTCAATTTGTAGTCTTTTTTTCACTTCAGCCACAAACCATACACAATAAATAATAACAGAGGTCAACTATGACGCTCTAGCATGGATGCTTCTATGTTTGCAGCCTGACCATTGGGGTTACAAGGATCTAAGTTAGATTGTCAAATTTATATACCTGCCGACTTCAATTCCTAAACATTTTAGGAGTTTAGCAAAAGGTAATCCTTGCAAAATACAAAAGTATATTACCATATGAAATGTACATAGTTTCCCTTACCGTCTCTCCCTACTTACCCCCTTCATACTTGCAGCTTGGGAATTGAAGGAAATCAGCCATTCACACGCGCAGATACAACAGCTAGGGTACACAAAATGGAAAGGCTAAATGTGCTGGATTTCGTTAACTTTGGTTACACAAAATTTGGGTTCACCTTTCCGCTAAAGCTCCCAACTGTAGGATATTTGCAAGTTTACTTGCAGGTTTGTTCAACCAAATCTGATACATTTCTTTCCGTATCGTGCACTCCATTTTTTGCATCTTATCGTCACTTACACAGGCCAGCGAAGTACCTTCGGTATCTGGAAACATGGGATAGAGCTAAAGAAGCTCTTTAAGAAGTACTAAAATATTTCAGAAATCATGGCTGGTATGTGTGCTATTTTTTTTGTCCTTTTACTCAAGTTTATTATTAGTGTTCACAGCCATATTTAGAGCATTGATGTTTGTAGATTGCCTTTTTTAAGAGCTGAGACAACAGTTGTAAACGAAGTTGTCTCCACTAAAACGAGAAAGGTAAGCTTCCATCCATAATTTATTTCCTGGCACATCTAGATGAGTTGCAAACATCCTTTCCATAGAACTGTCTAGGCATGGGCGTTCGGTGATACGGTCAGGTTTTACCCAATTATAAGACTGCAAGTGAGAATTGTTGAATTTTTGGACCTGAAAAGCAGTAAACGGAGTAGCTTCTTCTGGATTCTCATAAGACTGAAGCCGTGTGTGGAATCCAGAGACTTCAGAGACCACATCATTGAACGTTGGCGGCGGAAAACGAGACAGAGAACTCTGAACAACAGTGGAGATGGGATCAAATCCCGAGACAACCCGTTTAGAAAAGTGAAGATCTTCATAGATTCTTCCACTGGTTTTCCAATAGCACTAAGTTGGTCACAAATAGCGCGAAACTCGCGACAGTAAACAAGAAACTCTTTTCCCTTGGTGGAAAGTAATTGGAGTCGACGACGAAGATCAAATTCACGAGCGACAGAGCTCTTATTGAAGTTATCAGCCAAAGACATCCAAACTTCTTGAGACATGGCTAGACCGTGAACATATCCAAGTACCTCTTCCGTAAGGGTACCAAAGATCCAAGACTTAATCAATTGATCTGTGCAATTCCAAGCCTCGAACGCCGGATTCGGTGTTTCAACAGCAACATTGTTCACAACATTAGTAACAGTAGCTGGTGGAGCACTTAATTGACCATTAACAAAACCGAGAAGCTTCTGGCTACAGAGAAGAGCTTCAAATTGGGTCTTCCATAAGAGATAATTAGTCTCGTTGAGCTTCAAAGTGACTGAACTGGCAACATGAAGATTGGAAGGAAATGGGTAAGGATCGAGAGCTTCCGCCATTACAGCACTTGTTAGGGTTTTAGAAAGGCTCTGATACCATGTGAATAAAGAGAAGAAGATGAAGAAGATGAAACTTGATTTTCAGTTTCTGTTTTACTTCCCTACCCTCACGAGTGAGTTGATACAATATATATAAAGTAACATAGGCTAGATTAGTCTAGAAGATAATTATTCTAGAAGATGGGCTTTGGGCTTTGTTAACTAATCTAGTCTATGTTACTTTATATATATTGTATCAACTCACTCGTGAGGGTAGGGAAGTAAAACAGAAACTGAAAATCAAGTTTCATCTTCTTCATCTTCTTCTCTTTATTCACAAGCCGAATGCAAAAAAAGTATTTGGAAACATCCAAATGAGAGGCCAGCCAATCCGACAGATCAATAGTGGTTGTTTCGGTTAGTATATAAAGTTTATAAAAACTATTTGAGACTTAATTTTTTACATAAAAACTGTCAGTTTTTCATGTTACTATGGTGTAATGTTAATATCCTTGTCTTTAATATAGCACATCTTGACTTTGATTCTATAACTGGAGTCTATATAAGAAAAGTTGATAGGATATAATTTCGGAAACTTGTAGCTAAGTCAATAATAGAATAAGAGAAAAAGTGTAATGCAAGCGCCTCAACATTTTATTTGAAGAAACATGAATCTTTCAAAGATGCAATCCCCAATTACCACCTTCCATTTTTAATTATTAACATTGTCTTTTCTTTAGCACTGTTAATTTTGTTTCCGTTTTATCGTTGCTAGCAACGGGTGAATTCATATTATTAGAATTATAACACGTAAGCAAATTACCACTTCTTTTTCATTAAAAGTGGTAGTATTTGCTACTTCCTCATGCTTCTAGGCTTAAGGGACAGTAAAGGCTCATCTCAGTATGGCAAGTGCCATCTTGAAGCTGAACATTTGCGCTCATTTTTGCAACACTTGCGTGGGGAGAACTGATAGAATTATGTAATAATCAGACATAGTATAGGTCTACAGACGGAAAATTAAGGTGGATTCCTTGGGTTGACTTTGAAGAAAGCTAAAATGAAAACTGGAGCTTTGTTGTTGTAGTAACTGAATTTTTGGCAAGTGTAAATGTGGTGCCTTTGTATGCAACAAAGTACATTGATGTGCTGACATATAGGCAAATACCAATATACATCAGCAAAAATTATGTTCAATGACAGTAGATTTTTTTTTTTGCATAAATTTCGCTTTCTGCAATTTAAAAAAAAAAAAGAAATGAATGGCAATTTGCTTAGTTTTGGGTTTATAGTCATTTGGGGAATCGGAAAGTAAACACATTCTTTTCTCCATTGTTTTGACCTCGACATCTACTGAAACAACCCTATGTTTTGTTTTTACCAGTAAATTCGCTGATGTTGATTAGAAGATGGTGGTACCCAGTTATGTATTTTTCAACAAATGAAATGATGAAACCTTTACAAGAGAAGATCACTCTACTTCACGCTTACTACAAGAATTCATGCTCTGATAGGTAGATGCAAAATTATAAAGGGAAGAAGAAGAAGAAGGTATTAGAGAGAAGAGAGTTGACTTCAAGTCAATGAAATTGTTGATCGTATAGATCTTGATCTTTTGACGAACTTGCTGGAAATTCTCTGTTCAATTCCATAAAAGTGGATTTACTACACCTTAGTATCCCAATATTAACATGTTCATATGTGCGTAAATCTTTGCTTGTGTCACCATTTTCACCTAAAAGTGTTTCACCTTCTCTATTTGTACCTCTTTGTGGCCAGTGGCCACGACTCCAGCTCTATAAGAAGCTTCGTTCGGATCTACAAAACTTTGATGCTAGGTAATATTTACCAAATTTTCTATGAATTTTATGACTTTGATTCGATCAGAGTTTCTAGAGATGCGAGAAACTATTGTGCAAGATGAGAAAGTCCTGGTGGGACTGAGGTCTTGGAAGCCTTGAGTAAAAAATTCATAACTTCTACAAGCATTATATGCATGATCCTGTTTTGACGAGTGAGCTCACTAGCTCAGACCATTCACAAAAAAACTTCAGTCAAACGACCGCATCATGATTGATTAGTACTGAATTATGTTGGTATCTTATAATTTTCCAATTTTATTTTCACAATCATGACTTTATGTTATCTACGTAAATTTGGTGTATCCACTTGTTTCTTATAAAATGATTAATGCTGAAATACATAAATTTACAACAAAATGATACAAATATATTAAAACAAATCCCGCACGTATCCTTTACTTGAAGTTATGATTCAAACACAAACATATACAAATCTACCTAATCTATACAAATTTGGAGAAAATTACCTAGTGAAGTTAAAGGCTTTAGACATATATGTGAATTTAAATATCTAAATATGTTAGGATTTAGAGGCTCAAAGAATGAGTTCTTTACCGAGCATAAACCGTCACAACCCAAGCTTAGAAGTTATTTGTGTCACGAGACCAAGACTTGCACAAAAATCAGTGCATATAGCTCACGGAAACAGAGCTGTAATAGAGCAACAAAGAGATAGAGAAAATAGAGAAGGAGATGGGGGTTTCTGTTGAGCTTATAAGTTGGACGTGGTTCTTACTTGTTCAAGGAGGTTACTGAGCTATTGTATTAGGTATTCAAGTGATGAATGCCCCAGGAAATGGTCACTAAAGAGTTGAGCTCAATAGAGTTGTGTATTTGTGGAGTTAAAAGAACTTGATGTGCAAACCAAACATGGATAAGTTCTAACTAGAGTTAATTTATGTTAACTTGAGTTAAGTTTTGGCTTTGCTTTTGAGACCACAAATTATGGTTTTGGTTTGACAAAAAGAAAGGTTGTCTCCAAGACTTTATTGGTTGAACAAAAAGGTAGTCTTCTTGAGACTTGGTCTTTGCACATTGATAAAAGGTGAAGAGAGAAGCCTTGTGTGTTGTAGGGGAGCAGAGACACACACGGTAAAAGGAGAGAAGTTTTGAGTGTTGTGTATGTTGCACATTCACGGTAGAAGAAAGAAGAAGAGGGAAACACTAAGCTTAAGTGTGTTTCTCAAGTGATACATAGAGAGATACTAAGAGTGTGTTCATGAGTGATTTACGATGAGTGAAACACATGTATTTCTTGTAATATGTTCTTCTTCTAGTGGATTCCGAGCAAGTCTCGGGGAGATGTAGCGACCCTCGTTAATGGGCGTGAACTCCTTAAATGTGTGTGTTTGCTCCCTCCTCTCTTTCTCTATTTTCTCAATCTCTCTTGGCTCTGTTTTTAAGCTCTGTTCCAGCTCTGTTTCACTAGCTACACTCTCAACTTTGTGCTAGTTACGGTTGTGTGTCATCAAACAACTTCAAGTCTTGAGTTGTTGGGGTTTATGCTCTGGAAATAACTCATCTTTGAGCCTCTAAATCCTAACAAATTGGTATCAGAGCTCACGGTTTTGTGTTGTGGTTCTCTCAAGCCAAGAATCACGGTGGTTTGAAGAAGAGAAGTGGAAGCGTTTGATGGTCTTCGAGGCTGCAGTCATGGAAGGAAAAATTCGTGTTTATGAGGTGATTTTAAGCCATGAATGAAGCTTGATGATGACTGAGATTTTCAGTAAGGGAAGTCTCAAATCAAGAAGAAGAGCAAGAGAAAGAAGACTCATATCTAAGAGAGGAAAGGTCTAGAGAAAGAAGGAGAGTGAAGAAAAGGGTAAAACGGTTGGAGCTTTGGAAGGTTGGAGTTTACCTTAAGCATCCACATCCCTTTTCTTTGAAGTGCTTGATCGTGTAGAGACATGGAGCGTCTCGGTGGCACAAAAATCAGTAGCTCTTGGTAAATGGTGTAGAAGAGAGGAAGGAGCAATAAAGCTCTATCTCGGGTAAAACATCATTGTTTTCTTCGGTTGTGAAGAAGGTTGAGGAGACAAGATCGTCCCTACTAGAAGCAAAGCTACCTCTTGGTGAATAGCACGTGAGTGGTGTTACGGAAAAGGATAATTTCCGATTATATTAGTTAGCATATCTTATGTGAATATTCTTTACTTGTTCATAAAGTCTCATGTAACTATATATATCTTTGATACATGAATAATAAACTTAACACTTTCTCTAGATTTACATGGTATCAGAGCCAAAAGATCTTTAACCTAATATTTTACTAAATTTTTTCTTCATCGCCGCTTTCTTCTTTTCTCTTAAAATCTTAACTTTCTTCTACATATCTACGTCCAAACTATGGCCGTTACTACAAAGGAGTCGATCTCATCGTCCCCTTATACTCTTTCTTCTAGTGATCAACCGCATCATGTTCTTACTCCGATTCTACTCAACGGCGAAAACTATGAGAAGTGGGCCAAACTCACACGCAACAATCTCTCGGCCAAGCACAAGGTTGTGTTTATTGATGGATCTCTTGCTCAGCCTGCCGCCGACTCCTCTGATTACCAACGTTGGATACAAACCAACTCCATGCTTTGTGGCTGGCTCTACGCTAGTCTTGACCCCAAAGTCCAACAAGCAATTTCGTTTGTTGACAACGCAAAAGCACTATTACGGTTTATTGGAAACGCATCACGCGTTCATCAAATCAAGTCCTCTATTACGATTTGCACTCAAGATGGACAAACCGTTGCTGATTACTTTGGCAAACTCAAAGTGATGTGGGATGATCTCGATGATTTTGAGCCCTTTATTGATTGTTACTGTAACTCTTCTACTTGTCCTCAACGTGTTAAGCAACAAACACGCAGAGATCATGAACGCATCCATCAATTTCTTATGGGACTTGACGCATCTCGTTTTGGAACTACACGTACCAATATTCTAAGTCGCCTCAATCGCGACACCGACATGACTCTTGATCATGTCTATTTTGAAGTTATTGGTGAAGAGAGACATCTAACTATTGCTCAAAGCAAAGAAGAGAGGCTCAATGCCGTAGGTTTTGCTATAAAGACCGGATTCAATGCAATTGCATCGGTGACTCGACTTAATCATGGTGCTTGCACTCACTGTGGATGCACAAACCATACGGTGGATACGTGTTTTCAACTTCATGGCTTACCCGAATGGTGGATTGAAAAACATGGAGATTCTTGCGGTGGTTCACGATCTAAGACAACACTAGGCCGAGGTCGTGGCTTCACACAAGGACGCGGTCGCGGTCGGTCTGCTCCTTCTTGTTCTTACCGAGCTAACATTGCTCAAGTTACTACAAACAAGATCAGTTTTTCCTGAAAGCAATAATAAAGCGGAATCAATTTTTTCTTCAATTCACTGCGATGTCTGGGGACCTTACAAACTTGCTTCTTCTTGTGGCGCACATTATTTTCTTACCATTGTTGATGATCATTCTCGGGCCGTCTGGACCTATTTGCTTCTCAATAAAAGTGAATTTTCGGTCCATCTTGATACGATCAGGTTTTACTCGAAATAAATCACTACAAGTGCACAGGCACGCAGTAGTAAATAACAGGATCGAATCCACAAGGACCAATGGCTTACACAACAAATTATACACTTTAAAACTAAGCTAAGCAGGAACAAGATGGTTGATTGTATCAAAACTTAAAAGACAAATAAGCAATTTAAAAACGGTGTAAATTCAGATGATTAAAAGCGTTAGGCAATAGGAAATTCTCAGGAAATCACAATCATAAACAAGACAACTATTCAGATTCTAATATACATGCATCTAGAACTCAAAACACTGTTATAAATTGCTCCACTTTCGTGATAACAATTACTATCCCTAGAGATCCGAGTGCCTAAACTTTCGTTTGGTCACGGCTATCCTAGGCAAGCATTACAGTTCAGGTTTGATCAGTTCACAATTAACTCTAATTCACTTTCGAGACTAAAGAATAATTGCTCATCAACAGTATTTCCAATTATGCACAAGCTTTTGGAATGTGCATCAACCTAAGATCTAGTGATTAAATGGCCAGTTCAATCCTAGCATTATCCCTAACAGTGATGAAGATGGTAATTGATAAGCAACCTATTTGTGTCTGATTCAATCTGTGAAATCCATCAAAAACCCTAAAACCTAACTAGAGATCTACTCAGACATGATAAAGAACAAGGCAGAAATCATGGATGAATAGATCATAATCATAGAATAAATAAATAAGAAATCTTCTCCGAAAAGTATGAGATCTTCTCCCAATTACAAAGCTCTGAATCTCTAAAAAGTCTCCAAAAACGTGCAGAAAATAAAAAGTGTTCATAAAAACGAAACTCTAGTGGTTTATATAGAAAATAAAACGGAAAAAGAAGTTTTCCTAAAATTCAGGGGGTGGACCGACCGGTCTAGAAGCAGGACCGGTCGGTCCGGTTTTAAGTCGGCCAAGAATGTCTTCACGTGATGAGCTTGGACCGGTCGGTCTGGTTAGTGGACCGACCGGTCCACTTTCCAGTGGCTTCGTCTTCAAATTGCCGTCAGGTGGACTGGTCGGTCCGAAAGTGGATCGACCGGTCCACTTTCCAGTGGCTTCGTCTTCGAGTCTTGAGTGCTTCGATCGGTCGTTCTTCGTGGACCGGTCGGTCCAAGACTGGGACCGGTCGGTCCCACCTTCAAAAAACCCGGTTTTCGCCCGTTTTGCTCGTTTTGCTCGAATCTTCTTCCCAAATGCGTGCGGTTCCAAATCTTCGAGTACAGATCTAATAATCAACTCAAAACCACTCGAAAGACTCCGAAAACTCATTAAGAACCTGGTTAGGAAACCCCAAATTCACGTTATATCAACTCCCCTAGACTTAGATCTTTGCTTGTCCTCAAGTGAAGACAAACTAGAAATAAGTTCAAGGAAGCTATAAAAACCAACTAACCTTTGTGAGCTGAATGCAATCTTGTAGGACCCCACAGATGTAATGCTAACCGCCTGAAAACTCATAAACAGATCAAAAACCAAGATGGTACTTCATGTACTTTGCCAAATACATAGCAATGTTACCATACTCAAGTTCCTATATCTCAGCGACTTCTACACCAGGGTCCATAAATCTTACCGGATGGAAAATGTCCGTCGCATAAGGGCTAAGGATTTGGGCTATTTAGAGGTGGTACGAGTGTTTAGGCTAACCTCAGTCGCGGTCGAATGCAGTCATGGCACAAAAACCCAAGAGAACTAAGTCCAAGGATGATGCACAGCTTTTCAAACTTAAAACCCCTTTTTCTTTTCTTTATTTAGATGAAAAACTTTCTGCTTATCTAAAAAAAAACTAATGCTAAAAATAAAAATAGAAATGTGCTTATAATATACATGTAAAAACTGAGGCTTTATTCTAACTTTTTTTGGAACCCCTTTCAACTTTTTTTTTTTGAGAATAACATAAATTGTTTTACGTTTTTTTTTTTTTTTTTTAGTTGGGGATTAGTTCTAGCCTTTTCCTAAGCACAAGTGATGAATAAATGAAAAATAAAAATAGATATGAAAAATAAAAACATAAAATCCTAAGCAGAAAGTTTTTGAAATGGTACCAAAAGGTCTTTAGAATGATCAGCTGGCCGGACTATCTCTCCGGAGTTTTTGCGCTTGAGTGCATGTCAATGTCTTCAATAGAATGCATGAGGTTTGAAAGAAAGGTTAAAGTGAGGGTGTGGTACCAGACTAAAAGTGAGCCTGGCCATTAGGAGTCCTGAAGAGAGGATAGTGTTTGAAAAAGGATAGGACTCCTAACGTGGTTGCTACTTCTTATGCGATTTCGAATTCCCTGAGTTAAGAAAAACAAAATAGCATATTAGTACCAGCGTTAGCTTTCAAGGAGACGGGAGCCTTCTGGTAACACTGATCCGCCTATAGGTTTTTTAATCTTCCCATTGCATTGGTTAGTCACTGTTCATCTAAAAACAGAGTTAGCAAACATCATGTGGTCCTAGAATCGCATTCATACCACAAAGGTGTAAATAAAACTGAAAATAAGAAAACTCAAAGCATAATTAGTACGAATAGTACTTCCCCCCAGACTTACTTCACACCGACCCGGTGTGAAAATAAATCCAAAGGAAAGAACTATTAAAGAAAAAGAAAATAAAACTGAAAATGAAAATGAAAAGAAAAGAAAAACTAACTCGTCATCAGAAGTCTGGAAACTCTGCAGGATCTCATGTCACTGGTCCATAGGGAATGGGCGGGTGGGTGTCGCATGGGATGCGGACTGGGTCTGGCGACCGACCGGTCCTGTAAGGGACCGACCGGTTTGGGTCTTGCATGGGACCAAGTGGACCGACCGGTCCACGTATGGGACCGATCGGTCGGTCTGGATGTTTGGATCCATGGTACGATGCAGCGTCGGCAGGACTGGTTCCACGGAACGTGGGGAGATCGGGCATCGAGTGAGCCGCGGGTCGATGGGGGATCGATCGGTCCATAAGGCAGACCGACCGATCCTAATTCCAGGTGGTTGGCCAGTTCTCGTGAAGATGCTGAACCGACCGGTCCAATAGTGGACCGGTCGGTCTGATTGTTGCTGAAATTTCTGAATCCCAAATCTCTGTGACGAAAAATCCTAAGGCAAAACCAAAAAGAAAAATAAAAACCAAGGTAAAACTGAAAAAGAATGAAAGTCAAAAGAACATATATACACTTACAAGTGGGTTGCCTCCCACCAAGCGCTTTGTTTAACGTCGTTAGCTCGACGTGTGTGCTCTTCAAGGTGGCTCAAGTGGAACATCAAGAGGGATCACAATGCCTGGGTCATCGATCTCAGGCTTTTCCAGCAGCTTGTCCATTTTGAATGTCATCTCATTGTCTCCCAGCTGGAGATCAATGCGTCAGTGCTTGAGATCAATCTTTGCACCAGCTGTGCAAAGGAATGGTCTTCCCAAGATGAGAGGATCTCCTGGATCTTCAGGTTGGTCAAGCACCACGAAATCTGCAGGAACATAAACACCACCAATGAGAAGTTGTATGTCCTTAAGAACGCCTAAAGGATGTTTAACATAACAATCAGCAAATTTCAAAGAAAATTTGGGAGAAGAGAAATCGTTAAAGCCCAGTTGTTTTGCTGTGGAGTATGGCATGAGGTTGACACTGGAGCCTGTGTCGCAGAGGGAGCGAGGAAAGACTGTAGAGTCGATCTGAACTGAGAGTTCAAAGCGACCTGGATCTCCAAGCTTTGGCACTGTCCTGCTCTGATCCTCATCATTGCATTCCTCAGTATTGATCGATACTGGCTCTACAGGCCCAAAAATCTCTTCGAACTCCGCGAAATAATCCTCTTCGATGGCCAGAACGGCATTGCAAACACTCATGGAGTTAGCATCAGTCTTAGCAGGGAGAACACCCTTAGTTACTTCCACATACTCCTCCTCCTCAGTCATACTAGCAAAATCGACCTTTTCCTTCATTGCCGTCTTCTTCAATTTCCTCAGCGGTGGCGTATGTCTTGCTTCGAGAAACAGTACTTCGATCTCTTCTATACTTTCTCTGCAATCTCGGAAGTGACTCAGCAGAGGACGGTACTCTAGAGCTTGTTTAAAGGATAGTGTATGGGGAATCCTTCGTACCATCTTCTGAAATCCAAGCAGCTGCTTCGGAAATATGGAGTCCCTGAGATGTTTGGGAACATGATCATTCAGCGGAGTAATTTTCACCGGAGCACTGTTCACCGGAGACTCCTCTTCCATGACAGAAACAGCATGACATTCTTTTCTCGGATTCTGCTCTCCTTTAGCCGGAAGAGTCCCTTGTTGGCGCTTAAAAGCTTCTGCTTGCTGTGCCACTTGAGTGTCTAACATCTTCAAGTGAGTGGTCACAGCTTCTAGTCGCCCATTAATGTCTGCAATGGCGCTGGAACTCTGCTGTGAATCTCTCCCAATTACAAAGCTCTGAATCTCTAAAAAGTCTCCAAAAACGTGCAGAAAATAAAAAGTGTTCACAAAAACGAAACCCTAGTGGTTTATATAGAAAATAAAACGGAAAAAGAAGTTTTCCTAAAATTCAGGGGGTGGACCGACCGGTCTGGAAGCAGGACCGGTCGGTCCGGTTTTAAGTCGGCCAAGAATGTCTTCACGTGATGAGCTTGGACCGGTCGGTCTGGTTAGTGGACCGACCGGTCCACTTTCCAGTGGCTTCGTCTTCAAATTGCCGTCAGGTAGACTGGTCGGTCCGTAAGTGGATCGACCGGTCCACTTTCCAGTGGCTTCGTCTTCGAGTCTTGAGTGCTTCGATCGGTCGTTCTTCGTGGACAAGTCGGTCCAAGACTGGGACCGGTCGGTCCCACCTTCAAAAAACCCGGTTTTCGCTCGTTTTGCTCGTTTTGCTCGAATCTTCTTCCCAAATGCGTGCGGTTCCAAATCTTTGAGTACTGATCTAATAATCAACTCAAAACCACTCGAAAGACTCCGAAAACTCATTAAGAACATGGTTAGGAAACTCCAAATTCACGTTATATCACATCTCAAATAATTTGTGGCCATGGCATCTCAACAATTTGGTAAAAAGGTCAAAAATGTTCGGAGTGACAACGGTTGTGAATTTCTTAGTCTTTGAAATTTCTTCAAAGATCAAGGAATTTGTCATCAAACATCTTGCATGTATACTCCTCAACAAAATGGTCGCGTTGAGCGTAAACATCTTCACATTCTCAACATGGCGCGTTCTCTTCTCTTCCAATCTCATTTGCCTATCAAATTTTGGGGTGAAAGTATTCTTACCGCTGCTTATTTGATCAACCGAACTCCTACTCCATTGCTTCAAGGAAAAACACCTTACGAGATACTTTACTCTACTCCCCCGATTTACACTCATCTTAAAGTATTCGGTTGCTTATGCTTTGCTAAACGTCACTCCGCTTCTCGAGATAAGTTCCAAGAGAAAGGACGAAAGTGTATCTTCATGGGCTATCCTCATAATAAAAAAGGTTGGCGTGTTTATGATTTGGAGAAATATGACTTCTTTGTGTCACGTGATGTTATCTTCAATGAAACAATATTTCCATATTCAGAGTTTCAAGAGAAAGTCTCGAGTCTTGTTTCTCCAAGCATGCCACTTATTTCTTTGTCTGAAGATGAGTTACTTAATAATCATGCTCCTCCAATTATAGAAGACAGGGGGATTCTCTCTTCACCGGAACTTTCTTTGGATCTAGTGTCTCCGGTTGATATATCCGTTGTTCCTCCTGTTCCTCCTCCGGTTCCTGCTCCGGTTCCTTCTCCGGTTACTTCTTCTACAGCTCCATCTGCTGACTTTGACCCAGATCTTGGTAATGATATCTCTGATGGTTTTGACCACACTCTTGGTACCGAACCGCTCGGTCGCGGCCTTCGACAGAAAACAAAATCTGTTCTGCTTGAACCATATGTTACTTACTCTGCACGCTATCCCGAAACCCTCGTCTCTCTCAAGCCTGTGTCCTCTCCAGTATCTTCAGGTACCTCCTTTTATCCCATAACACACTATGTCTCTTGTGATAAGTTTAGTTCTGCGCATACTAAGTTTCTTGCAGCTGTTACTATGGTCGATGAACCGGTTACCTATAAGCAAGCAGTTCAGCTTCTTGAATGGCGCGAGGCTATGCGTAAAGAAATTGATGCTCTTGAACTCAATGAGACTTGGATACTCACTCGTTTACCTCCTGGAATTAAAGCGCTTGGTTCCAAATGGGTTTATCGCCTTAAATTCAACTCAGATGGTACCTTAGAACGTCATAAAGCGCGTCTTGTTGCTCTTGGTAATCATCAAGAAGAGGGTGTCGATTTCTCTGAAACATTTGCACCGGTCGCTAAAATGCAAACCGTTCGTACTTTGCTTAGTGTTGCCGCAGTTAAAAATTGGGAACTCCATCAAATGGATGTTCACAATGCTTTCTTACATGGTGATCTTGATGAAGATATCTACATGAAACCTCCTCCGGGTTTTCTTCCGGCGGATCCATCTCTTGGATGCAAACTAAAAAAGTCGATCTATGGTCTACGTCAAGCTCCTCGTTGTTGGTTTTCTAAGTTATCAACTGCTCTTGGGGACTACGGTTTTGTGCGTTCTCACAAGGACAACTCTTTATTTGCTTATATTCGTGGTTTAGTGGTTCTTCATGTTCTTGTTTACGTTGATGACTTGATTGTTTGTGGCAATAATTCTGCGGTTATTACATCATTTAAGGCTTATCTAAGCCGTTATTTCAAGATGAAGGACCTTGGTATGCTAAAGTATTTTCTTGGTCTTGAAGTTGCTCGAGGTCCTGATGGAATTTTCCTTTCTCAACGAAAATATTGTCTTGATATTATAGAAGAATGTGGTCTCTCAGGTTTGAGACCGGTTGATACTCCTTTGGAGCAAAATCACAAGTTATCATCCTCTAAAAGTGAGCCTTTCTCCGCACCTGACCAATATCGTCGTCTTGTGGGACGTCTTGTGTATCTTACACATACTCGTCCTGAGCTCACTTACGCAGTCAACATTCTTGCACAATCCATGCAGAAACCTCTAGTGGATCATTGGGAGTCTGCTCGACGTCTAGTTCATTATTTAAAATCTTCCCCAGGACAAGGCATTGTTCTTTCTTCAAAGGCATCACTTCAAGTCAACGCATATTGCGACTCCGACTTCAATACATGCCCCACTACTCGTTGGTCTCTTACGGGCTATATGGTTATGATCGGCGATTCCCCAATCACTTGGAAGACAAAGAAACAGTCTCGGGTGTCTCTTTCTTTCGCTGAATCAGAATTTCGAGCCATGGCTATGACATCTAAGGAACTTCTTTGGCTTAAGGAGATTCTCTTGTTTCTTGGTGTGTCACACGATCAACCTATGCGCTTATTTTGTGACAGTAAAGCGGCTATACATATCGCGTCAAATTTCGTCTTTCATGAACGCACCAAACACATTGAGAGTGATTGCTACTTCATTCGTGATGAGATTACTGCCGGAAACATCGCAACTTCTTACATTTCTACTCATGAACAACCGGCAGATATTTTCACTAAAGCTCTTGGTCGTGATCAATTCAAGTATTTACGGTCCAAGCTGGGCGTTCTCAACTTACACGCTCCATATTGAGGGGGAGTGTTACGGAAAAGGATAATTTCCGATTGTATTAGTTAGCATATCCTATGTGAATATTCTTTACTTGTTCATAAAGTCTCATGTAACTACATATATCTTTGATACATGAATAATAAACTCAACACTTTCTCTAGATTTACAAGTGGACGGAGCTATAAGACTCATCATGACGAACATTGAAGCATCTCAATGAAGAGAAGAAGAACCAAGACAGTTAGTTGCAAGGTGTTTTAAAACGGCGACAAAGATGGGTTTTTTCGGTAGTTGTTACTTCTGCTCATTAGAAGATTTGGTTAGATCTTAGGTGGAGTAACAAGAGGTTCTTGAGATGCTTAGGATGTTAAAAACGTGCTTAGTTCATGGTATTAAGTTTGTAACATAAGGGAGATGTAATCTAGTTGTATCTTAAGGATAGTCTTTTCTAGTATAAGCTGGAACTAAGTGATATGGTTTCATGGATTTGTGGAATCAAGTTGCTGTAAGATACAAGGATTTCTAGTTACTCTCAAGTTAAGGTGTTGCAAGAACAAGAAGAGGAAAAATCAGAGATAGAAGCAAGAAGCATATGATCAAAGATGGTGTTCTTCATCTATGCTAAAGAAACCGGTTAGAGATTGATGTAAGGTGAAGTTTTTCACAAAGATAAGCTTGATTCTGGTCATGGCAAGAATGAGTACAAGTTATGTGACTCAAAGTCTCATTTTCAGAATCGAAACATCAACTACAAGACTCAAGTTTTATGGGAGATTCCACTGCAGTCACAAGGTATATTTGTGATGCTTTGTATTGAAGTTTCAAGGTTGCTCAAGTTCTGCATATCTACTGGAATTGAAAGCTGGTTGGATCACAATGATTG
This sequence comes from Draba incana, assembly GCA_963576765.1. NCBI lineage: Eukaryota > Viridiplantae > Streptophyta > Magnoliopsida > Brassicales > Brassicaceae > Draba > Draba incana. Next base: position 46,117,160 of record OY755204.1, read on the forward strand.
TGCACTGATTTTACAAGAGTTTGGCCAAGATTTATTGATGGTTTTTCATGTTATCTTCTGGTCGAATCAGTTTGGTAAAGGCAGTTGCATATGGTGTTCTAAGCTTTGTTGTTTCCAGCCTGGTAACTCATAAGATTCATGGGAATAGGGGACGCCTTAGAACCTTGAATCTTATGGGCGTTTTATGGTTGTTTGAGTATCAATAAGGGTACTCTTGGGGCAGTTGAAAAGAGGTTGCAGTATGGTTATGAAGCAAGGAAATTTCAGTGGCTTTTGGTTGAGTTTTAGAAGGGGTTTCTTCTGCGGGTTTATCTCTGTGTGTGTTAGCTGTCAGTTCTTGGTATTTATGGGAGTCTACAGTTGTTGATCATTAGAGAACATGAAGCTACAAGGTTGCTATTTTCAGAGGGAAAGCAATGAAAGTGGGGCTCTAGTGAGCTTGAGTGTATGCTGGAAAGTGTTCAAGTTCTTGTTTCAAGAAGTGTAAGCTCTTGACAAGGTGAAAGGAGCAAAGTTTCATGATTTCCAAAAGTGAAGTTTTTTGGAGTAAAAATGGCAGACTGTATCTTGTGGGTTGATACTGAGGGTCGACCATTAGTATGGATGGAAGAAGAAAAATTTAAGTTTTTTGGAAAATCGGCAGAACGTATCCTGTGGGTTGATACTGAGGGTTGACCCTCAGGGCAGTCATTCCGAAAACAAAAGAGTTCTTGTCTCGGGTTGGAGAAACGTTTTTGACGGAGAATATCTTGTCTTAAATCATATCTTCAAGTCAAGGAAGATTATGATTAAAGAAGTATATGGGCATTGGAGACTTCATGTTTCATGAGGATGGTCTCTCAATTTTATTATACATTGAGCTATACTATGATTTTGGGTCGAAAGTCTTCCTAACTACGAGAGTTAGTCGGCGTGTTCTGTTTGTTATAACAGCGGTTCAAGGCTCGGGTTTAGCTGCAGGAAAGTACAAGATATTGTGATCTTATAGGATTAAGGTAAGGGTTTGATGCTCCATAGAAAGACAAGACAAGGCTGTTGCAAAAGAGAAATGTTCTTGGTGGTTCTTTAGGCACAAACGGATCAGTCTGAGTGGCTGCAAGAAGAATGAGGCATGTGTAAACGTTTTGACACATTTTCTTAAGGAAGAAGCCAAGGTGATATGTGCTGGTTCATGAGAACGTGTGAATGGATTTACAATGAAGATTGGTTTTAACTCATGATGGTGAAGTTGAGCTTATGAGACAACGTTTGTTCTAACAGTTATAGTTTGAGGTGGAGCATTACTGCGAGAGGAAGTGGAATAGATATTCATAAGGGTATTTGTTTAATTCCGGGTTGAGCTATGCTTGTCGAGGCTGTCTCGGGTATTTAGCTCAAAGGAAAAGAGTTAAAAGGGTATATAAATCATTGTTGGATCAGATTCATGAGAGTTTTGTGTGCAAGGAAGGAAGCTGCCCAACGCATCTCAAAACTAGTGTTAGAAGCTGGAAAAGAGAAGTCCTCTAAAGGATGACAATGCAGAGAAATTGCTGCATGTAGAAGATGGCAACTAAGGAGTGCAAGGCTGTTCCGTTTGCATAATGAGGAGACTACATATGTATCTACTCATGGGAAGTCACTTGCTGGTCAGTCAAGTAAAGGATCTTAAAGAAGAAGAAGGTCAAGGCTCAAGACTGCGAATAAAATGATGCAAGAGCCAAATTCGTTTTGGTGGAGGCTGCGTACAAGAAGAAGTATTGCAGGCTGTTCTTTACAGTTTGAAGGAGACATCAAAGGTTCTATATTTGATGTGCAAGCTGCTGTAAGGACGTGTCTCAAGGATGTCACAAGAGTTGGTGATAAGAGACATGTTAAAGGTTGTTAGTAGTGGGTTATCAAGCTGCTAGTGTGTTCTGTTTTTAGCAAGAAGATTGAGCATGAATTATGTTCTAGGATTGCTGGTTTAAACAGGTTAATGAGGTGAATCTCAAATGGTGTAAGCTGTTGGTGAGATTGGTTAAAGGCTGAATCAAAGTGCTTCGGTTAGAGGCTATTACGATTCTGATTTTTTCTGCATTTGATTCAAGTAGAATTAAGGATTTTGGACTCAATGCCCATGAGGAAATCCTAGAAGCTAGCAAGGGAATCAAGATTTGCAGATGTATATTGGTGTTTCTCAATCGCTGCAACGGTTCTATGGCATGAACGGAAGCCATGGAAGATGCCATGTGATTGGATAAGTCATAAGCGGTGAAGCTTATGGGGATTTCTGTTGAGCTTACAAGTTGGACGTGGTTCTTACTTGTTCAAGGAGGTTACTGAGCTATTGTATTAGGTATTCAAGTGATGAATGCCCCAAGAAATGGTCACTAAAGAGTTGAGCTCAATACACGTTTGTATTGTTGCCGGTTTTCACAACTCTATTGAGTTCAAGATGAGTGATGACTCAGGTTCAATAATGTGAATAATCACGGTTGAAGTGCATTGAACGTAATGTTAAATGCAGCAAGGATCAAGCGGCTTTATGGTGCTTAAGCTGCTAAGGATCAATCGAGACTGGAATCCACAAACTAGAAGAAGGTACTCTCTCTCTCTCAAGTGTGTGCAGATTTTTGTTTGCATGATCATCAAGCTCTTAGGTGGAGATTTGTGGAGTTAAAAGAACTTGATGTGCAAACCAAACATGGATAAGTTCTAACTAGAGTTAATTTATGTTAACTTGAGTTAAGTTTTGGCTTTGCTTTTGAGACCACAAATTATGGTTTTGGTTTGACAAAAAGAAAGGTTGTCTCCAAGACTTTATTGGTTGAACAAAAAGGTAGTCTTCTTGAGACTTGGTCTTTGCACATTGATAAAAGGTGAAGAGAGAAGCCTTGTGTGTTGTAGGGGAGCAGAGACACACACGGTAAAAGGAGAGAAGTTTTGAGTGTTGTGTATGTTGCACATTCACGGTAGAAGAAAGAAGAAGAGGGAAACACTAAGCTTAAGTGTGTTTCTCAAGTGATACATAGAGAGATACTAAGAGTGTGTTCATGAGTGATTTACGGTGAGTGAAACACATGTATTTCTTGTAATATGTTCTTCTTCTAGTGGATTCCGAGCAAGTCTCGGGGAGATGTAGCGACCCTCGTTAATGGGCGTGAACTCCTTAAATGTGTGTGTTTGCTCCCTCCTCTCTTTCTCTATTTTCTCAATCTCTCTTGGCTCTGTTTTTAAGCTCTGTTCCAGCTCTGTTTCACTAGCTACACTCTCAACTTTGTGCTAGTTACGGTTGTGTGTCATCAAACAATCTGGAAATAACTCATCTTTGAGCCTCTAAATCCTAACAAAATATATATATAGTATATATGTGAAATTTTTTAGGCTTAAATAATACACTAGAAACCTAAAGTAAATTATGAGAAACATGAATTCACGACCTTGAAGAACAGTATACAAAAATCTTGGTTTTATTCCTTGTGATTACACATGTTTGTATGTATATATAACACACAAAAATGCACTAAGAAAGTGGCCAAACACAATATATAGACAAATAAATGAATAGAGGAAAGTAAATTACAGAAAAAGAAATTTTACATTAAGTACGTATTTAGTATGTGAGACTCAATAGATTTATCAATTGAATTTTAAGAAATAAATTTCCAATAAAGTATTTTAGCGAGAATAAATTCCTAAAAAGTTTAAAAACGAAACCACTAAAAACGGTTTTTGAGAGAATCCAACAGATCCAAATTATATATACAAACGTTACAAGACTATATTCAAACCATTAAATCTTCAATCCCAAAAAAAATAAAACAATTTATGCAAAGTTAGTTGCACCCTTCACGAGCCGGAGATGGATTGTTCCGACAAACAGGGCCAGAACTATGAAACTTGAGCCATGCATCGATGCATTCGGTATGGAAGCAATGTTCAAATTCCGGTAAGCACCTAACGGTCTCTTTGGTTGCGTATTCGGACAAACAAATGGAACATAAAGTATCATTTGACCCTGTCGGAAGTCTCCTGCTCTCTCCTAACTCAACTTTCTTGTATGACTCAATCGTGTCCTTGTGATAATGACTTCGTTGCTTGGTTGCGGTCTTACGTACAGATCCAGAAAGACGTGCAACCATATGGAATTGCTTCCACATGCTAAAGAATCCAATTGTCAAAGCAACATTATTCCGAGCCGTAAAATTGCTCTCGGAATGCTATTCCATAGAGCGTATATCTTTTCCCTCCAACACAAACCGCATTCATTCACACCAGGATCAAAAGCATTGCGCTTAGTACTAACATCATCGATACAAACCGCATTCATTTAGTTTTATGTTGGATGACACTTTTAGTTATGCACTATTTCAATGGAGGCACCTAAACTTGGGTGTCTAAAAAAATATTAATAATTTATTTTATTTTATAAAACAATTTTCAGATCTTATGAATATGAAAAGCTTTTAAATGAATATTTGATTACTTAAATACTTTTTTTCCGAAGCTAAATCTACATGACAAAGTATTTTAAATAAGGGTAATTTCGTAATTTATGGTATTATATCCCACGGCGAGTAGGTGGCTGTTGATAGCCGCTAGAATTCCGGATCGTACGCCGGAGGTGATCGAGAGGTACTGGCTTATAAAACACAGCTCCATGTTTCGCAAATAGGCGAAGAAGGTTGTTTTTAGTTAATAAAGTGAAATTTGCAAATCTATATTAAGGAAGAAGAATAAAATTATTCTTGTTGAACTATCGTGTCGCAAGTAGGCGAAGAAGGTTTGTGTTTTTAGTTATTAAGGAAGACGAATATAATCATTCTTGTTGAACTATTGTGTCGTAGAAGTATTAAATTAATAGATGGGTAATTTATATGACGCACGTGATGTTTTGCATGGGCGTTTATTAGATTTAATTTTGACAAATATCTTAACTAAAAGTTTTAGGTTTGGTATTGGAATGGATGCTCCTCTTGTAGAAATAAACCAATTTTAACTATATTATGTTATTTTTGGAACATTAGAGTTTTGGTTCTAGTTTTTATCAAAATAATATATATGAATATGTGGTAGGTTTCATGTTGGGAAGTATGCTACAATTTGTAGTAAGAAACCATTTTAAATTATATTATATGTGTGGTTAATTTGGGAACATTATAGAGTTTTAATTTGGTAGTAATTTTTACAAAAATAAGACATATGAATATATGTGGTAGATATGCTTCATGAAGAACACTATCCTGTAAGCCAAAGTTAATAACGTCAATACGTTAAATGAAAAATCGAAACTATGATGTGGTGATTTTGAATTTTTTATATCTTGGCTCATATTTGAATTTTTTTTTTTTTATGTAAGAATCTTTTTTTTATGCTACCAAATATGTAAAACTAAACCCCGCGGGAGATTTTTTTTATTGGTGAGTTTAAAACAAAAATATTTACACGTCATGTATGAAGCTCTTTCTAAAGCCCAATAATCAGCAAATTACCAATGTGAGAGCATCATGCGAGATTGAGATACCCACCACAAAGAGCAAGTTGGTACTTGGTTCGTGTAGTTTCTGATTAAGGGCTAGCAGTGTAGGGCCGTAGGGGTTGTGTTTGAGTTTATAATTTAGGGTATAGATTTAGAATAATTTTGGTATTTTCAAATTAAGATTTTGTATTTAGAAAATGATTATACTTACAAAATTTTTAGGTTATGTATCCTAAATAAAAAACTCAATAATCCATGGACATTTATTATATTTCTTTTATTTTTTTGAAAGTGTTATAATTTTTTTTTTTATAACAGTGGGGATCCTAAAGGCTTTCTAGACCCAAACATTAATCCTACGAGACCTTGCATCCAGGTACGCGTTTGGAAAGAGTTATATTTCCATTGTTAATAACTACGTAATAACACTAAAAGTTATTTCCATAGGTGTAATTGTTTTTTACAAGAGTACAACTTTATGAAATGATAAGCTTAACTAAGAGCATCCACACCAATGATTTTTTGTGGGTATCATAAGATAAAAAAATAATAAATCTCCTCTTTTTACTCAATATACTCAAAAAAATACTCTCTTCATTTTACTCAACTTTTATTAATTTTATATTTAAAAACACTCACTTCCTCCTATTGAAACCCACTTTTGAGTATTAAAAGTATCAACCCATTGATACCCTCTCTCCAATAATAACAACAATCTCCTCTTTTTACTCAAATTTTTTTAATTTTATATTTAAAAACACCACATCTTTTTACTAAAAACACTCTCTTTCCTCATATTCCTCAAATTTTAATAATTTTCTATCTTATGATACCCACCAAAAATCATTGGTGTGGATGCTCTAATGTCCTTGAGATATCACGACCTACATTTTTTCATAAATTTAGGGCGCAAAACTCTGGACCGACCACATGCTCCCCTTGAGCCATAGCAGTCCAAGCACGAATAAAAGTCGAGATGGAGGCTGCATCCGCGATTCAGATTCCAATAGCCAAAAAAAAAAAGTAAATCGCTTTCACAAAAAAAAGCAAATGCCAAGTAGCAACAACCACGTTAGGGTTACTAGTATCTTCTAGAGCAAGTATTGTTGTAGGGCTTTGAAATCAAGGGATCTGACGAAACCAGAGAGAGGACAGTCATTGACACGAGAATAACTCCTTAGTCATTACAATCGATGGTTACACCACTGTTGATTCTACCGGCAAGAGGGTGTCAAGTTTAGGACAGAGAATTCTTGAGTTTGTGGGAAGTGTGTTCTTATGAGATGATCAAATCATTTTTGGTGTAGAAGAGATAGGATATTGTGTAAACCGGAGGGAGGATATGATCATTAACAGAGAGTTGAAGAGTTCGAAGTTCATTTGGAGTTGTGGAAGATGGTTTTATGATTTCTTTAGAGATTGTTTTAACCTCCATTGATTCTTCTCTCTTTTTTAGGTTTTGTAAAGATGGTTCTTCTTCTTTCATAGAGGTAATATGACTAATTGAAGAATATAATAAATCTTCTTCATATTGTTTTTAATGTGCTTTGCTTTCTTAAGTATTGTTTTTCTTGATTACAACTTTATGGAATTATAAGCTTTATTAAGTTTTTTGAGAAATCAGGAGCTACATTTTTCAAACAATGTGTTGTTATATAGAGTGGACGCAAAATCAAATCTTTTTTTCTAACATGACCCGAAAATTAATGTATAGTTCTAACCAGTATAATCAAAAGTGAGGAATATTGTCCCACATCGGAAGTGAGAATAAATCTGAACTAATATATAAAGGACTTGGGCCTCTCCACTCATTGCCAATTGGTTTTGAGTTTGATGCCTAAGAAACTTAACATGGTATCAGAGCCTGAACACACGCTTCTCCACCCGAACCGAAATCGATCCGGTCCAAAAAAAGCCCGATTGATCTTACCCGAAACTAATCCTAAACATGAATATTGTCGAGATTAATGGCTAGACGGGCCATTATCTCAAGGGGGGTGTGAGGAATATTGTCCCACATTTAGGAATAAATATGAACTAATATATAAGGGACTTGGGCTTCTCCACTCATTGCCAATTGGTTTTGAGTTGGATGCCTAAGAAACTTAACAAAAAGCTCGAACATGAAGCTAAACGTTAACTAATGATAAGACCATGATATTATGAAGGATGAGAAAAATGTCACGCCCCATACCTCATCCCCTCACCAACCCCAAACACTACAACAACCCCTCAAATTATAAAAAAATAATAAAAGAAAGAAAATAAAATAAAGAGAGTAAAGGAAGCAGAGAGTTGTTGCAATGAAATCATGAAGAAGAAAGAGAGAGGAGAAAAGAGTAGATGGATAGAGTTACGTAAGTAGAGAAAGAAGAAGAAGAAATAAAATTAAGAGAAGAAGAGGAACGTGAACGAGAGGAAGAGATGTTGTCGTGGAGAGTGAGTCTGCGACTAGGCTAGTTCGTAGACATTTTTCGGCTAACTTCGGAGGAACTAGAGTACGATATGGATGTCGTTGGAAAGATCACATCCTCTAGTTTCTGTATCACTTTTCCGATCTTGAATCCGAGGTAAGGTCCATCCGGAATTCAGTCTCAAGAAAAATCTCTGTTTCTGAACCCAGAATTTTATGCATATGTTCCAGTTTCAAGATGCTGTATTTGGAGGACGATAGCGGTCGCATCGGTGAACCTATGGTAATGGAAATGGTTGTGAATGACAGAGGACATGTCAGGGAAGCCATTGGTGTTATAATCATCTTCATCGGAATTGATCCTTGATCGTAGTGAGCTTGGCTTGTTGCGCAAGAATCAGCGTGATTCGAATTTGAGCAGAGGTAGTTTTGATGCAGTTACTTTGGTGGACCGGTTGGACTATCATATTAAGTCCGATTGCTCTGTAATTTTGTGGAGTTGTTCATGACACTACTGCCTTCAGAATCAACAGTCGGATTCTCAAGTGGGCGGTTAGTTTGTCATTTATTGATATCTTTCCAAGTTAATGCAGTTTTGTTTGAGGATAGATTGATTGACTTATATTGTTTGTTTGGACAAACGATAATTGGAGTTGGAGATTGGAAATCCAGTTGAGCAAAGACCGTTACCGAATTCTGTGACTGAGGAAGCTTTGTGGCTAAGGTGAGGGTTGGGATTTGTGGATTCATATTATGCAATAATATGGTTTAATAGGCATATATGCTTTTTCTAGAGATAATGGTTGAGTGTTGATTGAGATGTTAGGATGAGATTTGGTTGTGATGAATGTGATATATTATATTATTAGTATGAAATGTTTGGAAAGTGAATATGAATTGTGTGCATGAGTCGGACTGAGGGCGAGTGACATGATGATCCCGCCAAAGCCCGTTAATGGCTGACGAGCCCATAAAGGTGGCGTACGACCTTTCGAGGTGACGGCCAGCCGAAGAGTGTCAGGTGTCAGAGTCATTGAAATGTTATGTTTAGATATATGATATATGATATGTGATATGTGTGATTGATGTTGTGATGGATTAATGTTGAATGTTGCATCATTATTTCTAGGCCGAGTATATATGTTTATTAAGGTATACTATTGTATAATATGGATCATGTGGGCAGAGTTGATCTCCCTCACTGAGTAATTCTTCCGGGAATTGCTCACCTCTCTTTTTCCCCTTTTTCAGTTTGCGCAGGTGTTTCTTGTGTTGCAAGTTAGGGCGTGAGACATAAGGCTCAAAGGGTATCGGGGCCAGGGTGTGTCAAAAAACGCAGGGATTATTGCCATTATAGAACCTCAACCAAAACGCAAGAATGTGGGCTTATTCTAACAAATGTACCAAGAGAGTGTTAGTAGGTAACACTTCTAACGTTTTTTTTAATGGAGGTAATTTATCTTGTTATTTTTAACATATGCTTAGAAGAATTTGTTTGTCTAGCTATATACAATTTTGTAAGAGCAAATAGCTAGGGCCGAAAACATTATTAAAAGAAAAATGAAGGGAAATGAAAAATAAATACCTAAAGACACCTACATGATGACCTCTTTGCTAAAGTTTAACTTGACATGTTCCTCAAAAATTCCAACACATACGTCAATTAGGCTATCGAGCAAGTCAAGAATGTTGGAAGAGAGATGCAAACCGATATTATAGGTGTTATAACAAGTCCAATACAAAAGGAAGCAAAGATAACATGAAAAATGGGAACGTATGACGTATCGATCAATCCCTTACAGCTTGACTGGCATTTTTCACTTTGTTTCCAGGTTATGATCACTTTCATGCCACTGAAATGTACCAAGATGGAGTGCATTCAGAAGGTAAAATTTTTTTTCTGTTCCACTAATTCCATTGAAGAGTGTTCTTGAGGATTCAAACTGCAATGGCAATTGTTGTCTTTTCATTTTATAATCGTCTTTCTTCGGAATTCAAAAAAGAAAGAAAGTAGGTGCGAAATAACTTTATGTTGATGCTGGAATGTCCAAACATTTGAGCACGTTGATAACATTTTTTGGGGTAAAATGAATTTCAGACTTTTTATTTTTTCTATATTTATTTTTTGGAGGAGAAAAAGACATGATTCTAATTTCAATGTTTCAATTCCTTATACATTTTCTCTATTTACGAGCTTGTGAAAAATATTCAAGAACTTTAGATTAACACATTTTTATCTAACTTGTAGTTATAACAAGTTTATGTTTTTTCTAATTTGGGCCGGTTTATCGATTGTACCAGTCCTCTTGTTCATACCCAACTCTTGCCTATGGTAATTACTCCGACTTTGGGTTTTTTGGTGAATTGGGTTTTTCAATTGAATTATGGTAGTTTAAGAAGAACAGTAGAGATATGAGTAGTGATAGTAGTAATGATTGTAGAGACCTTTCTCAGAACTGATATAGAGTCTCTTTGGAAGAGAAACCGTTTTGTTGGTTCATCGAGTGATGAGAGTGAAGCTAGCCGTGATTCTCATGGTGACCTTGAGTCTGCTATGCCTTTTGGCCGTGAACCATTGACCGACAAGGCGTGTCATATTTTTCAACTACTACTAAGCCCTTCAACTTTTTGTTACTCGTATTATTTTAGAAGTTTTTTTGTGCAGCGAAAATGTCCTGTTCTGTCTTATTAATCATGCTCGTTCGTAAAATTGCAGATATCAAACCTGTCATCGCAATTTCCAGCTCAGAACGTACAGAAGCTGGGATCTATCGGAATCGGAATACCTGTAATAACCTTGAGAGAAGTATGAAGGTCTGCCTTCTAACAACCTCACAAGGATCCCCAAGACGGTTGGTAATCTTCGGTATGTAACTATCCAAGTAAAAAACCATTAGTCGTTCTCGTGCAACAGTTACGTGTTTTTCACATTAGAAAAAAGGCTAATGAAATCAAAATATTATGCTGATACGTTTCCGATTCAAAAGATTGTAACTTTGAGAGAAATGAATAAAAAGACTCTGATTTTAGATAACTCCAAATGTGTAAGATCCGTTACAATGAAAGAAGATGACAAATAAAGATAAAACAATAGGGCAGAGTACTCTCTCATGCACCTACACACCAAAAGATGATCTCACTCATAAGATGCCTCCAAACAACTTTCCCCTCCTTTATTTATAAGCTCTGACTGTACTGTAGTGACTCACACTCCCATCCTTATCTTGACAACTGCATACGTGTCTAAGAGCCGTTATTCTTCTGGTGCTCAGTTGTGCTTCCCCTCTCTCCTCTTTTACCCTTAGGTCTCCTGTGATACTTGAACAACAAGGGAGGTCTTTCTTGGTCGTAACTCCCAACCGTAACAATACTCTTCCCTTTTGAAATGACCTTGTCCTCAAGGTTGAAGTGTGGGAACTGAGCCACAATGACATTTCTCCATTCCCATGTGTTGTCAAACTCGGGCAATCCCTTCCATTTGATCAAGACTTCCTCTTGTTTCGTTCCTTGATTGACTCTTAGCCCAACGCAATCCTCTGGCTCAGCCTCTAGTACCCCTTCTTCAGTGAGCTGATCTGGTAAGGGCAGGGGTTCCAATGAGCTTCCCTTAACTGGCTTGAGTTGGGACACATGTACTATATCATGGATCCTGGCTCCTTGGGGCAGTTTCAGTTTATATGCTACCTCCCCTATCTTATCCAGAATCTCATAGGGTCCGTAGTATCTTGCAGAAAGCTTCTCATTCACTCTTCTGGCCAAGGAATGCTGTCTATAGGGTCTCAGTTTTAAGAACACATACTCCCCAACATTAAACTGAACCTCCCTGCGATGTTCATCAGCTTTTTTCTTCATCTCTTGTTGAGCCTTGAGAACATGTTGCCTTAGTAACTGCACCATAGCATCTCGCTCTTCCAGTCTTTCTTCCAAATCAGCATTTGAAGTAGATCTCGGTTCATACCTGAGCAGAGCAGGGGGCTCCCTCCCGTACACTGCTTGAAACGGTGACATCTTAATTGTAGAATGATAAGATGTATTATAGCAGAGTTCTGCCCAAGGTAAGTAAGATGCCCATCCTCGAGGTTTGTCACTGTAGAAACACCTGAGGTAAGTCTCCATCCCTCTGTTAGTTACCTCTGTTTGGCCATCAGTCTGCGGGTGGTATGATGTGCTAAAACACAGCTTAGTTCCAGCCAACCTAAAGAGCTCCGTCCATAACTTACTTGTGAATAGAGGATCCCTATCGGACACTAGAGTCTTAGGATAGCCATGCAGCCTTACTACCTCTTGAGTGAAAACCTTAGCCACAGTTGGAGCATCAAAAGGGTGCTTGAGCATGATAAAATGAGCATATTTGCTCAAGCGATCTACTACCACCATCACCACTTCATAGCCTTCTGATTTAGGCATCCCCTCTATGAAGTCCATGGAGATATCTTCCCATACTCTCTGGGGAATGGGCAGTGTCTGCAGAAGTTCTGCGGGAGACAGTGTCAAATACTTGTGTCTTTGGCAAACTGAACAAGCTGCCACATAGTCTCTGATAGCCCCCAACATGCCCTTCCAATAGAAACACTCACTAATTCTCTTCTGCGTTTTAAGAATGCCCCCATGGCCTCCTACTTTGCTGTCATGAAACTCGTGTAAAATCTGATTGACCAAATGAGAAGAGGCTGGCACTACCAGTTTACCTTGCCTCAGAAGCCGACCTTGAGCCACAGAGTAGTCAGGGTGTTGCCCAGGATCTGCCATCACCTCTTGCTTAAGCTTCCACAACTCCTTGTCCTTGTTCACCTCACCATCTATCTCCTCCAGCTGCAAAACACTTGGAACTGAGAGAGAGGACAGTTGAGGCCCCTCTTTCCTTCTAGATAACGCATCTGCAGCTTTGTTTTCCAGTCCCGGCTTGTATTGGATCTCAAACTCGAACCCCAAGATCTTTGTCAACCACTTTTGATACTCCATGTTCACCTCTCTCTGCTCTAAGAGGAATTTCAAACTCTTCTGATATGTTCTTACAATGAACCTCCTGCCAAGCAAATAATGTCTCCACTTTTGAATGGCAAAGACTATTGCCATCAATTCCCTTTCGTATATTGATTTCAGCCTCTGTCTCTCTGTCAAAGCTTGACTAAAGTAAGCTATTGGTTGTTGACGCTGCATCAGGACAACCCCTAATCCTACTCCCGAAGCATCAGACTCCACAATGAAAGTGGTAGAGAAATCAGCTAGAGCTAGGACTGGCACTGTAGTCATGGCTGTCTTGAGTCTCTGGAAGGCTGTCTCTGCCTCTGTACTCCATAGGAACTGATCTTTCTTCAACAATGAGGTTAAGGGCTTGGCTATTTCCCCATATCCCTTCACAAACTTTCTGTAATAACCTGTGAGCCCAAGGAATCCTCTCAAAGCCTTGATATTCTTTGGACTTGGCCAGGAAACCATGGCCTGAATTTTCTTAGGATCAGCAGCCACCCCTCTTCCTGAAACTACATAACCCAAATACTCCACCTCTTCACAACCAAACTGACACTTCTTTTTGTTTGCGTAGAGCTTCTGCTGTTCTAAAACTTTCAACACCAGTTTCAAATGCTCCTTGTGTTCCTCAATGGTTTTGCTAAAGACCAAAATATCATCGAAGAAAACCAAAACAAATTTCCTTAAGTATTTCTTAAATACCTCGTTCATGAGTGCCTGGAACGTAGCCGGCGTGTTAGTGAGCCCAAACGGCATGACCAAGAACTCATAATGGCCTTCGTGGGTCCGAAATGCGGTCTTTGGCACATCTTCTTTCTTCACAAGGATCTGGTGATACCCCGAGGTCAAGTCCAGTTTAGAGAACCACCTAGCTCCATGGAGCTCATCTAGGAGCTGATCGATCATTGGGATAGGGAAACTATCCGGTACAGTGGCCTTGTTCAATGCCCTGTAGTCGACACAGAACCTCCAACTTCCGTCTTTCTTCTTGACTAACAGCACAGGGCTTGAGAACGGGTTGTTGCTGTTTTGGATGATCCCAGCTGCTAACATAGCAGTGACTTGCTTCTCAATTTCTTCCTTCTGCGCCTGAGGATACCTGAAAGGTCTCACACTGATTGGTTTGGATCCTGGTTCCATGGTAATGCAGTGTTCCTTTCCTCTGGATGATGGCAACCCCTTAGGTTCTTCAAAAACTTGGGGGTACTCTTGTAAGGTCTGCTCCAATTGATCCTTAATCTATTCTCCCAATCTTTCCTTCGGCCCTCTAACCTCTAGACTCCCAAACTCTATTAGTACTCCCTGCCCTTGATCTTCCAATGATCTCCACAGAGCCTTGAAAGTTATCGCAGCACAGGTGAGCTTGGGATCCCCTTGTAGCACTACCTTCTTACCACCGACCTTGAAACTTAGCTTCTATAATTTCCAATTCACCTTAGTATCCCCCAAAGTCTGAAGCCATTGTATTCCCAAGATCACATCGGCGCTTCCCAGTTCAAGGGGTAGAAACTCGGCCCTTACGGTGTATTCCGCTAGCTGGAGGGACACTCTCGTACATACGCCTCGGCCCTGAACCGTGATTCCCGTTCCCATTACGATCCCATATTTTCTCGTCGGATTCACCTCTAGCTGTAAACTCTGAACCAGTTTCTCCGAAAGGAAATTATGCGTGGCCCCGCAATCAATCATGACCACCACAGCTTGATTCAAGATCTGGCCAACTAGCTTAAACGTCTGCGGGGATGATACTCCGGCCATAGAGTACAGAGAGAGCTCGGCTAATCCACACTCTTTGGTGATTTCTTGCGGTAGCCCGATCTCGGTCTCCCCGTCCCACTCCTGCTCAGTCCCATCGTCTTCCACCACTAACAACCTCAGTTCCTTCTGGAAGCAATTGGCAATTGAGTGCCCCTTCTCATCACAGCGGAAGCATCTCCCTTCTGCTCGTCTCACGGCGATCTCTGCGTGCGTCAGCCGCCGGAAAGGAGGTTTGATTCTATTGTGGTTTGCCTTAGGGTTAGGCTGAGATGACGTCGTCGTGACTTTGGGGTTGTTGGCTGAAGAGGAGTTGGGCTTATTAGGATAAAGCCCAGAGCCACTTCGCCCACTAGAGAAGGCTAATGGGCCGCCGCTTCGGTTTTGGCCCACTCGCTCTCCCTTGTGTCCGTCACTGTACTTCACCGCTGTCGCTTGAGCCGCCGCCGATGCATACGACTCCCATTTTTTGGAGTAAAACATCATCCTCTAAAGATTTTCCGGCTCAAACAATTTCACACCGGCTCTTGTGTCCGGTTTGAGGCCATTCAGAAAGGCTAGTTCAAGCATCTTTTCCGTCAGATCTGTGACCTGGGCTGCGATGTCCATAAATTCTTCGCAGTAGTTCCCGACGGATCCGACCCGTCGAGTCCGGCTCCGTAGAGAACTGGGTAGCTATTCTCTGCCTCATGTGAGCCCAACTCTCAAAGGGGTCTTTTTCCAGTTGCAAGAGATACCATTTGAGAGCTTTCCCGGAGAAACAGCACCTCACCTCTTCCATCTTCTGAGGTTTGGTGTAACGTCCCACCTGAAAGAACTGCTCGATCCGAGCCAACCAGTCATCCACCTCCGTCCCGTCAAAGACCGGAAGTTCCAATCGGCGAGGGTTTTTGTTAGGCGCGTCTGGCTCCTTCCACGGCGGTACCCCATTAGGGTTTGTCTCCGTATACGCCGCCGCCTCAGGGAACAGCTGTGTGTATGGCCTTCCCGGAGGATAAGGTCTCTGTGGGTACGTCGTCTGTTCCATCGGTTGGTACATCGGGCCCTTCCCGTTGTTTCTCTCCAGTTAGAAGTCGACTCTAGAGGAGCCGATGTGACCGTCGCCGCCGGCGACTCCTTTTCAAGGACAAACCTCTTCCTTTCGGCCTCGTCGTCGTCGAACCTTTTCATAGTTCCATCTTTTGTTTACTTGTAAAAAGCATCGCTCTAGCTTAAGAATGGATCATTGCAATCCTAGTGTATCAATCAAACCTCCCTGTGGATACGATAACCCTTTGTGCTACAACGTACATAGGGGTTTTTGATGGCCCCGGCCATGTGTTAAAACGCCTGACATCAAAATGGCGCCGTTGCCGGGGAGGTTTTTGCATTGATCATTGGGATTTTGATTCTTCTTAAGGCTAGAGTTTTATTTTTATTCCCTTTTGTTGTTAATCTTTTCTCTTTTGTTCTAGAAGGAAGTGACAAAGATGAAGCAACCGTCAAGCTAGTGACGTTAAACGCGCCATTGGGGACCTCCCCAAACATATCCATAGTCAAGCTAATGACTTAAAATGAGCGCTTAATGGGAGTCAACCCATTTACTTTTCAATTTCGTACTTTTGTTTTGATTTTTTTTAGTTGAAATTTCGAATACTAAGCGAACTTGAATTTTTATTTAAGGAATGCAATGAGTTGTTCCCGTTGATCGTTTGTTGAATGTCAGTAGATGCAGGTTTGGACAACTTCGGACTTCGAACCAGACACTTTGCGAGAAGTCGACAGATGCGAAGTTTGGACAGAGCCTCATATGTCGATCGACACCTAATTCCTGTCGATCGACACGAAGGTCTCTAGAGAAACCTTCTGCGACTTTAAAATACTCTGTCGATCGACGCAGAATACATTCTGTCGATCGACAGGGACGTTTTAAAGATTTCAACAACTCAACGGTCTAAGGCAGAACATGGTATGTCGATCGACAGAAGTTCCTGTCGATCGACAGGACCCAAAAAAAAAAAATGGTAAATTTTGTATTTCTTTGATCAAGTTCGCATTTCATTTGATTTATTTTACCAATCTCGAGCTTGATAACACTGGGGACAGTATTGGTTAAGTCTGGGGGAGGAAGTTACTAACGGGTTTCTTTTTGTTTTGATTTTGACTCAAATTTTTGAAATTTTTTTTCTTGTTTTATTGAGTCAAAATTAGTAGAACAACCTTTCTTTTGGTCTTTTTCATCATGTGACCATTCTTCCAGGATCAACTTCAGAGTTAAGACTAATGAAAAATCCTAGGATAGACCAATTGACTAGAGAAGTTCGCTACTTCCCGTATAATCCGCCAAGTCAGAGCTATTGCACGACTCTCTTTGGGATCGATGTCCATTGAACTTGACTCCTCATTCATACCTGGTAAATTCAACCGTCTGTTGATAGTAATGGTACTCCTTTCCCCATATAAAAAGAAAAATATATATATACATATATATATAAAATATTACTAGGATTGGGGTGAAATGATAGTTCTCGAGTACAAGATAAGGAATAAATCCAATGAATTTGTACTCGAGATGATCACCCAACTCATAAGCAGCAGTCTGAGTCCCTTAAAAAGGATGTTGAGGACGAGCAATCTCACGAGCCTGTCTCCTCACAAGGAACAATCGTAGTGAGTCACGAACCTATCTCCTCACAAGGAACAACATTAGTGAAATATGCACTGCTTCGAGTTTAACAATCGCAAAAAAAAAAAAAAAAAAAATGTATATATATTTTAATATAGAACGAAATAAGTCTGGGGGAGAGGTAGATTACCAAGTGTTGTTTAGGTTGATTTATCGCGGTATAGTATGGGAATGAGTCTAGAAGGTTCATGGCTTTGAGAACATTGAGATCAAACGATGAAGACTAACGGATTATGCTGCGAAGTGGTGGATGGATTTGGAAGGTTGTGTGTGTCTGCGGAGAAGTACATGGTGGTCTGATTCTGGTTGGTTTTGGAAAGGTCAATTCGCTGCATCGAAAGAAGGTATGTTCTATGTTTTCAAACCTCTTTCACATTCTTGGTATATGTTTTGCTTGAGGCCAAGCAAATGCTAAGTCTGGGGGGGTGATATATCATGGTTTTTACCCGTTTTTAACCATGATATAAGTCGGTTTTGTATAGTATATTTTGTATTTGTGTGTCTTTTGTAGTGTTTTGCAGGAAAATAGTCGTTTGTGCTGAAACCATCTGAAGTGCTTCAAAGATCGACTTAGAAGAACGGTTTCCAATTGGATTTAGCTTCAGAGTTATTCATGAAAGTTGTAGGTATTGGAGATAGCTTTCCAATGGAAGTGGTTTGAGGTCATTCCGATCGGTGGTTCAGGAGATATGGCCGTTTTACCGGAGAGGTTTTTTCAGAGAATTTCCCGTCGATCGACAGGGATTTGTGTCGATCGACAGGAAGCCTGAAGAAGCCAGAACAACGCGTTTTTCAGATATTTCCACAGACGCCTTCGCGTCGATTGACAGGACTTTAATGTCGATCGACGGCGGACCTGCAGACCTAATTTTGGCACTTCTATAAATAGTTTAAACTTGTTTTCTTTGTAAAATATCTAGAAAACTTGTAAAAACTAGATCTATTCTCGTTTTGAGACTTAGAGAGAGAGAGAGATTTTGAAGATCTTGGAGGGAGATCTTCATGTTCTTCACCTAGTGACACCATTTGTATCTTCTAAACTCTAACTCTTTTATGAAATTCTATTCAGTTATTATGATTTCTTCATCTATTTCTGAGTAAATTACTTGTTAGGACATGGAGATTTCATGGGTTTTGATGAGAAATCAATAAAATCGAAGATCTGTTGAGGTTATCCGTTAGTTCTTCGTTTAGACTGTTCTCAATGCTTGAATCTAGCTTGATCACCTAGAATCTTGATTTTAGGATTGTTGGTTAGCCACGACAGTGGGATTAATAACCTGAATCTAGTCTAAATGGGCAAGGTTACCTATTCGCAAAGAATATTTGGCTTAGGGATTTTGTGAACATATCGAACTCGTGCTAAATGCGTGTTTAGATTCGATGATTCATGAGGGTCTAAATATATATAGCCTTCGTAACGACAGTTAGTTGGTTATACTTTCGTGTTTGAGTTCTACAACGGTGCGTGATAGAACTTTGACAATTGTGATAATCTTTGATTCATTGCCTATAAGAATTTCCATGGTCTAACTCTTGTCTCTTAGAGAGCAATGTAAATTAAAACCATCCTTTTCACTTGTTTCATAGTTCCATCTTTTGTTTACTTGTAAAAAGCATCGCTCTAGCTTAAGAATGGATCATTGCAATCCTAGTGTATCAATCAAACCTCCCTGTGGATACGATAACCCTTTAGGCTACAGCGTACATAGGGGTTTTTGATGGCCCCGGCCATGTGTTAAAACGCCTGACATCAGTCTCCTCCTGCTAAGCAACCAGATGCACGACGCCGCTTCACGAGGCAAAAACCAATAGAAAATGAGGCTGATGATGCTGCTAAGAAGAAGAAGAGTGACGCTGCTGCTCAAAAGAAGGAGAACGCTGCTGAAGAGAAGAAAGCGGCTGATTTTAAGAAGAAGGAAGAGAAGAAAGCGGCTGAGTTAAAGAAGAAGGAAGAGAAGAAAGCGGCTGATTTTAAGAAGAAGGAAGAGAAGAAAGCGGCTGAGTTAAAGAAGAAGGAAGAGAAGAAAGCGGTGGATGCGTTAAAGAGGAAGGAAGAGAACGCAGCGGCGGCTGAGTTAAAGAGGGAGGAAGAGAACGCAGCGGCGGCTGAGTTAAAGAATAAGCCGGCTGAGTTAAAGAAGGAGGGCCAAACAAGAACAATAAGAATACCTAATAGGGTTCCACCTAAGAAGAATGTGAAGACTGGAGGTGAAACTGGTTGTGAGGATATCACCGATGAAGCGATCGCAAAAGCAAATGAATTTTTACCAGAGTCTGATGAGGACGAAGATGAAAGGCTGAGGTTAGAGAGAATTAAGACTTATCGGGCGAAGGTTGTTCATTTACTCCCGTCTGGGTTAGCAGCAGAGGCCGCAATTGGTTCTCGTTTAGGAGTTTTTCCTTATCTTTTTTGAGACAAAGGGGCGACATGCACGAGGAGGAAGGATGTTGATCTTTCATCAGCAGTCTATGATCCTCTCGCACCTATTGACAAGGATAAATTGGATAATCTTATGCAACATCTAAATCAACTCAGGTATGGAGTTTTACACCATTCTCTTTATTTTATATTTTATACTGCTATTAGCAATATTTGCCTAAAGTGACTTGTGTTTGATTGTTAGGGACAAATTACTTCTGACAGATGATAGGAAAGAGGAAGTTGATTTCTACAAAGTACTCATGTTGCCAAGACCGTGGCCGAAGAATGATTCTGGATGGTTGTCTGACACTGTAAGTATAAGTTACGTCTGAATTATGATTATTTGTGGCTGAGTTATCAGTTATTTATGGCTGGGTTATGATGCACTGGTTGGGTTATGGTTGTTTGATGGCTGAGTTATGGTTGTTTGATGGCTGACTTATGGGTGTTTGATGGCTGAGTTATGTATAATAATGGCTGAGTTATGATAATTCGATGGCTGACTTTATATTCTGTGTACAACATGCTTGTGCGTATATCAGAGTCCTCATCCAAAGGTCCATGAAAGAACCCAGCCCATTTTGGTCCGAGCGCATTGCCTTTGTGGACCAATGGTTCCTAGCATTATGGATTAATGATTACAGTCAGTTCAAGATGAACCCAAAGATGTTCAAATTCGAAGGCAACGGTTATGAGTCACTCGTAAACGGTGAGTTGCCCAAAGACCTTAAGACAAACAAAAAGTGGTTACAAGATGTCGATCACTTGTACGGAGTTATAAATTGTAGAGGAGGCTCTCATTGGGTGGCGTTTCACGTGGATCTTCTGAAGCAGAAGATTGATAACTACGATTCCATCATTGGAGAGGTAAATCTTGAAATGCAAAAACAAATGCTAGAAGCATTTAGGCCGCTGAGGGAAATGATTCCTGAAATGATCAATGTTGGAGGAATTCCTGGCAATAAAACCGTAGTTAAAAAACCATTTGGGTTGACATGGAAAAACGACAAAAACATTCCCCAAAACGCCCAATCTGGCGATTGTGGGGTGTATTCACTGAAGTTTGTCGAGTGTCTAGCGCTTGGTTTAACTTTTGATGGGATATCCGATGTAAATATTGAGGGTTTACGGGTGAAGATGGCAGCAGAGATCTTTGATGAAAAAGGATATGATTTGTATGCGCAGTTCAAATGATTTACCAATTATGAACCTTCTATTTGTTTTTTTATTATTAGGATTTGACTGTAAATGGTATGTTTTTGTGTATAACTTATGGTTTTTATTATATATTACTCAGCCATTTCGTTTAGATAACTCAGCCTTACCCTAAAATTGGAAATGTAATTGAAGACTTATGGTATGTTTAGATAACTCAGCCGTGTCAATTAGATAACTCAGCCGTGTCATTTAGATAAGTCAGCCATACCCTAAAACCATTTATATAAGATTTAAGACTTACAAAATTATAATTAAGCTCATTTTATTAATATAAAACGAATATAAATCAACTGAATGTACATAGTTTCTTCAATTTATACAACTGAAGATATGTGTATGAAATCGAAAATGTAATCTAACTTGATCTTCAGATATATGTTGTCTTACAAGTACTTCAAACATTACCTATAGATAATTAAGACCCAAAATCATATACAATAAACCATAAACAATTTTTCGGTTAAATGTATATAATTTGATTCAGTTGAGTCTCTAAATCATATAGTTTTTAAATGTTATACATTAAACCCTAAATCATAATCCCTAAACCCTAAACCCTAAATCCATAACTCAGCCGTGAAGTTCTTATAACTCAGCCATAAAATTTTAAGTTGCAACGTTTCGTCTTCCTATCTGTCCCTATTGCGGCGTTTCGGCTTCCTATCTCTCTCTCTCTCTCTATATATATATATATGAGACCCTATATATATAGCCCTTCTCATCACTTTTTTTATAGAAAAACGTAAGAAAAAAAACCTAATCTCATAAAAAAACCTAATCTCATCAAAAAATCTAATCTCATCATGTCGTTACTCCCTGGGATGACATCCAAGTTCTTGAGCACGATCAATGCCATACACAACATGGAAGATCGGGATAACCTCCCTCTTCTAAATCCTGGTGCGGGTGTCTGGTGTGACAAAACCACACCAACGTGGTTTAAGTTTTTACTCAATCTCTCGCAGGCAATCCCCGATATTCTTCGAGAGGGATTGGTTCAGCCGTGGCCGACTTACCGCTTCATTCCCGATGATGTTAAGGGACAGTAATTTCTTAAACTAACCGTAAGCTTAACCGATAATGTATTCTTATTAGATTTAACTTTTTGTTTCTTAAACACTAATACTTTTTGTTTCTTTTTATAGCAAAAATACAGATGGGATCCGAGACATAATATGACAGTTTGGACACAGTTTAATCTACTGGCTAGAACGCTTTTTCGCACTCAAATTCGCAACTTGAAGATGATATGGTTTCGTGGCGGCGAGAAGCCTGATTGGATGACAACTAGAGTTTGGCTTGGTCTAGTCGAAGTGTTTGATGAGTTAGGCCCTGATAATTTTTAGTATGGAGAATGTTATTTTTATTAAATGTTTTGTTTTGTTTGTTTATGTATATGAATTAGCCGTTTACAACAATTTACGTTTTTGCTTATTTAATACCATAACTCAGCCGTGTCGAAATATTTGATGAGTTAGTTCCTGACTTATGTGATGGCTGACTTATTCTTATGTTTGTTTATGTGTTGGCTAACTTATGCTAAATTTTAATCTCAAAAGAAGTAGATATGTAGATGCGCGGGAAAAATCAGCCATAACTCAGCCGTATCGTAATACCATAGCACAGCCGTATCGTAATACCATAACTCAGCCATAATGTAAACAAAATACATAAGTCGCGACGTCTCGTGTTTCTATCTAGGTTGTAGTTAGTACATAAAAAATATTTATATTATAATAATTATCATAATTATATAAACAAAATCTTCTGAATCTATGTATTTAATGCGTTGATCTGACAGTGACCTATACACTCGCCAAACAGCCGCTACACCTGGCGTAGGGGTGCAGTGACCTACACACTCACCGAAGAGCCGCCCAAAATCCCGCTCAAAATCCATAACTCAGCCATAACAATGAATCCATCATAACTCAGCCGTAATGCAAACAAAATCCATAACTCAGCCGTAATGCAAACAAAATCCATAACTCAGCCATGAAGTTATACCATAACTCAGCCATGAAGTTATACCATAACACAGCCGTATCGAAATGTTTGATGAGTTAGCCCCTGACTTATGTGATGGCTGACTTATTCATATGTTTGTTTATGTGTTGGCTGACTTATGCTAAATTTTAATCTCAGAAGAAGTAAATATGTAGATGCGCGGGAAAAATCCCGCCAAAAAATTCCACAACAGTGTCGTTGAATGTTGCAAGTTTCATTTGAGCCTATATATACTTGCTATATGGCACATTTGTATGTATCCAATTATCAAATAAAAATCAGAAAGGTCTTTGTTCTTCTCCTTATGCGCTTAATCTAACACATCTTTGGTTGATTTCTCTCAGCAAGCGAATAATTGCCTAAACCGGCCGGAACCCGCCAAACTTGAGGAACTGAAAAAACACAGGGCGGACGGCCGGCCAGACGGACTCTCAAGAGCCACGATGAATGGGAAGGAGAGGTTTCAGCAAAGGAGGTAATTTCCTTGTTTCCTGATTTTATTTGAATCTTGTTAGCCCTTTAAGTTTCATTAAGTTGATCGATAATTCCGTTTTACATTTAGTTGGAGGACATATAGCTTGTTCTTCTTGCTGCACGAAACTGAGGTACATATGCCCTTCCTGCACTTTGCCCATTAGAGAAGAAAATATGTTGGGACGGACTGCCGTGAAAATATCTTCAAGAGTTGAAGAAGAAAATAGATTGGGACGGACGGCCGGCCAAGGACCAAACTTTATGAATTGAAGAAGAAATTGGCTGGGTTATAATGTAATGGCTTATTTATATGCATTGTAAGAAGGAAGATATTATAAATGTAATTGAAGAGATTATAATGTAATGGCTGATTTATACCCTACTGGTTTTATAATTGGACACGAATCCATATCTCAGCCGTAATGTGAACTTAAGGAGGACATTCAGCCGTAACATTTCATAAGTCAGGCGTAACATTTCATAAGTCAGGCGTAACATTTCATAAATCAGCCATCACATACACATAAGTCTGCCATAACGTAAACATAAAATTGCCATCACATAAGCTTTGTCTGTCTGAAGGGTATGACCTACATTCTTTAGATACCAAAGCGCTGCTACTGCTGCCCGCTCAGCTGCGATCTTCTTCTTGTGTTGTGGATCCCCGAAACACTCCAAAACCGTTATCCGAGAATCTGCCTTCATTTCAGCCGTAACTTTAACTGAAAATCTGAACAAGAATACAAAAAGCCATGTTCATGCTACGAGAATACGACCCAGAAAGGTGTAAGAGAACCAAAGAGATTATGTCTCCTTACAGTCTCATATGGGAAGGACCCTCGTCATCGCTGCACTCATACACAGGTGGTTTCCAATGCCTTACCCCACATAACTTATACAACTGTGATTTGGCTGTCATTCTTTGACTCTCTTCTAAACACATACCTATGAACAACAGTAACAAAATGTCAATAGATGAACTCTAAACACAAAAACATTGAGAGATAATTGACAGCTTTTAGATTAATTAAAGTTTAAACAGAAGACTCACTCACATTCTTATTCCATATAACCATATCTTTCACAATACCTAGAAACAAATCCTAAGCTAAATAAGTAACATGTGAAGAAAAAGAAACAGGTACCTTCATTAGTGGGCTCTGTTCTGGTTCTTCTTACCACAGAGGAAGAAGATGTGGAGATTGATGAGGGATCTAGAGGAGGAATATACTCAGAGAAGTGGAGATTTATGTGGGGATTCGATTTTGGACGTACAATCAAGCATGCTGTGCAACTGCAAATATTCCGGCAGAATGGGCATTTATGGGCAAAGTACACCGAAGGAAGTGAATACCAAGAGTAGAGGCATGGAAAGCAATAACGCTTTGTATGGCAAGTCTGACAGCTCACAAGACGCCCTTTATCGTTCTGATGACACTGATGACATACGTTGAAGTCCCCCATGGCAAAGGGCGATCGGAGCTTAACTAGGGTTTTCCGGGAGGTAGGAGATTGGGATATTGAAATTAATAAAAGGTTGGATTAAAAGATAGTATTTATATTTAGCATAAGTCAGCCATCACATAAAAATAAATCAGCCATCATACATATTTCTGATCCATATGTCAGCCATGACATAACATAAGTCAGTCATCATATAAACAAAAATCAGCCGTGTCGTGCCGTTTTGTCTTTCTATACCATAAGTCAGCCATACCCTAAAACCATTTATATAAGATTTACGACTTACAAAATTATAATTAAGCTCATTTTATTAATATAAAATGAATATAAATCAACTGAATGTGCATAGTTTCTTCAATTTATACAACTGAAGATATGTGTATGAAATCGAAAATGTAATCTAACTTGATCTTGAGATATATGTTGTCTTACAAGTACTTCAAACATTACCTATAGATAATTAAGACCGAAAATCATATACAATAAACCATAAACAATTTTTTCGATTAAATGTGTATAATTTGATTCAGTTGAGTCTCTAAATCATATAGTTTTTAAATGTTATACATTAAACCCTAAACAATGATCCCTAAACCCTAAACCCTAAATCCATAACTCAGCCGTGAAGTTCTTATAACTCAGCCGTAAAATTTTAAGTTGCGACGTTTCGTCTTCCTATCTGTCCCTATTGCGGCGTTTCGTCTTCCAAACCAATTTTAAGTTGCAACGTTTCGACAAAACCAATGAATTAAAGACAAACCGCATGCATTCATTGAACACTTCCCAAAAAATGGTTTAAACGGATTAAAGGATACTAATCGTCGTCTATATATATATATATATATCCATTGGCAGATCATATCATCTCTACTTCCAATATCATCTCTACTTCCAATATCTTCTATCCTATTAAGTGTTCACGAAACATGGCGTGGTTTTGGTTTGCTCTGCTTCTTCCTATTTTGGCAATAATTCTGTTCAAACAGAGATTTTCTACCAAACCAATATCTCTCAACTCGTTGCCTTATGATATCCTCGAAGAGATATGTGCAGTTGTTGGATCTTCTTCCATTTCCGACATCGATAGTCTCCATTTTGTGTCAAAGGCTTTCAGAAATTGTTGCAACAAAAGATGGGTTGTAGAAAGAGCAACACTTCGTGACGTTCCATTCCTGCAATGGTTTCCTCAAACTTACGAAACATTTTACAAGTTTTTGGATAGGTGCGTAAGGAACGGAAACCCTGAGGCTCTATAACGGAAAGGTGTGTACAACTTTTTTGACATAGGTTTAAAAGTGGGTGCTCTACATGATGAAGAAGGAGATAAAGGTATTGCATGTTTAGCTAAAGCTGCAAAGAAAGGCAATGCAAAAGCTTGTTATGTATATGGCATGATTTGCATTGCAGAAGGAGCAACGAAAGATGAAGGTCTAAAAGTATTGTCTTCGTTATTGAAGCCTATGATGTCAACGACAATGGAGGAGATGAAGAAACTTCGGAAAAAACTTCGTGATCAGATTGAGTGGAAAGGATGGCGGAGGTTGAAAGAGCTCAAAGATAGTTACACTTATGGAGGTTGCAGTTGCAATGGTGTAACGAAGAAGTTCTTAAAGAGCGATTGTGGTTGGAATGGATATGATATTAACGAAGACATAAGTACTTCTTCTGCTTCATTTTGTGAGATTTGTTTTTGGGATTATGAAATAGGTTTGTTTTTAGAAAATGTATAACAATAATGTGGATGTGATTTGTTTCTTTTTTTATTTATTAATGTCAAAATATTGGTTTTGTGTTTGTTTATGGTGAATCCGTTTGATTCCGAAAACATTGGTTTTCTGTTTGTTTATTTAAACTCAGCCGTAATGTAAACAAAATCAATAACTCAACCGTAATGCAATCCATAACTCAGCCGTAATGTAAAGAAAATAAATAACTCAGCCGTGTAACGACGTTTCGTGTTTCTAATTTGGGGCCCATAATTCGTAATGCAGCCACAAAAATGAATCCATAACTTAGCCGTATCGCGACGTTTCGTGTTTCTATATCATAACTCAGCCGTGTCGCGATGATCCGTCTTTGTATTTTGGGCGGGAAAAATCCCGCCATAACTTAAGCCATACAAATGAATCCACAACTTAGCCGTAATGTAAACAAAATCCATAACTCAGCCGTGTCATGACGTTTCGTGTTTTTATTTTGGGTCCCAAAATCCGTAACTCAGCCATAATAATGAATCCATAACTCAGCCGTATCGCGATGTTTCATGTTTCTATACCATAACTCAGCCGTGTCGCGACGTTTCGTCTTTCTATTTTGGGCGGGAAAAATCCCGCCAAAAATCCAAAACTTCAGCCATACAAATGAATCCACAACTTAGCCGTAATGTAAACAAAATCTATAACTCAGCCGTCAAGTATAATAACTCAGCCGTCAAGCATAATAATGAAGGCGACGCCAAGAGGAAGACTCCCAGAGGAGCTACTGACTATGATACTCACCGGTATACCTCTGAAAACCCTGGCCAGATTCAAATGCGTTTCCAAACCATGGAAAGCCCTAATCGAATCTCCTTACTTCCGCCGTCTCTTTGTCTCTCTCCACATGGACTTATCTACCTGGTCAGTCATGGTCCCTAACGCACATCTCGAATTCGGTTTCCACGGTTGCGAGTTTTGGGACATTTCCAACTCTACAGGTTCTTATCTCACCCCAGATCCCACGAATCTCCCTATTTTCTATCGAGCTTCTTCTAATGGATTGGTTTTGGGCGAGATTGGTCACGATTCTCTCAAATCCTTTGTTGGTAATCCGGGTTTACAAAACTGGGTCGAGATCCCTCAACCTCCTCAGCCATGTATGTTCACTGCTTTGGTAACCCCTGTTGAGGAACACAGTCAAGCCTCGAGATTTAAGGTGGTTAGGACTTGTGAGACTAGTTCTAGTGATAGCAATGAGTGGAGAGTTTTTGTGTATTCGTCTGACTCGGGTGTATGGAGTCAAAACTGGTTTGTCCCGTCGTGTGATTCCGAGATCATCTATCTTTGGCCATGAATCCATTTGATTCCGAAAACATTGGTTTTGTGTTTGTTTATTTAAACTTATCCGTAATGTAAACAAATACATAACTCAGCCGTAATTTAAACAAATCTATAACTCAGCCGTAATGTAAACAAAATCCATAACTCAGCCGTAATGTACCCAAAATCCATAACTCAGCCGTATCGTATTTAATGCGCCGATTTGACAGTTACTTATACACTCGCCGAAGAGCCGCTACACCTAGCGTAAGTGTGCAGTGACCTATACACTCTCCGAAGAGCCGCTACACCTACCGTAGGTGTGCAGTGACCTATACACTCGCCGAAGAGCCGCCTAAAATCACCCCCAAATCCATAACACAGCCGTATTAACCATAACTCAGCCGTAATGTAAACGAAATCCATAACTCAGCCGTAACGTTATGTTTCGTCTTTCTATACCATAACTCAGCCGTGTCACGACGTTTCGTGTTTCTATTTTGCCCCAGATTAAATGTTTCAACTTTCAAGGTTCATTTGAGCCTATATATACTTGTTATATGGCTCATTTGTATGTATCCAATTATCAAATAAAAATGAGAAAAGTCTTTGTTCTTCTTTTTGGGTTTGTGATTTGGTTTTCAAAAAGTTTTGAAAATTTTATTTTAAACTTGTTAAGATTAAATCGTTATAAGTGTGGTTTCCATTCCCCTTATGCGCTTAATCTAACACACATGTCTGTGATTTCTCTATGCAAGCGAATGAATGCCTCAGTCATGGTGTCAAATCTCACAAGTTCTCACCACCAGTCCGGGGTCACATCTTTTGGACCTAGCTGCTGTGTGATTCAATATGATGATGAAAATGTAGAAAATTTTCAGAGTTCTTTTGGATCACAATGTAGAAAATTTGGTGAAAGCATTGGATGGATTGCATGCGTTGTAAGTAGGAATAGGTTATAAATGTAAGTGTGGTTTCTCTTTTTTCTGTTTTCAATTTTATCAGTACAACACTTGTTTATTCATCCTTTTTCAACTGCAGGCAGAATCTCTGAAGCATATATTCGAAAAACACCCAAACATGGCATCAAACTTCCAAGCAAAGAACCAACATCTCAGGACTTCAATCATAAATGCTATCCTCAACCTAATCGAGATGTTATGCCAGTCACTGCAAGACCTTTCCATTGATGACCTGGACACAGCAGACAATGCACTAACCTACCTCAAAAATTCAGGCTTTAAGGTTGATTGGTTGGAGCAGAAACTAGAAGAAGTGAAGGAAAATAAGATCGAAGAGGAGATTGATGTGTCTCGGTTATTATGTAATGGCTGATTTATATGCGTTGTAAGTTGGAATAGGTTATAAATGTAATTGGCTGGGTTATAATGTAATGACTGATTTCTAATGATTAAGTAATTCAATAATGGCTGATTTATAACTCAGCCGTGTCACGACGTTTGGTGTTTCTATTTTGGGGCCCAAATTCCGTAACTCTGCCATAATATTGAATCCATAACTCAGCCGTACTGTGACGTTTCGTCTTTCTAACTCAGCCGTCTCACGACTTTTCGTGTTTCTATATTGGGGCCCAAAATCCGTAAATCAGCCATAATATGAATCCATAAGTCAGCCCTATCGTGACGTTTCGTCTATCTATACCATAACTCAGCCGTGTCACGCCGTTTCGTGTTTCCATTTTGGGCGGGAAAAAGCCTGCCAAAAATCTCGAATCTATGTATTTAATGCGCCGATTTGACAGTGACCTATACACTACCCGAAGAGACGCTACACCTAGCGTAGGGGTGCAGTGACCTACACACTCGCCGAAGAGCCGCCCAAAATCCCGCCCAAATGTCTTAAAGAGTACAAAAGTGAACAATCAAACCAAAATCCATCCAAAAGTGAACATTGGTTTTGTGGTTGTTTGATGGCTCAGTTGTGTTTAATAATGGCTGAGTTATGATAAATCCAATAATTAACAAACTCAAATGTCATATGTTTACTCAAGAACAAACATAGAAAGCATCCAATGAGTACACGGACAAGAAATGTTTCGTGGGAAGAGATTATCAAATTAATTGGCTGGGGTTATAATGTAAGAGGGAAGAGATTATCAATTTAATTGGCTGGGTTATAATGTAATGGCTGAGTCATAATGATTAAGTAATTATGTAATGGCTGATTTATTATGTAACTCAGCCGTCGTAACCATAACTCAGCCGTATCGTGAATCCATAACTCAGCCATTATAATGAATCCATTATTCAGCCGTGTCACGACGTCAAGTGTTTCATCTTTTTAAAAAGAAGAAAGAAATCACATCCACATTATTCATATACATTTTCGTTTTCTATACCCGAATCTATGTATTTAATGCGCCGATTTGACAGGGACCTATACACTCGCCGAAGAGCCGCTACACCTAGCGTAGGTGTGCAGTGACCTATACACTCTCCGAAGAGCCGCTACACCTAGCGTAGGTGTGCAGTGACCTATACACTCGCCGAATAGCCACTCAATCCATAACACACACGTATTAACCATAACTCGGCCGTATTAACCATAACTCAGCCGTATCGTGATGTTTCGTTATTCTATACCATAACTCAGCCGTGTCACGATGTTTCTTGTTTGTATTTTGGGGGGGAAAAATCCCGCCTAAAATCCCGAATCTATGTATTTAATGCGCCGATTTGACAGTGACCTATACACTCGCCGAAGAGTACAAAGTGAACAATCAAACCAAAATCCATCCAAAATCTCTATTTGTTTTGGTAATCGGGTTCTTAACTATCAAATAATATGGATTTGGGGAGGGGAATACCTAGAAGGTGTGGATGTGGGTCGGTTACAATTGTGCAAATGTCTAAGACAAAATCTAACCCGGGACGAAAGTTTTATCGTTGCGCCATGCGATCTGAGCCAAATCATGTATTTAAGTGGGCATACGACTATGTCCGACGAAATTAGTGAACTTAAGGAGGTCATCGCCGATATGAAGGCTGACATAAAGGAGATAGTGCAGATGCTGCAGTGTATGCTTCCTAAGTAGAAATAGGTTATAAATGTAATTGGCTGTTATAATGTAATGGCTGACTTACGAAATGTTATGGCTGACTTACGAAATGTTATGTCTGACTTACGAAATGTTACGGCTGACTCACGCAATGTTACGATTCAGTTTCTTCAGAACCGTTAATCAAATTGGGCGTGAATATCGACGAAATGTAAACAATCGTTTCAAATTGGGCATGAATCCATAACTCAGCCGTAATGTAAACAAAATCCATAACTCATCCGTAATACAACAAAAAAATAAAGCCATAACTCCGCCGTAATACAACAAAAAATTTATACCATAACTCAGCCGTGTCGCGACGGTTTCGTCATTCTATTTTGGGCGGAAAAATTCCCGCCAAAAATCCATTACTCAGCCATAACATACAACAGTAATTGTTGCAAGTTGACCGGATTAAATGTTGCAAGTTGACTGGCCAACAGTACCGTTGAAAAGTAAATGACCTGGATTAAATGATGGAAGTTTCATTTGAGCCTATATAATTATTATATGGCTCATATTTGTATGTATCCATTTATTATCAAATAAAAATCAGAAAAGTCTTTGTTCTTCTTTTTGGGTTTGTGATTTGGTTTTCAAAAAGTTTTTGAAAAATTTATTTTAAACTTGTTAAGATTAAATCGTTATAAGTGTGGTTTCCATTCCCCTTATGCGCTTAATCTAACACATATGTCTGTGATTTCTCTATGCAAGCGAATGAATGCCTCAGTCATGGTGTCAAATCCCACAAGTTCTCACCACCAATCTGGTGTTTTAAATGTAAGTGTGGTTTCTTTTTTTTCTTTTTTCAATTTTATCAGTACAACACTTGTTTATTCATCCTTTTTCAACTGCAGGCAGAATCTGTGAAGCGTATATTTGAAAAACACCCAAACAGGATCCTCCCAGCTCAATAAAGAATGCACTCTCTCCGTCGATCCAAGCATTAGCGGCTGCAAAACTCGTTCATCCTCTAATTCTTGAATCCAGGCTCTTCAAGTTCTCACCACCATCCGGGTACAAGTTCTCACCACCATCCGGGGCCAAACATGAAGAGCCCGGATTCAAGATTAGCGGATGAACGAGCTTTAAGCAGAAATGCTCAGACAAAGAAGCTCTGCTGGAGAAAGAGAAGGTAGAACTGAAGGACTTGAAGAAGGAATTGGCTGGGTTATAATGTAATTGCTGATTTATATAGATAAGATAATAGTGATATGGCTGATTTATAATGCAATGTCTTAATGAGTACAAAGTGAACAATCAAACCAAAATCCATCCAAAACCTCTATTTGTTTTATTAATCGGGTTCTTAACTATCAAATAATATGGATTTGGGGAGGGGATAGTGCAGATGCTGCAGTGTATGCTTCCTAAGTAGAAATAGGTTATAAATGTAATTGGCTGTTATAATGTAATGGCTGACTTACGAAATGTTATGTCTGACTTACGAAATGTTACGGCTGACTTACGAATTATTACGGCTGACTTATGCAATGTTACGACTAACTTATGCAATGTTACGATTCAGTTTCTTCAGAACAGTTAATCAAATGGGTTGGGCGTGAATATCGACGAAATGTAAACAAAATCCATAACTCAGCCGTAATACAACAAAAAATTAAAGCCTTAACTCTGCCGTAATACAATCAAAATTTATACCATAACTCAGCCGTGTGGCGACGTTTCGTCTTTCTATTTTGGGCGGGATTGGTCGAGATTCTCTCAAATCCTTTATTGGTAATCCGGGTTTACAAAACTGGGTCGAGATCCCTCAACCTCCTCAGCCATGTATGTTCACTGCTTTGGTAACCCCTGTTGAGGAACACGGTCAAGCCTCAAGATTTAAGGTGGTTAGGACTTGTGAGACTAGTGCTAGTGATAGCAATGAGTGGAGATTTTTTGTGTATTCGTCTGACTCGGGTGTATGGAGTCAAAAGCGGCTTGTCCCGTCGTGTGATTCTGAGATCATTTATCTTTGGCCATGAATCCGTTTGATTCTGAAAACATTGGTTTTGTGGTTGTTTGATGGCTCAGTTGTGTTTAATAATGACTGAGTTATGATAAATCCAATACTTAACAAACTCAAATGTCATATGTTTACTCAAGAACAAACATAGAAAGCATCCAATGAGTACACGGACAAGAAATGTTCCGTGGGAAAAGATTATCAAATTAATTGGCTGGGTTATAATGTAGGAGGGAAGAGATTATCAATTTAATTGTCTGGGTTATAATGTAATGGCTGAGTCATAATGATTAAGTAATTCTGTAATGGTTGATTTATTATGTAACTCAGCCGTCGTAACCATAACTCAGCCGTATCGTGAATCCATAACTCAGCCATTATAATGAATCCATTACTCAGCCGTGTCACGACGTCAAGTGTTTCATCTTTTTAAAAAGAAGAAAGAAATCACATCCACATTATTCATAAACATTTTCGTTTTCTATACCCGAATCTATGTATTTAATGCGCCGATTTGACAGGGACCTATACACTCGCCGAAGAGCCGCTACACCTAGCGTAGGTGTGCAGTGACCTATACACTCTCCGAAGAGCCGCTACACCTAGCGTAGGTGTGCAGTGACCTATACACTCGCCGAATAGCCGCCCAATCCATAACATACACGTATTAACCATAACTCAGCCGTATCGTGATGTTTCGTTATTCTATACCATAACTCAGCCGTGTCACAACGTTTCTTGTTAGTATTTTGGGGGGGAAAAATCCCGCCTAAAATCCCGAATCTATGTATTTAATGCGCCGATTTGACAGTGACCTATACACTCGTCGAAGAGTACAAAGTGAACAATCAAACCAAAATCCATTCAAAATCTCTATTTGTTTTGTTAATCGGGTTCTTAACTATCAAATAATTGGGCGTGAATATCGACGAAATGTAAACAATCGTTTCAAATTGGGCATGAATCCATAACTCAGCCGTAATGTAAACAAAATCCATAACTCAGCCGTAATACAACAAAAAAATAAAGCCATAACTCCGCCGTAATACAACAAAAAAATTATACCATAACTCAGCCGTGTCGCAACGTTTCGTCTTTCTAATTTGGGCGGGAAAATTCCCGCTAAAAATCCATTACTCAGCCATAACATACAACAGTAATTGTTGCAAGTTGACCGGATTAAATGTTGCAGGTTGACCGGCCAACAGTACCGTTGAATAGTAAATGACCCGGATTAAATGATGGAAGTTTCATTTGAGCCTATATATACTTGTTATATGGCTCATACTTGCATGTATCCAATTATTATCAAATAAAAATCAGAAAAGTCTTTGTTCTTCTTTTTGGGTTTGTGATTTGGAGTCTTCGGTTTTCAAAAAGTTTTTGAAAAATTTATTTTAAACTTGTTAAGATTAAATCGTTATAAGTGTGGTTTCCATTCCCCTTATGCGATTAATCTAACACATATTTGGGTGATTTCTCTATGCAAGCGAATGATTACCTCAATCATGGTGTTAAGGAAATATGTTGGGACAGCCGGCCCTTGAACTGTGTAGGACAGTAGCACTGTTTAGTACAGCAAGAAGAGCAAGTTATATGTCCCTTGTAACACAGGATCCCGGATGATTGCCTCAATCATGGTGTTAAATCCCACATGTTCTCATACATGGTTGAAGTTACACCGGAAGCCATTGGAGAAGGAATTAGCTCGGTTGAAGAATTGAAGAAGGCTTCCGGTTGGAAGATCATAAGGGTACAATTGATGTGACATTCATGTTTTCAGACACGAAGGAAATTTCATGTAAATGTATATGATGATGAAAATGTCGATGTTCATGATGATGAAAATGTATATGATGATGAAAATATAGAAAATTTTCAGAGTTCTTTTGGATAACAATGTAATAAATTTGGTGTAATGGCTGATTTATAATGGGTTATAATGTAATGGCTGATTTATGATGTTACGGCTGACTTATGCAATGTTACGGCTGACTTAAGCAATGTTACGATTCAGTTTCTTTAAAACCCTTACTCAAATTGGGCGTGAATCCATAACTCAACCGTAATGTAAACAAAATCCATAACTTAGCCGTTATGTAAACAAAATCCATAACTTAGCCGTATCGTAATACCATAACTCAGCCATAACATACAACAATAAGTGTTCAACAATACATGTTGCAAGTTGACCGGCCAACAGTGCCATTGAATAGTAAATGACCCGGATTAAATGCTATAATTTGACCGGTCATCATTGGAGAGATTCCACCATGTAACGGCTGACTTATGAAATGTTACGACTGACTTATGAAATGTTACGACTGACTAATGAAATGTTACGGCTGACTTATGCAATGCTACGGCTGACTATGAAATGCTACGGTTGTGAGTAAGAGGAAACTTGACATTAAGCAGAATTCAATAAGAAGTTGACCGGTCAAAAGATGGTGGAAGTTTCAACAGTTACGTTTAACAGTAAATGTTGCAGGTTGACCGGTCAACAGTGTTGTTGAACAGTAAATGGCCCATGATTAATTGTTGCAGGTTTCATTTGTGCCTATATATACTTGTTATATGGCTCATTTGCATGTATCCAAATATCAAATAAAAATCAGAAAAGTCTTTGTTCTTTTATATCAGTCAGAGCAATGCTCTTGGGTTTGTGATTTAGAGTAATCGGTTTTGAAAATTTTATTTTAAACATTGTTAAGATTAAATAGTTATAAGTGTGGTTTCCATTCCCCTTATATGCTTAATCTAACACATATTTGGGTGATTTCTCTATTCAAGCGAATAGTTGCCTCAATCATGGTGTTAAGGAAATATGTTGGGACGGCCGGCCCCGAACTGTGCAGGGCAGTAGCACAGTTTAGTACAGCAAGAAGAGCAAGCTATATGTCCCTTGTCACACAGGATCCCGGATAACCCGGTCGTGCAAACGGATTACCACGCGGGTTATCTCTTCGACCCGGTCCCGCGTCCGCGTCCTATCTGATATCTCTCCAGGTGTGTGAACGTTTTGACTTTTGATATAGTTGTATTGTTTGTAGAGATATGTGTTGTTGAATCAATGATGAGCAAAGGATTTTTGTCATTTTTTGAATCTCTTTGCAGTTGATTGATGGGCTGAAAAAGGCGAGCAAGTATCCAGAACTGCAGAGTTTTGCCATTAAGATTCTGAGCCAGACATGTGAAGGTGCTTCAAGGTATAAGCTGAAGAGAAGCTTTGCACAGAATTTGCTGCTCACTGAAGCTATATCTCTCAAGTCAGGGTGCAACCATGTTTGGCGTTTGGGCCTGGGACAATACTTTCTTCTACAACACTCTCCGCAAATCTCCAAGGATCAAACTTGAAGAATTGAAGAAGGAATTGGCTGGGTTATAATGTAATGGCTGATTTAATTCTAGTTGATAACAAGGTCACTTGGGTAATCCAAAATTTCAACAAGAAGGAATTGGCTGGGTTATAATGTAATGGCTGATTTATAATGATTAATTTTTTCTGTAATGGCTGATTTATAATGCACTGGCTGGTTTAAGAATATATGATGGCTGATTTATGAATGTATGATGTCTGATTTATATAGATAAGATAGTACTGATATGGTTGATTTATAATGCAATGTCTTAAAGAGTACAAAGTGAACAACTAGATAATACAGTTAAACTACAATTTAGTCAAACTTTCTACATTGGACATGTCCATTTCATCCTACCTTTCTTAGGCCTTCCGGGTGGTTGACGAACCATAACTCAGTCGTATCGTGACGTTTCTTCTTTATGTACCATAACACAGCCGTGTGACAATGCTGCAGTCTATGCTTTCAAAGTAGGGCATGAATCAATAACTCAGCCGTAATGTAAACAAAATCCATAACTCAGCCGTAATACAAAAAAATTGTCACTCGGGTGTATGGAGTCAAAAGCGGCTTGTCCCGTCGTGTGATTCCCAGATCTCTATCTTTGGCCATGAATCCGTTTGATTCCGAAAACATTGGTTTTGTGTTTGTTTATTTAAACTCAGCCGTAATGTAAACAAAATCCATAACTCAGCCGTTTCGTAATACTATAACTCAACAATTTTTGTTCTTGTTTAAACATAACTCAACCGTCTTTACCATAACTCAGCCGTCTTAACTCAGCCATAATAATGAATTCATAACTCAGCCGTCTTAACCATAACTCAGCCGTCTTATCCTTAACTCAACCGTCTTAACCATAACTCAGCCGTGTCACGACGTTTTGTGTTTTTATACCATAAACATTTCAAAAGTTATTAATTAGTAGTCACTTCTATTCCATAATTAACTCAACAATTTTTGTTCTTGTTTAAACATAACTCAACCGTCTTTACCATAACTCAGCCGTCTTAACTCAGCCATAATAATGAATTCATAACTCAGCCGTCTTAACCATAACTCAGCCGTCTTATCCTTAACTCAACCGTCTTAACCATAACTCAGCCGTGTCACGACGTTTTGTGTTTTTATACCATAAACATTTCAAAAGTTATTAATTAGTAGTCACTTCTATTCCATAATTAACTCAACAATTTTTGTTCTTGTTTAAACATAACTCAACCGTCTTTACCATAACTCAGCCGTCTTAACTCAACCATAATAATGAATTCATAACTCAGCCGTTTTAACCATAACTCAGCCGTCTTATCCTTAACTCAACCGTCTTAACCATAACTCAGCCGTGTCACGACGTTTTGTGTTTCTATACCATAAACGGTACAGGTCTACTATAGAGGTCTACTATTCGAGTTGTTGTGTCACTCAAACCTGTCACTCAAACCTGGCAGCTTTTTCTTAAACGTTTCAAAAGTTATTAATTAGTAGTCACTTCTGTTTTTTTTTTTTTTTAATTCGGGTGACGTCTCTTCGGTCTGCACAACACGTCTCTTCGTATATTCTACAACACGTCTCTTCGTATGTACATATATAGATACGTACTTCCGTCTCTCCATCTCTACATCTTCCTTCATCCTCGTCTCTTCTGCTCTGCATCTCTATACTCGTATACTTCAGCCAAACTGCCCCAACAATGGATCAGAGTAAGCAAAGGAACATTCGACTTCGAAGTGATATGAAGGAGTTGAAGAAAGAATACCCTTCGATGAGGATCATCGACCACAGTAAGTATTCATGCATCTTTTAGGATGTTAATAAAACCTAAACCCTAATATGTTATTCGATGATACAGATTATCATGTGGAGGTTCCTATCGATGGACCATCGGAGACTCCATATGATGGAGGGGTTTTTTGGATTTCCTACAGATGGCCAGTGGATTATCCATATTCGCCGCCACATGTGAATTTCAAAACCAAAATCTACCACCCCAATGTAAGTGCGACAGGATCCATTCAACATGACATCTTAAGAGCCACACGATGGTCTCCTGCGCTCCGCCCGACCCAGGTTTTGAAGGAAATTCTCAATCTCATGGCTTCACCAAACTTAGATGATCCTCTATCGCCACGCGTAGCCGATATTTACCAAAAGCACAAGGCCAAGTTCGAGGTAACTGCCCAAATTTGGACGGAGGAGTACGCAATGGAGTGAGCCGGTGGTT
The DNA here is from genome assembly GCA_963576765.1 of Draba incana. Lineage (NCBI taxonomy): Eukaryota > Viridiplantae > Streptophyta > Magnoliopsida > Brassicales > Brassicaceae > Draba > Draba incana. Next base: position 46,155,616 of record OY755204.1, read on the forward strand.
TAGATCCAATGTGTTTTTCTTGTTTTTAAACCCTAAAACTATTTCCTTATTTATGTTGTTTTTATCTAATTTTATGTTTTTATTGCTATTTCCTTGTTTTGTTCATCAATTGTTTTTCGTTTAAACATAACTCAACCGTCTTTACCATAACTCATCCGTCTTAACTCAGCCATAATAATGAATTCATAACTCAGCTTTCTTAACCATAACTCAGCCGTCTTAACCGTAACTCAGCCGTGTCATGACGTTTTGTGGTTGTTTGGTGGCTGAGTTTTGATAAATCCAATAATTAACAAACTCAAATGCATAGGAACAGAGCTCGGTTCGAAGAGGAGACGCCGGAAGGTCTGATTTGATGTGATTTAGTTTACAAAACTTATAGGTTAATCAAATTCAACAAAACTTAAACAACATTAAACACAAATCAGATCTATCAAAAAGAGATCTGACAGTGACCTATACACTCGCCAAAGAGCCGCTACACCTAGCGTAGGTGTGCAGTGACCTATACACTCGACGTAGAGCCGCCCAAAATCCATAACTCAGCCGTTTTGTAATACCATAACTCAGCCGTATCGTACTGACTTATGCTAAATTTAAATCTCAGGAGAAGTAAATATGTAGATGCGCGGGACGAGTTCTGTGTTCTGATGATGCATAATAACGATTTTGTCACTGGTTGATAAACTCCGGATGGTGAAAATTGTGGTCTTGGGTTAACTCGATCACAATTTTAACCCAATATACTTATCATACATTCATAAATCAGCCATCATACATTCATAAATCAGCCATCATACATTCATAAATCAGCCATCACATAACATAAGTCAGCCATCATACATTCATACATTACACTGATTGATTGTATGAGAATAAGTGGGACTTAACATCATGATGTTCAGAATGCTACAGAGGCAATCATTCGCTTGCAAGAGAAATCACCAAATATTCACCCAGTAGTTGTTACATCTTTCTCTTCCATGGTAGATACTTCGGTGGGTTGGTATTCCGCAATCATCGAATTAGCACTGATTATCTGTTTGAAAAATGAATTCAGTTACGAATTCCCAGAATTATTAGAAACTTTTGGAAAATCTACCTTAACAATGTTCCGCTCTGTGATGTTGAGGTACTTCGAGTTTCTGTTAAAACGGCAAACGGTAACATTCTGTAGAATGACCACCGCACCTACACCAGTGGTGAGTCGGTACTCGTCATTCTTGAAGATGTTATGGTGCATGGTTCCCTCGATATTTCCTGACGGATCTTTTAAGGTTACTAGCAGATCTCCCTGCTCGTTGGGGGTCAAACTAGAGACCATAGCCACAATCTGAAAATGAGATACAAAATTCTGGTCAGATAATTTGTATCTCTAAATGGAAATAATATTGTTCGAGAACGTAAACCTTTTTGACTTTCACAAATTGTAAATGTGGGCATTGAATTTCTGCAACCTGGTCCAGAATGGTGTGCTTCTATTATTATAAGAACCTACATTTATGAATGATAGAGTTAGTATTTGTCATCTACAATCATTATTGTAATGGTAAAAGCGTTAATTATATATATATACCTTCACGGATTATGTAATCGATAGTAGAAGTCCACCGAGGACTACTATAATCATGGTCGCCCTGTTGTGGCTTATTGATGACCTCACGAATGAAATCTTGTGTTGGTCGTATCTGAGAATTTTCACTTCGCAACACCTTTGCATCGTGAGACCTCTTGCAAATCAGGCCTCGCCGTATGAGTTGGCCAGGTCCCGGTATTACGGGTGTTTGGTTTTAGGATCCTTGTGTTGGGTGGAGTGAAATAATCGGTGGAGCATCTTCAACAATTAAGTTATCGTATGGAGGGCTTGAAGGAACACGAGTTGTGTCTGGTGGGTTTTGAACAGAGGCTCGGTTTTGCATATAGTAATTCCATAGATCTCTGCTTGCCATTTCGGAATTGATTTTTTTGTGTTATGATTTTGTGTTGAATTACTCTGACTTATATAGGCAAAATAGCGAGATATTTAAGCAATGTTACGATTCAGTTTCTTCAGAACCGTTAATCAAATTGGGCGTGAATATCGACGACATGTAAAACAAACAAACAATCGTAATTCAAAGGGAACTTTGCTCAAATCGATAACTCAGCCATAACATAATAATGAATCCACAACTTATCCGTTATGTATCCATAACTCAGCCGTAATAATGAATCCATAACTCAGTCGTAATAATGAATCCTCTCTCCATAATAATGAATCCTCTCTCCGTAACTCAGCCATAATAATGAATCCATAACTCAGCCGTAATACAACAAAAAAATTATACAAACTTTCTACATTGGACAAGTTCTTGCATTATGTCCAACCTGTTTACAAAGTTGTGTGTTCTTTCCTAGGACGTTTCTTCTCAAGTGCAACTTCTAGAGCAGATTTCATCCTACCTTTCTTAGGCCTGCCTGGTGGTTGACGAACAACCGGGGGAAGCACGGTTGGTTAGCTACGTTATCTGGAACTTGGAGCGCTAAATCTTTCGGCATGATCGACTCAGCGTATGCGTTTACTAAATAATTGTTGTGATAGTAAGGACTGCACAGGGATATACGACATTTACCCCTGTACTCGGCAGCTGTGATTGCATGCACACATGGTAATTTCTCTCTTTCGAAACGCCGGCATGTGCATGTTTTTCCGTCCAAATTCACAACATGCAAAGAACCCCCAGAAGATCCATATATAACTTCAGTGTGATAATCATCAATCCTTTGTGCCGTCATAAGTCTGGCTGCAGTAACACGACCCTATTATAAATATAGAATAAAAAATGTTATGGTAGAGTTATGAAATGTTACGGCTGACTTATGAAATGTTACGGCTGACTTATGAAATGTTGCGGCTGACTTATGAAATGTAATGTTACGGTTGACTTACATGTAGTTGTTTCTCGACACCACGCGAAAGCGTAGTTAGCTCCGATCTAGCATCCTCTCTCCGTTCAACAAACCATCTGGTCATCATAACCTGTATCGATTCTAATAGTCGAACAATGTTAAGACTTCTAGCATTTGACAGTGCATGGTTCATTGATTCTGCTATGTTTGTAGTCAACAAATTGTACCTTTCGCCCCGGAAATGAACACGCGCCCACAATCGGACATCAGCTCTTTCGAGGTAGGCATGGAGTTCAGGATTAATCGCTTCAATCTCCTCGTATATCGCAGTAAAATCAGCCATCCTACAACATCTTGCCGCTTTCTTCACCAGACGAAAGACATCTTTTCCGCTGTACGTTCCCAAAATGTTCTTATATAAATGATAAGTGCAAATTCCTCGAGAAGCCAACGGATACACATTCCTAATTGCTTTCCCTATCGAGTTATGCCTATCCGAGATTATCGCAAGACCCTCATCGTCAGGAATCACAAGTTTTAGCTGCGTAAAAAACCAGTGCCACGAATCATCATTTTCGGTGTCAACCACACCGAAGGCAATTGGGAAAATCTTAAAGTTACCATCCTGGGCTAGTGCTGTGAGAAGCGTCCCTTTGTATTTACCCTTAAGAAACGTACCGTCGACAACGACAACTTTGCGCATGAAAGGAAACCCATTTATGCTCGCACCAAATGCAAGGAACACATACATGAATCTTCCAAACTCATCGATTTGTAGACGCATAATTGTACCCGGATTTGCCCTTCTTATCTTGTATAAGTAAGAAGGCAAGTCTTCAAACCCACTCTCAGGAGTTCCCATCTCGATTTCCCTTGCAAATCTTAGCGTTCTATGTGATTTCCAATACTTCATCTGACCACATGGAAAATGATACAAATAAGTCAGCCGCATCGTAACAATATGTCAGCCGAAACGTACTAGTAACTCAACCATTGCGTTTAAATAACTCAGCCGTTGCGATTAAATAACTCAGCTGTTAAGTTTATAATATAACTCAGCTGTAATATAACTATAAATCAGCCGCATCCTAAAATTAAGTCAACCGCAACGTACTAATAATTACCTTTACACCAAATTGCTTCTGGATAGATATTCCGACACTCCTAGGTCGAACTGACGGACCAACGTCGCCAAGAAAGTCCTTGTACAACTCTCCTAAATAGCCGTTGTTGCTTGTCGAGATTGACCAGAACGCTCAGTTACGGAACATGTATGATCTGAATCGTAAATACGAACATAAAATGTCGGGGGATCCCCTAGTGTAGTAGCACGAACTCTCCAGAGACATCCAATAACCCAACACTTAACAACGAGTGTATCCGAATCGGATACGTCTACATCAAAATCAAATCGATCCCTCACCGTAAGAAGTTTCAGTCATTTCTCCAAATCGGCTTTACTCTCGTATCGTTGCCCTACTGAGAGGTTTAGGGAAGACATATCTAACCTTGGAACCTCCGGATTCCCTTTGGATCCGCTCGTCCACATGTTATGAGGTCTCTTCTTAGGAGGTAGTGTCGGTGAATCTTCGTCTTCGTATAAACTGAAGTTATCATCTTGAGATGACTCCCCATCCGAGTCGTCGAACATATCAAATCGGCTGTCAAATTCATCATCTTCTTCGTCTTGTTCGCTTACTTCATTTTCTTCGACTACTTCATTTTCTTCGCCTACTTCATCTTCTTCTACTTCATCCTCCAAATTGAAAGCATCATAACTCCAACCGTAATCTTCGGATCTAGATTCAACTTCTGAGCTATAAGTGAAAAAAACTTTTATTATTCTCTCTCGCTCCGTCATTCCGACTAATTTCATTCTCCGTAATCGCCACACAAAGACGTAAGTGTTCGATTTTTCTGAAGCTTAAAAAAACTTGCAACTGTCGAGTATTGGAGAGGTAAACTGGTGGAGTATCGTGCGCCATTGTTTTCAAAGCTTTATTCGAGAACATGTAGCTCAGTTGAATCTGATGGCTCGACTCCTTCAATCCGTAATCATCGAGTACTATCTTCGCAAGTTCGTCTAGTGTTGTTTTCTCATCTATATGCACAACTCTACACCCTCTACCGTCGGCGTTGAATACATATCAGTGTTTCTTAACCCAGTTACCAGAAACAATAATTACCGGATCCATAAGATCTCTGATGAATGAAAATAATGAAAGAGGTAGATGAAGAAGAATAAGATGAAGAACCCTGATTTGTAAGAGCTGATGACATGGAAAATAAGAGCTGATGACATGGAAAATCGGAACTGATGACATGGAATATCGGTAAGTCAGCCGCCAAACAAACACATAACTCACCCATTAATAAATCAGCCATCAAGTATAATGTAAGTCCGTCGCAACGTCAATAGTATTTCAGTAATTAATCTTTCGGTAATAAATCAGCCGTAATTAGGATCAGAAGTATTAAGTCAGCCGTACAGTCAAATAAATCAGCCGTCAAATGAATGGTATTCTAGTAATTAATCTTTTGCTAATAAGTCAGCCGTAACCAAGTTGAGTTATTGTTAACCCAGCCAATTACGGCTGATTTACTTAAGTCAGCCGTTACTAGCTCTCATAAGTCAGCCAAACGGAGAACATAACTCAGCCGTCTCTTATCTAAAACTCAGCCAATTTTCCATAAATCAGCCCACCGTTGTATAACTCAGCCGTAACTTGTGTTCGTTAGTCAGCCGTTATGTCATAAGTCAGCCAGATTTCTGTTAATCAGCCGTAACTAACGGCTGATTTATGTTCGTAAGTCAGCCGTTATCTCATAAGTCAGCCAGATTTATGTAAATCAGCCGTAACTAACGGCTGATTTATGTTCGTAAGTCAGCCATATTTTGTTTGTAATTACTATCATCTCATAAGTCAGCCGCATTTTTTAACTCAGCCGCAACGTAACCATAAATCAGCCGCAACGTAACCATTACTCAGCCGTAGCGCTTTACGGCTGAGTTCATTAATACACGTCAGCGATTTCCTACGTGGTTGCTTACGTGACTATGACATTTTTGTAATTACGTTTTTTGTCACAACGTAACAAAAGGGCACGCTGGGTATTAAAAAAATACCAGTAATAAAAAAAAGTTTTATATGGTTCCAATCATATTACCTGATTTATGTGAGATTTGAGCAACTTACCCTTTAAACCAATAATTTGTATTTTCTAATTAGAAAAATTGTAGAAAGCATGACCGATCGAAAACTCCACGTGTTTGCATGCATGCGCCTTCACTTCCGGAACCTGTCTCCATTTGTTTCACATATCTCTCTCTCGAACTTCACACATCTCTCTCTCCTCTCCAACATGGACCGAACAAACCCTACCAGCCAAACCCAACACCGACCCATCTACGGCTCAACCACCGTCCCACGAACCAACACTACCATTAACCATCCAATCACTTCTCTTCTCCGTCAACTACAATCACACGCTCCTAATTACTCCGGCCAATCTTTCGGTTTCCTCGCACTCTTCATCGCCAGTGGAATCCTTCTCTTACTCACCGGAATCACCGTCACAGCTTTCGTCCTCGGATTCATCGCTTTTCTTCCACTTATCATCATCTCAAGCCCTATTTGGATCCCTTTGTTTTTCCTCGTCACCGGATTCTTGTCCTTAGCCGGTTTTCTCTTTGGTACTGCGGCTGTCGTGACGTGGGCGTACCGGTATTATAAAGGCATGCATCCTGTCGGGTCGGATCAGGTGGATTATGCTCGGAGTCGGATCTATGACACGGCGGCTCATGTTAAAGACTATGCTGGTGGGTACTTTCACGGTAAGGTGAAAGATGCTGCTCCTGGTGCATGAAAGCTTAACCGGTACGGTTTGGTTTTTATGTAAAAATTACTCGTTTCTTCAAATTAACGTTTTGTTTTTCGTTTTATGACTCACTTGGTTTGATCAACTGGTGTATAATGAGATCAATTCAAGCTTTGGAATTTGGTCATGTAGGTTTGTATTAAACGTCACTTTGGAAAATATGAGAAGATTCCATGTGTTTTGTTGTATGTGTTGATTGTTTCTTTTGTTTATTCAAAAGTAATCATGTGAATATCAATTTTTTTATTATCATAACCATATTCTCATATATACTCCCTCCGTTGTTTCAGAAAAAAAAAATTTGTTTCGCAAAAGATTAATATTTTAAATTTTATATGCTATGCAATTTTTATTTTTTATGAAGTAATGATGATGAATTGTAATTTTAAGATTGGGAAAAATATCAAAAAAATTTGAACTTTTAAATTGTGGACGAAAAAAGTTTGAACTTTTAAAATGTCATTTAAATCTTAAAGTTTTGATTGACTTTTTTTAAAATGGTTAACTTTTGTTAACTTGACCATTTTAGGCATGCCGTTAAGTTTCCGTTAGCAATACGATTACGGGGTTAATTTTTCATTATCAATTTCCGTTAGGCAAAACGGCGACGTTTTGAAATATAGTAAAGTGTCAAAAAAACAAGAACTTTCAAATTGTAGAGGAAAAAAGCCTTAATTTTTCAAAAAATGTTATTTAAATCCTGAACTTTTCAAAAAATGTTATTTAAATCCTAAATTTTATAACTTCTTTGTGATAGTGTACAACGAAATAACCGTCTTCATGGGTTTGTGGTACCACACACACTTCAACGATAAACCACGACTTATGATGCTAACAAACAAGCTTCCATGCACGGAAAGCGAGTCCTTGAGATCAATCCACTATATCTGATATATATTTCACGCTTTCATCCTAGAATTTTGCAAGATTGGTTTTTTTGTCAATCACTCGTCTAATTAAAAAAATACAAAAAGTACAAGAAATATTTGTTTACCTTTGTGTCGCTTGTAGTTCTATTCTTGACTTCTTTGGTAATAACGTGTCGTGGAATGATTTTAAAGACACGATTTTTGCGCATGTAAGCTTGCTTGTTGGTATAAGAAAGTGTTTGAGACTGCATAATTTTCTCCATGTTTTGCACTCCAACAACAATGTTGTTTAAATCATCAAAAATGTTGTTTAAATCCCAAATTTTTTTATTCCTGTGTGATAACATACAACGGAAGAACTGTCTTCATGGGTCGTGTGGCACCACACACACTTCGACGGTAAACCACAACCTCTGATGATTACAAGCAAGCTTACATTCATGGAAAAAGAGTCCATGAGATCAATCCAACCAAGACATTGTATTACATCTTCAATCTTTATCTGTTGTATTCTATCACAAGGAAGCCATAAAGTTCATGATTTAAATGATATTTTTTGAAAAGTTGACTTTTTTGACTAGTAATTTTTATTGAGTAGCATATTTCTAATAAATATATGTGTATTAGGATTACAACATGTTTAGTCATTAGCTTTAGAGTTTGTGATAAGTATAACATGTGGCATATTCAGTGATAATGGAATTTGAATACTACTAAAGTAACTAATTTATGTTTATGATTTTTCTCGACAACTAGCCGAGTCAAACTACACAAAGTCAATGAAATTAATAAAACGGATCCAGTCAAAGAAAACCAAAATTAATTCTACTCGACCAATATAGGCCCTATCCTTTATATTACTCCCTAAATCGGACCGAGTCAAAGAAACTCAAAATTAAAACTAAAAAGCTGTTATTTCCGTTATTGGCTCTATGCCACGGAGTGGATATCAGAAAAAAATTATAGTATTTGTAATTCTATTTTTTTGTAATGGATATATCATTTTCCGATTTTTTTTCTTCAAAAAAATTCAGATATTCAGAGTTACAGATATCTGCATTTTTTACAGATATTTGTGGATATTCAGATATTCACGGATATTCGTTTTAAACCAAAAAATCGAAACTAAACACTTTATTTTTAATTAAAATTATTTATTTTAATATGTTATTTAAACTAAATAATGAATAAATATAATAAATTATACAATTTAACTCAATATAATTACATAAAATTAAAAAGTGGAAGATTTAAATGGTGAAAAATGAAATATTTGGTTTTTTATTTAAGAAAAAAATGAAAACATATATTTATAATTTAAAAACTAGTACCTACTTATTTTTCGTCTAATGTATTTAAAAAAGACAAAAAATACAAATATATGAAAATATATATGAAATTAAGGATCAGAGCATCCATTCGGATTTTTTAAATTAGCGTTTGTGATTTGCTTTGGTTGAGACGGATAGTAAAATTTACTAGCACGATAGTTTAGACACTGAAATTTAATGGCCTATCCAAATTTAAATGTTGTAGCAAAACAACATAAGATAAAAGGGATACACACAATAAACACACTTAATAATATTATACACATCCCAATACGGTTTAACGACGACCCGACTTAAGAACGGGTCGGGTAACTAGGCAACGGAGTGCCACGTGGCGATCTCAGAGGCAACCCCCTTAACTGCCGTCCGTTGCAATCGTAATAAATCACTCCGGAGAAATCCAACGGCTCACATTTACCACCCACCAATATCTCTCTCTGCCAAACACCGTGCTCCTCCTCTGTCGCCGAGCTCTTTTTCTTCTCCTCCGGCTTAACTCCGTCGTATCCGGTGTTTCTCTGGCGGACCATCGTCATGGCCTTGTTGCCCAAAGCCGTGAACAACTCTTTTGGCCGAGGAGACATCATCGTCGAGCTATTTCTATTCCATTGGGATCTTTCTCCGGCGCTGGAATCTTCGACGTGAGTTCGCTTTTTCGGCTTTAGCTTTAGCTTCTTCGAGAGGCGTTTCGCGTGTTTCGCGCAAAGAACCATTAGAGATACAAGAAAACTCACGCTTAAACGTTTGTGGCCTGAAGAAGACTTATTTTCCGGCGTTGCTCCGTCCATATCTTCGCCGGAAAATTGAACTCTAGAACTCGATTTTGTCTGATTTTAATCTTTAGTGTCTGAAATGTGATGTGTGTTAGTGTTATATATATATATATATATAAACAATACACGTATCAATGAAATTAAGGAAAAGAGTGTTAGGTTAGCGGTGGAAGCTGTCGCCTTTGAGTTGATTTTGTTTTTATTTAATTTATTTTTGTTTTGATAATGAATTAAGAAGAGAATCGTAAACGTCACTTGGACGGCGATGAGTGATTTATATTGGCGGAAACGATATTTAACTGACTCCAATTGCTAAATACGAAGTTGACAATATTGTCATTAATAATCAAATGGTGGTGGATTATTGACAAAATATCTAACCCTTCAAATTTGAATTCAATTTTTTCTAGAAACATTTTCATTTTCTTTGTCCAGTTATAATAGTATCACATATTAAAATTATTGAAAAATATGATGAATAAGCTACATGACGACGACACTTACTCTATAATTTAGTCGAATGATAAAATGTTTACATTAAGTTGACGGACTCAAAGCTTTCATGCATTATTCTTGTTTTGTAATACATCTTGATCTTTGAATACGGCGGTGCTAAGTTGGGCCCTCGAGCGTTGACTTTGTTTTTTCATTATTTGGAATTTCTGACTCAGTCTATATCGGTTCGTCGCTATTTAAAGTTTTAAACCAATAATATCCATGAATGTGCTAATGTTTAAGGTGACAATTTTAGTTATAGCTGTTATGAAGAAGAAATCAACCATCTTCTTACCGCAATCCAACTAAACTATAGACAAACACTAGTAAAAAAAAAGCAAATACCCACGAAAAACCCACGAATTTTTTCGTGGGTAAAGCAAAAAAGCCACGAATACCCACGAAAACCCACTATGAACAGTATATGCTTACCCACGAAAATATTCGTGGGTTTTTCGTGGGTATTCGTGGCTTTTCGTGGGTATTAGTGGGTAAATTTGTACCCACGAAATGGTAGTGGGTTTTCGTGGGTAATTTTGCCACGATTACCCACGATTTTTTCCGTGGCAAATCCAATACCCACTAATACCCACGAAAAAATTCGTGGGTTTTGTAATACCCACGAAATACCACGAATTTTTCCGTGGGTGGTGCTTACAAAATGTTAGAACTATACGGTTCTGATTTGTTTTTAACATTGACAAATATATTAACCTTATAATGGTTTAAAAACTTATTAATTAGATTTTTGTTAATTCAAATGGAAGCTCAATAAAAAACAAAACATTTGTTATATAATATTGGTTTATTTCATTAAACATATTAAAATATTACATTACACAACAACATTATTATAAACGCGTACAATAGATGGTAGGAAAATAGTAAACATTAAAGCAACATAAAGAGTCTGGTGTTTAACCAGCTTATTCGTAAACATGGACGGGTCGGATGTTTATTCACCATCAGAGTCTGGGACTATTTCATTTTTGTAGCCAGTAGTTCCTTCAGCTTCCTCATTGATAGTAAATGGTACGGTTGGTTCGTATTCAGCAATCATCAAATTAGCCCCAATTATCTGTTTGAAAAAAGATTTTAGTTTATAATTATCAGTAATATTTACAAACTTATGGAAAATCTACCTTAACAATGTTCCGCTCAGTGATGTTGAGGTACTTAGAGTTCCGGTTAAAACGGCCTACGGTCACATTCTGTAGAATGACAACCGCACCTACGCCAGTGTTGACTCTGTTCTCGTCATTGTTGAAGATGTTACGGTGCATGGTTCCCTCGATGATTCCAGACGGATCCTTTAAGGTTACTAGAAGGTCTCCCTGGCCGTTGGGGGTCGCACTGGATAACATAGCGACAAGCTGAGAATAAGATAAAATTAACTTGTTAGATACATTGTATATGTAAAATTAAATAATATTGGTCGACAACGTAAACCTTTTTCACTTTCACAAACTGTGAATGCGGGCATTGTATTTCTACAACCTGGGTCCAGAATGGTGTGGTCCTATTGTTATAAGTACCTATATTTATGAATTACAGAGTTAGTATTTGTCATGTACAATCATTATTGTAATGGTAAATGAGTACATTATATGTCTATACCTTCGCGGATTATGTAATCGATAGTAGAAGTCCAGCGAGGACTATTAAAATCTTGGTCGCCCTGTTGTGGCTCATTCATGACCTCACGAATGAAATCTTGTGTTGGGCGTGTTTGAGAACTTTCACCTCTCAACACCTTCCTATCGTGAGCCCTCTTGCGAAACATTCCTCGCTGTATGAGTTGGGCAGGTCCCGAAATTACCGGCGTTTGGATTTCAGATCGTTGTGTTGGTTGGAGTGAAACTGTCTGTTGAGCATCAATAACATATAAGTTATCGTATGGAGGGCTTGAAGGAACACGAGTTGTTTCTCGAGGGTTTTGGACGGAGGCTCGGTTTTGCATATAGTAATTCCATAGATCTCTGTTTGCCATTTGAAAATTGTTTTGTGTGTTATGATTTTGTGTTGAATTACTCGGACTTATATAGGCAAAACAGAGTGATTTTTTAGGCTTAACGTGTCGATGTATATGTGGATAAAAGAAAGTATGAAAACATTATTTGACATTACATATCAGTGTGCAATAAAGACATCAAGTCCGTGAATGACATTGTCTGCCACTGAATCATAAATAACATTGTGAATGACACTGTCGGCCACTAGATGGTGAATTGACATTTCGACAATTAAATGAATGGCGTGTAAGTATTCTACTCATGTAAACAATCACGGGTGTTGTAAATAGGGCTAGCTGTTATAACTGTTTAGAAAGATACAAATTATATTCCACATAATATTATACATGAATCCACAACATATTTTATTACAAACCACTCGACGGATAATAATCCACTACTTTTATAAGAAGTTAAAAACTTAACACAGCCGAAAAAAATATTACATAAAATACTAAAAATTAAGGATCGCGTTGATGCACAATTTTCATTCATCTTCATCATTGGAATCAGCTTGAGAACATTCGTCATCACTTAGCTCATGCTCGGATGTGTACATGTCGTTTGTATGTTGGTTGGGTAAATCATCATAATTGTCCATGTCTTCAACATTGAGTGCCTCGACCCTTAGGAGCCCTGAAGGTGCAACAATAGTATTCCTAGAATCCTCTTGAAAGGCATGTTGTAAAGCATCTGTAACATTTCGAACACCTCTAGGTACCACTTTTACACATGCTAACCATTCCGTCCCATGCCTCCTACTCACCTTTGGGTATGGTATGTAACAAACTTGATCACACTGTTCAGGAGTAATAAACGGATCATATTGTCGATACTGCTTGTTTGCAGCAACATCCACCAGTCCTGAACGACTTCTACGCATTCCACTTCCACTAGTGATGTCGTACCAAAAACATTTGAAGATAACCACCTTCAACCCGACGCATACACGCGCGGATGGCACTTACGTTGATCCGGTGATTGAGGGACTCGTGAGGGAGGTTGAAGAGGAGGCTTCTCAGCACCAAGATTCGACCGGCACAGCTTTTTCCACAAGTGGTTCTCCTCGGGAATTCATTAACCAATTATATTTTCAGGTAAATTTTTTCATATTATAATTTTTTATTTATTGTATATTTAGACTTTAATTCTCTTATTGTTTAAAAATGCAGAGGGTGCAACCAAGATACGGGCATGCCTACGGCGTCGGTAGTGCGAGGACGCAGTTCTATCACCATTCCGTCCAGCATCCGTCGGAAACACAACCGGATCTCCGAACTGAGCTCGATAAAATGAGGGGTGAGATGACTAGCATGGGGAGTAAGATAGATGTCATTTTGAGGAAGCTAGAAGGACGCAGCGGTTCAAGCGGGACGACTCAGCCCGAAAACTCTGGTGGTTCGTAGTCGTTTATTTTATGTTTCTGTTTTTTTTTTTTTATTTGAAAACTTTTAATTTAGAACAATTTAATTTTATGTAAAATATTTTATTTCTATTCGAATTATTAGTTTAGTATTTAATTTAATTAATAATTTTAATAACAAATTTCAAAATAAAAAATGTTTTTTTCCAAAAAACATACTACGTACCTACGAAAGTTTTAGTGGGATTTCGTGGGTAAAAGGCTTCCCACGAAAACTTTCGTGGCAAATCGTGGGTAGTTTCCCACGAATTTATTCGTGGGTATTCGTGGGTAACTACCCACGAAGACTATCGTGGCAAATCGTGGGTAACAGTACCCACGAAATATTTTGTGGGTATTCGTGGGTATTTGCCACGGAAAATTTCGTGGCTTTTCGTGGGTAGCTTTACCCACGAAATTCTCTACCCACAATGCTATACCCACGAAAATTCTTCACTATTACCCACGAAACTTTCGTGGGTATAGGCAATTTTTTTACTAGTGAAACAGAAGCCATTTATGTTACCTCAAAAAAAAAAAAAAAAAAAGAAACCATGTAAAAAAATACATCAACAAGAAATCGATTTTCTAATGTTAGATGAATGGGTAAGAAACCAAAACGAGAATGCTTTTTCACCAAATACAGTTCATATCTATAAAAATTCTTTCCAACCAGCGTTCAATATTCCCTTGGGAACATTTTCAGCTCCATTTGATCAATCAAAATAGTGTCACGCTTTAGGCCTATTAAAAACCCCCGTGAGTAGACTCAGAGCCGTTTCAAACTATATGTGGGCCTTATATTTTTTTTTCTATATAACATATATTTAAAATAGTAAATAAGTATTTAAAAAAAATATGAACCTTAATTTTTGTATTTAATTAATTTTTAAGAAAATTTAAAAATATGGACCCCAGTTTATGTGAATAACTAAAGATGTTTAAAGAAAATTTAAATTATGGGCTCCAATTTATGTATGTAGTTAAAAATTCTTAATTTTTTTTTTGTATTCGAGTCGGGGCTCTGTTCCACCGTTCCAGTTGCTTGTGTTAAAAGACGGGCCATAGTTGACTACTCGACGGCTACACTCATTTTAGGAGGTGATAAAAACCTAGATTATCCATTGGTTATCGAAAAGAAAAAGAAAAGTAGTAGTCATTTTTTGGCAGTTGAATTGTTTTTTAACTAGACATATTTTTGTTGGAAACTTTTTTTGTTTGGTCAATGTTTGATTCTCTTTACTCACTATTTCATGTCCAAACTAGGACTTAGATTACATAAAGCTGCCTTAGCTAAGGTATGAACCTCAAAACTCAAATTACGAGAAATATAACAGAAAGATAGAGAAGAGAAGCGGGATGCAAGGTGTCTTATGTCAAAGAGGATTCCTGCAATCTCGTTCAGCTCCGAACCCATGTTAAGGGTATTGATGAGGACTTCGCAGTCCGAAAAGACTTGAATGTCTTAGATGTTCACTGAATTTGCCTTTGTGAGCGCAATTCACAACGTTTCCGCCATGAGTGCTGAAAGGGATAAAGCTTTCCGCTACTGATCCTTGTAGAATTGAGCAGCCTCTTGGGTCTTGAATAGTCCATCCCATTCCCCTTTGTCGGGAATCTGCTTGCCATGCCCCATCTATAAAACAAGAAAAACAGTCATCTTTGCGGATCGACATGCTTGGTTGGCTTCGTATGTTGAGTTGCCTTGTTTGGGTGTTTGCTTCTTGCCACTCTCTAGCTTCCTTAATTGCACTTGTTAACGTGTCGATTGTTGAAATTTCTCTGTTTTCAAACACAAAGATATTTCTTGATGTCCAAAGCTTCCAACAAATCCAAGAGAAGAGAGGTGTACTTGAAATGCCTAAAGGTGGAGGGCTTTTGACGACTTGAGTGCGTCCATGAGCTGATGTATTTTTGTTGTGACACCCCTGTTTCAGGGCATATGAGGTATATGCGGTATAAGCAGATAGGCTTAAAAGAATTAATTTGGCTACCTATATCACCAAAGTGCACTTATCTTTTCGGTCACAAGTCTTGAGAGAATTCCATAATTAAGCGTACTTGAGCTGGAGCAATCTCATGACCTAATGGGAAGTCATTTCCAATATCGTGTGAGTGAGGATAAAACACAAGCAAAGATCGCGTGGTGATTTGCAGGGTTAGTAAACAAGACTTCCGAGCCTCCCGGACTAACGCATCGACCCTCGGACATGGTGGGCCCACAGGCCCGAGAGTGGATGGGGGGCATGGGAAGGGCAGTTGGGGCGTTATAAGTGGTATTAGAGCGATCCCTGATAACTATGTGAGTCAAATTGTCGGGGGTAACCAACTTGGTATGCGCAACGAGGACGTTACGATATGTTAGTGGGGGGGTGATTGTGACACCCCAGTTTCAGGTCATATGAGTTTATGCAGTATAAGCAGAGAGGCTTAAAAGAATTTATTTGGCTACATATATCACCAAAGTGCACTTATCTTTTCGGTCACAAGTCTTGAGAGAATTCCATAACTAAGCGTGTTTGAGCTGGAGCAATCTCATGATGGGTGACCTACTAAGAAGTCATTTCTAGTATCATGAGAGTGATGAAAAAATACAAGAAAAGATCTTGGTGATTTGCAGGATTAGTAAATAAGACTTCCGAGCCTCCCGAACTAATGCACCGACCCTCGGACCTAGTGGGCCCACGGGCCTGAGAGTGGACGGGGGGCATGGGAGGGGCGGATGGGGCGTTATATTTATTATGAGGGATAACGATAAAAATCAAAGAAAATGATATATAATATATTTAGCATATCCCATGTAAATATGAAGTTTTACAGCATGATATATAAAGTTTAAGAAAATAACAAAAAATATTTAAAATAAATAACTAATTTCAAATTTTGTCGTTAAATTTAATAAAATTGTAAAACAAAACATCGCGCGTCGCGCGAATTATATTACAGTTGTTTGCAAGAAGAAAGAATGTATGAATTGTAGAAAGAAAGTAAGTAGTACTATTAATACATGAAAGGCCATTAAAATTTTGAGGTTAATTGACCCTGTCCTATTAGACCATCCACATTGCACATAAAATGTGATGTCTCACAAATAAAAAAAATATTAAAAACACACTCTCTCATCCTTTTACTCAACTTTATACATTCTTTTTAATTATTTTACTCAATTTTTAATAATTTTATATTTAAACACACTCTCTCATCTCTCTCTCTCTTATGTCTTCCCTGAGACACAATCTCTCACTATTTCCTCTCTTTACTCAAATTTTATTAATTTTATATTTCAATACACCCCATTATTTCAACCAAAAACACTCTCTTTCTTCTTTTTTCTCAAATTATAATAATTTTATATTCTGAGACACACACATTTGTCTCCAATGTACATGCTCTTAAGTTGCATTTATTTATTTGATTTCTCCTCCCTAATAACCTTAAGTGATCCCAAAAGTTCTCCTAACTAATTTTCTCGGAAGAGACTCATCCTTAGATTATGTTCATGCAACTTGTCCTTAGTTATAAGTCTTAAAGAATGGAAAGCACACAAGATGAGTTTTTGCTTTTAGGTAAAGGAAGATAAATTTGTATGGCATTGATGCTAGTAGATTTATACATAACAACGAAAATATCATAATATGGTTTGAAAAGTTTGATCCTTAAGTATACTAGAATCTAACTCTAAGCATCAT
This sequence comes from Draba incana, assembly GCA_963576765.1. NCBI lineage: Eukaryota > Viridiplantae > Streptophyta > Magnoliopsida > Brassicales > Brassicaceae > Draba > Draba incana. The sequence continues at coordinate 46,172,955 of OY755204.1, forward strand.
ATAGTGACAGTTCTAATTTTTTTTATGTTATATATAATCTTCTTACTTAATAGTAGTAACTTCCTAATATATCATTCTATCATAAAAATATTGATTGTGTGGGCTCAACTTGAACCATACTGTAAAAAAGTCATAGAGGGCCAATCATCTAAATCACCCGAGTCCATGCTCCTCACCTAAGAAGGGCCTTAAGTTTAAAGTTACATGAAGATGTGTGTTTTTTCAACGTTTTGAAAGTTTGAAACACTAAAATTTATTTTCCAACAAATGCGAATATGAACTCAGTTATTGATACAATGATAACACTAACACAAACACCACTAAACTACATACAGTACTATCTTTGGTCATTTATTTCATAATGTTAACTAAATTCAATGCTTGAAGTCATCAATATCACACGAACAATTTAAGGTGTATAACGGGTTTAAACACGAGTTATGATACAACAATAACACTAGTATATAGATAAGTATATATTCATGTTGGTCGACAGATAAATTTAATCCTAAAATTCATTAACGTTGATAAATATATGGATCTAGTTACGACGGTTATGTTTTTGACCGATCGAAGTCCATATCAGACTGATTCAATCTACGAATATGAAATATATTCACACAAACGCACACTCGACTTTATTCGTGGTGATATATTTTCTAAAATGGCTAGTGAACAAACACCACCTTTCCTGTTGAAATTTGGAAACCTCGATTAGGTCAATATTTTACAAATGTGGGGATAGATTTTTTGTTATTGCAGATGAAATGTCAATACCAACTATGTGATTTTTAAATGAAAGTTTGTGAATACATTTAATGGGGAAATATTACCTTGAAACACACGATAACATGTATTGTACTACTATATTACTGAAATTTGAAATCTGAAGACTATATGTATAAATATGAATTATATAATTTGGGTCTCGGAAAAGCGTTTTGTCTTATTTGTTTTCTACTTGAAATATGCAAAGGCTCACATATATATATATAGGTAAAAGACCCGCATATATACGGGTTTATGAAAAAATGTTTTATAATCCGTATAAAAATGAACAAAATAAGGTTGAAACATTGATATTATATAAAGTTAACCGTTAATTTTTTTTTTTTTGGTTCAATTTGTTCTTATTTTATTTTTAATTAAATACGATCACATCTTTTCAAAATAATTAGTTTTTTCTATCCATGTTTGAAGTAATTTACTTTTTACTATTTAGCTACTCTATTTTTTTTTTTATAAATCCTGTTGAATTTTATCTCATATTCTTGTTTGATTTTCAATTTTATAACATGTTGAAATCCCAAATCTCACTAATATTAAGTAATTTGACTCTTTTTATTGTAGTAATTATTTATCCAATTAAATTTGTCACATATTTTCATATAAGATTTCTTTTTATTTGTATTACGTAATTGAAGTAGTATTATTTTCTATAATGTTTTTTCAAATATTTTTCCAAATCTTAACGAATTTGCAATATTTTTTCAAATATTTTTCTAAATCTTAACGAATTGTATCTTATATTTTTAGTTGCAATCTAAAATTGCAAATCTCATTAAGATTTCCTTCACATAGTTAATTTCCAATTTTGCTAGAAACGAATGATGCACACAACATTGAATAGTATTTTCATGCGTTGAAATAAAATCAAATTTTATTTATACAATAATCAAGTGATTAGTAAAATGCTAACATTTCCATCAAATAAATTTTCTTTTCTTAAAATTTCCGGCCTCTTACTTTTTGATAAGACGTACTACAATATGACGATAAACATGATTTTATTTAAATAGTCTAATGTTAATCAATTGATTTTTTTTTGGGTTGAGTATGCATTAGTGTGATGATATCTAACGTTGTAAACAATAATAAATAAATATATTAAAATTTAACTAAAATAGATCCTCGTAATCTATCTCACCTATTGAATAAGAGTGTAATCGATGTTACTTTCTAATGAAAAACTAAACTAAACCTGTGAAAGAGATCGTTAAAATTGTTTGGTGAGAAGACTGAGAGAAAAAAACTTATTATATAAGGGTAAAATTATTATAATTCATGAATATTTGGGTATGTAAACCTAAGTCTACTTGAACTCACTTTTTTGGTACATGTGTATTAATTAATATTCTTATAAGAAAATCTTGAAACTTATTTCATCTAATATACGTAAAAGAAAAGAAAAGAAAAGAAATGGTTATATGTACACACAAAAAAACCAAGACATATAACAAAAAAAAAGTTTAAAAAATAAACAATGTTTATCAACTATTTTTTTTTTTTTGGACAACCAATATTTATCAACTAATTATTTTAAGAGAAATTTTGAGTTATGCCACTATTGGCATGCCACTTTTCAATTATGCCACTGTTTTAAAATCATTACCAGCGTGCCATTATTTTCTGATTTTTTTTCTCTCATCCAAATTTTGTTTTCTCTCTCTCTCTACTAGATTGCAATCATGAGATCGGATTTTACTGTCACTGAATTCGATTCTCGGCATCTCTAATTTCACTATCTCTGATCTCTTGTCGCGATTTCCGCTAGAAGATTTGAGAAGGCGTTGTTGTTGACGAAGAACGTGGATCTGAGATTAGATCGAGCAGATTTAGGAAGAAGATGAAGAAGAAGAAGATGAAGAAGAAGAAGAAGAAGAAGATTAGATCTCAAAACAAATTCAAACACAAACGACTGTAAATTTTCGAGTTTGGGTTAACTATTATGCATTTAGGGTATAGATTTTGGAGGGAGGATGGGGATAGGGTTTTGCCTTTACATTATAAAACTGTTAAAAAAATCTTATAAAACTGTTAAAAAAAATTATAATGTTTTTAAAAGGTTTAGTAAAACTGTTAAAAAAACCTTATAAAACTATTTAAAAACCGTGTAAAACTATTTATAATGTTTTTGAAAAGTTTTATAAGGTTTTTGTAAAGTTTTATAAGGTTTTTAAACAGTTTTATAAGGTTTTTAAACAATCTTATAAACCTTTTAAAAACCTTATAAAAATCTTATAAACTTTTTAAAAACATTATAAATTATTTAACTGTTTCATTTTTAATCACATGTAAAAAAGTCTTATAAAACTGTTTAAAAACTTTATAAAAACGGGAAAACCCTAAAAATAACCAAAACCTAAATTTGACCAAAAAACAATCAAAACCCAGATCTGAAAAGAAAAAAAAAAACCAAAACCCAGATCTGAACAAAAATCGAATCAAAAGCTGAAATTTGTAACCCAAATCGAATCAAAAGCTTAGATTCGTAACCAAAATCCAATCAAAAACTCAAATTAGTAACCAAAATGGAATTTAAAAAAACAAAATTCATGGATTAAACCTCTTCTTCTTCCAATTCAGGTAATCAAAATCGATTGAAGGAATTTACAGAGATTTACATGGACGAAAGAAAATTAAAAATCCTAGATCTATCCTCGCTGCGTTTGCGTCCAATGGAGTCAGAGAGAGAATCAAAAACTCTAGATCTATAACCCAAATCTGATTTGCAATTTCAAAGAAAAGAATTTTGTGAGAGAAAAAATTTTGGATCTGGGAGATGAGCGTGAGAGAGATGAGAGAGAAAGTGAGATCTGTTTTTTTTTTCATTTAGTCAATGAACAGTGGCACGCTCGTAATAATTTTGTGAACAGTGACATATTTGATTAAATTTTTTTCATGTGTGGTATATTTGCAATTGTCCCTTATTTTAATGAATTATTAATAAGAGATTAATCAGAAATCTTAATATATGTTGATTTTAATAATCTACTTGATAAAAAAAATATAATTTTAAAAGGAAAAAAAGATTTATATAGGTGGCAAAATCTAATTGGAGATTTTTTTTAACACGTGTCAAAATTTAAACCGACCGATTGACACGTGTCACGATCTTGTTAATTATTGTGTTTGACGCATCAAGCTTTATATAATAAGATATAACTTATAAAATATTACTTACAAAATAACAGGTTATAATGTGTATGATAGGTCATTTCTTACATAATTATATCAGAAATTAGTATCTCTTGAATAAGCTAATATTCAATTCACAATAAACATGATTAAAGTATAGCTAGGGAAAATATATTATTTTGTTACCAATAAATTTAACATTTCAACAAAATGAATTATATTGAAAATAACAAATTAACGCAATGTACCTTATTTCAACATGAACAAGATTGATTCATATAAATCAGTGAATATCTCTATAATTAACAAATACTGTAGATATACAAAAAAATTGAAGCTATTAATAGATAATATAAGCCCCTTCAAATCAAGAAACCATAAACAAATATGATGGTTACAATAATTTACTGCACTTCATAATATATAATCATGATTCAGGGCCATATATAGCCATATAACAATATACTAATTAATCCAAACAAAGGAACAATAATCTATTAAAACAAAATCCAAAACCTCTTAGCTAGTGATGCAAAGGGTTTGGACCGCTAGGTACGATCCGTTCCTCATCATTATACCAAGAATATTCAATTTCTTTTCCGGTCAGGCTTTGACTTGGACGTTCACGTTGTGTGCGATCTTTGTTCTTAAGAAACGGTGTAAAATCAAAATTACTTGCTAGAATTCTCTTACGACCGAGACCAATGGTGGATTTACGCGTGTAGGAAGTCCTAAAAGCGATAGAAATAAGAAGAAAGACGAGCAACAAAGAGAGTATAGAGATGTGGAAGAGAATACTACAAGGCTGAGGCTGTTTCTTCATGGCCTTGTATAGAAACTATTGATGAAGATGAAGAAGCAAGAGAGGTCATGAAGACAGAGAGAGATTAAAGGAAAAAAGATGAGGTTTTGTGATTTAAAAAGAGATTTTTTTTTGTTAATCTTCAGGATTATACAGCTAGAGCCGAGAGTTTTATATAAGCTAGCTAGGAGAATAAAGTACATAATAATTTGATTAATTTTGAAGTTATGATAAAATAAAATTAATCACATATATGCGTGGGGTTTCTGTATGGGATTTGTGAAAAAATGTATGAAAATAAGGGAAAGAAGCGAGTCTAAAAGGTTACTTTACGTTCAAGGAAGAAAGGAGGAGGAATGGTGCCATTAAAAGAGGCCAAAGAGTCAAATGTTTAGACTTTATTACATTGTATTTGGTATGACCTAAGAGCACCAGCAGCGGTGATACTTTGTGGGTATCATATAATATAAAATTATTAAAATTTGAGGAATAGGAGAAAAGAGAGTGTTTTTTTGTAAAAAGATGTGGTGTTTTTAAATATAAAATTAATAAAAGTTGAGTAAAAAGAGGAGATTGCTGATGATATTGAAGAGAGGGTATTAGTGGGTTGATATTAAAAGTGGGTATCAATAGTAAAAGTGAGTGTTTTTAAATATAAAATTAATAAAAGTTGAGTAAAATGATGAAAGAAAAGGTATAAAGTTGAGTAAAAGGAAGAGAGAGTGTGTGTTTTAATAATTTTATATTTAATGATACCCACAAAATCTTATTGGTGTGCATGCTCTAAGGGCATGTTTACCCGTGAGACTATTAGTCTCACGGTATAAAAAAATAATAAATCTCTTCTTTTTACTCAATTTTACTCAAAAACACTTTTTCTCTTCATTTTACTCAATTTTTATTAATTTTATATTTAAAAACACCCACTTCCTCCTATTCATACCCACAAAAGTATCAACCCATTGGTACCCTCTCTCCAATAATATCAACAATCTCCTCTTTTTACTCAAATTTTATTAATTTTATATTTAAAAACACTCTATTTTTTTACTCAAACACACTCTCTTTCTTCCTATTCCTAAAATTTTAATAATTTTATATTTTATGATACCCTCAAAGTCTTACCGCTAAACATGCTCTAATAGGCTAATACTATTGGAGGTTGAACACATTTTTTAAACTGAATTTATTATTACTTTTTTTTTTGTCACAGTTTATTCTTTTTTTTATATTCGTTAAAAAAATACTATAACTTCGATATCAGGTTCGAGTTAGGCCGAGGAGTGCTCAAATTAACTTTTGTGATACTTAAATAAGTAATAAATAGGATAAATTTGATTCGAATTAATTGAGCAGTCCAACGTTTTGAAATTTTGAATATTGTACATTTTTCCATAATGCACGGTGGTAGTAGTTGACTTGATCATGACTTTGATATTAAATTGAAGCTATTAATAGATAATATGAGCCCCTTCAAATATAGTGTATACTAGTATATACTATCCTAGAGTAATTTACAGATAGACAAATTGGAACAATGGACAAATATATAGTATATGGTTTAAGTTGTTGATTGTACTACGGAGTTTCTTTGATTTGGTTTTAACTACTGAACTACATATTCAAATTCAAACATTTACAGATTTAATAGGAATAACAGTTTTTCTTTTCTTTTCTTTTAATCATTTCCAGAATTATTTCGGACATAACAATATTCATATAGGTTTATGAATGGAGACAGTGAGGTATGGCGTGATAAATACGAAGCGGGATAATTAGTTAATAAAATTTTCTTGAGCAAGTTAATTAAAAAAAAAGGTTAATAAAATCAGATTTTTGTTCGTTTGTTTGTTTGTCACAAGCAAGTTAAATAAGATTAAGATGTGTTTTTAAAGAGGTGTATGTTTATGTTTACATTTTCTTAAATAAGAATATATATATATTTTTAGCAGGTTAGATAGGATTAAGATGTGATTTTAAAGAGGTAGGTTTAATCCACCAAAAAATAAGTGTAGGTTCATGTTTACATATTCTTGAGTAAGATTAATAGATGGCATTAATAATGATAAAGTACACATGAATGTGAAAACACGTAAGTGTTTCTTTACAACGAATATTTTCTTTAATCGTACTCTAATGATTCTCATATCCCAAACTTTAGGCCTTATTTTCATATACTAAGATTATGTATTAATTCACTTAGTTGTATTTGAATGACATATTGAGATTTGTGAAACTCACACATTAACACACGAAGCTGCTAACATAAGACTCTATACTAATTTTGTCTGGTTTAATGAAGTGTGTGTGACCAAAACGCCAAACATAAAAGTAAAATTGTACAAATTGCAAACGCAAACAAACAATCGAAGCCTTTAATATATATATTTTTAAACTAAACCGTTTGGCAATAAATTACAACGATCGTCAATTACATCGATTCTCTGCATCGTTTTCTAATTAAATATAAACCGAAATTACCACCAATCATTGATAAGCAAATTCGAAACTGCCTATCTTCGATCCGAGAGATAGGAGATGCTTGATACGACGGTGGAATGAAATTGTGGTTTGCCTCACGGTGAATCGTTCTAATTCTTTATACTTTGTTCACAATATAAAAGTTGTACTTGTTGTAAAAACGATTTTTTTTGGGCTTACATAAATTCAGTTCCAAAAAAAATAAAAAAATTACCACCAATCTCTAAAACTGAATGAAGAATCAATCTCAAAGAAAAAAGAAAAAATAAACTAAAGAGTGATCGTCAACTACAAGAATCTTATCCTATGCGTACTCTTTCCTTATGATTGACCCAATAAGAAAACGAACCCCAACTAATTGATGCTTGTCAATAAGATAAAGTCCCAATCAAAAATTCTTATCCTGCGCATGTTTCACTCGTCTCTACTATCATACGCACTTGTCTCCACTCTTACCATGCGCACCTCAAATTAAACACACAAAAAAAAAAAAGTTCCACAAAATTCCAAAAAAGCCAAGAATCTGACCCATTCACATACGTTTCACAAACACTCTCATGCCCACCACACGATTAACTCAAAGAAGACAGAGAGAGAAACAGAGAGATTGAAGCAGATTTGAAATGGAGAGTGTAGTGATGACATGGAGCAAAGAAGAAGAGAAATCATTCGAGAATGCAATTGCGATGCATTGTGTTGAAGAAGAGATAACAGAAGATCAATGGATGAAAATGGCTACAATGGTTCCAACTAAATCCATTGAAGAAGTGAAAAAACATTACCAAATCCTTTTGGAAGATGTCAAAGCAATCGAGAATGGTCAAGTCCCTTTACCTCGTTATCATCACCGAAAACTTGACGAATCAACAACTTCTCCACTCAACAAAGACTCTCACTCCTCTGGTGGAAGTGGATCATCCGAGAAGAAACCAAATCATGGCTTAAACAACTCCAATGGCGGCGGTGGTGGCGGAGGAAGAAACGGTGGCTCTCGAGCTGAACAAGAAAGACGAAAAGGGATTCCTTGGACCGAAGAAGAACATCGGTAACTTGTTCGAATTTTTTACGTTTTATTACAATGTTTTAAGACTTGAAAAAAGTGAAAATATGTTTTTGAGACAAAACTATATTTCGATGTTTGAAGATCTTGAAAGGTGAAAAAGATGTAACTTTTGTGTTTTGATTATTGGTTGGTGTTAGGTTGTTTCTTTTAGGTTTGGATAAATTTGGGAAAGGAGATTGGAGAAGCATTTCAAGGAATTTTGTGATATCAAGAACACCAACACAAGTAGCAAGCCATGCTCAAAAATACTACATTAGGCTTACTTCGATGAACCGAGATCGAAGACGGTCTAGCATTCATGATATCACTACCGTTAACAATCAAGCTCATGCAGTTACAGGACAACAACAACAACAAGTGGTGAAACATAGACCGACTATACCTCAATCTCAGCCTCAGCCACAGCCACAACCACAGCCGCACCCTCATCCAGGTGCGGCAATGGGTGGATTAGGAATGTATGGTGGTGCGCCGATGGGACAACCGATCATCGCACCACCTGATCATATGGGTTCAGCTGTTGGAACACCTGTGATGTTACCACCACCAATGGGAACTCCTCATCATTATCCTCATCATCATCTTGGAGTTGCTCCTTTTGCGGTACCGGCTTATCCGGTTCCACCAATACCGTTACAACATCCAGCTCCATCGACAATGCATTGACATCAACAACAACAAACAACAAACAATTGGTACAAAAAACTGACCAAATTGTTCTTTGAGTCAGGAGTACTCAAAACTTATGTACATTCTCAAATCGAATAGCGAGAAAAACAATTGTGAACAGCAGATGAATCTGTTTTTCTTATTTCTATTTCAAAAAAATCTATGGATTTTAAAATTTGTCTACACATTTTCTTGGAGAAAAGTTGTATACAAGTATCTTTATACATTGTTGAGACTAACTGATGGTGACTAGAAAATTTCACCAAAGAGAAGAAGATCAATTGTTGAGTAAGAAATAGATGCCAAAAAATTTAAAGTTTGATAATGTAGGAAAACAGTACCAAGCTAAAGGAGAGATCAAACTGAAAAATAAAGTAATACCAAATAAAAAAATATGATTAGAAGAGAACTAATGAGATAAGAAACCAAACTGATATAAACCAAAAAGTAAAATATTCAGTGTAAATCTTATAAGAAAATAAGAATGCTAACAAATCATACTGACAAATTAATCCTAGATTGAATAAGAATGTGATTATTACACTAAACTATATCTTAAACAAAAAATATCATTGTAAAGAGTTGAAGTGGTGTTCTTATAAAAGCAAATTAATCAACAAGAGAGCTAATCGGCCCAATACTTGCCAATTCGGCCCAGCATTTCAGAAAATTGATAGAAAAAAAATTACGCCGTTGCCGGGGATCGAACCCGGGTCACCCGCGTGACAGGCGGGAATACTTACCACTATACTACAACGACTTGATGCTTGACTAATCCTTTATTATTTATATAATGCTTTTAGTATCCAACTTGGAGGCATGTTTATTTTTGGTTTTAGTAACGTGAGGCCATTTCTTTGTTCCTTGGCCTCAATCATTATGTTACTCATTAACATACATAAGTCAAAGTCTTCTTCAACAAAAACAAAACAGAACCATGTGCGTGCAACAATCATGTTTACCATTATCAAATAACAATCAATTGTCCAAGTCAACAGCAATTTTTTTTTTTTTCATTTTTCAATATATAAATTTAAAAATTTCTAGAAATATAAGTCGAAAAAGTTCCGAAGTCAACCGTTTTTGCTTATTGATAAAACTAATATTATATATTTGTTGTTGTGGATGTATTTAATCCTCTTCAATCTTGTCAAATAAATTCCGGAGTTATAAACAAAGCTGGTTTCAGGATTATACAGTTCGGGCAAGGATTATACAGTTCGGGCAACTGATGCATATAATGACTGGCCCAATGTTTTGGATGTCTTACGTAAATATCGGAAACAAATGTACACTATATTCAGTTTTATAAAAGTGTGCCCTAATCAATGGTTTCGTTTGTCTATAATTCGGACCCGCCCTGTATATGCTTAACATTACAATATTTTATTCATAAGAATGATACACTATATATAAAGTAATAAACTTGTATAAGTCGTGATCTTGGAGATTTAAGTAAGAATCGGATTTTATTTTATTCATAAGAATGATACACTATATATAGTATGTGAATAAATTCCCAAAGTTTGAATTTTCTTTATGGACAATGTACGAGCAATCTTTTGCAGGTCTGTTACACAATGCGATAGATTTTATATCGTAACAAATCCTAAAACTCTTAACAAAATAAACTTGAAAATTCTTTGGCTATATCATATATATTTGCTCTTTTTATCAAAAGAATAAGCCCCTTTCTAATTCGTGTATGGTGATTGAATTTCAAAAATATTAATTGTAAACTTAAATAAATAAATAAAAATGTAAACTCATAGGTCCATGTTCAAAGAGTCGTGACAGTAGAGCTAGTTTCATTAATAAGAATAAACGAATCAAAATACTAATTAGAGAAAATTTATTTATATGCAACATTATCATATTGTATTATAAATACAAAGTGGAAGATGTAACGAAAATGTCAAACTATTTCAAGTTGCATTGGAATCAACCTTTATATAAACCAAGCCTTTAATTCTAATCTTTTCACAAACCAAACAAAAAAAGAATAACGGAAAAAAAAAAACCAATCCGCTCTTGGGTTTTACAAAATGGGTCGAGTACGAGATCAAACTCCGAGTCCGAGAATGGGTCAACCAAATCAAACACCAAGTCCGAGAATGAACAATAACTTTAACCCGATGTTTCATGCAGAAACTCCACCTCATCAACCACCGGTTTACGAGAAGCAAATGGTCCAAACCGAGCAAAAATATTCCAACAATGGTGGAATGGTTAACCAACAAAACCAAGTACCAATGGCCGGCAGACCCGCTCCACCTCAGTATATCCCTAACATAGCAACAGTTAACCCAGCTTATGGAGTCCATCCTCAGCCATCAAACTGGACTTCTGGTCTTTTTGATTGCATGAATGACGGCGAAAATGGTTAGAAATAAAATTTTTGAATAATTTAATATTTATAGGTCCATCGTTACAATATTATCATAATGATTTTCGTTGTGTTTTCGGATCAGCTCTCATCACATGTTTCTTTCCGTTCGTCACTTTCGGACAGGTCGCAGAGATAATCGATGAAGGCGCAACAAGTAAGTATTCATATATCAACCTTGGTAATTTTACGAGTACAAAATCTTGATTTATGTCAAGTCATTCCACTTAATTATTTTATGACTCCATAAGTTTTGTTTACTTAAGGATCATGTCGTTTTTTAAAAAAAAAATATTATTTATAAATCAACCCTTAAACCGGGCATCGGTTACGCGGTATAAGAGGTTTTAAACTGGAGTAAAATTTCCGGTTTGGGAAACATCGGTTAGAAGTAAAATTAGGGTTTTGTTCAAAAATCAAAGAATGAAATCCAAATTTCTAGTTTGGGAAATGTCGTTTTATTTCGTTTTTCTTTTGTATTCCCAATTTCGTAATGTTACCAATCTAAGATATACATGTAAGTTTACGTATATATGTGTTTGTGTGTAGCTTGTGGGACGGGCGGAATGTTATATGGATTGATATGTTGTCTGTTTGGGATACCATGTGTATACTCATGCACATTCCGGACCAAGCTTCGGAACAAATTCGGGTTACCGGATGCTCCAGCTCCTGATTGGATCACTCATTGCTTCTGTGATTACTGTGCACTTTGTCAAGAATATCGTGAACTCAAGAATCGTGGCCTTGATCCTGCCATTGGTAAACAAACCAGCTCTTTCTCTCTAAAATAATATAAAACTAAAGTACTTCAAATAATGGTTATTGAGATTTTTGTTGTTTTTCTAATAATTAATTGACTTGGTTTGTATCTCGGTGTTTTTTATAGGATGGATTGGGAATGTGCAAAAGCAAAGAATGGGTCAGCAACAGCAAGAGATGATGGCTCCTCCAATGGGTCAACGGATGGGTTGACTTAAATGTATATTTATTGTTACACCAACATGATTTTTCTAATTTTTCAAAAAAAAAAAACATAATTTTTCTAATAATGCTATTTATGTATTTGTGTTTCTTTCTTTCTTTGTATTTATTTATTTTAAGACCAAAAAAAAATAAATGTCAATGAGGGTTCGTTTTCGTGGGTGGGCATGAACTAATCTGCTAACTAATCTCTACCTTATAATTTGCTACAATTCTTAAAATCATCATATTAGTGTAAACCCACTTGCAGTATTATCTAAGAATTATGATAATTCTGTATAAATTAATCAAATCTACACTAATATGATAATATTTATCATATTAAAATAACATTATTTCTTAAAAGATTAATCAAATTTATCATTTAAAATTATATTTTACTTTTAGATAAACTCTTCAAAAGACAAATTCCTTAGCTTTGATGACTCAATTTAAAATTTCTCACAAGAAATCCCACAAGAAAATGATCAATCAAACAAAGCTTGTCTAATTAAGGATTTATACAGTTCGCGCAATTGTTCTTGGGTGTCTTATGTAAATATTGGGAAAAAATGTACACGATTCCACTACAAGAAAACATGCACCGTCAATTCCGACGGCAAAGTTTTGGCCGTCGGCATTCCGTCTGCCAAATCCGACGGCGTGCCGACGGGTTGTCGACAAAAAATGTTCCGTCTCTATTCCGTCGGCATTTTCCGACGGAATTGAAACGGAACATTTTTTGTCGGAAACTGCCGACGATCCACCGACGGTTTAGAGACGGAAGTCAAACTTTCCGATGTCGTTGACGTCTGATTGATCGGAATTATTTCTGACGGCCAATATCTGTCGGAATGTAGGACGGAAATCAGACGGTTTTCCGACGGTTTACGATGTCGGCAAAGTTTGAGTGGTTTATATATCGTCTGCGGTGGCCGATGGGATGGGGTTGGGTCATATGTCGGACCTATTGACGGTATTCCGACGGCACATTGAGGGAAATCTACTCTACATAAGTCTGCAGAATGGTTCATTCCATCAAAACAAAATTTCGAGAAAAAAAACTATAAAAATGAGTTCATATTTTCGGGCATGGATGGACGGGCCAATGACGAATGAGGGGTCGGATTTATTAAGGGACGAGTACGCTCAAGGATTATGGGAGTTCATGAATTTACCCAGTAATGTAGAAGCAGCAAAAAAAGGTCAGGATATCAAATGTCCTTGTTCTAATTGCTGTAATATAATTAGTGTTGCTGTCCATAATGTTTGGAATCACTTATATAGATATGGTTTTAGACCAGGATATAAGGTTTGGTATTTACATGGAGAAAGGAATTATGAATATGGTAGTACTAGTAGCAATGAACCTTATTTTCCTGATAGCGTAGGGGAACCTACAGCGGAAGTAGATGTTGGGGTACGTACGGTTGCGATGGTTAATGATGCGTATAGAGAGAATAATATTAATATGCAGTCGGGTGGGTATGAGGGTGATAGGGGTGAAGAGCCTAATTTAGAATCTCGAAGGTTTTTCGATTTGTTAGACGCATCAAAGCAACCACTATACAGCAGTTGTAGGGATGACCATTCACCGTTATCGTCTGCTACTAGGATGATGAACATAAAGACTGATTACAATTTGTCCGAAGAATGTGTGGATGCAGTCGCCGAGTTTGTGAAAGATATTTTGCCAGAAGATAATCTGGCCCCCGGATCATACTACGAGATACAAAAACTTGTTGCTGGTCTTGGTTTGCCCTACCAGGTTATAGATGTCTGCATCGACAACTGTATGATATACTGGAGAGAAGACGAGAACCGAAATAAATGTAAATTTTGCCGCAAACCACGGTTTCAGGATACAAGTGGCAGGGTGAAGATTCCATTCAAACGGATGTGGTATTTACCCTTAACGGAGAGGTTGAAGAGGCTGTACGAATCAAACCGCACAGCAACGGCTATGAGATGGCATGCAGAGCATAGTCAAGATGGAGATATCACGCATCCTTCTGACGCGGAAGCGTGGAAACACTTACAATCAGTGTATCCAGATTTTGCCGGTGAACGACGAAATATATACATAGGCTTATCCACTGATGGTTTCAACCCGTTTGGCAAGCATGGAAGGAAATATTCATTGTGGCCGGTCATCGTGACCCCTTACAATTTGCCTCCATCTATGTGCATGCGGCGAGAGTTCTTGTTTCTCTCAATTCTAGTTCCCGGGCCAGAGCATCCAAGACGGTCGCTCGATATATTCCTCCAACCATTGATCTGTGAGTTGCAGATGTTATGGGAGCATGGTGTTGTGACTTATGATGTTTCAGTGAAGCAGAATTTCACCATGCGTGCGGCTCTTATGTGGACCATAAGCGATTTTCCTGCATACGGTATGTTATCTGGATGGTCAACGCATGGACGATTGGCATGTCCTTATTGCCAAGACAATACTGCAGCTTTCCAATTGCAGCACGGCAGGAAGACTTCATGGTTTGATTGCCATAGGTGTTTTTTGCCGCCCAATCATCCATATCGTAACTCTAAACGACATTTCAAGACGGATGTACGAGTGTTTCATGGTCCACCTGCTGAGATAGATGGTCGTAGCATATTGGAACAATTACGAGATTTTGGTGCAGAGCGAACTCCTGAATGTGAGGGTAATGGCCATTACCCAGTCGACAGTTGTGGGGAATATCACAATTGGCACAAGAAGAGTATTTTTTGGGATTTGCCGTACTGGAAAGACCATCTACTGCGGCATAATGTAGATGTCATGCATGTGGAAAAGAATTTCTTTGACAACATCATGAACACCGTATTAAACGTCCCAGGAAAGACTAAAGACAATTGGAAGTCTAGAATGGACTTGCCATCGATTTGTACGAGGCCATCTCTTCATGTTTTGAACGGTAGATTGCCGATGCCTGCGTACCGGTTAGACGCTAGGAAGAAAGAAGTATTTTTTGAATGGTTCAAAAATTTTGTAAAATTTCCAGACGGCTATGCATCTAACCTAGGTAATTGCGTGGATTCGACGGAAGGGAAGTTTATAGGAACGAAGAGTCATGATTGTCATGTCGTGATGCAGCGGCTTCTTCCACTTGTATTTGCATATCTTCTTCCAGAACCTATCCACCAAGCAATAGGAGGTATATTTGTTACTCCCATTAGTCTATGTCTATCATTATATTACTATATATGTACTAACTTGTTTAATTTTATTTTGTAGGAGTTGGTGCATTCTTCCGAGATTTATGTTCACGAACGCTTACCGTCCACGGGATACGTAACTTGGAGGCCAATATCCCAATACTCCTTTGTAATCTTGAGAAGATATTTCCACCGTCTTTTTTTGACGTTATGGAACATCTTCCAATTCACCTCCCACGAGAAGCAGCCTTAGGAGGCCCTGTTCAATACCGATGGATGTATCCGTTCGAGCGTTACATGTTCCACCTCAAGAAAAAGGTAAAAAATTTGAGCAAGGTTGAGGGATCTATTGTCGCACAAAGCCTAAACGAGGAAGTCTCACACTTTGTCGAATCTTACTTTCCATCGGAAGTTAGTACTAAGGCGAGACGCCCTGCCCGACATGATGATGGAGGTGAGAAAGCAGTCTATGACGTGGTTGTTCCTGAGTTGTTCGCCCAAGTTGGTCGAGCAAGTGGAAAACAAAAGAAACGCACACTATCAGCACAGGAGGTCACACATCTGCATACGTACATCCTCAGAAACTGTGACGAAATGTTGGAGTACGAAAGGTATATAAGTTATTAAAGTAAATGTGTGGAATTATTAGGAGAGGTGGACTAATGACTGTTATGTTACAGGATATACATGTCTCTCGCACGTGATTACCATTATGGTAAGACAGATGCCGAACTTGCTGTATTGAAAGATGAAGAATTTCCGGAGTGGTTGAAATGTTATGTAAGTTAATATAAGTAATTACGCTTACTTTTCCATATTTGTTTGCACGTTCATATGTTACTTATTAAATCTTACGAATATCACCAAATAGGTTTCCGACCTTAGAGCAAGTGGTCAATCAGTCCCGACATGGTTAGTGGAGGTTGCTTATGGTTTACGCAGCACGGCGATTTCATATCCCAAGTTTTGCACTAGGGGATATTCGTTCAGGATCCATGAGGAAGGACGTCAAAGATCAACTTCGGACTATAGTATTTCGGCCCAATCCGGTGATACCATGTACTATGGGATTTTAAAAGAAATCTTGGAAATCCGCTATCCAGGAATGGTGAACTTGAGGTGCATAGTGTTTATGTGCGATTGGTATGATCCATCCAATGGTCGAGGGGTTCGAGTCGACCAGCTTGGTGTTATTTCGATAAATTCAAGCCGGAGATTACAGTTTTATGATCCATTTATCCTTGCGTCTCAAGCTGACCAGGTATCAATATTTACACAAATATGTTTACCTATGTACTCATACTTAAGGTTTCTTGTACATGTATAATAACAATATCCACTAATTATTAATAGGTTTGCTACATTCCATATCCTCGAGTTGCCTACCGTACAGATCCGGGGGTCACAGTAACTCCAATAAACCCAGAGGCAAAATCTATGGCTTTCCAAAACAAGATGCTCTACAACCATCGAGAAGTGTACAAATGTCACATGTTGAGGAGATGAATAACATTGACCTTCTCGTTGATGTCACTTATGTCGGGGATGATCTAGTGCATTCGGACGAAGAGGAAACACGGGGAGAATTTGACGACGATTCAGACTCCATCCCTAGTGACGGTTCCACAGGAGATTCAGAATAAATATTAGTTGTCAATAAATGCTTGCTTATCCATGTTGTTTTCCCACATTTGTGCATGTGTTCCTTATAACATTTTTCATTTCATTAACAATGTCGATTGTGGACGACAATCTGAGTATTGCAACTCCAATAAAACATTACATTTAATGAAACATATATAAAATTTAAACACATTCTTAAACAAGTACATTATGAAATTGCATATTTTTAACACCCAACAGTTATGGTACAAGTCCACAATAACCTCCCCAGAGGACTATCATATGTCTGTTTCCACTCCGAACATACCATTTGTTAAAACCATTTCATGATGTTCTTTCCCTTTTTTTTCTTTCTTGGAGAATCTACAAATCCGTCGCACAATTCGTTTTTTATTGCATCAACGTCTAGATTTAAGTTTGGCTTTTCTGGGCTTTGGGCGAATTGGAAGTCATAGTAATGATCCGTTGTTGGAGATTCTAAAAAACCGTCGCACAAATCTCTTTTGATTGCATCAACATCTAAATTTAAGTTTGGCTTTTCAGGGCTTTGCGCGAATTCAAAGTCATACGACTGATCCTTACTTACGTTTGAAGTACTTGCACCGTAAGTATCTGACTTTTCCACCAAGTCACATGGTGGTTCGCCTTCAGTATCCCGCTCTTGATGAAGACATTGTGGCTGCCTATCGTAAATGTTGTGGATGTTTGGCGCGAACTGGCTGTCAGGCACTACTGTTGCTGTGGAATCTTCTTCATCGATTGGTGAGCACGTATCAAATTTCCATGAGTAAGTGGGAATCTGCTGAGTGAATTCGTCGCATAGGGATTCGGATTCCCACGAGTATTTTGAAACAATGAAAAAATTAGCCACCGTCGATATTCCGTCCGTATACAGTGGCCGTTACCGCCGGAATACCGACGGAATTCAGACAGCACGATGTCGGCAAAGTATGATTGGTCAGTGGGTATGGATGGATTTACGACGCATTAAATCTGTCGTAAGTAATGACGAATTTCCGACGGTATTCAGACGAAATCAGATGTCGGCAAAGTATGATTGGTCAGTGGGTATGGACGGATTTCCGACGCACTAAATCTGTCGGAAGTAATGATGAATTTCCGACGGTATTCAAACGGAATCAGATGTCGGCAAAGTTTAAGTGGTTATCTAACCGGTCGCGCGCAATGCCCGATGGGATGGGTGGGGTGATGGGTGGGGTGATATGTCGGATATTTTCACGGAATTCCGACGGATTACCGACGGCAATAAGTAAGTTTTATATAAGCATCCCGGCTCTGCATTCATTCATAAAAAATTTGAACCCATAATCATAACATAAAATATTCAATTGCGTAATGGCTAATAATGATCTATGGAATTACTATATGCAAAACCGAGCCCCTGGTCAAAACACTCGCAACACACCTCGTGTTCCATCAAGCCCTCCTTACGATAACTTAAATGTTATTGATGGTGAACCGACAATTTCACTCCATCCAACTCAACAATCGCAGAACCAAACGCCCGTAATACCGGGACCTGGCCAAGTCGTACGGCGATGATTGTTTCGCAAGAGGGCTCATGATGCAAAGGTGCTGCAAGGTGAAAGTTCTCAGACACGCCCAACACAAGATTTTATTTCTGAGGTGATTAACGAGGCACCACAAGCGGACCATGATTTTAGTAGTCCGCGGTGGACTTCTACTATCGATTACATAATCCGGGAAGGTATATATATATATATATATATATATATATATATATATATATGTTTAATTATCATTTTTACTTTTACAAAAATGAATGTACGTAGGTGACTAATACAAAATCTTTCATTCATAAATGTAGGTTCTTATCATAATAGGACCACACCATTCTGGACCCAGGTTCCAGAAATTCAATCCCCGCGTTCACAATTTGTGAAAATAAAAAAGGTTTAGGTTTCCGTCCAATTTTATTAACATTAATTTATAGACACAATTTATCTGAGAAGCTAGTATTTATATTTTATTTAATTTTCAGATTGTTGCTATGCTCTCTTCTTTCTCCCCCAATGACCAGGGAGATCTGCTTGTAACCTTAAAAGATCCTTCGGGAAAAATCGAGGGAACCATGCACCATTACATCTTCAAAAATGACGAGTACAGACTCATGACTGGTGTAGGTGCGGTATTCATCTTGAAGAATGTTACCGTTTGCCGTTTTGATAGGACCCCAAAGTACCTAAATATCACAGAGCGGAACATTGTTAAGGTAGTTACAACATACGTTTATATTGATTTTTGGGAATGGTTTTAACTATATTCAGTTACCAAACAGATAATCGGTGCTAATTCGATGATTGCTGAATACCACCCAACGGAAATATGCACCATGGAGGAGGAAGATGAAGAAACTACTGGGTACAAATATGAAACAGTGCCAGACTCCGATGAAGAATAAATATATAACTCGTCCATGTTTAAGAATAATTTAAACCTCTAAAGCTTTATGTTGCAGTAATAATAAATAATGTCTTAGTATTTATTGTACGATTTTATAATGTTGTCACGTGTTTTATGAAACTATAATGGAATGAGAAATAGAGGTGTTATTTATGTGTAATACGTTTCGAAGTCGTACTAAAATATTTATGTTTCTTGACAGCGAGGGTCAAATTAACATTAACGGCATTTAATTTTCAAAACGCTTAAATTTAATTATTAAAAACCTTATAATCAACTTTCAAACCATATGATATACTTTTAAATCAAACAACTTAATATTTTTTAAAACTTTATAATCAACTTTAAATTTTTCGATAAAATTTAAAATGATTAAGGAAAGAAACCGTCGGAATTCCGTCTTTTAATTAAGACACCTCTATTTCTCATTCCATTATATTATTTGTAAATTTTTTCCCCAAATTTAAATTCATAAAAACCCCAAACCGTCGGAATTCCGACTTTCCATTACGACGGAATTCCGACGGTTTCCATTTTTAATCCTTTTTAGTTTTACCGAAAAATTTTAAGTTTATTATAAAGTTTTTACAAATATAAAGTTTTTAGATTTAAAAGTATATCATATGATTTTAAAGTTTATAATAAGGATTTCAAAAATAATTTTTTTTTTAATTTTATATATTTAAAATATATATAACTATTTCTAAAAATCTATATAATTAATTATAAAAACCTTTTAATAAACTTTACAACATAATCATATCCTAGAAAATCAAAAAATTCCCCAAAACCGTCGGAATTCCGTCGGTTTATAAACCTTATAATGAACTTTAAAACTTTAAAATCAAAAAATTCCCCAAAACCGTCGGATTTCCGTCTTACAATTAAGACGGCATTCCGACGGTTTTGGATTTTTTATTCTTTTTAATTGTAGCGAGAAAAGTAATTAAATTAAAACCCAAAAACCGTCAGAATGCCGTCTTAATTGTAAGACGGAAATCCGACGGTTTTGGGGATTTTTTTGATTTTAAAGTTCATTATAAGGTTTATAAAAATAATTATATATATTTTTTAAAATCACATAATTTTAAAATCCCAAATTCCTTTAATTTCCATTTTCCATAACTCTTGAAATATGAAACTCTAATATTTTTTGATAGAAAAATTGTTTTTCGAAGGGAAA
Source organism: Draba incana (assembly GCA_963576765.1). Taxonomy (NCBI): domain Eukaryota; kingdom Viridiplantae; phylum Streptophyta; class Magnoliopsida; order Brassicales; family Brassicaceae; genus Draba; species Draba incana. Next base: position 46,193,644 of record OY755204.1, read on the forward strand.
ATATATAAAAAAATGTACAAGTAAATATTTTAAAAGAATGACCGTCGGAATTCCGTCTTATATTCCGACGGTCGACCGACGGCAACCCTAATTTGCCAGCCGCCAAAACACTTCGTAATCTTCGTCAAAGCGGGAAAACCGTCGGAGGTACCGTCAGAATTTTTTAATGACCGTCGGACTGCCGTCGGATAGCCCTCGGACACCCTATTATATCCACAGTCTTCGTCTTCCCCGATCTCAGATCTGAAAACGAAAAAATTTCTTCAAAACCGCCGAGTCTCCGCCGTTGCTCCTCCGATTGGTCGCCGAATCTTCTCCTCCGTCGTTAATCATCTCCATCTTTCACCAAAACCAAATCTATGTAAGTTTTGCATACATTATTAGAAGTTTTCAAAAATTGTTCTTCATGATTTTATACTCTTGTTGAGGATCCGAAATTTGTTCATGATGATTAGAATGGTTACGAAATTGTTCCTTTGGAATTAGTGGATTAGTTATGAAATTGTTCATAAAAAATTGTTCATGAGAATGGTTAAGAAATTGTTCATGACAATGAGTAGATCCGAAATTGTTCATTAGGAATTGTAGATTATTTTAAAAATATTATAAAATTAATGTTAATAATTTGTAAAAACAAATTATCAATTAACAAATTAAGTAAATAATAATTTTAGGGTTTATGAGGATGTTATAAATTTATTAGATTAGGTTACGAATAAATTTGCAAAATTTTTGAAGTTTGATAATTTTAGGAGTTTACTAATTTTAAGAATTAGATTTTCACTTGTGTTATGAAAGTGTTTGGGATTTTTTATAATTTAATATATGATTAATATATAAATTGTAATTTTCTAAATATCCTATATAGAATATTTGATGGTAATCATTTTAAATCCTTATAATTTAAAATTTTTAAAACATTAATAAAAGAATTTAAACCTTTATAATTTTAAACATATATAAAAATAAGTAAATTTAAAACTTTAAATCCTATAAATTTAAAATTTTATAAATTTTAAAAAGTATAACTTTATTAAGTTTCCTAATAATTTAAAACTTAAAATCCTCTAAATTTATATATATATACAAAAATTTTTGAAAATCTATTAAAATTCTTACAATTTTAAATAACATTAATAAAACAATTTAAACTTTTACAAATTTAAATTTATACATATCAATTTCCCAACAAAACCTAATTCCATAAACTTCGATTTCTGAAAAAACAATATTTAAAAAAACTCCTACTTATTTCAATGACATAAAACCCATAAATTTCATAAAACCCTAATCTCCAATATCCTTAAATACCATAATCTGAAAATTCCAATTAACTAAATTCCAAAATCTTCAACTCACAAAATCTTATACATTCCAAATTTCATAAATCCCAAAATATCTAAATCTTAAAAATATGGAAATCTTAGGGCAAATTATGGGGATTTTCATAACTCTAGAGGAGGTGCGAGTTCCAGTAGGGGAGGTCGGACTCCGAGTGAGACCGAGTTCCCCGAGGAGACCCCATTCCCGTCTCAGCCCATGCCTACAGCCCACTCAGGCCCCACCTCGTTGACCATCGAGCAGGTTGTGGCGCAACCTGGGCGTGATATGTTGACGCGTCTGGATCCAGACTTGCCACCTAACACGACGTGGTAAGTCTTATTTTAATATGTTCTGGATTTAATAATTTTACATAAATATTTAATAAACAATTTAATAGGTTCCAATTCTCACAAAACGATATTACGGGTTCCATCAACGAAATGATGAACTCCATGCTCAATAAACCTTACCCCACATACAACGATAGGCCTCCAGAGGACCGGGACACTTGGTTCCGACAATTTGTGGTAAGAGTTTTTTTTTTTTTTTTCAATTGTATTTCCTATATGACGCTTAATTTAATTACTAATGCGGGAATGTTTTTTTTTTTGCAGCAAGATTTTACGTGGGACTCAGTCCTCACATCCAGGGTCCGAAAGGAATTCGACAAAAAGGTGGCGAGGAAGTTCTCGTTGAAGATGAACGAGTGGAAAGACAAGTGGTACAAAGAGGGGAAGGTAGCTAAGGTTTTTAAATATAAACCCTCTGAGATGTGGACTGGACTTCTTCGACACTGGGAATTAGAGGCAACCAAGACGGACTCCGAGAAACACTCGACTAACCGCAACAGCAACCGGAAAGGCTTCAGCTGCTCTGAAAATAGTAAGTAATTAAATATTTCATAAAAGTTTTGAATTCTGTAACGTAATTGTATATGGTAACAGATGGAGGAGACCGGTGTCTATCCTTCCAACCTCGATATGATCAAGTTTTCGCACACCAACAAGAAGACCGGTGAAATTGAAGACCCGATTGCTCGTGAAATCGTGGAAGCTGTGCAGAGGAGGGAGGAGGAGTTCCTCCAATCGCAACCGATCGTGGAAGGAACTCCGGCGCCAACCGAAGTTCCATTCGAGATGACCAACCAGTTCACCTACGAGGTTAGTAACCGTCTCACATTTAATGGAATTTAAACATTACTTTTAATACAAGTTATGAAATTTTTTAAAAAAATTTTGACTCCCAAGACCAGAGGCCGTGTTTACGGCCTCCCTGAGGAGAGTAGCTCGTCTGTTTCGTCGGTTCGATATGCTCGTGATAGGAGGTTGGAGGCGGAAAACCGAGAGCTGCACGACCAGCTTAGGGAAATGGCAGAACAGAGGAAGAAGGATAAGGAGGAGGCCGAGGAGGCGAGAGCGAGAGATAAGGCGGAGGCCGATGCACGAATGAAAGCAATGGAACAGCAAATGCAGAGATTCTTCGGTACCGGGCCGCCTAGACCGGAATAGGATTTGGAGAGTTTTAAATTTGATTGTAAAACTTTAAAATATATTTTAATTTTATTAGTTTGTTATTTTAAATTTTAATATATTTTATTTTTATTAGTTTTTACTTTTCATTTTTATTAAAAATATTAATATATTATTAAATTAAATTAAATAATTTTAAATTTTTTAAAAAAAATTATTTAAACCGTCGGAATTCCGTCTGTTATGGCCAGAAAACGGAAACCGTCGGAATTCCGTCTGTTATGGCCGGAAAACCGAAACCGTCGGAATACGTCTTTCATCGTCGGAGTTCATCAACCGTCGGAATTCCGTCTTTCACCGCCGGAAAACCAATGACCGTCGGAATTCCGTCTTTCATCGCCGGAAAACCAACGACCGTCGGAATTCCGTCTTTCATCGCCGGAAAACCAACGCCCGTCGTAATTCCGTCTACTTTGGGTCTCCGACATAAATCCGTCCGAATTACGTCGCAAAAAAGCGACGGATTCCCGACGGTTTCTGTTTTTCCGACTTGATAGAAACGACGGCCTTTCCCGTCGGAAACCGTCGGAATACGTCCTTTTCCGACGGCTTACGGACGGTTTTGGCCGTTGGAATGCGCCTTGTTTTCTTGTAGTGTTCAGTTTAATAATATCGGGAAAATTGTGCCCTAATCAATAGTTTCATTGCGTTCGTATAACTCAAGTTATATATACTCAATGGATCAGTATCAGTGGCGAAATTCATTGACCTCTTCTCCTGGTAATTTTTCTTCTGCTACGACTTGGGATAGATTGTATCCTGCTGGTTATCTAGTACCTTGGTGTAAACTCTGTCTGGTTTGTCAACCGGATACCAAAGCATGCGTTTATCCATTGGATTGTGATGCGTGATAGACTTGTTACCTAATAGAAAGTATGAACAAGGAGAAAATATCTGGAAATGGTTTTCTCATTATCTTTCTTAATCACAATCAAAGCACTGTACACATTATTTATACTAAGCTAGTAAACCGGAAATACATTTGGTTCAACTAAAGGAAACTAAACCAATATCTAATACACAAATGCTAATATGTACCAAATGCTAATAGCCCTCCTCAAGATGGAGGGAGGAAAATATTACTCACTCCAATCTTGCTCATCAAAGAATTGAACAAAGCAGGATAAAGAGCTTTAGTCAAGATATCAGCAAGCTGATTTGCACTGGTCACATGCATAGTCTTGATCAAACCATCATCAATATTCTCCCGAATGGTATAGCAATCCCTATCAACATGCTTTGTCCGTTCATGGAAAACCGAATTATTAGCAATGTGAAGAGCTGCCTGGTTATCACAATAAAGAAGAGCTGGATGAGAGAAAGGTAGAGCCAAGTCCTGCATCAAACCATCTAACCAGACAATTTCACAAGCTGCCAAAGCCATAGCACGAAATTCAGCCTCAGCTGTACTCCTGGACACAGAACGCTGCTTTTTAGCTTTCCAAGAGACTAAAGAATCACCAAAGAACATCATGTAACCTGAAACAGATCTTCTTGTATCCAGGCAAGAACCCCAATCTGAATCAGCAAAGGCTTTCAAAGCAAAATCACCCTGAGAAGAATAGAAGAGCCCTTGACCTGCAGTACCCTTGAGATAACGAAGCACCTTGTGAACAGCCTGTAAGTGAAGTTCCCTTGGAGCAGAAGCAAACTGGCCAAGAGTAGTGAGAGCATAAGTAATATCTGGCCTAGTAATAGCCAGATGTTGTAATCGACCAATAAGCTTCCTATACTGTTTAGGGTTGTCAAGAAGAGCACCCTGGTCCTGAGCAAGTTTGATAGTAGGGTCCAAAGGGACAGAGGATGGTTTACAACCCATAAAACCAGTGTCATGAAGCAAGTCCAATGTATACTTACGCTGACAAACAGAAATCCCAGCAGAAGAGCGAGCAACTTCTAATCCAAGAAAATATTTGAGCTCTCCAATGTCTGTAAGCTGGAAATGAGAATGAAGCTCAGTCTTGAAAACTTGAACAAAATCCAAGGTGTTACTGAGAATCATGATATCATCGACATATACCAAAACAGCCATATACACTCCATTGATGTTCTTAATAAAAAGAGTGTGATCACTGTGAGATTTAACAAAACCCATGGACTTCAAAGTAGAAGAAAGCTTCAAATACCACTGTCTACTGGCCTGTTTCAATCCATAAATAAATTTGTGAAGTTTACAAACAGAACCAGAAGAAGGTGACTCACCAGTGATGGCTGCATAACCAGGAGGAAGCTTCATATAAATCTCCTCATCTAAATCTCCATTTAAGAAAGCATTGGAGATGTCAAGTTGAGATAAAAACCAATTCTTCTTGGCTGCAACATCAAGCAAAATCCTCACCGTACTTAGTTTAGCCACAGGAGAAAAAGTATCTGTGTAGTCAACACCCTCCTCTTGAGTGAAGCCTTGAGCAACTAGCCGGGCTTTATAACGTTCAAGCTCACCATCAGCTAGATATTTAATGGTAAATACCCATTTACAACCAATAGCGACCTTACCATCAGGCAGAGGGCATATACTCCAAGTCTGAGTCCTTACCATGGAGCCAATTTCCAGGCCCATAGCATCACACCACAACTTATCCAACAAGGCCTCCAAATATTTGGTAGGGATACGGTGTTTGGTAATGGCATTAATGAAAGCTTGAAAAGGCTCAGATAAATATGAATAAGATACATAATTTGTCATAGGGAAAGGAGTAGTATGATTAGCATTAAGAATAGTATAACAATGGAAATCCTGCAAGTGTTTAGGGGTTTGTTTGGTTCCGCGTGATCGCCCAACAGAAGGTTGAGGAACCACAGAGGGTATCACATCAGTAGAAGGATGTGTACCAGAAGATACATGTTCAAGATGAACAGGATCAGGAGGTGCAGGAGAATGAAAATGAGGAAAGAAATGCTTAACATCATCCAGAATGGCAGATGATGAGAAGGGAAAAATATCCTCATGGAATATAACATGCCTAGAAATGGATATAGTATGTGTCTCTATATCTAATAACTTGAATCCTTTATAACCTACAGGGTATCCTAGAAAAACACAAGCTCTAGCTCGAGGGTCAAACTTAAGTCTAGACTTAGTAGAAGTAGACACATAACATAAACACCCAAAAGTTTTGAGAAAAGTGTAATCAGGAACCTTCTTAGTAAGTTTCTCATAAGGACTAACATTATCCAACACTGGAGAAGGGAGTCTATTAATAAGAAATACGGCTGTTAAGACACAATCACCCAAATATTGCAAAGGAACATGAGACTCAAACAATAAAGACCTAGCTACATTCAATATGTGCTGATGCTTTCTCTCTACAACCGAGTTTTGTTCAGGAGTTTCAATACAAGAATGATAAGCAACAATCCCTTTAGACAGATAGAAATCAGGAAATTTTAATTCATGAGCATTATCTGATCTAACAGCTTTCACTTTAGTGTCGTATTGAGTTTCAACCATTTGAATAAAGGCAGGAAAAATATGCAACACATCAGATTTAGAACTCATAAGATAAACCCAAACAGCTCTACTGTGATCATCAACAATAGTTAAGAAATACTTGAATCCATCAACAGTAGGAACAGAATAGGGTCCCCAAGTATCAATGTGGAGCAAATCAAATGGTTTATCACAAATATGAGAACCAGAAGGAAAAGAAATATGTTTCTGTTTAGCTAAATGGCAAATCTGACAATGAGAAGAATGATCTTTATTCAGAAGACTTTTAGGTAACCTCAATACATCAGATAAAAGATCTATCTTAGCAAATGAAGGATGACCTAAACGTCTATGCCAAGTTATACTATCAGCCTTAACAGAAGAACAAACAGGATAAGTACCTGGAACAGAAAGATTTTTAAGAGTATTATCCACATCCAGAACATATAAATTTCCAACTTGACTACCTTGACCAATCATCAATTCCTGAGTAATTGCCTGAATGAAACATGAATCAGATGTAAATGAGACTTCAACATTCAATGATTTAGTCAAGACACTAACACTTAACAAGTTAAATTTAAATTCAGGAATGTACAAAACATTATGCAGAGAAAGAGCATCAGTTAATTGAATGAATCCTATACCTTCAATACTAACAGTGTAATCATTAGGTAAAGTAACAAAGGTATTAGACAAAGGGGTATACTTAGTGAATAGAGCCCTATTGTGACTAACATGATGGGTAGCACCAGAATCTATGATCCAAGTCCTAAGAGACACAATGGTATCCTGAGATATCGAGGAAACTAGCATGTCATAGTAGGAGTGATTGAAAAGGGTAATAAAATTACCAGAAATGTTGCCTGTAATCTGTGAAATTACAGGAGCAGAAGTTGAAGTAGAGACACTTGGTTTATCAGTTGCAGAAGTAATACTGGAGTAATGTAGTTGGCCACTGAGGTAAGAAATCATTGACTGAATCTGCTCCGTAGACATAGCACCACTGGAAACAGCAGGTGGAGACACAGGTAAGACAGAGGATGAAAGAGATGGAGTGACAACAAGATTGGTGGATCCAACAGAAGGAAACTTCTTGCCCTTTCCATAGCCAGGAGGGAAACCATGCTTCTTGTAACACCTCTCCACAGTGTGACCCAGTTTGGAACAGTAAGAACACTTATGCCTCTGATAAGTACCAGAAGTGAGCAATACAGAAGAAGCATCTGGTCCTTGTTGTTGAACTTGAAAAGCTGTGTGAGAAGGGATCAGTGGAGTAGGAGAACCAAGAACCCTCTGACTCTCATCCTGATCTAGCATATTGTAGATCTCAGCCAAAGTAGGTCGAGGCTTCATGTTAAGAATCTGTCCACGAATATTAGCAAAATTCTCATTCAAACCCATCAAAAACTGAATGATCCTGCTAGTCTCAGCCTCTTCCAACAATTCCTTCACCTGATCACGGTCACACTTCTTCGTAGTCTTCAGTTTAGCATTAGACAACTGCTCCCACAGGGTCTTCTTCTTAGTATAATAGGTGGATAAATCCAAAGCTCCCTGTTTAAGATTAGCAATGGATTGTTCCAGCTGGTATTTCCTAGGGAGATTGCTAACACGAAACCTTGTGAAGAGATCATTCCACATATCAACCGCATCTTCATAGTAGATGATACTATCTGCAATTTCTCTACTCACAACATTCATTATCCAAGCCTTGACTAGGCTGTTACAGTGACTCCAAATCTTGTAAAAAGAAGCCTGTTCATCAGGTCTACAAAGAGTACCATCAACAAATCCTAATTTGTTCTTTGCATCCAAACTCATACGCATAGCAATCAACCAATTATTATAATTAGATCCATCAAGCGTGATGTTAACGATGCTCAAACCAAGATGATCAGCAGAGTGCAAGTAAAAAGGGCTGTGAATATTATCAAAAGAATCTACACCAGAGAAGGTAGATCCAGAAATACCATTTTTCTGCATCGCTTGAGAAACATACGGATCAATCGGATCTATACACCCAGATCTCTCCTTGCGAGCTGAAACCGTGGCTTTCGCAAGACGTCCATGAGTTCTCTGACCAAGACGCACCATCGCAACACTGATACAGCTATATCGAAGACTGAATAACAAGAACAATCAATTTCTGATAGCAGAAATTGATCAAAAAAATTCAATCGAAACACAGATCTAGGTTCAACGAGGGAAACGATCGAAGAAAAACCAGATAGAAACGAAAAAAAAACGAAGAAAGATAAACAAAATCAGAGGAAAACGAGATGGATTTGCTCTGATACCATAATAGAAAGTATGAACAAGGAGAAAATATCTGGAAATGGTTTTCTCATTATCTTTCTTAATCACAATCAAAGCACTGTACACATTATTTATACTAAGCTAGTAAACCAAAAATACATTTGGTTCAGCTAAAGGAAACTAAACCAATATCTAATACACAAATGCTAATATGTACCAAATGCTAATATTACCAGGGATAGACTAGCGAGTTGGGGCGTTAACACTGATCAGTCTTGCTTATTGTGCTTAACTAGTGATCTAGGATGCACGGGGATGCCTCGGTAGTACCGTCCCTTGTCTCCGAGACGTCGTGGGGACGGAAACGCTTTGGGGACGGCACCGAAACGTTTCCTCGACGTTTCGGTGGATCGGAGACGGCTTCGATTCACCGGAGACGGCAATTGGGGGCGTTTCTTGGTATTACGGTTCAAAATAAAAAGAAAATAAAAGGAAAATATTAAAGAAAAGAAATTTTAGTGTTATTTAGGGTTTGTAAAACTTTTGAACTTATCTATTCTTTCGTCTGAGTCGTCTCTCTTCTCTCTTCACCTTCTTCACGGTCTTCACAAGACTGCTACATCGTATTAAACTATAGGTATTTCTTATGTTATGATATTTGCTTGCTATATATGGATATTTTTTTATATTTCTATTGCCGTATCTATGCCGTACCCGTATCTAAAATTTTACACTTTCCCGTTCCCGTTCCCGTATCCGTATCCGTCTCAGGGCAATCTAGCTAGGGATGAATCAAAGGATCACTTGTTCTTCAACTGCGTCTTCTCATCTCAGATATGGGAGTCTTTCTTCAATCATCATCATCAAGCTCCACCTTTGGTTCTACAATCAATTGTTACCTGGGTGAGTTCATCCTCAAGAAATCACAAGGATACCACAATTCGTAAGCTTCTGCTCCAAGCGGTAATTTATGAAATCGGGAAGGAAAGGAATGCGAAGGTGCATTCCACGGTGTCTAAGCTACATGTTCAAATTGTCAAGGAAATTCAAACCACCATGAGATCGAAACTTATAGGCATGGACTTATCGGAACGTGCATCTCGGAGTCCAAGCTCCGGACTATCTTTTCTCTCTACTTGGTTTGGATTCTATCAAATTAACATCAGCTCTGCTTCCACTGGATAGATACGGTTCCTTTCTCTCTTGCTCTAATTGGTCTACAATCGTTTTTATAATCTCTTATTTTGTTTGCTTCCGTGTTGTGGTGATGGAATTAAATTGTCATGTTTCTAGGTTGCTACAATTCATTCAGCTGTTCCATCTGCATATGGCATGTTGAATGTTGGCTATCTATTGTGTATTATGTACACTGCTTGGAATGGTAATAAAAATGTTAATTTCAAAAAATAAAAAATTAAAGTTATATATTTGCTAAATAACAACAAAAAATTAATAATTAGGAAAGTAGCTAAAATTGTCATATGTGGCACAATATCAACCATTAGATCTAGGTTAATTAGTTAGACATTTTGTTATAGTATATTTTTCTTGTATATACAACCTAATTTCTCTTATATTATATATATATATATATATATATATATTTTATTTTTTGGACGACAAACCAAGTTATATATAGTTAGATAGTTATGTTAAGCTTGATTACTTGTACAGTCGTGGTTGTGGAGGTTGAAGTAAGAATAAGTTTCGATTTTTATGGGACGCACATTTGACAAGTATGTGACAATAATTCTAAGAGTTTTGAGAACTTGTAAACTGTTTTTAACCCCTTTTTGATATGTTTAGATCTTTTACATTTATCCTTTGATTTTGGGAGAGTCATTTGTGGTACGTAGTTTTAAGCGTCTTTATCACTTGGTGGTGGTAACTATATCCAAATGTGGTGCTAGCTCAGCGGATTTCTTTATCAGGTATGGTGCTTCGGCTTTACGAGTTGTGGTTATCTCAGATATTCCCATCGACCGTTATTCTGTTACAATCCAAATTGTTTTCAAGAAGCTTTGCAGCCCAAAACATACATTACATTGATGTCAAAGCTTTCGTGTTACAATCTCATTTCATTTCACTCTGTTCGCTTCCTGATACACTCATCATATAGGTCCATGATCAAAGAATCGTGACAGTAGAGCGAGTTTCATTAATAAGAAAAATTGGATAAAAAATATACTAGTCAACGATTTTATTGATATGCAACCTTATGATGCAGCGAGATATTTGGAATATTTCCAAATATCAATATTATCCATTTATTTATATTTGTAATATCTTTTAATGATTATCTTCTAGAATATTCTTAGGAATATTAGGGTTTTATGCTTTATTATAAATAAGCCATTTAGGTCATCTTTTGTATCCAGTTTATGATTTAATTAATAGAAAGCTTTGCTTTTGAGGGAGATTATTCTCTATCCCTTGTTCTTGATTCAATTAAGTTCATCAGACAAGAAGCAGGTCCCAAGAGATGATTCATTGAATCCCTTGGTTGAGCTGGCAGGTCCCAAGCGAGGATTCCCTTGAATCCCTTGGTTGAGCTGTTTATAGTTACTTCCGCTCCATCAGTTGGTATCAGAGCCAGGTTTCGATCCTGGGACCTGTGGGTTATGGGCCCACCACGCTTCCGCTGCGCAAAATCAAGTTCGTGCAGAATCCGAATTCTGCAAATCTGATCTTGAACAAAATTTCTTTGAAGAAAAGATATGAAGATTTGAGGAAGATCTCTTTGGTGCCAAGAACTCGATTGAAGATTCGAGGACGAATCTTTCTTGGTTGGCGAGACCTGATGCAGCGAGATATTTGGAATATTTCCAAATATCAATATTATCCATTTATTTATATTTGTAATATCTTTTAATGATTATCTTCTAGAATATTCTTAGGAATATTAGGGTTTTATGCTTTATTATAAATAAGCCATTTAGGTCATCTTTTGTATCCAGTTTATGATTTGATTAATAGAAAGCTTTGCTTTTGAGGGAGATTATTCTCTATCCCTTGTTCTTGATTCGATTAAGTTCATCAGACAAGAAGCAGGTCCCAAGAGATGATTCATTGAATCCCTTGGTTGAGCTGGCAGGTCCCAAGCGAGGATTCTCTTGAATCCCTTGGTTGAGCTGTTTATCGTTACTTCCGCTCCATCAGTTGGTATCAGAGCTGCGTCTCTTTGATTTCTCAATCGAAGAACGATTCTGGTGATCATGGTGAGTGATAGTAACATCTATCCTTTCGAGGACGAAAGTCCTTTTGTCGAGAGAGAAGAGATCCATGAGATCTACAAAGAGATTCATGGTGATCCTATCTTTGATGTTTATGAAGATGATGTCGTTATCGACTCTGTCTTCGAAGATGATTCTTTCGATAATCTAGTTCGTGCAAATTCTGGGCGGAATCAGATCTGTGCAAAATTAAAGTTGAATTCGTTCTGTGCAAAAATCGTGCAGATTAGGGTTTCTGAAAAAAATCTGCAGAATCAAGTTCGTGCAAAATCCGTGCAGAATCCGAATTCTGCAAATCTGATCCTGAACAAAATTTCTTTGAAGAAAAGATATGAAGATTTGAGGAAGATCTCTTTGGTGCCAAGAACTCGATTGAAGATTCGAGGACGAATCTTTCTTGGCTGGCGAGACCTGATGCAGCGAGATATTTGGAATATTTCCAAATATCAATATTATCCATTTATTTATATTTGTAATATCTTTTAATGATTATCTTCTAGAATATTCTTAGGAATATTAGGGTTTTATGTTTTATTATAAATAAGCCATTTAGGTCATCTTTTGTATCCAGTTTATGATTTGATTAATAGAAAGCTTTGCTTTTGAGGGAGATTATTCTCTATCCCTTGTTCTTGATTCGATTAGGTTCATCAAACAAGAAGCAGGTCCCAAGAGATGATTCAGTGAATCCCTTGGTTAAGCTGGCAGGTCTCAAGCGAGGATTCCCTTGAATCCCTTGGTTGAGCTGTTTATAGTTACTTCCGCTCCATCACCTTATGATTACATACTTGTAATCCATCCCATAATCGCCACTAGAACAAATGAATCAACAATTTCATATTGATGGAGTTTTCGGTTATGAGAAGGAAGAATGCCTAACCTTGATCCATTGTATTGTTAGGCATGATGATGATTCCTTGATGATTGTTTGATCTTCTCCTTCCCTTCCTTACTGCGATCTCCCCTTCAAAGGAGCCGGGGTTTTCTGATTTCGATCACAATCTAATCTCTCTTTTCTGTTTTATGTGTTCTCTCTTCTTGTCTCAATTCTGAACATGAGAACCTTATGTGTGTGTGTCTGCAACAACTTCCTCTCCCTCTCTTTTATATGAGGCCCACGTGATTCTCACTAAAAGGGGAGGAGTTGTGCCTTTTAATGAGACACCCCTTCATTAAATATAACACATAAACTATACTTTAATACATATACATTTATATAAGTTAAACCATTATATATAAATGCATATGAACCTTAGATTAGATTCTTTATTTGGGTGGAGTAAGAGGGTTGACATCAAACCCATTCCGATATCTTTTCTTTGATTCGGTCCATCACCGTATCCCGTTACATACCGGAAACCTTAAGCCTTACATTAAACTTAAACTATAATAGTTGGACCGTTAATACTTCGGCCACACTAACGGAAATATTCTTACATTCTCCCACTTGGCCGTGTATTAACTTAATGGTTCAACTTCCTTTAATGTGCACCCTTTCATTAAGTTTAACTAATTCCTTTAAGTACCATAAAATCAGAATTAATCAAATGAGGCGGTCCCCTATCTTTTACTGCGATAAGTTCCCTTCCATCACCACAAACAAATTCCAACTTTACTACTTTTTTAATATTTGAGAGGTTGCCTAATTCTCAAAATCCATTATGTTGAGATATAACTTTATTCTCAACTCATATGTTATCCAAACCTTACATGTACATATCATAATGATAACATATTAAGTTTTGCAGAAAACACATAAAACTTTATTGAATTCATATTACTTGAGTTAGCAACTTTACAAGAGCATAGTATCAATACAGCAAGGTCTTATCTATTATTCCCATCCTCTTTATATGGCCAATGTATATACTAGGAGGGAGTCCTTTGGTTAACGGATCCGCTACCATCATATCCGTTCTTATATGCTCAATTGCTACTCTGCGTTTCTGCACTTCTTCCTTTACAGACAAATATTTTATCTCCATGTGCTTAACACCTTTCGAATACTTGTCATTCTTTGAGAAGAAGACTGCTGCGGAATTATCACAATAAAATCTCAGCGGCTTGGAAATACTCGTCAATAAGTCCAAGTCCTGAAACAAAGTTCCGCAGCCACAATGCTTGAACTGTGGCCTCATAGCATACCACAAATTCTGCTTTCATGGTGGAAGTAGCTATGACAGACTGCTTTCCACTCTTCCATGATACTGCTCCCCCAGCTAATAGGAACAGATAGCCAAACGTCGATTTTTGAGTATCAACGCACCCGGCATAGTCTGAATCTGAGTATCCGATTACTTCAAGATTATCGGATCTCCTGTACGTAAGCATAAACTCTTTGGTGCCTTGCAAGTACCTGAGAACTTTCTTTGCAACCTTCTAGTGGTCCATTCCAGGATTACTTTGATACCGACCCAAGACACCAACCGCAAAACTGATGTATGGTCGAGTACATGTTTGAATGTAATTCAAACTTTCTACCACTGATAGGTAAGGGATCATCTCCATTTCTTTCCTCTCTAGTTCATTCTTTGGACATTGACCTTTATTAAATTTGTCCCCTTTCTGAACTGGAGTGCACTTTTCCATCCCATATCTCTTCAAGACTTTATCTATGTATCCTTTCAGAGACAAACTCAATAAACCTTGTGATCTATCCCGGATTATTTCAATCCCTATCACATAGTTTGCCTCACCCATATCCTTCATTTAGAAGTTCTTGGAGAGATATTTCTCTACATCACTCAACATACTCATATCATTTGTAGCCAACAATATGTCGTCAACATACAATACTAGAATAACAAACTTGCTCCCACTGACTTTCATATAAATACATCGATCAACGATGACCTCTATGAAACCGTATGACAAAATAGTATCATTGAACTTTAAATACCATTGTCGGGAGGCTTGTTTCAATCCGTATATTGACTTCCTCAGCTTACACATAAGATTTTCTTTTCCTGCAACCACATAACCTTCTGGTTGGTCCATGTAAACTTCTTCCTCAAGCTCTCCATTAAGAAAGGCGGTTTTAACATCCATTTGGTGAAGCTCCAAATCATAATGAGCTACCAATCCCATGACAATTCTTAAGGAATCCTTCTTTGAAACTGGAGAGAAGGTATCTGTATAGTCAATGCCTTCCTTTTGAGTGAACCCTTTAGCAACAAGGCGAGCCTTGTACCTTTCTATGCTACCAATAGAGTTCCGTTTGGTCGTAAAGACCCATTTACACCCAACGGTTTTGAAACCATCAGGTAACTCTACTAGGTCCCACACTCGGTTCACATCCATAGATGTCATTTCTTCATCTGAAGCATTTGACCACTTTTCAGAATTTTCACTTTCCATGGCTTTTCTGAATGTTTTCGGTTCCTCATCAAGACTAAGGTCACATTCATACATCATAAACCACATAATCATCTGTAATGGCATATCTTCTTTGCCTTCCAGATCGCCTTAATTGTTCTTGTGGTACAACGTTTTGTTCTTGAATGATAACTTGTTCATTTTCGGTTTCCTCCTGAACTAGTGGGTCCGTATGTTCTTTATTCTGTTGTTTTATTTTGATAGTGGGTTGTACACCGATAATAGGAACAACAACATGGGTTGGAACTACGGGTGAAGAATCTTCTACCCGAATTTCTGTAATGTTCACTCCCCTAGATTCTGAACTCCCACTAGATTCACCATTTTCAATGAACCTAGCATTTTTAGTCTCGACAATTCTCGTACTGTGGTTAGGACAGTAGAACACAAACCCCTTTGACTTTGCTAGATAGCCAATGAAAAATCCACTGACCGTCCTAGAGTCCAATTTCTTTTCATGCGGATTGTACGGCTTTACTTCAGCTGGACATCCCCAGACACGTAAGTGTCTTAAACTGGGTTTCCTTCCCGTGAATAGTTCAAATGAAGTCATTGGAACCACTTTACTAGGAACCCGGTTTAAAATATATGTCGCAGTCCTTAATGCGTATGTCCACATTGACATTGGTAGTTTGCAATTACTTAACATGCTCCTAACCATTTCCATTAAAGTACGGTTACGCCTTTCAGCTACACCATTCTGCTGAGGTGTTCCGGGCATTTTGTATTGAGCAAAAATGCCCTTACTTTCCAGAAACTTAGCAAATGGCCCTGGACATTGTACCTTTTCGGTGAATCGACCATAATACTCACCACCTCTATCAGATCTCACAACTTTTACTTTCTTTTCAAGTTGCCTTTCCACCTCATCAATGAACACTTTCAGTACGTCCACTGATTGAGATTTTTCATGCAACAAATAAGTATAGCCATACCGTAAGTAATCATCAATAAAAGTGATGAAGTACCTCTCACCACTCCATGAAGGAGCATCTATAGGGCCACAAATATCTGTGTGAATTAACTCTAAGAGTTCATTACTTCTTGTGGCTTGTTTCTTTATGATGTGTTTGGTTTGCTTTCCCTTAATGCATTCTATACACACATCTAAGTCACTAAAATCCAATGGAGGTAATAATTCTTTCTTTATTAACCTCATCATCCGTTCTTTGGATATGTGACCCAATCTTTTATGCCACAAAAATGCTGAGTTTTCACTAGTTGCACTACGTTTAATTCCTTGATACTCAACATTAAACAAAGATTCAGAAAAGGCTTTATCAAGATTGAACTTATAAAGTGAATCACACAATGTACCATTACCATAAAAGTATCTGTTACGGTACAACGAAAACACACCATTACCAATCTCAAAGTTAAAACCTACATCATCCAACCTACTTACTGAAACAAGGTTTCTAGCACACTCCGGTACAAAGAGACAATTTTCAAAGATCTATAAAACAACCAGTTTAAAGATCAATCTGTACATCCCAATGCATTCTATCCGTGCCTTCATCCTGTTTCCCCAGAACAAGTACCTTTCAGTTCCTTTTAAAGGCTGGATCGAACTGAATCCATGTTCAATTTGAGATACATGAGTAGAAGCTCCAGAATCAAGCCACCAAGTATTTCTAGGCACTTCTACAAGATTCATTTCCGAACAAATATATAAATGTTCCTTACTTTTCTTGTAGAACCATGCCTTCCTCTTAGGACAGTCTTTCTTTATGTGTCCCTCCTTCTTGCAGAAGAAACACTTGACCACTATATGGATTTTACTTTCAGGAGTCTTAAAGACAGCCTTATCCTTCCTTTTGCCCTTGCTTGATTTCTTGGAGTTTCCCATGGCATTATCATGTCCAGCAAACAGTGCATTGTCGCCCTTCTGTTTATTTAATCTCGCTTCCTCCTGAACGAGCATGGCCTTTAATTCCTGATGGTTCCACTTATCCATAATGGTGTTGTAATTCACCTGGAACTGACCATACTCCATAGGTAAAGAGTTCATAATAAACTGAACTAAGAAGGACTCATGCACTTCCATCCCCATGGACGATAACTTTGATGCCAAGTTTGACATGTGAGTAACATGATCATGGATTGTCTGAGACCAATCGAACCTTTTCATAGTCAACTCACTCATGAGACTACCTATGATCGATTTGTCAGCGACATCCGATTTGGAATGTTCTTTGATTTTTAGGATGAATCCCCTTGCAAAATTTTATATATACTTACCATTAGTGCTTTAAGACTTTAATAGATTCATCGACAACAAATAATCTAAACACTTTCATTTGTATGTATTCAAGAAACCTTTGGGCAATACTTTAAACACATACACTTAAATTGATGCTTGTTTAGATTTTCTTTAATAATTAATCAATCCATAGTTACAGTGGATAGCAATGCTACCTTTGGGTATACACACCATCAACCGAAATACGGGTGATTAATACTTTAGTTGTTATTTAATACACCCAATGATCCACCTTTGGGTGATCTCCTAGGATATACTAAGTAAGCAATTGATCAATCAAGTAACTTTTCATGTCATATAGCATTCTTTAATCATGATCAATTATGAATCTTTACTTTACCGTCACATTAAATATAACCAGACCACTTTGGTGATTAACAAGTTATACGTAATGTGAACTCTTTTCTTATAATATTTATAAATAAATTTTATATGTATTAACATTTCATAATAGATTAGCCTTTCACATTTCAGAAAGCAGCGGAAACGATTTACGGTTTTAATTTTTTTTTTTTTTTTTTAGGGTATGGACCGACCGGTCCGTACCACGGACCGACCGGTCCGACTTTCAGAGACCATGTTGCTTTACGTGGACCGACCGGTCCCAATCATTGACCGACCGGTCCGATGTCCAGAGACCCTATCGCATCTCATGGACCGACCGGTCCACTTTCAGAGATCATTATGCATTTGATGGACCGACCGGTCCAACACATGGACCGACCGGTCCAACACATGGACCGACCGGTCCAACACATGGACCGACCGGTCCGGTCTCCAGGTCCTTTACGTACCATATGGACCGACCGGTCCAACACATGGACCGACTGGTCCGGTCCCTAACGGTTATGTTCATGTTCTTCGATGAACAGTCGCGATTTAAATTTTCAAATCTTTAAAAATCCCATAACTTTTGATTTACTTGATGGATTTTAATGAATTTTATATCGATGGATAGATAATTTCATCCTCTACACATTGATATAACTTTTAGATCATTTCCAGATTCAATGCGTTGACGAAATTCTTTAAGAGAAAAACGAGTTTTTTTGGTTTTATCCATCAATATGCTTTATAGTGAAACAAATGATTCTAGGGTGGCTCTGATACCACATGTAAGTTTAACCTTATGATTACATACTTGTAATCCATCCCATAATCGCCACTAGAACAAATGAATCAACAATTTCATATTGATGGAGTTTTCGGTAATCCCTTCCTTACTGCGATCTCCCCTTCGACGGAGCCGGGGTTTTCCGATTTCGATCACAATCTAATCTCTCTTTTCTGTTTTATGTGTTCTCTCTTCTTGTCTCAATTCTGAACATGAGAACCTTATGTGTGTGTGTCTGCAACAACTTCCTCTCCCTCTCTTTTATATGAGGCCCACGTGATTCTCACTAAAGGGGGAGGAGTTGTGCCTTTTAATGAGACACCCCTTCATTAAATATAACACATAAACTATACTTTAATACATATACATTTATATAAGTTAAACCATTATATATAAATGCATATGAACCTTAGATTAGATTCTTTATTTGGGTGGAGTAAGAGGGTTGACATCAAACCCATTCCGATATCTTTTCTTTGATTCGGTCCATCATCGTATCCCGTTACATACCGGAAACCTTAAGCCTTACATTAAACTTAAACTATAATAGTTGGACCGTTAATACTTCGGCCACACTAACGGAAATATTCTTACAACATTGTCATGTTGTATTATATATCAAAAGTGCAAGATGTAACGAAAATTTCAAACTATTTCATGTTGCATAGGAATCAACCTTGATATAAACCAAACCTTCATTCTTATCTTTTTGAAAACAAACAAAAACAAATAATCCTCTCTTGGGTTTTACAAAATGTGTTGACCTGATCAAACTCCGAGTCCAAGAATGGGTTGACCAAATCTGTTAACATATCCCACATCCGTTGGGTTTGTGATTCTTGGATAGTATATAAGTGTGTGACAATCCTCCTAATTAATGAACTAGTTTTTGGGAATGAGTTAGGCACATACTTCTAATAACAAATCTCCGGGTCCGAGTATGAAAAATAACTTTAATCCGATGTTTCATGCACAACCTGGACCTGAACCAGGCCCAAGGCCCGGTTTTCATGTTGTGCGGGATGTGCATGTGCACAAGGCTCCACGCGTGGGACCCATATTTTCAGCTAATTTTTGCTGCAAAAAGGGCCCTAAATTTTTTAATTACTTGTAAAAAAGACCCTAAATTTTATAAAACTTACAAAAAGGCTCTAAATTTTGGCAAATATTTTTTTTTGGCACAAGGCCCAAATTTCAACCGAGCCGGGCCTAACCTGAACCACCGGTTTACAAAAAGAATGGTCCAAACCGACCAGAGATTTCTAAACAACGGTGGAATGATTAACCAACCAAACAAAGCACCAATGGCCAGACCCGTTCAACCTCCATATATCCATAACAATGCAACAGTTAACCAACCAATGGGCGAAGTGGTTCATCCTCAGCCATCAAATTGGACTTCGTGTCATTTCGATTGCATGAGGCATGAGCGATGGCAATATTGGTTAGATATTAACATTTTCAATAATATAATTGTATTCGCCTATTGTTACGTTACATAATGTATTTCGTTGTGTTTTCGGATCAGCTATCACCACATGCTTCTTTCCGTTTGTCACGTTCGGACAGATCGCCGAGATAATCGATGAAGGCGCAACCAGTAAGTATTCATATATCAATGTATCATCAATAGTTACTTAAGGATCATACCGTTTTATTTGGTTATTTTTTGTTTCCACTATTTTGTAATGCTACCAATCGAAGCCATATATATATTTTGTAAGTTTACGTATATGTCTGTAGGTTGTGGTACGAGTGGAATGTTATATGGATTGTTATGTTGTTTTTTGGGAATACCATGTGTTACGTGTACCATGTGTATACTCATGCACATTCCGAGCCAAGCTCCGAAACAAATTCGGGTTACCGGATGCTCCAGCTCCAGATTGGATCACTCCTTTGTTTTGTGAATATTGTGCACTTTGCCATTGGTAAACCAGTATTATGAAATAATCTTGACACAAAGTATATTAGATTATATGGTTACTGACGTGGTTTTATATGGATCAAAATCTTATATGCCATAATCACGAAAAACCAAATCACAAAACCAACAAGAATTCCGAAAAGCCACAAACACTTCTCCTTCTTTCGTTGTGCCATTAAGGGGGGTGTGAAACGACCAAAAAACCTATTTATCTGAATAAAAAAAAAAAAACATTAATTCCAACCAATCACAACAATTCTTCTCCTCTCTTCTTCCCCGACCAAAACTCATCCTCCATTGAAGCTCAAGCTCGGTGAAAGCTCCATTGCAGCTCATTGAAGGTTAATTGAGGTGAGTTCTCTTAATATTAGCCCTAATCGAAGTAGTTTGTTAGTTATTTATCCAACTTTTGGTAGTTCGAATGAGATTATAAATTTGGTTGGTGTTTGATTTTGATTTCTCTGCATGCATATTGTCTCAATTCTAATTGGGTCGATTAGAAATTTGCATTGGTAAGTAATGTGATGAGAAAGTATTTGAATCGTAGTGCCAATCGTAGAAAACCAAATCTGGGGCTCGAATTGAAATCTGCACATTGATAAACGGAACTGGGTATGACTGGGAACACTAGGTACTACTATGAACATTACGTATTATGGTGAACACTGAAATACTTGGAACAACTGGTTTTCATGATGGTATAACTGATTTAGTTTCAGTAGATTAATGACGTTTTATGATTTTTTTTCAGGATACAATGAGCACAACTCTCTATTTTGATTATGGAGGACATTATGTGAAGAACGAAGATGTGTATGAATAGATTTCAAGCGAAGAGAAAATGTATCCACTATTGTTCAAGAAATTTTCCGCGGAGGAAATTAGTTATTCGATGTTATTGGATGGTGTATGCAAGAAGGTTGGGGTTGATTCAGCAAGTACAAAGATTTAACTGAGTTTCATAGCAGTGGACACAACACCTTTGAGACAAGCATATATATGCGTTGATGATGTTTATGTGTATCTAATGTCAAAGGATACAAATAATCTTAGAAGTGTATTGCATGTGGAGGCAGAAAAAAATCAGTTGGGGAAAGGTGTATCCTCAAGAAGAAAAGAGTTGGAAAAGGCTAAGGTTGTAGTTTCAAGAGGAGACCAAGGTAGTTCGGTTGGGTTGAATTACGAAAAAGATGATATTCCTTCCGAGGATATTCCTTGTAATGCTATTACTCTTTACGAACCTAATAAAGATTGGGAGAGTAATGAGAATGAAGGGGACAGTGGTGAGGGGAATGAGACTGAAGGCAGTGGTTCGGATGAGGGTTCAGAATGGATTGGAGAGGAAGAAGAACAAAATCAGTTGAATCAGGTTGTTAAAGAAGAAGAAAATCTGTTTTACGAGCCTCCAATTGAAGAAGAAATAAATCAGTCGAAGAAAGGATGGGAAGATCAAATTGATTTGGAGGTTGGTAGAGAGTTCAACAACAAGAAGGAAGTGAAATTGTTTATGGAGAAAAGTGCACATAAAGCATCTTTTGCCTTCTACACAAAGAAAAGTGATACAACGAGATATATCCTAAAATGTCATCTTTGGAAGAAAGGGTGTCAATGGTACTTTCATGCTGCAAAGATTAATAGATCTACTCGGTTTCGTGTTGCGGTTTACAATAATATTCACACATGCTCTCGGGCTACTGCAAGTGAAAGCAACGAGTGTAGAAACAGAGCAACACAAAGATTAGTCGCTAGTTTGTTGAAAGAAGATTATTCAAGATTATTAGAAACACCAACACCTAAAGCTTTGATGGGTTTGGTTCAAAGAAAGTATGGCGTGCCACCATCATATTCTACTTGTTGGAGGGGAAATAATGAAGCTATTAGCGCGGTGCGTGGTGATCCAGTTGAAGGATACACGAGGTTGTACTCTTATTTGCATATGTTAGAGAAGGTGAATTGTGGCATAAAAACAGAAGTGGTGTTAGATGACCAAGGAAGGTTCCATTTTCTATTCATCGCATTAGGAGCTTGCATAGAAGGATTCAATTCCTCAATGAGAAAAGTTCTCATTGTCGATGCAACTTTTCTTAAGTCTTGATACGGTGGTATGCTATTGATATCTACAACTCAAGATCCGAATCGACACACTTATCCGGTTGCATTTGCTGTAGTGGACAGTGAAAATAATTTAAGTTGGCAATGGTTTTTTGAAACACCGAAGTCAGTTATACCGGACAGTTCTGATCTTGTTTTTATGAGTGACAGAAATTACAGCCTCATAAAGGCTGTAGAAGTGGTGTACAAGGATGCTTTGCATGAGTTTTGTATCTATCATTTGTCCCAAAATGTGAAAAAATGCAAGTTGCCACAAACAGAGATATAGTTGCAGAGACGTTTCAGGAAGTTGCTCAGATTTATTCAGTTCCTGAGTTTGAGAGAAGGTACCATGATATTAGGACAAGATATCCTAAAACAGGATTGTATGTAGATGATAGTATAGCGGTTGAAAAATGGGCGAAGTGCTACTTTCCCGGAGCAAGGTACAACATTGATACAACGAATTCAGTTGAATCTCTTAATGTTGTGCTTGAGCAAGCAAGACATTACAATTTGCTACCCATGATAGATGCGATTGTGGGGAAGATTTTTGAATGGTTCAACAAACATAGAAAGGAGACCGTTGGTTACGATAAGAGGTTAGTGCCCACCGTGGATGACAAATTGCACAAGAGATGTGCGGAGGCGTATTTTTTGGTTGCGACCGAGCTGAACTCATTGAGGCTTGAAAATAGTGTTGTTGGAAAAGATGGGAAATTGTATACGGTCAACTTGCGAAGCAAAAGTTGTACTTGTAAGACCTTTGATATTGAAAAATATCCTTGTGTCCATGCATTGTCCGCACGTAACGCACTCATGATGCAAGAATCGAGGACGGAGAGCTTTGAGATACATGATTTGTGTGATGACAAGTACAAAGTTGAGTATTGGAAATCGGCCTATGAGAAGACCATTTATCTTGTCCCGCATCATTCTGATAGGCTAGTTCTACCACACATAGAAGAAAAGTGTGTTTTACCTCCATAATACAAAAATAGAAGGGGAAGAAGACGAGTGCGAAGATTTCCATCACAAGGAGAACCCCATCCAAAAACACCGAAGAAAAAAGATAAGATGTCTGACCTTGAGAGCCAAGAAGGTACCCAACTGAATACCCCAAAAGGAAGACCTAAAAGGACACGTAAAGGGACTCCTAAAGGAGGTCCTAAAGGAACTCCTCATGGGACTCCTCAAGAGACTTCTCAAGGGACTTCTCAAGGGACTTCTACAAGGACTTTAAAATTGACCCCTAGAAGGAATATGAGCTCTAGTAGTGTGGAACATGGTGGCCCAAGTGTTGTACCATAAATGTTATGTATTTGTTTCTTACATTCTGCTGGACAACTAAGAACTACTGCTTCTTGTATTTGTACTACTAAGTACTATGTTATATGTGTGTTTTATAATTTGGTTTTCGTTTAAACTATTCATCGTGAATTGCGTTAGAAGTTTGGTAATATATTTATATGCATTTTAAATAACTAAAATAATTTTTTTAGAATTAATCGTATTTTAATTGCATTTTTAATAATAAATCTTAAAAGTTTTTCAAAAAAAGTATTAAGTAATCAAAATTTATATAAAAAAAAAGAGTTACCATTGTAATTGATGTTTATCTTACCCTAAATTAAATTAAAAAAAATAGAAAACAAGTTTTATCAATTATAACACAAAACTTGTTTATCTTCCATAAACCACCATACACTTATAAGTTGAGTTTCATAGTGTTAGCTACCAAAAGATGCAATTCTTCATAGAAAATGTGTTATTGGACACATTATTTCATAGAGACATTGGAAATGTGGCAAAACTTCCAAAAATGAAGTGGACAACTAAAATTGTTTCTTCTAAACCCTTGAACAACTAACAAAATAGCAAAAACCCATTTCAGACAACTATGAACAATTAGGTACAACTCCAGAACTAGGAACTACTATGTGTTAAAATCTAAAAAACAAAGCGCACATGTTCTATTACGGCGCACGTGTTTTTTGTTTTATTCCTTGTTTTTTTTTTTTATGATTTTCAGTTTGAAAACAAAACAAAACAAATGTTTTGTTTCGGTTTAAAAAAACAGTTTTCTCATTGTTCCCTCAAAAACATTCTTCCCCAAATTTGAAAAATTAGGGTTTGTCGGAAAGAGAATCGACTCAATTTCGGCCGATTTCCATTCAATTCCGGTGAAAGTAAGTTCAATTTTCTCATTATTTTCTCTACAACGGGTTAATTTTAAAATTAGGGTTCTAAATTTTAGGATTTGGGGATTTACTTATAGAGGTACCGAAGGGAACCGAGAAGAACCATGGTTTCAGCTCCCAGCAACTCATCTTCGGACGGAGAGACCAGATGGCGGATAAACTATAAAGGAGAATATGACTTTCTGGAATTTGCACCAGGGATTCCGACCCGATGTGTTTGCGAACAACCAACTGTCCTCAAGACTCATATCGGGTATCCCGAGCCCATTCAGCGAAAATTTTACAGTTGCGAGAAAGATAAAAACATAAGTTCTTTCAAATTCCTTCAATTCATGGTTTGGTTTAAGATTTTTATTTCAATTTTTGATTTTTGTTGTTGCGTTTTTTGGGTTTTAAATGTAAATGTTTGATTGGAATTCCGTTTGCTTGAACATTAGACTAATGAACACCATGTGTGGAAATTGTGGGACGAGGCAATCATGGAGGAGATTGCATTATTGAAGAACAAAGTGAGTGTCGTAGAAGATCGCCTTGGAGAATGGATTGGACATCCCGGTCACATGTCACCGGAAGTCATGTGGGACTTGCTCCATAGCTGTGAGGAAGAGAAGAAGAAACTTACCGAGACGGTTGAGAAAGTCGAAAAGACTAAGAAGGAAGCAGCTGATCTAAAGGAAGTTGTTAGCAAACTTCAAACCAAGGTGTATGGAGAGAAAGAGTTGAAGCTTACCGTTGCTATCCTTGGAGCCCTTGTTTGTGTTCTTGCGGTTTCCCTCTACTTTGTTCTTGTCTAACTTATGCTTGTGTTTGTGTTTTTGAACTTCTAAACTATGTTGTTTATTTTCTTCCTAAACTATGTGTATTGTTGTTAAACTATGTTGTTTTGTTATGTCTTAATCTACCAACACTGTCCATATTCTGTCATAGTAATACCTAAATGTACTAGTAGTTCAGTGTTAGTAGTACCTAAAATGACTAGTAGTTCGGATCAGAACATTATCCTTACAAGCAAAGTTTTCAAGTTTTAAAAACACCAAAAACAAAACACAAAGTTTGAAACACAGCAAAAACACACCAGCTAAATAAAGTTTAAAAATACATAGGTAGTTAGATTAGGAGATTTTTCAATCATTCTTCTCCGATGTCTTCTTCTTCTCCTTCTTTTGTTGCCTCTTTTTGGTCTTGAGTAAGGTGAAAGGATACTTGGAGACAGCAGATGGGTTTTTAATCCTCTTCTCACCCTCCACGACACCATCTTGAGCAGCCTCAACCTCAGCCTCAGCCTCAACATCCTCCATGTCAATATCTTCCCCATCCTCATCACATGATTTGAATTCATCATCACCATTTGTCACTATCTCCTTCCCCTTTCCCTTCTCCTGATTCCCCTTTCCCTTCTCCTTCTCCTTCTCCTTCTCCTTCGCCTTCGTCTTCTCCTTCTCCTTCTCATTCTCCTTCTCCTTCTCATTCTCCTTCTCCTTATTCTGACCCTCTCCATCACCTCCTCTACTCTTATTTTCCTTCTCTAAACCCTCTTCATCACCTCCTCTACTCTCCTTCTCCTTATCCTTCTTTAAACCCTCTCCACCAACGGTAACACCGATAGGTGTACCGCCAGATGTACCACCACCGTACCATGATCTATGACACTCTTCATCATAACCAAAATCACTCCCATACTTCTGTGATTCAACCAATGATTCCACAGCCTTGAGCCTTGTATCCTGGCCTCCAAGCAATTCAAAGATTTTCTTAAGACCCGATTCAACAGTTTCAGTCAAGCTTATCATGTTATTTTTTATTTCGAACAACTCTTTCCCTTGTGATTCCACTTCAACAGACACCTTAGCAACCTCATCAGCAGCCTCATTCGCACCCACATTCGCATCCTCAACCTCATTTGCAGCCTCGTTCGCACTCGCACCCACATTCGCAGCCTCAGCCTCTCTTAGAGGAATCACATCAAAGTTGTATAACCTTTCAAAAAAAATCAGCCTACGCTCCTTCAACAAAGGTTTGATCCAACTGTTAAGAATGGGGTCATGGACGTCTACGTCATCCTCTCGACTATCAAATATACGGTGAAAAAGAGGTCTCTCATGATCTTTGGTATACATAACACTTTGTATATCCTGTAAGGAAAAAAAACAAATACAAAACCAAAATAAGATTACAATACAATAACAACATCAACAAAACAAAATTGGTATTACTAACCTTAGTAGTCCCTAGTGTTTCGTATAACTCAGACAGTGGAAAACCGGTCATAGAACACTTTGCAAACTTTGACTTGCATATCTTTGGGCAGTCAGGGGCTACTCCTCTAATTTGTTCTCTGTATCTGCTTTTCAACTCTGGAATTGCCTCAAATGCTAGAAGCTACATATAAAGACATAAAAACATCATTATTTTAGGACCTAATAATGTCTACAAAAAAGTTTTGATAATGCATAAATCAATTTACCTGCAAAGGAATATTGAAAGCTCGAAAACACCAGCCATCTTTCTCAACGACACTTCCGAAATTATTAAACAAATTGCGCAATTGACTTAGATTGTCATCATACGAAAACCGTCCCCATGGAAAAGTCTTGCACAACTCGAGATCACTACAAGCTCTAAGGAAGAAAGGATCAACAGAAGGTGCTCCTTCTCCTCTCCTTGTCTTTCCAGAAATCACACTACATAAGAAGTACAAAACAGCCATACGCAACCTTTTTCCAGAAGTAATACCCTCCACACCCTTCATCTCCAAGAACATCTTCTTCACATCTGCATAGGTTATGGTTGTCCCAGAACCAAATTGCTCTCCCACAAAGTCTGTACTGCCCAATCTTTGCCATTGAAGTGGATAATTGTGACAGTATAAACCAGAGATGAGTCTGTGTTCTCTGATAGAATATCGGATTGGAACACCATTCACAATAAACCAAGCTTGCCTTCTTGATGCTAGATTAGCCGTATAAGGAATGAGCATCCACATGACCTGGACCTTATTCTTTGTCTCCAAATGCATGTGGAAGAAATGCTTGAATTGCGGGTGATTATGAAACTATCTCTTCTCTCTAGTCGTTAGAATGCCATTGATAGCCTCCACTGCCTCCTTGACGAAACACCTTGATTGGATCTTTATTTGCCTTGTATAGTGGATGTGTTGGAAGCGCATAGATTCAGGTTCTAATGGAATGTCATCCTCAAACGGATCCTCAAACATATCCTCCAATCATACAACAAATTTCTTCAAATTGGATCCTTATTTTTCTGTATAGTAATACCTAGTAATGTCTAGTAATTCCTACGGTTTCCATACACTATAATAATACCTAGTAATCTGTAGTAATACCAAATTATTTTGGTTCCAATTCACAAAGTTTTGAATCACATACCATTAGATCCTCTGAATCAGAACCATGATTTTCTTCTTCTTCTTCGTGACCATCATTTGTGTTATCTTCTTCTTCGTCAACCCCTTCTTCTTCAGTACCTTCTTGTTCCTCTTCTTCTTCATCTTCGCCGGTTTCTTCTCCAAGACTGATTTCTTCTTCATCATTTCCGGCGGCTTCTTTCGAACTTCCACCGTGTTCAAACACGGACAGAACAATTGGAGGTTCCGCAGCAGTTGGTGCATTTGCAATTGGTGCATCCGCAGTTGGTGCATCCGCAATTGGATCTATATCCTTCAGTCCATATTGCGGATACTTCGTACGCGCCCTCTTCCGTGATGGTGCCATTTTTGGGCCAAAAAAACGCATTTAGTTTCCAAATCGACGAAACTCAAATCAAACTCAAATCGAGAATAAGATTACAGAATTTGAACAAACTTTGTTCCAATTACTCGAAGATCTTTGTTTCGGTTGTCCGAGTAATCCTTTCGAAGATCTTGTGTTTTTGTTTCAAAACCTCCACGAATTTCCGACTTAATCGACGAGACTTGAAAAAAAAAACCGTGAAAGGAAGTTGGGCGGTTTTAACCCGACTTAAGGGGGATCCGGTATAGGTTTTTGTGTAATTTACTTCTTTTTCGATTAAAATTAAAAAAAATTAACCTGATTAATGCCAATGGCATTTGTGATTTCACCCGAGCCATTTGTGACATATAAGACTTTGACCCGTTTTATATCTTGGTGTAATATAGGATGGATTGGGAATGTGCAGAGGCAAAGAATGGTTCAGCAACAAGAGATGATGGCTCCACCTATAGGTCAACGAATGATGGGACTTAGATGACTATTTATGTTCATTTTTGTATTTATATATTTCACGACAAGAACAAATAAATGTCAATGAGGCTTCGTTTTTGTGGGTGAGCATGAAGTAATAATCTATGCTATATTTGCTACAATCTCTTAAAAAATGATCATATTAAAGTGTCTACTTGATGTTTATGTATGAATTCATGTTTTGATGACTCAATTTATCTCTCCCAAGAAAATGACTAAACTTAACAAGAATCGACCAAGAAAATTTACTATAAGTTGTCCATGACGATTCTGAATAACGAGTAGTAAAAGTCGTAGATTGCAATGTTCCAAAATAAAATCGAATCACACTTTGAAAAAATTACATACTGGGATTTTGAGTTTATAGTACCAGATATATTTACCCAACTCTAGAGTTTATTGATAGATCAATCGAAACAAGAATCACTGACGAAACATATATAAAAGAAATGGTATTCAGTAAAAAAGAAAATCAAAATTTTCTACAACTGCACAAATCTCAAAGGGCATAAAGCAAACATATAATAAGAAAACAAGTTAAAAAATACAGAGAGACAAAGTTACTGCAGACAAATCAAATGTTGATGGTAGCATCCCATAGTCGGAGAACTCCATTCCGGCCACCGCTACATATCCGTTTCCTCTCGAGATCTGACGCAACACATCTCACCTGAATCACAAATTTCGATTCAGTCTCTTTAGAAACAAAGACTTCTTCCAGGTGTTTCAGGGTCTCATAAGAATTATAAAACCGCATTACCAGAACAAAATATATAGTAAGTTGCAAATAATATGAAAAGAGGCTCGTACCACGGCGGCTGTTCTTTGTGGTACTCTATAAAGTTGCCAGCCTGAGACTTTGGTTCCGGCACTAGAAGGACGATGGAAAAGAGACATTGAGTTATCTGCTGCTCCAATGCCTAACCAATTTTCACCAGCGTTGATTGATAATATTGAAGAACTATGGAGCGTTATGTTCTTTACACATTTAATGCCACCTGAAAACCAAGAAAACCAAAGAATTAAGGAATTATCCGGTACACATAATATATGTTTGGTACAAGTTGTGATTATAACATATGTGCAATATAGAGTTAAGGAAGCAGCTGCATAAACTTGAGCAAAATGGGCCAGGTAAATAGTGAGGTCCTCACCATCATCATTTTCCCAAAAACGGAGCAATCCATCAGCCGAACCTGCAAGAAAAAGATAGCAATGCACTAACTTAAGCTTCGATGTTATTTAAGAAATCACTCCTTCTCAGTTTTTCTTATGAGAAGTAGTCGTAAAATACTGAATAGGCCTAGTTGAAATCATCATGGACCTGTAATTATTCCTTTGTCGAATGCGGAGTATTCTACAGATTGTACTGGCCCAGCATGGCATGCCAAAACTGCATCGCAAGATCCTCTGGAAACAGACCACACTCTTGCTGTCCAATCATCGCTGCCAGTAATCAAGGTATCTTCGACCATTCGAATTGATCTGCAGCATTGATACGATTTGATCATATTAACCTAAGCTCTAATATTATATAGTATCCTACTAACTCTTTACGAAGTAATAACAAAGAGTTAATAAGGATCGATTCCATAATAAGATTAAGCAACCCTAAAATCCACAGATATAACATCATTAATAAACTTAGAGAAGAACAAATAAATTTAAGATCACAACAAAACAAACATGCT
This sequence comes from Draba incana, assembly GCA_963576765.1. NCBI lineage: Eukaryota > Viridiplantae > Streptophyta > Magnoliopsida > Brassicales > Brassicaceae > Draba > Draba incana. The sequence goes on from OY755204.1 coordinate 46,224,300, forward strand.
GTAAGAAAAGATCAAGCTGAGGAGGCTCACCGTATCCATTTGGTATGCCCTTTCAGCTTATGCATTTGCTTTCCTGAACGAATATCCCATATATTTGCAACCCTGATGATTATCCAATCATTAAGTTAATTACGTAAGTGACATTTTATATAGCAAATCCATATGTTACTTAAGGGTAATATAGTATACGTACGTATCTCTGCCAGCAGCAGCCAAGATTCCTGTGGAGTCATCATATTCAATCGAAAGAATGGCACTGGAGCATCGGCCAACAGTCGCGACACACATATCGGTACGAACATCCCACATCTTAACTGTTCCATCATGTGCAGCAGTGAGGACACGTTCGCCTGAAAGCATCTTGACACAACTTACCTGCAAAATATTTTTGAATGTAGCATACATTTTTCAGAAAATGGTAAGTTACCATTGTTAAAGCTCCCTCTATGGTGCCTATGACTGATAGATAGCTAACAGTTACAAATTGAAATGTTTGTTGATCAACGAACGATCAATACTGTGCAGATGCTAGTGGTGGCAGTACTAAACTTTTCCAAATGGAGTTCTGATGATTGATAGTAAATTAATTATGCCCATGTTTATATGTTTATTCTGTGTTGACCATTAATTCTTTCCACTTATGAATTGTATCCTAATGTCAAAAAAACGCAAGAGTGTAGTGGAACCTGTGCATCATGGCCTTTCAGTTCTTCTAGAAGCTGAGTTGTCTGTTTGTCCCATACGATAACAGATTGATCATCTGATCCTGAAACTATCTTACATCTATCAGAGCTTATAGCACGGACGGTTCTACATCAAAAGAAAAAAGAAAGTGCTGTTAACGAAACCACAACATATGACAAATTAACGAGAAACTCACAACTCCTGGGAGGCATTAAGGTGAATAAGAAATAGAGTATACCCAGTATGTCCTTTCAGAGTCGCTCGAAGTTCAGAGCCACGCAGACTTGGATCCCAAATTTTAACCTGCTCACATCCAGGAATCAATCAGGATACTAGGTTCTCATTACCCCAATCTGAATTAGCAGAAAACTAAGGTGTTCTATCTGAATTTGACGACAATAGAAAGACTATAATTTTTAGAGAGCGATCATCATCTCATGAATGAAAACTTTTCAATAAATGACTATCCCACATATTAAGTGGAAATATTGCGCTGGAAAATAAGGATCATACGAACTATTGTTCCAACTCTACTTTAGCATAGTTATTCTTCAAAATGTTCCAATTTACTACATCAATGACTATGGTAACATTAATAGCAAAATATCTTATTTAGCTAAACAATCATAGCAAAAGAACGAACTACCCTTTGACCCTCTAAGTAATGATCTATAGACCAAACAGATAGAACATGCAACCAGCGTTTAGCCCTAATACACAACACTATTTAAGTCATCAAGGTGTGTTTTCTCGGTGTAGACATCAAGAACATTTATAGGTGCAAAGAAAATCCAACTAAATGATTAGAAAACTAGCGAATGGAAAATAACCAAATAAAAATTCATTTAAACAAGCAGTTTATACTGACCAGACAGTCTGTACTGCCACTGATAAAGAACCCAGCATCCTCGCGGTCACCCACAAGATCACAGACTTCCCTTCTCGTCACAGAATGCAAGGCAGTGACAGCACCTCCGTGACCCTTCAGAACACGTACATTGGTCTGAATTTTCTTCTGTGCAGCAGCAGTTATGTCTGTTTTGCCAAGTTTAGTATATTGTTTCAGTGACAACAATCCAGAATGGCAACCACAAAGAGTGAAGAGCTAATCATGTATATACCTGAAGAAGCATTATCAGAAACCCATTTCCGAACACGACTGAACGAGTTTGCTCTTGATGCTGTATCTCTGCTAAACATACTCTGAACCCAACTCCTTCCAGAAGCTTCTGCGGGTTGCTGGGTTTCATCAGAGACATCTTTTGGGCGTGGGGATGGCAACCCAGAAGATATGGACTGCTGCTTAAATGAAGAAGCGCCCCAATAGCCGACACGAAGTTGCTGAACATGCGATAAGAATCCTCTGAGTTTAATCTGAAACAGAGTTCAAGATGCCACAAAAAAAAAAAAAAAACAATTAGGCCCCAGTTGGATAGTGTTTTTCAAATCCTAACTAAGAACTTGAAAATGGTAATTGTACGGAGTATTAAGGACAGGAAATATGATACATTTCAAAAATGGCAGAATGAAATAAACAGAAAACCTAATTTACCAGTAATTTGTAACCAAGTTTTTGTTTCTCTGCGATTGTCTCGATCATGTTCCAAGCCTCTGTATCAGGAAGTCCCAAGCCAGCCTTCACAATAGCGTTGAATATTGTGAGAACAGAGTAAACAAAGAGAACTGTAACCATCAAATTTCAGGAAAAGAAGATGAAAAATAAGACAACTCTAAAAATAAGGAATTCACCATATGTGATGCCAATATGATTAGTCTGGCTGTGACCAAAGTAGCATAGTTCACTGATCTGAAAGAGTACAATAAAGGGTTACAAGAATAGTAATTTCAATGATGATCCAATCAATTAGCAGTATAATGTAAGATACACTGAGATGACATGTGGTTAACAAGCATAAGACTTCAAGTATGTGGACTAAAATTGATAAGTTGATGAAGCATCCTTATGGGGAATATTGGAAAAAGACACATGACATGGGAATTACTTACAATCTATAAGTATTACAGACACAGACAAAACATGCATACGAACGAACAATTGATGTTATCAAAATCATACGAGATCTTAAGAAGACTCACTCATTTGCAGGCTGCTCCATGAGATACTCAAAGTAACCTTCCCAGAATCTGTCAAGAGAAATCACAATATGTCAATTATCTATATTCTGAGCAGTACCAAAAAATGATAAAATTCATAGAGCCTGCAGCATGTTGGAATGCATACCTCAATTCCTCCCAGATGGGTATGGAGATTAGATGACGCTGAACATAATCTGAGACATTATTGGCATCCTTCTTGAACATTTCTGCAGAAACTTCAAGTGCGTCCTGAACTGTTGATAAATCGTTTCTTGAAGCAGCACGGCTGACAGCCATTTTGAGCTGATTTCAATAATGAACAACGATTGTAGATTAATATCATCAGCAAAGTCTAAACATAAAACCTGAGCAAACCTAGATATGCACAGCTAAAGTGCAACTAACTGAGAAACTGGGTCTATTAAATTAGTTAAACAATCATCAACCTACCAACTCTTTGACCGCAATGAACTGCTCGTCACTCAATCCACCATCCCAGCCCTGCAGGAAACAAATCCATTATACAGTGAGGTCCAGCTCAGCAAAACGGACTCAGTATATATGTCGCACAGTTGCTACGCTTACCGAATACAGATGTTCTCTTATACACTCGATAAAGCCACTCCCACCAATCCCCTCAGCATCAGATTCGATGAGTGCTACATGAGCAAAGTATAGGTTCAATTTTCAATAGAAAAAACAACAGCTTTCTGGATTTTCCAGTAGAGACAGAAATAACATAATCACAATAGGCCACACATTGGTTAGTATCTGGCTGAGTAAGCATAACAATTTTATTCTTTCCTTGGTTTAATGAAATTTTATGTACATTTATCCACATTCTTATTGAAATGGAACATACCCAATATCGTGCCGTATTCGAATGAAGAAAGAGGATCTTCATCTGAGCCTAGTTTCAGAAGACGGAGCCACAATCCCTGGAAACCACAACAAACCAATGTTAATAGAGAGTGGCATTAAACTTGATCTTCGCTGTTTCCTTTTTAAAATAACTTTATTCATTAAGATGTGGAATCATGACCAGTCCGGTTCTATTAAAGAAAATAATAACCCACTTTTTTTAAGTGAAAATTTATTGTTTACGCTTCAGACCTTACCCTCATAAAATTCACAGTAGAAAAAACCATTCTGAAGGAGATATCATCTCATTTCGTTCAATTCAGAAACTTGAAAATTGGGATCTTTTAAAACACAAACAAGAAGAAACTATACCTGCAACTTGACTTGTATATCCAAGACCATTCTTTCTCTCTCTGCCTGCAGAGAGTAGTTACAATATCATTAAAAGGAGAACAAGTAATGGTATGACATTTAGAATGGGAAGTCTTGTGTTTCATTTTCGATAGAGTTATCAATCTTATTCTACACAAGAAAAAATGAACTTCAAAACAATTTTGCAGAACTTGAAATAGTATCCTATAAATCTCTTAAAAGAATTAGAGAAACCAATTTTCATTTCACCTTCATTAAATTTAGTGTAATGTTTGATGAATTTAGTTTGATTCACTAGCTAAACATGAAAGACTCATGGCCTTCTTCATGTCATATTGATTTCTTTCAAGCTACGTATGACCAAAAAGAATACAGGTAACACTTACAGCCCTCTCCATTGAACTGAAACTGTCTTCTTTGGTATTTTTCCCTTGCGGTGAGCTACAATTGGAAGGTGTAGAAGATAAGTGAAGGAATCAGATCGCTGTTTCAAGCAAATCAAGACATACCTTGGAGGATGCCTTCCATTAGATTCAAGAGCCCCGCTTGCTGCTGCGAGGATCTGCTTTCGCTTTTCTTCTTGTTCCTCTGACCTAACATTTGCAGGAAATCTGTCATAGGTAAACCTGGTGGCTGAAAAGAGGTAGAGATGGATCAGAATATGATCCCAAACTCGGTAGAGATGGATCAGAATATGATCTCAAACTCGGTAGACGGACAATTATGCCCACAATAAATAGAACAGACTGAAAGATTCTTAGTAATTTTCCTACTGTTATGCACACTACTGGTGGGGTGGTGGCCAGCCAAAAACCCCAGTTTCTTATAAATGAACAACCCCAGTTTTATATCATTCAGTCCACCACCATATAACGAATTCTACGAATCAAAATATCAAAATGTACCTGATTCTTGAACTTCTGGATCAGCTATAGTGATGATCTCGGGCTCCATAGAAGATTTAGGGAGAATTGACATCGCATCTTGACCCCTTCCAACGGCATCTTGTAACTTCTCAAGGAGATTAGTACTGTTCTCATCAGAGACTAGACGCCTTTCAAGGTAATCGAGGAATGCAAACGAGCCCAGAAATTGAACCAACTGAAAAAAATGGAAGAGTACCCTTAAATAACAATTACGGGACTTAGGTTATTCAAAAGTTTTGGACGAACATAGATAAATCGTCAAAACTCAAGAGCAAATTATGAAAAGACAGATTACCATACAGATTTAATCAAAAAAGAATAAACATGTTGAGTTATTAAATGCAGTAACTGTAAATATATGCCTTAACCATACATGAACCAGTAAGCTTACCATAGGCTCTGGTGGCTGACTGGTGGAACGAGACCGCCTCTTCAGAAATGCATCAGTGCTAAAAACTTTGTTTTCCTGAAAAAATAATCTGTATATGTAAATAAAGGCATGCAGAAGGGGTGAAATAAATAATATAAGTAAGAGAAGAATCACATACTATGAAATTGCGGTAGCCACCTAAGATAGATGCAAAAAACTTTAAGAATATAACCCTGCCAGAGGAAATGGATTTTGTATAATGAAACAAGATAACATGAGTACCAAAAAGTTTCAATGGTACAAGATAATAAAATTTAGGCAAACATATGACAAAGATTCCTTAACTAACCTGAGCTGAAGGTCATGATCCTCTCCCCAAGGTTTGCTCAGGCTTCTAGGAGACTGCTCCACAGAATTGCCAAACCCCTTCAAGTGATCGATCCCCACAACATTAGGGTGCAGTAGCTTCAAGATATCATTTCGCAAAGCGCTAAACTCAGGCTCTGGTATCGAAGGTATCTCCTCAGAAGTAGTGATTTGGTTAAATTCAAGATCCACCACTACAACCTAAAAATGGGAATGTTGTTAGACCAAATCAGGTTGTCTAAATTTTAAAGAGGATAAGTACGACGTAAAATTAGACTCACGCCATCCATAGCCAGATTGGATGTATCGACATCTGAATGGAGACCCATCATATATGGTGTTGGTGCATCAATGTAGTCTACTCCACTAAAAAATAGTAATGGGATGTAGACTTGCTTCAGAAACATACAACAAAACAAAGAATAAAGATAAGATGAAATGTTTTAGTCAGTAGAAATGCAAATATCTCTGGTTTGCTTATCCCCATCTTATATCTATAATCAATCTTCATTCACAATGTAATTCTTGGGTTAGCAAATTTACAAATGAGTTCATATATGTTTAAGTGATAAATTGATATCTCATCAGTGTTCTCAGACGTACCAGCCAGCGGAAAGGATAAATCAAATGACATATAGACTCTGCCACCAGAGTCAAAAGAGAGTACCTATGAAATTCATGACAAAGCAAAATAAAAGAGATGCATAAACAAAGATAAAAGGAAACATGTTAATGCGAAGTATTAAGGGTAAACACATTTAGAAAATGTCACAAATTCAATAGAGAAATTTACTTGTTAGATCGAAGCAAAACCCTCCTTTCAACTAATACGGATGTAAACAGCTTAATCAAGTTGTCGACATCCAAGCATTGTACAAGAGGTTGGAGTGATATCTGCATTCAGTAAAACCATGCCAAACATTACTTAACTGGGAAAACTTCAAAGAGATCAGGGCACTCTCGCCCTAGTAGTTGTCAGGAAATCAGAAACCTCTAAAGCTGATACTACAAAAGTGGCTAAGAAAACTAAGAAAAACTATTCAAACAAATTAACGAGACAAAAGCACAAGTCATACATCTGCCTGAGGAAGACTGTCCGCTGGAGGTGCTTCCACCGAGAGAAGGCAATTCTCGACAGCAAACAAAATTCTGTCTTTTCCGGGAGTTGGCAATGGCACGTTCAATACCATATAGGAGATTGTATCCCACAATGGTTTACTGAAAAGGTTGAAGGGCACTAATATCAAGTTCAAATTTTACTTGTTTTGTAGAGCAACTTTTTTCCAAGGGGACAAACCAACACAAAGTAAATGAAAAGCCAATGCAAGCTCCACCAGCATATGCTTACCAACCATATCAAGTACAATAATATAAATAAGCAATAAAACAAGGAAAAAATAAGTTTAGTATCCATAAGACAAAGATGTTATAAAGCATATACCAGCTTCCTTCTGATGAGAAGCAAAGAACAAAAATCTCTTCAAGAGCATTTCGAAGCGCACGTAAATTAGGGGCATGAGACACGATACAGATACACTTGTCTGCATATGTATTCGGCGGTAAGCGATAAGCTTCAACAATATCCTCACAGACTCGATCGCGAAATGCAATGCAACTGACAAATATTTTTGATCCATCACCCTCTAGGGAAAAAAAATGATTACGATAATCAGCAAGAGATCAACCACCATAGTCAAAGCAGGTGTATTGTCAAAGCAAAACCAACTTAAATCCAACAAGGCAGGGGAAAAAAAGACTAGACAAATGAAAGCAAGACGAGTTCTCCACTAAAATAATCCTAAAGCAAATATAACTCCAAGTATGAGATCTAAGAATGTCACATACCCGTCAAGACTATGGGATAGCTTCGCGGGAAACTCGCAGGGTCACTGGAAACAAACCCAGTAGTACGAAACTCCACGCCAGCCGGAAGAACACACTATCCAAAAGCAAAGAAGCTGAATCATCAAAATCTAAATGCTTCAACGAACCCAATTCAAACTAAAACATTTAACCCTCAAAAACACTTTCTTAGTAAGAAAATGAATGCTTTTCTTTCATATATGGTATAATTAACATTGCCCTTAAATCCAATTCAAGCACATTCGTCACCGTACTAACTTCGAAATGCTTCACTAAGCAATACAAATAAACAATTCCTCTCTAAAATTCAGAACAAAATTACACAAGAAACCTAAAAGCTAAATCCAGTTCCACATATAATGCATTAACCGAGGAGTATCATCAACTAAGAAGAGAAGATATCAATTTCGATTTCTCCAACTTACAGTGGGAAGTTGAGGAGGAGGAGGAGGGTAAAGAGAATGATCAGAAGGAGGAAACTGATCTAGAAGCGAAGGCAAGTAATTCGTCTCTAATCCATGGAAACCAAGATCTCCGTCAAGGGTTCGCATTTCTGGACCGAGTCCGCAAACGACGAAGTACTCGAAGATCCGACCCATTGTCTTCTTCTTCGTCGAGATCTAAAACTGGGTTTCTTCTTCTTCTCTAGTGCATGATCTGAAGTTTCAATGGAGATGAATTTGAGGAATTGAGAAATTGGAAAAGTAGTTGCTTCAATTCGCCTCTCGATTTTTTTTTTTTTTTTTTATCGTTCGTAGTGGGAAATAATAGAGAATTTGTGCCTCACACCAAAGAAAATTTGTGAAATTGGCTAAATGACAATATACTGTTCCATTTAAAAAGAAAAACAGTATTAACCCTCCCTCTCTCCTCTTTATCTCTCTCTATCTCTCTCTCCTCTCTATCTCTTTCCACCATATAATCACCATCACCACTACCGGAGACGGTTAAACAGAGTTGTCGGAGCCGGAGATGAATCCGCCGGTTGGGTTGTCGGAGCTGGAGGTGAATCCGCCGGTTGGGGTTATCGGAGCCGGAGGTGAATCCGTCGGTTGGGGTTGTCGAAGCCGGAGATGGACTCGTGATACTACCGGAGACGGTTAACGGAGTTGTCGGAGCCGGAGATGAATCCGCCGGTTGGGTTGTCGGAGCTGGAGGTGGATCCGCCGGTTGGGGTTATCGGAGCCGGAGGTGGATCCGTCGGTTGGGGTTGTCGAAGCCGGAGATAGATTCGTGATTTGAGGTTGTCGGAACCGGAGGTGAACGGTGATTTGGAGTTGTCGGAGCCGGAGATGAACTCTGTTGAAGAAACCGGAAATAGTCACGTGATTTGAGGTTGTCGAAGAAAGGAGAAGAGTGTCATTAACCACACAATACACTTAATTTTAAAAAGTTATTGTCATTTACTTAATTTTGTTTTTTCTCATGTATATTGAGCTAATTTACTCGAAATAATAAACAAGGCAATTCGCAATTTGTTTTCCATTTTGCACAAATTACAACTAATTATTATTTAGATTTTTATTCAAAAGTTTACAAAATAGCAAAAAAAAAAAAAAAAAAGAGAGAGACAGAGTGAAATGATAATGTGGCATAAAAAAATAGGGAAATTAGGCCAAATAACCATAAAAACATTTATAATTTACAAACTAACAAAAATGGCCTTATGTGGCCAAATCTCATCTTTTAGATTTAAGTTTTTTTGCTAGCTTATGAATTATAATTTTTTTTATGGTTATTTCACAAATTGACCCTAAAAAATACACTTTAAAAACTCCTTGATCTTGAAAAAATGTATTAATATTTATACACTTGATTGATGTATAGTTCAATTTATAGTATGATGCAAACATTTTTTTTTAACTTCTTCAATTTGTGTACATATCAATCATGAATTTAAATTGGATAAAATTATTTGTTATAAAATCATCTATTGGGTATAGTTGGTAACCGAAAACGGTATAAATTTTTGAACTGTAAACTTTACAGCATAATGCAAATATGTAGAAAATAGTTGTACAAATAAAATTGTATTAAAAAAGTTGAGTGTGAGGTTATTGGTAAAATGTTTGATACCAATAACCTCTTAAATGTTACAAATTATAAAGTGATGGTATCTATATGAAAAATTCTTTAATATACCATATTTTGAAGTTTTGTTTCCAAACATACCACCAATTTTTAAAAGTTCTATAGATACCACTTTTAAAAAAAAAAATCAAAAATTTCAAAAATACCACTAACATAAAAATTGATTTTTAAAGGGTTTAGAATTTAAATTTTTGGATTTGGGTTAACTATTGTATAACTAGGGTATAGTTTTAGGGGATAGGGTGTAGAATTAAAGTTTAAGGTTTAGTTTTGACCAGTTAAAACTAATTTTTATTTTGTAGTATTTTTAGAACTTTTGAATTATTTTTTTTAAAAAGTGGTATGAAACTTTTAAAAATTGGTGATATGGTTGGAAAGAAAACTTTTAAAAGTGGTATCTATGAGAATTGCCCTATGTTTAATAAGTTTGTTATCAGTTTAAGGGATTGATTGGCAAATGAACTTTTAAAACTGTTATAATTTTTTAAGTCAAAATAAACCCAATTAGACTCTTTTTTTTTTTTATCAACAAGCACCATATATTAAATCAAGTGTTAGTGTTCACGGTTTCTCAAATATTAGACTTTTTTTATTTAAAAGTCTCTAAAGTCCTAAAATTTCTCACAACCATTTTCTTTGTTTTTTTTCATGTTTCGGCAGTTTTTTTAAAAGCCTATAAAATCTGACTTTTTTTTTTTTAAGTCACAGTTGTTTATCTAAAACCAAAGTTTTTACAGTCTTTTTTCTTTTTAAAATCTACAGTCAAAATTTTTTAAATTGCAACCAATCACACCCCCTAAGTTTGAGCCATTATCTTGTTTCCATTGATGTAAAGAATTAGTTTAGCCATCATAAATATAATATCAATATTTTTGTAATATATTAACAAATTAAAAAGTATATTTGCTGCAAAGAAGCATATTGATTCCAGCACTACTATTCTAGACGTTCAAGGAGTGGTAATTTCCTACGATAATTATCCTCTAGTCAGATTTAATATCCAGGCTATGTGAAATGTGTTTTTTTCTCATGGATTTTTGTTGCTTGATTAATTTTTATATTCAGGGATTGAAAAACTTTACCAAGTCTGCTCGGGAGCTTATAACACGATTACAAACAATCGATGGAGACAATTATCCTGAGGTAATTTTAAATCATATGTTTCTGTTATGTAAGGTATTGAAGGATTCTTTTATCATTTATTCGCTAATCTTTGCTCTGTATGATATATTTCAAGCAGACTCTCCACCAAATGTTTATCATCAATGCAGGGCCTGGATTTAGGCTGCTCTGGAACACTGTGAAGAGTTTCTTACTTAGACCCAAAAACATCTTCAAGGTGGAGTTACGAGGTCACTACAAGAAAACACTGATTTAGCGTCGGCATATTTCGACGCTAAATCGTCGACGCTAATTCACTTTCGACGCTATTTCGACGCAATTTTTGCGTCGAAATGAAGTTCGACGCTACTTCGACACAATATTTTGACGCTAATTCGACGCTATAGTAGCGTCGAATTAGCGTCTAATTGTTTCGAAGGTAATCCGACGCCAAATCGATGCTAATGCATCGGGTGTCGACGCTAATTCGACGCGATATAAGCATCGATTTAGCATCGATATAGCGTCGAATGAGAACATTTTTTTAAAAAAAAATGAAAATATTCTAAAATATAATAAAAATTAAAATTAAAATTATCCGATACAAATGAAATTAAAACGCTAATTCGTCGGCGGTTGTTGGGTCCTTAGGTTGATGAAATCTTCTCAAATCATATCTTCGGATTCTTGTTCGAACTGCGTTTGACCGGGAGGTATAGGAGGCGGTGGAGGACGATGTATGCCTTGCAAGGCATTGGCTAATGTCGCGTTATCCACTGTAATTATGTCAAAGAGACTGGTCAAAGTCGAGAGACCAGTCTTCAGCTCCGCTTGTTCCGTCTGTAGCTGCGCAATCTCAGCATTAGCAGCTTCCAACATAGCTGTCAAATGCGGCCGAGACGAACCCAGAGAGTAAGAATATTGAGAAGACGAACAAGCTGTCGGGACATCCTTGATGGATCCAACACCCATCGTTCGTCCTTTCTTCTTCGGTGAAACCTATAAAATAAAAGTGTTATACAATAAAATTATAATAAAAATGAGTTATAATATAATATAAGAACCTAATAAATTACCTCCTCGTGGCGGAGCTCGTGGCGGAGCTCGTGGCGGAGCTCGTGGACGATAGCTATCGCAGCCTGCGAACCCGACCTGGTCCGGATCCGCGACGACCATCGGATCTGGGAATCGTATCATCCTCGCCAAATAACTGTCCGTATGAAGGAGGAGGAGGTCGATCCGCCTATAAAATAAAACAAATTTATTAAATTAAAAAATGTAAAATATAAATTGATAAATAAATTAAAAACTTGTAAAATAAGTTGATAAACAATTCATCGATTCTTAAATTTTATATATAATATATGAATACAAATACATAAATCCATAAATTTAACATTTAGGAAATAATTTTATATTTTCGAAAAATAACTTGTAAATTCATTTTTAATTTTAAATATTTATTTTAAATTCAAAAAACTCTTAAATTTGTTTTATTTGACTTTACATAAATAAAATTCATAAAATCTAAATTGAAATCTATAACTTATCAAATCTAAATTCAAATCTATAACTTATGAAATCTAAATTCAATTCCATAACTTATCAAATCTAAATTCAATTCCATTTCCTAAAATCTATTTCCTACATTTTTCCTAAAATCTATTTCACATCAAATTCCATTACTAATATATATAACAAATTTAAATAATAAATAAATTTCATAAAGTCTAAATTCAAATCTATACCTTAGCAAATATAAATTCAATTCCATAACTTATCAAATTTAAATTCAATTCCATTTCCTAAAATTTATTTCCTACATTTACCCTAAAATCTATTTCATATCAAATTTCCTAAAATCTATTTACTACATAATTCATAAAACCATTTTCTAAAATCAATTTCATATCATTACTACAACTATATATAATTTCATAACTAATTTATTACAAATTACAAATATTTCTAAAATTACTAATCTATATCCTAATCTATTTACTACATATTTCTAAAATCAATTTCATAACTAATTTATTACAAATTACAAATATATATATAAACAAATTAAAAAAAAAATAATAATAATATGTACCATAGCGTCGTTTGATTGAACCGGAGGAGGAGAAGATCCGGCGGCGGCGGAAGGAGAAGATCCGGCGGCGGCTGGGGCGGAAGGAGATCCGGCGGCGAAAGTTTTTGAGGAGGAGGAGAGGAGACGTGAGGGAGAGAGAGGAGAGGGAGAGAGAGAGGCGGAGTGAGAGAGAGACCGGCATGAGGGAAGGTACGGCGGCGAGGGGAGAGAGAAAGAAAGGAGACCAGAGAGAGAGAGGTGAGGGAGAGGAGTTGCAGAAACTGGAGAAGAAGACGTCGGTCTCTGTTTTTACTTCGTGAACCGACGCTATTTCGACGCTAATAGCGTCGGATTAGCGTCGGATTATATTTAAATATAATTTCTAATCCCCACCGAGATTTAATGTTTATAGATCCGAATTAATTTTATTTAGCATCGAATTAACGTCGAATTGCCCAAAAAATTCGACGCTAATTCGACGCTAAATCAAAATTAATTCGGTTTACCGCCGCTGGTTTAACATACATAATTTTGAAAGTTTTTGGTTTACCGCCAGTGGTTAAATCAAATTAATTCAATATAGCGTCGAATTTGCGTCGGATCAATATAATTTGATCTATTTAATACCTTAAACCCCAAACGTAAAATTTGTTCATTTAGCGTCGAATTAGCATCGATTCGATGCTAATTCGATGCTAAATCGACGCTTCCTAAAACAAATTTTACGTTTGGGGTTTAGGGTTTAAGGTATCCGCCAGTGGTACGAAAACTATCTTAGCCATTTCAATAATTGATATAACAGAATAATATTAAATTTTGAATTTTGCAATTACACATTTGGTTGATAAAGCGTTATGATGATATATGTAAACCTATATAGTTTTTCAAATAGAATTCCTTACATACATTTGTAACCTCGAATGAGACAAACATACTAATTTGTTCGCAGTTAAATGTTCGAATATAGATAACATTGGAGTTTCACTCTGAATCGTCGACGTTAAATCTTTGATTGTTTATACCCTAAACCATAAATAAAAAATTTGTTTGATTTAGCGTCGAATTAGCATCGAATCACATTAATTCGACGCTAATTCGACTCAAATGTTGTAATATAGCATCGAATTCTTGTGATTCGATGCTAATTTGACGCTAAATCATTTTTTTTAATGTTTAGGACTTAGGTTAAATAAATCGCACCATATACGAAAACATTCGATATCGTTAAAAGATTATAAACCCGCTACATAGAACGATAACAATCACATGAGTTTTTGCAGATCAAATTTCCTAGAATATAATTCATACATGTTTCCTAAATACATTTCCTAAAAATTTTATAACAAAACGTACATACTGATATTTCATTACTAATATATAAAACAAAATTAACATATAAAAATTTTGTTTGATTTAGCGTCGAATTAGCATCGAATCACATTAATTTGACGCAAATGTTGTAATATAGCATCGAATTAGCATCGAATTCTTGTGATTCGATGCTAATTCGACGCTAAATCATTTTTTTTTAATGTTTAGGACGTAGGTTAAATAAATCGCACCATATACGAAAACATTCGATATCGTTAAAAGATTATAAAACCGCTACATAGAACGATAACAATCACATGAATTTTTGCATATCAAATTTCCTAGAATATAATTCATACATCTTTCCTAAATACATTTCCTAAAAAATTTATAACAAAACGTACATATTGGTATTTCATTACTAATATATAAAACAAAACTAACATATTAAAAAAAAATGATTTAGCGTCGAATTAGCATCGAATTAGCATCGACTCACATTAATTCGATGCTAATTCGACGCAAATGTGGTAATATAGCGTCGAATTAGCGTCGAGTTAATGTTATTCGATGCTACTTCGACGCTAAATTAATTATTTTTTATATGTTAATATTGGTTAAATGAATCCTAAATCCTAAACATTACGATATTACATATCTATTTAATTATATTTACAATATAATATATGAAATTTTATGTACCATAATCCACCATTACTATACTATTTAATGGTTATAAGTGTTTGGTTTCGACAAAAACTTTGATACCAAACAACCAATTTAGCCTCAGAATGTACTCTGAATGCCAAATCTGGGAAGGAGTAGATTATGGGGCTAAATCCACCGTTTGGAGTTAATTCACTATCGAGATTTTCTTATATTGTAAAGATTGGAACTTTATGGTTAAAAATTTTTAATGTATGTAAATTTAATTAGAGAATTGAGTATATATAGAAATTTTTTTTTTCGGAATATTACTTTTTTTTTTCACTTGCGAAATGAATTCTGACGGTGGTGCTATATGTAGGCGATTTTAGCATCGATTTTGCATCGAATGGTAGCATCGCATTAGCATCGAACTCATTTGCGTCGATTTTGCATCGAATGCTACAAAGGTATGTCAAGCCGTGTTAAATGTGTCATCTACCTACCAAATTCGACGCTATATTCGACGCTATGCGTTCACCGCTAAATCGACGCTAAATTTGCATCAAATTTAGACTTTCGATGCTAAATCGATGCTAAATCGACGCGATATAGCATCGATTTAGCTTCGAAATATTTCGTCCCTAATTAGCGTCGAATTGAGTTATGGACGCCATTACGACGCAAAATCGACGCTAATATAGCGTCGGAAAAAATTTGACGCTAAATTTCGACGCTAAAATACAGTTTTCTTGTAGTGGGTGGAGTTATTCAAAGAAAGCAAATTTTAATTTTGAAAAAAAACTA
This sequence comes from Draba incana, assembly GCA_963576765.1. NCBI lineage: Eukaryota > Viridiplantae > Streptophyta > Magnoliopsida > Brassicales > Brassicaceae > Draba > Draba incana. The sequence continues at coordinate 46,239,868 of OY755204.1, forward strand.
GTTTAGTCTTTCAAAAACTAGTTAAACCTAGTTAGTCTAGTAAATTGGTTTCAAGGTAGAGTGTAAACTAAACTAGTTTCAAGTCACAAAGGTCCTATCGTTTTCCTCATGGGAAAATGAAGCAGCGTGCTTAAAAACCTAATAATGTTTATTACTCCGACCGAGAAATTTTGATTGGTCTATTTTCTTTATTTCTTTCATAAGAGTATAGTAACAGTTGAAATAAAATTGATAGAGGCAGAGCGTCGAAACCGACCATCTGTTTAGTTCCTTTATATAAGTATCTTTACGTTACATGTTTATTAGTAGTACTAAACAACCATCTGTGTGACGACAATGGCTTTTGAAAATCCTCAACAAAGCAAGTTCGATGCCAAATTCAAAGCTATGTTCGAAACCGAAGACGAAAAGTTCCAGAAGCTTCTAGAATGTTTAGAGCTACGCGAAAACCAGGTAAAAATCGACAGCTTTACTCGACATGAATTGATCAGGTTCTATATACTACTAGACCGTATGATTAAACATGTCCGAGTCCTAACAACGATCCCTTACGTACAAAGACGTACGAGATAGCGTGTTGGCCAAGGCAAATTCCTTAGGGATTTGTCCTCTAAACCACGAGATGAATCTACGTCACATCTACGACGTTTGCCAATGGATGAAAACCAAAACCGGTACTGAAGCTGTTGTTGAAGTGCAACGTACCGAGAAGCTAAAGAGACGAGCCACCGCGAAAGGGAGGACTCTTGCTGAAGTGTCTATGGTCCGAGCCATTAATGCTCAGTTTGCTGAATATAGCGATGAGATCAAGGAAGCTGATCGTAGGAGATCGTTAGAGCCGTATTGGATAATGAGGGAAGAGGAGTTTTCTGCTATTCGTGAAAAGTATTGGCCAGCTTCTACATTCCATATTTCTAATATTGTCAATGAAGAGTCAGTTCTTGAATTTTGTCGGAAAGAGGGAGTGAAAAGTAGACTTATTGAGTACGTTAAGGGACTTATTGGAGGTAAGAAGATGATTTATCCTCGTCGTAAAGTAGAAGTTCTTCGAGCTGTTCTTGCCGGAATGGAAGATGGAATTGATGCTGTTCAAGCTTCTTCGTGTGAGGGTGAAAGTAGCAATATGAATGGTAAGAAACGTAGAGATGCAACGGTTCTTGGATACGGTGAAGAGCCATTGTCTAAGACTCGTAAGAAGTATTGATTACTTAGTAAAGGGTTTATGCTATTCATGAAGATGCATTTAATGTGAAAATGTAAACCCATCAATAAGTCTCTCTTGTTTTTTTTTTTTTTTTTTTTTTTGATAAAGATTTTGTCTCTCTAGTTGTTGTAACGTATTTGCTTTTGTTGCAAATAGAACTTGTAATTCGGTGTTTGCTTTTGTTGCAAGTTGTAATCCAATGCATTGGCCTTTTAAATTTGGAAACATTGTTTTAGGAGTGTTTTCAGGATCGGTATCGCTATTTCCTCGGCACCAAATAATGCTTCATAGCTCAAGTCCTGATGGAGTACGGCTTATCTTTGTTTCCATGTTTTTTATATCTTTTTTTTTTTTTGCACGGATCCAATCCTTTTAGGCTAAGCAAATCTGTAATACAATTTGTAAAGCCTACAACTACATTTTCTAAATTATATTAACGCTCTTATCTAAACAAAACAAAAAATCAAAAACAAAAAATCTTTCGGATCATAGGTGTGACAAGGTTATATAATGATACAGATATATCTTTTGTCTAACCACGTAAACTATACATTTTGTAATGTAAATAAAATATATGAAAAGGGATATGTATGAGAAAACCATAAAAAGAAAATGAAATTATGTTTTAGTTGAGTAAATTGATGAGTAAGCTAATCGTATGAGACTGTTGAAGCCGTATTGGGATAATGCGGGAAGAGGAGATTTGTGCTATTCGTGACAAGAATTGGCCAGCTTGTACGTTCCATGTTTCTAATATTGTTATATTTATGGGGAACACAAAATAATTGACAATAGATAAAAAAAAAAACCTAAAGAGGAGAAGAAAAAAAAAATTGGTTAGTGGTATGTTTTTACATATTTAAAGTTTACGAAATAACATAGAACGATCGTCAAAATATGTAAGAATGATTTAGCGGTTATATCAAATAGTTTAATGATTTAAACTATATTTACATATACTAGGATAAATTGAAGAACAATTTTTGCACGTTTTTCCAACAATTTTTGTTCACTGATACGTTGGCCTCCTAATATGATCTTGCCTAATACAAATCGCAAAACATAAATAAAAGATACCTTTCAAGAAGACAGCAAAAGATACATAATTGGTGGGAAGAAACATAGGTAAAAACAAAATAATTAAAAGATACCTCTCAAGAACACAACAATAGAGTTGCCGTAACGAGAATCATCCTCACAAGGCTTCGTGTAAAATGGGGTAAGTACCAGAGGCAAGCGATACAATATGTAAAAGTCAGTGTTATACCTATTCCAATATCAAAATCAAGGGTGTTAGAAACAAATACATAACTTAAGCTGACTATCAAACGAGAATATATAAAAGGTGGATTACTTTTCCAGAATGAGTTGACCAAGTTTTCTCTCCAATGTTGTGTTTAACTTTTCACAAAGATTAACCTTCTCACCAACTTCATGTCGGATCACCAGCTTCTCACAATTCAATTGTCTGTCCTTGGTGTCCTATATCGTTAAGTTTTTCTTTGGCTTCTTGAGGTAAGAAGTGTAAGCGGTTCAAATACTGAATTATTCAATCCTAATGCTTATATTCAGAAATATTGAATTGTGTCAGAGCTTTCAAATATTACAAACCTTATACAAATCTGCACAGCCTTGAGTATCGGAATGAGAGATGGATCAAATAGTAGGTGGAGGGGTCCGTGCAGAGCTTGAGGTAAGAAGTGTGAGCGGTTCAAGGAGAAGTGCGCAAAGAAGTACTGCACGGGAACTCTACTTGATTTACAAGACAGTCCGAGATATACTGGTAAAAACTCACTTGAAAAAAGCCAGATCCAACAACATGGATTTGAATTCCAGTATCCGTCAGTTGCTGGTGCTGGAGCGGGGAGAGTCGGCTATTGGTTATGAGACCTACGACGCCATTTATGAATGTCAAATCATTCAACCCTAGAGTGTTTTGGACGTAGTGTAAAATCGCACCCTTGACATGCCTATAGTCGTAACCAGCTGGGACTTTGTTTGATTCGACATCCCAAAATACATATGATCTGACCATAATCCTTGTTTCTCCTCAGGAAATCTGGGGGGGGGGGGGGGGGGGGGGAGGGGGAGGCTAGGTTTAAGGAAGACGAAGGGTTTTATTTTCTTTTGTGGTTTCTGCCGACCATAAAATATTAATAAGGCCGCAAAGCCCACCATACAATTGGAGTTCGTGTTATGAAAGAATCTAAATGATTTAATAAATGATAATTTTTAAAAAAAATATTGAGGTTTCCATGGGATTTGTAATAATTTGGAAAAATCTAAATGATTTACTAAATAGTGTATTTGAAGTAGAATTTTGACTTTTTCGTTCTAAAGATCCCTTAAAAATAGTATTTGCTTAAAAAATTGAAAAAATAAAAACATTATTTTGTTGAGCCAATCACACTGTTTGAGCCAATCATAAGAATCCCTAAAAAAATAGTATTTATCCATACTTCATTTTTAAAAATAAAAATTATATGTCTTCTCGAAAAATAAAATCATACACTAGAGGAATAAAAATAAAAACTTGGGAAAATTGCCAAATCAAACCACTTTTTTTTTTGCAAAATGTCCCATTAGAATTTTATGAACCTAAAGATGTCCCAATAGGATTTTGCACTTTCAAAATTCTAATTTAATTCTTAAATTTTAATTATTAAGGATTTTACAATATTTGTAAAATTAGAAAAGGAAATAAAATCTTTTACCATATCTTGTATTTTTCTCAGCAAAATAAATTAAAAAAAATAATTAAAATTTTACTAATTATTAAAAATAGAGAATAAAAAGAAATCGTTTTACGGTTTCGACTCTTCTCCTTCCTCTACGCCGGAGGAGTTACCGTTTCTGTCATCTCCGGCGAGTTTAAAAAATTTCACCCTCTCTTCTCGCTTTCTCTCTGTTATCTCGTTCTTCCTCTTCGTAATCTCCGCCGAACCTTAATCTCTAAATTGTCGTCAGCTCCGGCGACATGAATACTCAACTGTAGGGGTCAGATTTCACCCCTAAGAGATCGATGTAACGACGAGAACGATTCTGCAAAAAGACTTGAAGAAATTATAAACGGGCTTGTAGAAGCCCAATTCAAGATAAGCCCATAATATTATTAAATCCATAATTAAAATGGGCTTAATGATAATATGGGCCAAAAGTCATTTAAATGCTTAATGAGTCTGGCCCAAATGTATTATTAGTCATAGTCTAAAAAGCTATAAATAGCTCATTGTATTCACCCAGAAAGGGGGGCTGGAATTTTCGCATCAAAAGGAATAAAGTTTTCTTAACAGCAAACACAAGTGTTTACATTCTTCTGCATTGTGATTTACTCAAGAGTCTCGCATTTCCTCTACAACCCTACAAATTCAATTGTTCGAGTTCAACTCCTACAATTTGGCGCCGACTAAGGGGAACAACAAGACATTCTTACATTAAAAGATCACAGTGCAAACTACGTAAGCAACAATGCCAAGAGACAACAATAACCAACTCACCGCCGAGCAGCAACGCATCGCTGAGGAACAACGCATCACCGAGTAGCAACGCATCGCTGAGGAACAACGCGTTGCTAAACAGAGACACATCGCCAATCAGCAGCATCGCAACAACAGCAACGACGGATCTGGAGACGACAACACTGGAACTGGTGAAACAACAAACAACACACTGATTGTTCCTGACACTCCAGCAACAGCAGTCACAGCAGTGACGTCTGAGTTCCTCAATGGTATGAAGACGATGCTAGAGACGCTACTCAAGAAGACAGAGGAGCAAGAAAAGACCAATCAAGAACTACGCGTTCTTGCAACAGCAAATCAGGTCGGCAACAGAAGAGCAGGTATGTTCACACAACCCGCAACACGCATAATTTCGACGTCTCTGGATTTTGCAACTCCAATCAAGCCACCAAGAGGGCAACGTCAATATCTTCCTCTGCCAACCCCGTAACGCGAGCAAGGCGCGACTGCCCAAACTGAAATTGAGTGGCCGAATGTCACAGCAACTGCGACAAATAATTCGGAGAATCTGAGAACTGAAAGTAACACAAGGAACATCAAGAGCGACAACAAACACTGAGCAAAGCAACGCCAATGCAGAGCAAGAGCAAGGCTTCGACGACGAAGAAGACGACATGACCTGGTCGGAGCAGTCCGAGTTCGAAGAGGAGCGACATGCAGTCTTCCAGGCTCAGAAGGCTGAGTTGGATGAGATGCGACAATGCATAGAGCGAGCGGCTGCTGAAATGAGAGACGTTTGGTCCGAGCTACACAAGGCAGTCAGCAAGGCACCTGAACTTGATCGAGAAATCGCAGAGGTCCAGAACACCCCTTTCACAAATCGCATCAGGCAAGTCAAGTTCTCCAATCCGGGACGACTCAAAGTGCCTTTCTATGAAGGCAAGACAGATCCATCAGAACACTTAACAGCATTCACGATTGCGCTAGGACGAGCTAACTTCAAGGAAGACGAAGAAGACGTCGGGCATTGTCTTCTCTTCGTGGATCATCTTAAGGGTGCAACTCTTCAATGGTTTTCCAAGCTGGAGAGGAACTCTATTGATACCTTCAAGCAGTTGTCTGCAGCATTCCTGAAGCACTACGCCATCTTCATTGAGCTTGAAACATCGAACGCGGATCTCTGGAATCTACAGCAAGGTTTGAACGAAAATTTAAGGAGTTTCATGGAGCGTTTCAAGACAGTGCTATCTAAGGTGGAAGGCATAAGTAACAAAAATGCGCTCGACGCACTCAAGAAGTCATTACGGCACGACTCTGAGTTTTGGAGAGAGATGATCTTGAATAAACCCTCAACAATTCAAGACGCTTTGCATCGAGCAACTGACTTCGTAACAGTCGAAGACGAGAAAGACATTTTCGCTCTAGCTCAAGGAAAGACAAAGTCCACACCTCACCCTCCTCCTACTCTGAATCAACCACACGTTAAGAAGAGTAACAAATCACAAGGATTCGCACACGAAGAGTTGGAAGGCGCTCACAATTACCAAGTGGAGTCCCAAGGTTACAGTGCAGGACGAGGTCGAGGCCGCGGTAGCTGGTCAAATACATGGACAAGAGATGAGAACAACTACGACGAAGAAGCATACTACGAGTACCATAAATACATTGGGCACTCTACAGCAAAGTGTCGTACCCTTGGCTTGAAACTTGCTGCTGCGTTAGCTGTTGGAAAGCTTACGGGAAACATTGAAATCAAGGACTTTGAGATAAAAGAAAATGAACAACAACATGCGCAAGATGAACTCCCTACACCCAGAAGGCGAAACGACGAGCAAGCAGCAGACGACACTCCTCCCGAGATACTTATGATAATGGAAGGATCTCCTTACTGCTCAGATACAGTGGCTTCCATCAAAGCGTACCAGCGGAGAGCCGAAGTTAGCAAAAATCTGGCTAAGTCATCTAAGTGTCGAATAGTATAATTTCCTTTGAAGAAGAAGAGACAGCTGGCATTGACCGCCCCCATAACGACCCTCTAGTACTCAAGCTCATCGTCAATGATTTCAACGTATCTCGGATCCTCATTGATACAGGGAGCTCTTTAGATATCGTCTTCCGCGAAACGCTCGAGAAAATGAAAGTCAACCTCAACAACCTCGAAAGACGACCAACTCCAGTAACTGGTTTCTCTGGGACAACTACAACAATGGGAACTATCCAGCTTCCCGTTCAAGCCGGTTGTGTGACCAAAATCGTGAAATTCGCTGTAGCAGATCATCCAGCTATCTACAACATCATCTTAGGGACTCCATGGATAAATTCGATGCGCGCTGTGCCGTCGACCTACTATCTCTGCCTCAAATTTCCAACCCCAAATGGTGTAAATACAATTCGGGGAGACCAGAAAGAATCTCGCACTTGCTTCTTGGCTACGCACAAGCTTAGGAACCCCAATCCAGAGCTTAACAAAAAAACGAAAAAGAAGTCCAAGCTGAACCAGCAACACGAGGACAAGCTATCAAACAATCGCTAAGGAAGCATCACTTGAACTACGAGGCGGCTTGATCCCTTCAAAGGGTACGTAGGCAACTCATCTTAGGATGGGTTCAGCTACCCACTCCTTTAAAAGGGGGGAGTGGGGTACGTATACTTGTATACTCCCATCTCTCTTACTCGACTTTCTCGCAAAAATCAAACAAAGCAAACTTATCTGAAACAGTTTCGTTTGTAATATTTAAGTTTTTACAAAAGCAAACTTCCTTACAATTTGCATTTACATCCTTCGTGGATAAATCTGTCTTAACAAAAGCAGACCTCTATCAAAACAATTTGCATCTACATCCTTCATGGATAAATCTGAGTCTTAATAAAAACAGACATTCAACCTCGCTGCTGGCCACAACGACAGTCTACTTAAAAAAAAAAAACTTCAGATCTGACTATTACATCCTTAGCAGGATTAAACAGCGAGCTATCCAAATGTACAATGTTCATTATAGGAGCGTGTGCGTTAGAGGAAAACGTATGCGTAAACCCAAATGTTCATTTCGAAACCCAACAGACAAAAACGTTGGTTCCATCGCTAAAAGTGGTCATTATAGGAGCGGATGTAAAGAAAAGAATTCATTTCCAGAACAGACAAGTTCGATATGACGAAAACTGCATAGTATATCATTACACCTCTAAAAAAGGTTCATAACAAAGCGAAACAAAGCATGAAAAGGTTAAACACCACCCTAGCTAAATAAAACCAAATATAAAAAAAAAAGACACTAAGGCATTTTCTCCTCAAGCGTCGTCAATAGCCTCCACAACTTGTTCGGCTATAACCTCAGTATCAGAATTTGAAGAATCCCTGTCATTTGACGAACTGGAAGAATTCGAATGCGAGTCAATCTCCTCGCGGAGCAAGAGCAGCCGTATCTTGAAGCTTGGCCGTAATAGCAACTTGATCCTCCGCAGCATGCTTTAGCCTCTTGAACTCAGCATAAAGTTTTTAAAAACTACTAAGTGGACGACTCTGCGAAGGCGAAAGACACCTCATAATCATGGCCAGCTTGTTGAACGAGGAAAGGAACTGCAAAAAAAAAAAAAAACTTGTCGTCAAGCTCGAAATAAAAGAAAATACTGCAAATTTGTCAAAAAAACTCGGATTCTCTAGCAGTGGAGGGCCACGCTCGAATACGTATCTTTTTGTCATTTCTCTCCAAGGGAGGAACTCTGGGAAGACAATCCTCGATAAGTGAGACGCCCCTGTAGCACTAGCGTTTTCTTTGCTATCTCCTCGAGAACGTTCGCGACCTGATTCCACAGCATCATCTATGTTCCCAACATCTTCGCGATACTTTGACGGCAATTCAGGATAACAACCGGTGGCGACAGCGATATCTCGCTCAAACTCATGACAAAGCAGCTTAGGCGCAAGAGGAGAAGTAGTACTAGCTCTAAGGATTGATGACTTCGATCTCCATGCTTAATCGGCTGCGTACAGCGATGGCTTTTATCTCCAAGCTTAATCGGCTGCGCACAGCGATGAAGATAGTAACGATTGATGGTGATGATCTGGTTCGTTGCATCACCCTCGCGCTAGTGTTAGTCTTTACGTCGGCAGCTCTCCTCTCACGCGCATATACTTTTCTCCCGTTACTCGACATTTCTGATGAAGAATTCAGCAAATGCACTCTAAAACGATGAATAAACACCATCTCCGGAACGTTTCTCCTGGCGCTTAGCAAAGGCTCAACAAACAATTGACGATCACACCGCGAATCATCTAAATCTGAGACTATTCTCGAGCTGCTTTTATCTATTTGACGATCACATCGCGAATCTCCTGAAGTCATTCTCTTCAATTTACGTCTTATCTGCGATAGAGTCCAGAATCCGAATCAAAGCTCAAAAATGATTTCCGGAACAATTATGTTGATTTGTTGACTTCTGTTGACCAGTTGACTCGTTGACCGTTGCTGACTTGTTCACTTTTTTTGACCGAACCGGAATGTTGACCGTTGACCAGAAACCTACAGTTGACCGAAAATTAGGTTTGGCCATCGTGGAAGATCCCGATCCTTGATCCACCGTGCCGGATGTAGGGGTCAAATCTCCACTAGAAGAATCGATAAGCCTAAATCGACTAAGTATACGTTAAACGGCCCAACGGTCAAGCCCAGAAAACAGAGGCCCATCAAAAGCCCAACATTGTTTATCCAAACCGATTTGTATTCTCTATAAATAAGCATGTAGGATCCGAAATTCTGAGAGATAATAAGACAAAAACAGTTTTTTCAACTAATCAATAAGAACAGCTCAAGAACCCTAATTCTATTTCTTTCTAAGTGTTTGAAAACCTAAAAGAAGCCCTATTTCGAAGAATCTTCACAAATTCTATTGTGTGAAAATCCAGCACGCACACCGGAGCTCCAATTGTTGCTGCTCCTCGTCGCCAGCCTCCTCCGCCAAGCAGGTCCGAGCACGAGTCCCCGCTGCCGAGCAGATCCGGAGCGCCAGGTCCGCCATCAAGTAGATCAGAGAAGAAGCTTCTCCGTCGAGGCTCCTCCGCCTAGTTCCTAATCGGAGCAGAAGCATCTCCGTCTGGTGTCGTGGGAGCTCCTCCGTCTGGTTCCTTTGCGACCAGCAGCAGCGAGGACGACGACGATTTACGAAAGTGCGGCAAAGTCACATGCGGCGATCCTCCTTGATAGCTCCAATCGCGATGCTTCTCCTCTGTTGGACGGCCGCAACAGCGACGAGTCCCAGCTCCTGCGACGATGGGTTAAGGCTCCTGCGGCAGTGAAGCTCCCGTGGTGGTGGCAAGCTCCGACGGCATCGATCTCGACAGATCCAAGCTCCTCTTTCGGCGACGGTTCGAGCTCCCACAGCGGCTGCGTACAGCGGCGGCGACGAGGTTTAATAACAGTGAGCGGGTCATGACGATTTGCGGTTAGCGGGTCACGAAAACTCCACGGCCGAGATCGGCGAGCTCCGGCGACGGCGGATCGGAGAGGTAGGAGACAAAAAAAAAAAATTATTTTGACCCGTTGACCGAACAATGTTGACCCGTTGACCGACTATCACTGTTGACTGCCGACGAGGATTCCGATTGCAGCCACGCTACGCCGGAGCTCCGGTCGTTGCAGCATCACGGCATGATCCTCCACACGATGAAGCAAGCCCCGGAGTCTCCTTTCCGCCGTAACGTCGTAACATGAAGAAGATGGAGGCAACGTCGGCAATGGATCTCGGAGGTGAATCGAGGCGTCTGCGGCGGCAGATCCAGGCTCTTTCGGCGGCGAATCGAGGCTCCTGGAGCTCCTGCGGTGATGGCGAGGCTCCTGCGGCGACAATCCCGTCGAATCGAAGCTCCTCATCCGGTGATATCAAGCGGCAATGGAAGTAGATCGACGGTGGATCAGAACACGATTGACGACGCAGAAGCTGCATACAGCAACGGCTGAGGCACGATGATGGAAGATCGGCTGCGTACAGTGACGGTGAAGCTCAACGGCGGCAGATCGGAGGTCGCCGGAGGTGGAGAAGATGAGTCACTAGAAGACAAAAGAAAAAACAGAAAACCCTAATCCGCTACAAGACAAAAAAAATTTGGAAAAAGAGATTCTAAATTTTTTATCTCTTTTACTGCAGAAAAAGCGACTTGGTAAAAAAAATAGACTGCCTAGGAAGCCTATTTATACTAAAAGGATTTCCTGAAATCCCTAGAGTTTTTCAGAAAAATTTCCTGAAACTTTTCTAACGGGCTTTAAAGTCCAATTAAATGAGCCCAATAGTCTTTTAGTCTATTAACCTCATTTTCAACAGCGCAAGCATGTCCAGGAAAACACGATAGCATCAACTCAACATGGAATTACTGCAACTTCCAGAAAGCGCTAATAAGACGTCAACGTCTGGCTGCTTCGTGGTCCATCGCATCGATCTCAAACTTCAACAGTTTATACCTTGGCATCATCTAGCTCGATACTACCAAGCTGGGAGGCTAACTATAGGGGTCGGATTTCACCCCTAAGAGATCGATGTAACGACGAGAACGATTCTGCAAAAAGACTTGAAGAAATCATAAACGGGCTTGTAGAAGCCCAATTCAAGATAAGCCCATAATATTATTAAATCCATAATTAAAATGGGCTTAATGATAATATGGGCCAAAAGTCATTTAAATGCTTAATGGGCCTGGCCCAAATGTATTATTAGCCTTAGTCTAAAATGCTATAAATAACGCATTGTATTCACCCAGAAAGGGGGGCTGGAATTTTCGCATCAAAAGGAATAAAGCTTTCTTAACAGCAAACGCAAGTGTTTACATTCTTCTACATTGTGATTTACTCAAGAGTCTCGCATTTCCTCTACAACCCTACAAATTCAATTGTTCGAGTTTCGACTCCTACATCGACGACGAAGGTTTTTAATTCGAGAGACTATCTCCTCTCAAGGTAATCGAAAATCCATGGTTCCAGTTTGTGCATTAACCTAAAATTTCAGATTTCTGCAATTTCGCAATTAACCTAAAATTCTGATTTTGCAAATTCAGTTGATGTGTCTTTCTTTTTCACATTTTGTTGGGAATCTCTACTTGTTTTGATGAATTTCTTGTTTGGTTTTGTGCATTTGTGTATCAATGTAGTCAGATTCAATAAATTGTCTTGCGAAAAAGTCTATGGTGTCGATTTTAGTTTGTAAACTTAATCTATGTTTGTAAATTGAATCTATGATTGCGAATGTTCTTGTTCATAAACTGAATCTATATTATCATGAAAATAGACATTGTAATCTTTATATTTCTTCTGTTGTTTTGATAATATTAGAGATATAACTATGTTTCTTTTATTTTTTTCGGTTTAATAGGTATGGAAAGAGTAGAGTTACCAGAAACGATTTATGCTGAAGGAAATGAACCGGAAGTGGATAAAATCAACAATTGTTGCAGAATGTCTATTCTAAAGTTAGTGAAGAAGAGGCTCCCATCTGAATATCAAGTAGTTAGAAGAGATCCTGTGTTTGGTCCTATAATGGCAATCAGTGATAATGAGTTATAATACTCAGCAAGACTCTTCCATAGCTTTCTGATTAGGCAGCTTGATACATGTAAGCTGCATGAGCTATGGTTTGTTTTTGCTTGGAGGCCGCTTCGCTTTTCGATGCAAGAATTTCATGCGGTGACTGGTTTGTAGTTTGAGGAAGTACATGATCAAGACTTTGCTAAATGGGTTGATGATAAGGGTTTTTGGAGTGAGTTGCTAAAGGATGAGAAAAACATTATTTCCATTAAAACCATAAGGAAAGAGCATCTTCTGAAGTGTAACCAGTGGACGCGTGCATATAGACTGTGTTTGGTGTATGTGTGTGTCATTGCTGGCTTATTGCTACCAACAGATGAGAAAAATGTCATCTCACACAAGTACCTCCGTTTGGTGATGGATGTTGCTAAGCTACGAGCGTATCATTGGGGTCTAGATTCATTTGATCATCTACTACAAGCAATCAAGCATGTGGAACCCAAACTGGATCAACCATCAAGCTACTCACTGTACGGTTTCACTTACGCATTGCAAATTTGGATCATGGAGGCTATTCCTGACATTGGGACTATGTTGGCCACAAAGAAAATAGAGGATGTGGTTGTGTTTCCTAGATGTTCTAACTAGTCAGGTTCTTGTGTTCTGAAATATCCTGAACTCAGACGACTAGAGTCAACTTTTGTATCAGTAAGTTATTGTTCTTAGTATTATTTATATTATACATTATGATTTGCCATTTTTTGAGATTAACAATGTTTAGTAATTTCTTGTCACATGCTGTTCTGCATCCATTCATTTCTTTTAGAGGAAATGTCAATATTGTTTACGCTACTGAGTATACGAGGAGTTCAGAAATGAGAGACGAACGTGTGGACCTAATTTATCAACTCATCACCAACAACAAAGATTGGTCTAAGCAAGTCTGGAAAGTTGTTGTACCAAAGCAGTCTTTGGAAGCTGTAGTTGATGCACAAAGAGAGAATGAGTCTGATCATGAGCCGGTAGATGATGCAGAGATGGAGAATGAGAATATTCATGCGGTTCCTGATATGTGTACTCGTAATCTAGAGGTCAGCTTTGCCTCTACTTCAAGGAAGGGGAAGAGCAAAATACGTGATTATGGTGCAGAAGAAAGGAAGCAGAAGGTGTTGTGTGAAAGAGCAGCTGCTACAAATGCAATTATTACTGATGAGTATAAGTCCTTCATCATAGGTATGTTTGAAGCATCTTTGCTGATTTGGAGAAGAAGATTCAGAAGACTATTCAGGAAGAGGTTGCTGACCGATCTGACGTAGTTAATAGCGAGTTAAGAGAGCTTAAAGATTTTTCCAGAACTAATAAGTTGTTCACAAGCCGAGTTGAAGCATCTACAAGCACTAAAGCCCCCATTGCAACTGCAAAGAGGCAACCTCAGTCACAAAAGAACAAGGTAACTTGTTATTTAGTTTCTTTTTAACCATGGTTAAATACTCTATTGTGCTCTGGTTTATAATGTCTAGTCTTCATTTGACAAACAGGGCAAAAAATCTGACATGTCTTCAGTGATGTTAGAGAATCTTAGGGACGTAAATGTAGCTTAGACTTCTGACCTTGAGCTAGACTTAAGCCTAGATGAGTTTCTTGACAAAAGCTTGCTAAATCTCTCACAAAGATCAGTGGTCAATGGTTTTGATCCCACTCCCTCTCTAGCAGCAAATTTAGTGGTGGAACCCTCTTCAACTGCCAAATCAATGATAAATCCAGGTTCAGCTGCAAAGTCAGAGGTACGAGCCAAATCAGCTTCAAAATCAACTGTTAAAACCAGATCAACAAAAAAAGGTGAAGAAGAATGGAAGGGTTTATCTCTAGATGACACTGAGGAGGTGTCCTACAATGAACCTGATGCTCCATTAGTGTTGGTCAAAGCAAAGGAGAATGATTTGTTATTAGAATGGGGACTGGTCTATAAGTAAGTCTAGTTAATTGTGTAGTTCTAAGCCTTTAACTTCCTTGCAAACACAGAATCTAACTAGCTTAATATTTATGTAGAACCAAGCCTGAACTCCCATTTAGGCCAACCATATTCAACTATGACTTAGCTAACATGTTTATGTGCTACACGAAATGGCTAAGAACCCAGGTTAGTTAAATATGATTTATACTTTTATAGAATAGTATGTAATGAACATGTACTGATTTACTGTAAAATCTTTTTGCAGAATATGGATGCATTCATGTTCTTTCTACGGGAGAAGATATCTCTGGGTCATTTGGACGTAGGTCGTGTTGGTTTGATGTCTTGTAATTTAGCTACATATATCACTGCTGAATACAAAAGATTTCTGGCAGAGAAGAAAAAGTATGTGTTGAGTTCTTTGCTTATGGATTACGGAAAAGGAGAACTACATGCTAATGGAAGGACCATGAAAGTGTGGGATGTGGATGTTGACCGTATATATCTTTCTTTCAATGTCCATAACAGCCATTGGAGTTCGGGTCTTCGACTGTCAGAACGAGGCACGCAACAGGGAGTTAAACGCATTCCTACACATCATTATGCGCATTGTCATGGTTATTTAGTCAGAAGAAGACAGCAATCAGATGAAGCTCGCAACGTATAAAATGAAGTATGAACTAATGCCTCAAGGGCTAAATGACAATCATTGTCACTGCGGTATGTATGCGTTGAAATACATTGAGTGTGACATGCTTGGAATGGACTTATCACTGCTTAATGATGAAAACATCAGGTGGGCTTCTATTTATCGAAGCTTCTCTTTTGTAACTTAAAAAAAAAAAAAATCACAATTACTTGTATAAAAACTAAACTCTTAATTTTTTGTATATTATATTTTTAGATTTAATAAACAAAATATCTATTTAACAATAACATATTTAATTGTTGGAATTAGCTATTACTCCCTCCGTTTCATATTAGTTGTCGTTTTGAGAAATGTATCTGGTTAGTATTTGGATGTATTTAACTCGGATACATTTCAGATACATTTTATCAAAATGACAACTAATATGAAATGGAGGAAGTAAATTGTTACAAAAAGACCATTTAATTTTATTTTTTCTAGATTAAAATAAATTAAAAAGTCAAATGTTAAAAAAGTAGGTGACACATGGCATCTCTCATGACTTGACTTTAGAGAAAACCTTAACATATTATATAGATATACACAGACTCGTAACAGTTGATTTTTTTTTTAATCGTCTAGATTTATGAATTATTACAAATTATGAGAACTATTACACGGACGATTACACAACGGAAAATTTAAGCCAAAACATGCACGTCTACTCCGAACAGCTCTCCTTGCTCCACGCTAAAAATCTTCTGTAAATATTATCTCCATTAACTTGCATTCTCTGAGACTCGAACTCAGTACCTATAGGTGTAGAAACATTAATGACCATTTTAATCAAACCACTGGATTAAGAAAGCTTCCACTACCGTTAATTGTTAAAGGTTTATTTGTTCAGCTAGATATAACGTTTGAGTTTAATAGTCAAAGATATACACAACGTTTTTCAAGTAAATATATTGACAAACCAATTAACACAAACATGAATGGACTTTTTATCCAAAGACAAAAAAAAATGAACACCTAATTAAAACCTAATTAACACCTAATGATACGACATTTATTTATTATTACGGACTTTTGGCTTACACAATCAACACCTAATTAAGCTGTGCAAGGCACAACCCCATATAAGCTGTTGAATTTCTTCTTCTTTTTGTTTTCTTGTAAAGATTAAGTAATCTATACGAACATCACATTCATTAATTTAGTTAGTATATTTGTAAAAAAAAAAAAATTGAGAAACTGTATATTTGTAATTTCCTTTCAAAATTCTTGTATCTTTGATAAACCAATTAAAATATGTAGGTTATGCCACAACTTCTATACAGTTTCAAAGTGTACGAGTGTACGACAATATAAGGCCTGATGTAATAGGACACCAAAGGTTTTGTATCACTTCAATTTAAAGAAAAACAGAAACTATAATAAGAAATAATAAAAGGTTATGTCTTCTTGGAAATAAAATATCATTTATTAATTTCGCTACTATATTTGAAATTTCCTTTTGCAGTTTCTTGCATCTTTCATAAACCAATTATAATTAATATTTTTATGCAATAAGCTTTATCTATACAATTTCAAAGTGTACGGCAAGTTAAGTCTATATAAAAGGACACTAAAAGTCATAATTTTTGTATCACTGCTTAAATTTCAAGAAAGCAAACAAAAAAAACAATGAAAGGTTATGTTATTGCTCTTATAGTATGCGGTTGTGTTGCTGCAATCGCGATAGTTCTGATCTTATGCTGTCTTTACAACCGCAAGAAGAAGAAGACGTGGTCTCCACCGCTTCCGCCGCAGTCAAGAGACTTGGAAAACGCTAAAAATAGCGGTACAAAAGATGATGGTCTTGTTGTTTTGACCGCGACTGCTTCCACTACTACAGTTGCTAAACATGCTGCTGTAACCGCCAAAACTTCTAGTGTTGCTAAACCTGCGGCTGTAACCACCAACACTTCTGGTGGTGGAGGCGGCGGAGAGGGTGATGGTGGTGGAGATGGTGGCGGTGGAGGATGTGGAGGTTGCGGCGGTTGTGGTGGTTGTGGCGGATGTGGAGGTTAAAAGTTGCATAGTTATCGGTTATGTAATGACTTTTTATGTGTGATATTTCTGATGTAATGATTTTTTATGTGTGATATTTCTGATATATGTAAGGGCTCATAATAATATGCATGTATTAAAGTGTGATCTCCTTCATGGAAAATGAAAATTTAATTTATATATAAATGGAGCATAATAAGGCGAATAAGCAATTGTGTAAATCTGAAATTTCTGGTTCTACACTAAAATTTGGTGTATATTTATTTGCTCTCCAAGTCTTATAAATTTTCAAACACAACCTTTAGTATTATATGTTTTTAACTAGGTTCATTATGTTCAAGGTCATCATCATGACCTTGTTTATAGATCATATATCAGTTTTAAGTCCAAGCAACATAAAATGAAATTTTGCCAGCTTAGATTGGTTTAAATAGTCCAACATTAGGGTCGTTTTAGGGTTTTAGTTAACTAATCCAAATGAGAATTGAAATTGCGTGAGTTGGGTCTTTTTAGGGTTTTATGTATACATACCCCACTATTACCGTTTGGAGTTCAAAACTAAATACATGTTTCGTGTAGCTAATCATTTCTTCGTCGACATCTACCGATATCAAAGTTGAAAATCCATAATAGTTAGATTGGATATTTGGATACATGTATGTATTACAAATATTACTATTTCGTTTATAAAACAGTTTCTATTAGCCTATCACCAAAAGTTCTCTAGTTGAAGCCCGAGAATAAGTGAAATTTTATTTTACTAAACGGTAAGTCGAAATATATTATTACAACTTAGTGATGGTGTGACCATATGTAATTTCAAGGAAACTATCACTCTTTTCTAATGATATCCCTCGTTGGAGTGAATATATCAATTTTGGTTATTAAATTCCACTTGTACCGAGTGGTTGAATTAGTCTGATTGGGATCCAGGTTTGAATTGGTCATACATGATTAAATTTCATATTTTTCGAAAAATTGATTATGATATATACTTGAAATAACATAGCCAAACGAAAAATCAAATTCAAAAACAAATATATTTACCACTAAAATTCTTATATCCGTTCAATGATCCGTGACCTTTCAAAAAAATTAAATTTTCCTTCTCAATTCAGGTTTGAAAACACTAAATAAATATAAAGTTTTAATTTGGTTCCGTTTGAAATACAGATAAAACCTACCTAAAAGATAGTCAATGACTAACAAGTTGAGTTCTAAATATTAAGTCAACCAGAGATTCATAAAGGGTTATCATCTTTGTACGTATATATACATCTTATTGGTTCCTTATATGAGAAGTGAAGAAACAAAAAACACAAATTAAGAAGAAATCGATAACATGGATCCAGTGGGAATTTTGTTGATAGTGTTTGGGGCATTTCTCTTGCTTTTGTTCATCGCATGGCTCATTCACTTTCTCTACCACAAAGCTAAGAAGGATGGAAAAGAAAGCATCGCCTGTCTCGGCAGCGGTTATGGTGGCGATTTCGGCGGTTGATTTTAATCTTTGAGGCAATTTGCTATTTTGGAAATGTCTTGTTGGGTGTATATATATTTCCATCCAATTTCTTTGTTTAAGTTTGTTTGTTTGTTTTGAAATGTCAAAGATTGTTCTAAGTACTTATGCAAATGTAGCATCTGTATTGAATTCTGTATTTAACTATATATAAGTTTGGTTATTTCCCTACTAATATAGTTTGATTGGAAACATATTAGAGCATCTCCAACCCATCTCTATTTCTTCCCCTAAAAAATAGAAATAGAAATAGCAATCTCTTATTTTCTCTCCAACCCACCTCTATTTTCATCTCTAAAATAGAGATCTCTACATTTTTCTCTATAATTGAGCTAGAAATAGAGATTTTTTTTGTCTTATCCAAAATATCTCTATTATAGGGGAAAAAATAGAGATTCTCTAAAATAGAGAAGCACATTGGAGTGAAAATATGAGAATGTTATAATTTTCTCTATTTTAAAAGAAAAAATAAAGATTTACATTGGAGATGGTCTTAGACTGGAAGACTTTTAGCCTAAGTTAATAATTTATGTCGTATTTTTTATGCTCCATATAACAAAATCAATAATAAAAAAAAAAAATTAATTAACAATATAAGTTTTGGCTTATGAACGATGACATATATTAAATTGGCTTATGAATCAACATTTTTGTTTTGTTGGCTTTTCTTCGACCTGTAATTCATGCAACGATGTTGGTTTGATGTAAATTGTAATGTTTTGCATTCAAGTTGTTTTTATTGATATATATATACTGATATACATATATTATTTAATATATATACATATTATATCACAACTAATAAGTTATTAGATATATATGGGAAATAAAAAAATTATAAAACAGGCTAGCCTAAAATCTGAGACGTTGATCCGGTAGTTTTGAAAAGAAACAACAATCATCATCATCTAAACCCCAACATGATCACATCTTCATTAAAATCGTTTCCAATTCTTTTGTCATTAAGATGAAAATAGTAATAACCATCAAACGTCTGTTGGATAAGCTCCAAGATTATTCTAGAAGAAGAGATCCTTAAAGGAATTAGGAATCTCAATAGAGAAAAGGAAATTGTCTATTTCCAATAGGTTTAGGAAAAGGAAGTTCTAAACTATATATATGTAAGATCATCAAGTTGTGTATGATCATAAGAATAAGAACTAAAGGAAGAAGTTCTTAATAAGGAAGAACAATAGAGTTTGTGTTTAGGTTTTGAGTAATTTTCCTAAACATTAATAAAGAGAAGGATTTCTTTATAGCTAAGTTTTGTTCTTGAATCACTTTATTTGGTATCAGAGCGGTAATGATCCTAGGAGACCTGAAGAAGTGGATGGGCGCAATAAATGATGTGGGAGCAGACTTCTCATAAGATGACCTTGCGAATAAGAAGGTACATGACGGTGCCTATGGCTTCGCTAGAACCCTAGCAAAAACGAGATGGGTACATGATGGTGCTTAAGGTTTAGCTAGAGGGGAGGACACGAGTCATGTGGTCCTTGGTTTGAAGGGGAGAATGTTGGGATATCAATCCAAGTCCCACATCCGAAGATTAGACGAGATATGTCTAATATATAAGTAAAGTCCATCCAACTTAGTATGAGGCCTTTTGGGAAGGAAACCAAAGATAAATCCGTGCGGGCTTTAATGCTTCGGCCCAAAGCGGACAATATCATACTAATTTGGATGTTGGACATGGGCTTTAAAAAGCCAATTTCAACAACGTCATCAATTATCTATCAATATTCAGAATTTGCCACCAATTATGAAATCTAAAAACATTTTTGATATGGGGATACACAGAATGGTGAAGAGAATAGGGGCTTACCGGATAGAATGAATCTTCCCAGATCGAATTCAAAATCGACGAAGAATCTAAGATTTCTTTGACATATAGATGGTGAAGAGAAAGCCAGGGATCTTAAAGAGGCGGATGACAGCGACATACAACGATAAACGAATCAACGCCGACGAATATCAGTTTCTTATAAATCTTAAAACCTAGCTAATTGAATCACGAATCTTCCTAAAATGGATATAATATCGACGAAGAATCTGGGGAATTTGCCTAACCTTGATTAATTAAGATCCCTTTAGGATTTTCCTCTGGTTTTGAGAGCGAAAAAGAAAAAGTTATGACACGATTTTGAAGGTTTTCCATTAAAAATATATTCGAACAATCACTCTTCAAAAATGAAAGGATTTTAATATTTGAAAGGGTTCGAAACTTTGTAAGTGCAAGTGAGGTAATTTAAGTGCAACAAAATAAATGAGATAAGAGAATTTTCGACGAGATTCGTTTTCTACTCCTCGGGACCACGTCCAGATTCAAATCCACTAGAACGAGAAAGCAAATACAACTTATTCGCAAACGCGTAAATCAAGTACACTTCTTAATTTACACTTCTGTTCAATAACATGGATTCTTCAAGATAACCCAACCCTGAGCTAAACTCCTCCTGAGCCTAGACTTGAGTTTTGTGGGAGCTCCACACACCAACAACACCTGTTGGCAATAGCACGCAGCCAAACGTCCAGCACCAGCAAGACACAACACCAACGAACACTTGATCAGCTCAAGTAACACGAACTGTACCAGCGATAGCAACAACTACGAACTGAAACAGCAGCAACAACAACAACGAACTGCAACAGCAACAGACTCCAACAGCACCACAAAGTGCAACAGGAACAACACAACGAATAACAACAGCAGCAACACCACGATCTGGTACAACACAGACTACAATACACCAAACTGGTACATCACCAACAACAACCACCAACAAACGCATCAACAAAGATGCCTTCTTCTCTCAATAAACTTTTCTATATTTTTCTCTTCTTTAAGGCACAAGAAACCCTAGCCACGTTCCTGTCTCTATATATATGAAGCATTGATTAACTTCCTTTTGTGGATAATGACAAGTTTTCTTATTCTTCTCTTCAATATATTCTTCAATATATATCAACACTTCCTCTCCAAGTAAATATTTTCTCCTTATTCAGCCCAATCCACGCCAATAACAAAGCCCACCATCACAAACTCACATTCAACTTGGTTTAGCACGTCTTGTACTACTCTCTGTACTACGTCTGACTGATACAGGTAAAAAACTCCTCTTCAAACTTCACTCTTGAGTTGCATCTCTTCAGATCAAAAAGTCTACGATGTCTGTTCATTAGATTTAAGTTAGTAATATCAACCTGTAGATCAATTTTGTTTTTCCTATAAAAAATGTGTGACATCATCATTCCCTAAAAGGAGGTTTGCTATCCTCTTACTATTAAAAGCAAAGTTGTTTTATTGAAAGAGTTTAGGTGTTTTAATTTGATTGGTTTGTTTAACAAAAAATGATGACATGGAATGATGACATGTCTTGGAAAAATGATGACATGGAAAAATCTTATCAAGTTCTCTAATTCTAACAAAAAAAAAACTATGAATTATTTTCGGATCCTTTTTATAAACTAACAACTAATTTAAGTTTTTTTTTGTTACACTAATTTCGGATTGAAGGAAAAGTAAATACCAATAGGAAAATTTGAAAAAAAATCATCAACGATTTATAAAACAAAAAATATTGTAGTATATTTTACATTCACGTAATATTATAAACCTAAAAATAAAAAGAAAACGAAGAAAATCTTAAATATGTTGAGATTGTTTTTTGAGTTTAAAGATTTTTTGTTCTAGATTAAAACATTAATAATATTTCTTTTAGTAAATTTATATAGTTTGTGTCAATATTTTAACCTGGTTTTCCCCTTTGATTCTGATTAGATTTTCTGTTTTAAATTGCTTATTGTTCCATCAATGAAAAAATTTAATTTGTTATAAAATATAACATTACCAATCTAATTTATCTAAGAGTGTTCATCTATTACATTCATCATTCTCTAACTCTCTTTTTTGGCTTTTTCTGCGGTGGTTGCTACTTCCACATAGATTTTAGTTTAGTTCATAATAGTTGATTTTAGTTTAGTTCATAATAGTTGTTATTTCTAAATAAGTCAAAATGAATGTAATTGTTTATTATTGTTATTTCTTTGTGTTTTTGGACTTGGTGTGCGAACTAATCTTCTAATGTCATTTTTACATTTAAGTTAGGGTATGTGGAGTAAGTGTATGACTGAGAGTAAATAGCTTGCGACTAAACATGAGCCAGACCATATAAATTAAAAGGTTCTTCAAGTATCTTTCAGTTTTAACGTCTTTACTCCTGTTTAGTTTGACAAGCCTAACCTTTTGAATTTTGATCATATTTCTTTTGTGAAATATAGGAGAAGAAGATCTCTAATACATAGAGTTGAGGCAATAACAGAAAAATGTTCGAAAGAGGCTTCAAATGTTTTTGAAAATTGTAAGTTTCTTTTAAAGATATACTAATTTACTATGAATATACTTTGTCATTTCTTCCTTGCCATATTTTTTTGAAGATAACTAATACACTTATATGTAATATTTTTGTAACTATGTTTGTTATTTAACTCAGTGATAAAAACAAAGTAACTAATTTCACCAAAAAAGTTTTTAACTAATAATTATTTTTGTTTCAAATGGCAACAATGCTATATCATTGTAGCTAGAGAAGCCCGATTAAAAGTAATAGAATAAATGAATAATGAAGAAACTTAACAAGAATAAAAACTAATCATAAGTGATAACAAAATTGATCAAAATAATTTTTTTATGATACTAATTTTCTAGAACTCTATAAGTCTTAAATTAATTAATTACTTTATTTACAATTTCAAAGTAACATTCAAAATACAAAATTATTTTCCTACCCATATTAATTTCCTACATACATATAGAAGACTATAAATTGAAAATCATGCATATTTAAATGAAAAATCATACTATTAGATATTAAAACTAATTTTAAATCCTTATAAATTTTTATACCCGCACATGGTGCGGAAAGTCACCTAGTTATATATAGATATCAAATGTATATATTTTATTGATTTTTATTTTTATTTTAGTTATATGAGATATGAGACTATACTTTTCAAATTACATACGAACCTATAACTTTAATCACTAAGTTAGTGTTTGAATCAAGATTATATGCTTTTCTCCAAAACATTGTTTAAACAGAACTATTTACTATTAATCAAATAATCTTAATTCTAGTTTCAAATAAAAAAATAGAATACGGTGAAAAAATAATTTATGAAAAAGTAATTAGATAATGTTAAAAATAAGATTAAAAAACCACTCTTTCCTCGCATCTTCCTCCCCCCATTGTCGTCTTGTACACAACGCCTCTTGACGCTTGACCACTCTCTACTATTCAAAACTCTCATCTCCGATCGAAATCAACCCAGAAAATACGACCAAGTCGTTCGATTTCGACCGCAAAAAAATCCAAAAAAATGGAACCAGATCAACAACGAATCCACAGTGTCGTCATAATCACTCTCCCTCCATCAAATAATCCATCAGAAGGCAAAACAATCTCTGCTTTCACTCTCACAGATCACGATCCAGAAACCCAACCCGAACTCGAAAACCCAAACCTAAACCCGAGTTTTCGACCCGACCCACTTCACCAAAACCTCTGGTTCTCGGATCTATCCATAAATTCGCCCAGATTAGTCCTGGGTCTTCTCGGTTTATCGGTAATCGCGATTGCGTTCTACGGCTCTGTTTTCCCTAACTCTGTTCAAATGTTTAGGGTTTCTAATGAGAACGATCGTGACGAGAAGAACAATCGCCGTGAAACGACGTCGTTTGTTTTCCCTGTGTATCACAAATTGAGTCCTCGTGTGATCCCTGAGAGGAATTTAGCTCAAGTTTTGGGTTTAGAGAATGAAATGTCATCAATTGGTCAAGAGCTGGTCAACCCTGTAAAAGTCAACGATGTTTTTACTGCAACTACGGTTCTTCCTGTTGGTGGAAATGTGTATCCAAATGGGTATGTATTGCATTTGCAATGCATTGTATTGAACATTTTTATAAAGATGTTGTTTTGTTTTCTTAAAGCACAAGTAAACTTTTTTTGGTTGTAGGTTTTATTTCACAAGGGTTCTTGTTGGTGATGGGCATTACTTTCATCTAGATATCGATACGGGAAGTGACTTGACTTGGATTCAATGTGACGCGCCTTGTACTAGTTGCGCTAAGGTAAAGATTCGATTTTTAAAAGTTTTTTTTAGGAGAGTGAAAATATTGTTGATGAACATTCTTGATTTAGGGAGCAAATCAACTATATAAGCCAAGGAAAGGTATGTTAGTGAGATCCGCGGAATCTTTATGCGTAGAAATCCAAAGGAATCAAGTGGCTTGTGAGAATTGTGAACAATGTGATTACGAGATTGAGTATGCTGATCATAGCTCTTCTATGGGAGTTTTAACCAAAGATGAGTTTCATCTAGCTCTTCATAACGGGTCACTTGCCGAGTTGGATATGGTTTTCGGGTAAGTTAACGATTTCTGATTTTGTTTCGGAATAATTTAAGTGTTTCATGTTGTGAGACTTTGGCTTTTTGTGGTTGGAACTTTAAGGTGTGGATATGATCAGCAAGGGCTATTGTTGAACACTCTGTTAAAGACAGACGGGATTCTCGGTCTAAGCGGAGCGAAAATTAGCTTACCTTCTCAACTTGCAAACCGAGGTGTCATTAGAAATGTGGTTGGACATTGCCTTCCCTCTGATTTAAACGGTGAAGGGTATATCTTCATGGGTAGTGATTTGGTTCCGTCACACGGGATGACATGGGTTCCTATGCTTCACCATTTTCACTTGTAAGTGGTACGGGAAACCAAGCAGCTTAATATTGACTAATTTGGATGCTTGCTTGAAAATATTTGGTATAGTACATAAATTCAAAGAAAATTTACATTGTTGGGTTGTTTCAGGGAAGTTTATCAGATGCAAGTTGCAAAAATGAGCTACGGGAATGGTATGCTTAGCTTAGATGGCGAAAACGGGAGAATAGAGAAAGTCTTATTTGACACGGGAAGCTCTTATACATACTTCCCTAACAAGGCTTACTCACAACTGGTCAAATCGGTAAGTAATCAGTGATTTTCTTAGTTTAAAATCTTCTTCTGGTCAATGATGTTTAATGATCTTTGTTGGTGAAAGCTTCAAGAAATTTCTGGTTTAGAATTAACACGCGACGAATCAGACAAAACACTACCTATCTGTTGGAAAGCTAACTTTGTGATCAGGTAATTTCAGAACATATGAATTTTTTGGAGAAGCAATTTGAATAAAATTTGTAATTTTTAAAGGTTATTTGCTGGTTTTTCCGATAATATGCAGCTCTTTATCGGATGTTAAACGGTTCTTTAGACCAATAACACTCCAAATAGGGAGCAAATGGTGGATCATATCAAGAAAACTTTTGATTCAACCCGAGGATTACTTGATCATCAGCGTAAGCACTTCAAAACGATTTTTTTTTCAATTTTGATTTGGCTTAATTTATTCGAGTTTCCGTACATACCTTTTGATGCAGGACAAAGGGAATGTATGTCTTGGGATATTAGATGGAAGCAATGTTCATGATGGTTCCACAATTATTCTGGGAGGTAAGAAAAATGTTATATTTGTAAACCCAAATTTCTTGTCTTAATCGCAATGATTCCAACATGGTTGATGGAACTTCTCGGTTTGTGTTTTTTATAGACATATCGATGCGTGGACACTTGATTGTATACGACAATGTAAAACGGAGAATCGGATGGATGAGATCAGATTGCGTTCGGCCTCGTGAGTTTGATCACAATGTACCTTTCTTCGAAGCCTGAAGATTCATAATTCTTTACATATGTGTATAAAACCAGACACATACACACTGTGTGTAGTAAGGTGTAAATTACATACTGTAACATAACAAAAAAAAAAAAATTAATCAGGTTTTAATCTGTAACATGAAAATCTTACTCGAACTAAAAATAACTATACTAAGTTTTTGCACCGGCATAATAATTTTTGATCAAGATTGATATGCACTGGCTCAAGATGATAAAGAGTACAAAATCCCATGTACAAACTTTAAAGGTGATTCATGATTAATCATTGTCACAATGACAAATGATTAAAATTTTCAAATCTAGCTTTGTAAATTGGTTATGCATTACTACTTCAACGAATGTTTATATTTGTCCCCAATATTATTCTTGACAATTTGTTTGTTTTTTTTGGGACAAATGCAGGATAGAAGAAAGAGGGAAATTGGGTGTAATAACGATGAAAAAAAACAATAACTAAAAAAATAACAAATTAACCTATATCTAATGGTTCAAAGTTTGCCACATATATGGCAAATTTTGTTACTTTTTTAATTATATATATTTTTTTGTTATTTGGCAAATTGACCCAAGAAAGAATCCTAAAGTATTAGGAAAAATATGAAAATAAAATAATATGAAGTAGAAACAACTTCTTATTTTTTGCCATGTCCAAGATAATATGTGTAATTTTTACTCTAGTGTTGGGATAATGGTTCCTTAGTTTAGGCTTTATTGCGCGGTTACCGGTTGAGATTTGTCTCCCTTTGTGGGCTCTTGCCGTTTGTTCCGTTGTATGTTTAGCCACGGTTTGGGTTTATACTCTTCCGGTTTTGGTATTATGTGTGTATTGTCGAACCTTTATCAATATAATCTTTCTAGATGCCAAAAAAAACACAAAAACTTCTTATTTTACATAAAATGAGATTCGGTCGTCGTTGCCTTATGTCGGACATTTTAGCGTATATTCGTCCAAGTATGGGCCAGCTTCTACATTTAAATATATCGGGTCCAATTGGTAACCTAGCTTTTTTAAAATCTGGAGCGGTAAGCTTTATAGCATAGTGCAAAGCTGTATAGATTAGTGTAATAGTGTTGGTAAAGTTTTTGATAAAGTTTTCGTGATTGGTACAATCTAAAGCGGTACAAATTAAAAAGTGGAATAAAGATTGTAAAAATTATAAAGATTTTCACCAATCTAACCCATTATTAATGAAGAGTAAGCTCTTGAATTTTGTGGGAAAGAGGAAGTGAAAAGTAGACTTATCGAGTACGTTAAAGGGACATATCGGTAAGAAGAGCGATATCTCTAGTTGAAAAACAAAAACATGAAGATTAACAATATCACTAGATGCAAAACAATTTTAAAAAATGAAGATAACTTGAGGATAAAAACACCAAAATCCAAATCAACTTTAATTTTTTTAACAACCAAACAAGAAGTCAAACGTAATCAAACTAACCTTGTAAATCTGCTTCTTTTCTTTGACCTCGAGGAACCGGGACCAAATTTGGAAAATAGGTGCAATGCAAAGGCCAAGGATCAACCAAAGAATCTATTTGGATTTTTCTCACCAACTTATTTTCCTCCAAAACATAGATCCAAGCCCGACCAGTTTCATCGCAAGAACACACGACAAGCCTTTTATGGGCGATGAAGTAACTTGGTTGAGAGCCAAATCCAGTATGTACTAAATCCGGCAAGTTAGGAATTGACACTTCCATGAAAGTCATCCAAACTACATCATTATCATAGTTAATATTGGTCTTGGTCACCCAAATCTCAATCTTCTTTGTTATATGGCATTGCTTTAACAACGAAAGGTGATCTCCTTTAAAAGCCCGAAGGACAAGAGCATCGTGTGGATGGTTCTTTTGACATGGTAGATCACAAAATTTGAAGAAATTTTCACTAGAAAAATCAAACCCATGCACGTGCACTACTAGAAAACAGTCCATTTGTGACTACTGTTTGTGACTGAAAAATCAGTCACTAATTTTTGTGACTACTTTGAGACTCACAAGTGACCAATTTGTGACGACACTAAAATCAGTCGCAAAACAGTCGCCAATTTGTGACTGATCAACTTCGTCATAAAAGCGTAACAAATTAGCGACGAATTTGAGACAGACATTCGTTGGTTTTCATGTAGTCGCAGAGTAGTCACAAAAGACAGACTAATTAGCGACTGATAAAGTGGTCACAAATTTGCGACTGTTTTGTTACCATCAAAGCAGTCACAGATTAGCGACTACCATAAAAACGTAACAAAATACCCACTGATTTGTAACAACAATATTTTTAAAATTGATTTGGGGTTTAGGGTATAACAGTCTCAATTTCGTCACAAAATACCCACTGATTCGTGACTAAATTTCGACTCAAATATCCTGTTGCGACTAATTTGTGACTCTTTTGCGACTCCATAAAATTATGGAAAATGTTTTGAGGTTTAGGGTATAGCCGTCTCAATTTCGTCACAAAATACCCACTCATTTGTAACTACTTTGCGACTCGAATATCATTTTGCAACTATTTTGCGACTCATTCCCCACTACCTATAATATTTTGACAAATTAAACACCATATGGTAAGTGTATATTACATATTTCCGTGTTTAAGACTTAATCAACTATAATAGGGATTCAAAACAACACAAACAAATTTTTCAAAAATTTGTCTATCCACAAATGTTTTGTGAAGAACATGAAACTCTTATAAGTTATCTCTTACATTTGATAATTTTCAAGATTCAACCATGTTTACTTGATTTCTACTTTTTTAATTGATAAAATCAACCAAAAGATCAAGAAATACAAGGGAAATTTATTGGAAACTGTTATAGATTAGTGTGTTTGGTTCAAATGTTTAGGGTTTAGGGTAAAGATTTGTCACTACTAAATAGAGTCACAAAAGAGTGACAAATTAGTCATAATATAGTCACAAATTTACCAAAATATCTGAAATTGATTGAGCGGGAAACTAAAATTTTGGAGCCTAAAATTGTTTTGGTTTTTGCGGCTAAGTGTTCCCAAAATAAAACATACCAAATTTCTTCTTCTCCCAAAGCTTTCTCTCTCACACAAACCCTAAACACTTCTTATTTTGCCCCAATTCCACAATCTCTCTCTCTCTCTCTCTCGATGAATTTGAATTCACACTTTGAAATCCCCTTTTTCTCTGCTTCTTCGCCGCTTCGTTTCCTCCTCTAAGAAACTTCCGATTAACCTCTAAGAGAAAGATGATGATTCTTCATCTGAAGGAGAAGACAAACCCAAACTTCCTGTCAAATCTCCTTCTTCTTCCGCTGATTCGCCACACCGAAGAAGCAAAATTCGTTTCAAAACACGAAGAAGCAAATCGATTCACCGACTCCGAGAGATTAATCTGTGATGCTCCGAAGAATCAATGCGCCAAGAATCCGTCTAACTCCATCCACGGTATGTGATTTCATCTTTTCTTCTGTGATTTTGAATTTCGTATTTGACTTGGATTCGGATTTTGATTTGATGTTTGAGTGTGTTCTTCTGCTTTCTAGGGTTTATATGATGATTTAAGTTGAAATTACAGAGTAAATCTAGTTTGATGTTGTGTATTTGTTGATTTTAAGGGTTTGAACAAAGAGTGCGTTCTTCTGCTCTCTTTGTGTTCATGATTGTTCTTATGAACTATCTGGGTTTATAAAGTTATGCTTTTATTGCTTTAGATTTTGTGTTTTGATATTTTTTGTAAATGGGTCTGAAGATTATGAAGTTTTCAACTTTGGAGGTTTCACATTGGACCCATAAAACGATTTTGATTTAACTTGTTTAGATTAAGCAGTGTTGTATCAAATTATCTGGTTCAAATTTATTATGATCCAAAACTTGTTCTTTTCATGATTATAACGTAATCTCTTTTTGTGGTAACTCTCTTCCTCGTTTCTATGTTTTTAGAGATTTGTTACCTGCAAATAATGATTTCTGAAGATACAGTATCTCTTGCTACTTACAAAATTTTTAATTTTGTCTTCATACAATGAATCACTGAGAGACACTTTCTTATATCTCCTGTATTTGAATCACCTGTGTAGTCAAAGTTTCTTGATTGGGCATTCACATTGACCCTGAACCTAATTGGAATTTCAATAGCTTGGTCTCTGAGATCGAGTCTGTTGAAAAAAAGCTTAATGCTTTTCCAAAGTTTCCCCAACCATTTACTAACACAACCTTACGGTACATATCTCTCTCTTTTGAGTAATGCTTTGTTCATTCTTGAGAAATTTTTATAGTAATTGACTTTAGAACTCTTTGTTTTATTAAATTTAGCTAAAATTTAGTAGTTTCTGATGTTTAGGATGGGAAGGAATGGTAGAGGATTTGTAATGCGTGTATCAGAAGATGAGATGGAGAGTGATGAAGATGAAGAGAGTGATTGTTCCATCTTGGGACAAGAAGCAGATCTCTAATCAGAACTTGTTCAAGCTCAATTGCGTGATGGAGAAGAGTGTCGATGAACAAACTCAGTCTGTGGTTAATAATACCCCGGATTGCTTAAATGGTTCGTAAAGCTTCTCTCTTTTTCTTGTTTGCATACACAAGTAGAGAATTTGTTGTTGTTGATGGTGTTCCCATGTTTTACAGCTATAGAAATCAAAGAAGAAGTTAGTGTTTCTACATTACTTGTGAACATGGATAATAAATTTGATCCCTTTGATGCAATGAGCACTCCTTTTTACCAAACGGCTACATTTAAGCAGGTATTGAGGCATTACTTCTGTATATCATGGGGTAATTATGTGACTTGATGCTGTTTTTGGCTTGTTTTGTAGCCTTCTGCTATTGAAAATGGACCTTATGATTATACAAGAAGTGGAAATCCTGCAAGGGATGCATTAGAAAGGTAATTGTTTCTTAGCTTCTTCTCTATTCGTAGGTTATTTAGCTATATTTGTATAAGTTTTAGTATACCATTTCTTATTGAGGCAGTAATTTTTTCTTATTTTTCGGTTAGTCTCCTTGCGAAGCTTGACAAGGCGGATAGAGCATTTTGCTTTACTAGTGGAATGGCTGCTCTTACCGCTGTTACACACCTTCTCAAAAATGGTAATTTTCGATATTGACCTCTCCATTAGATCGGTAGCATAGACTTGGTCTCATTGTATTATGTTTAATTTTGTTTCCATATGCGAAGAAATTGTTGCTGGAGATGATGTATATGGTGGCTCAGACAGATTACTATCCCAAGTAGTTACATCATCAGATCATTATATAACAGTGAGAAGTAATGGTGCATCTTGCCTTAGCCTTAGTCTTTAAGGTTTGTTTCAATTATGCATCTTGTAAATGTTATGGTTTGTTTCAAAGAGTAGAATATTTGATGGATCTTATATGTAATGTAACTTTTGTTTGTTTTGACAAGCTATATGCTTGTTTTGTTGTATAAATTTTCATTTCAAGTTCTTTTTTCATTAACAACATTAGGTAATTGTAGAAACACAAACAAACAACAATTAGTCACTTATAAGTGACAGAAAAGAGACCAAAATGTGACTCATAAGTGACTTATAAACCAAAGCGTTGTAAATCAGTGGTAAATTAGTGACCAAAATGTGACTAACCTAAAATGTGACTAACCTAAAATGTGGTCTCTAATTAGAAGCTATTTAGTCGCTAATTTGCGACGAATATAGTTAGTCATAAATCAGTCGCAAAATCAGAAGTCTCTAATTAGTCGCTTATTTGCCACGCCAAAGGCAGTCCCAAATACGTTGCTAATTAGTGACTACCTTCCTGAGTCACACAAGTGTCGCTTATTTGCAACTGAAATGTGGAGTCGCAAAACTGTCGCAAATTAACGACGGAAAAACAAAGTCACACGTGTGTCGCTATTTTGCGACTGATTTGTGACGAATTTGCGACGAATCTGTGGTAGTCACAAATTTGCAACGACACATTTGCGACTACCAGATTCGTCTCAAAGTAGTCGCAAATGGCTCATTTGTGACGAATTTTCGACGAATCTGGTAGTCACAAATGAACTGTTTTCTAGTAGTGGTGGTACACGGGATCAGTCTTCTTGTAAAAGGCAACCCAATACAAATTTCCACTCAATGATACACCAAATCTAGTGTCTAACTTAGCCCGTTTTCTTACCTCACTATTACCCTCAGATTCCGACTCTATGTCTTTCCACACATCTGTGGCAAAGTCATGGGTTTTCCACCATGTCTTAGGATCGAACGGCTTCCAATAAGCCGCAATGGTCTTGTAAACATTTTCCTTAACTCTCATATTACTATCGTAACCTACGCCTTCAATTATCAAACCAGGTTGGGTCTTGATCACTCTAGTCTGTTTCAACCATGGGTTCCAAACCGCGGCAACTTTGTCATTACCCATGCAACATAGCAAGAACTCGTCGTAATCAACTAAGTTTTCAGGTATTTGAGATCCTAAACCGGGAATATTCAAAGTTAATTCACGCACCACTACCTCGGGATCGATGCTTACCGAATAAATCTTGGATTTGGTCGTCAAGATGAATCGAAACGTCCACTTGTGGTTGTTGATAAACGCCTTGTCGTCGAAGAGTGCATTCCATTTTTTCGATACAGCTCTGAAGCAAACGAGAGATTTAGGAGGGACACGAGAGAGTATCTCTTCAATCAACTCACATGGAAGCCTCTCCCAATGCGCCATTCCTAACTAGGGTTATAACTCACCAGGTTCGTGAATTAATATAGAGGATATGTATTGAGATTTTCTTTTACAAAACGATTTATAATAATTTGTTAAGATATTCACATGATCATGGTTGATAAGTATCACTTGTCATTTTCCCTTCTTTATTTAAATTTACGTTTTTATTTCTAAGCTCTAAACATAAAAAAAAAATTACGACTCAAAAGTCTAAACAGAATTTTTTTATTGAAATATACAATAGAAACTCGATAAATTAATAACTTGATTAATCAATAAATTTCTTCGGTCCTAAATTGATTTTGAGGTGTATGTAACATTTGTATAAATTAATATAACTTACGCTGGCCGAACGTGTAGTAGTACCTAAAACATAAGAATCAAAATGGGTAATTGACATTCTAAATTTTATATATAATAGCAGAGTTCTCTTTCCATCTAAGGCATCCACGTCAGCCTTTTTTTCCTTTTAAGTGGACCCCGCTTCCCTTTTTATCAGTTAAGCTCTCCAGCCATCCATGGGTAATTGACATTCTAAATAGTTTTAATCCACATGTTTCACTAATCTATGCGTGGAGTCTCAAAAGGCTCAAATTTAACGTGAAGCTAACATGTACTAAAAAAACTATTAATACTAGTAAATTCAAATACTACTATTATGGCTGGGGACTTTAACTTTTGTTTTAAGTTGTGTACATCGATGAGATCAAGGGAAGCTAATCGTAGAAGATTGTTGGAGCCATAATTAATGATAATGGGTACGAGGAAAGAGGAGATTTGTGCTATCCGATACAAATATTCGCCACCATTTACATTCCATGTTTCAAATATTGGTAATGAAGAGTCAGATTTTGAATTATGTCGGAAAAGTAGAGTTGTTGAGTACGTTAAGAGACTTATCAGAGGTAAGATAAAGATTTATCCTTGCGGGTGTCGCAAAGTCGGAGTTTTCGTGCTTTCCTTGCGGGAATGGAAGATGGTACTGATGCTTTTCTTAAGGTTCATGTGAGGGTGAAATTAAAGTAGCCCCGTGAATTCAAAGAAGCGTAGAGGTGCAAGCGGTTCTTGGCCACGATGAAGAACCATTATCCATGATACGTAATAAGTAGATTTGATTACTTAGAAAAGGTTTTATGCTATTCATGAAGATGCATTTGATATGAAAACCCGTCAAGAAAAATATCTTTTGCTTTTGTGTTTTGTCTCTCTTGTTGTTGTAACGTATTTGCTTTTGTTCCAAGTTGTAATCCAATGCATTGGCCTTCTTTATTTTGAAAACATTGTTTTAGGAGTGTTTAGAATCGCAATATCTTTGGAATCATAGTGTGACAAGGTTATATATTAATAAGAAGATATCGTTTGTCTAACAACGTTAAGTATACATTTTGTAATGTAATTATGTAAATCACATAAGATATATGAAAAGTGATATGAGAAAACCATAAATAGAAAATTATTTTTTGTTTTAACCTGAGTACAATTGATGAGGTGACTGATGAGTAAACTATTCGTGGGAGATTCTTGCAACCCCAATGGGGTAATGCGGGGAGGGACTTATCGGAAAGAAGATGAACAATATCACTAGTTGCAAAACAAAAACATGAAGATGAAAAATATCACTACTTGCTAAAGAAAAAAAGAATAAAAGAAAAAAGATTCAAGAATAAAAACACCAAATTCCAAATCAACAAAAACTTCTTCAACAACCGAACAAGACGCCAAACGTAATAAAACTAAACTTTTAACTTCTGCATCTTCTCTTTGACCACGAGGAATCGGGACCAAACTTGGAAAATAGGTGCAATGCAAAGAAGGCCTCCATAATATAGATTCAAGCCCGACCAGTTTCATCGCAAGAACACACAACAAGACTTTTATCGTTGACGAAGTAACTTGGTTGAGAGTCGGATCCGGTATGTCCCAAATCCGGAAAATTAGGAATTGACACTTCCATGAGATTCATCCAAACCACATCATCTTCATTGTTAATCTTGTTCTTGGTCACCCAAATCTCAATCATCTTTGTTACGTGGCATTGCTTTAACAACGAAAGCCGGTTTCCCTTGAAAACCCCGAGGACAAGAGCATCGCTTGGATGGTTCTTGAGACATGGTAGATCAAAAATTTTGAAGAAATGTTCGTTCGTAAAATCAAACTCACATATGTGGTACAAGGGACCAACTTCTTCATAAAAAGCAACCCTAAACATACTTCCATTCAACGATACACCATTTGTGGGGTCTAACGTAGCAGCCCCTTTTCTTCCCTCATCACTAGATTCCCAATTTATGTCTTTCCAAACATCGTTGGTAAAGTCATGTATTTTCCACCATGTATGAGGACTGTAAGACAAAATGGTCTTGTAAACATTTTCCTTAACTCCCATATTACTATATATCATAACCTATGCCATTAATTTCACAACCAGGCTCGGTCTTGATCACTCTAGTCTGTTCTAACCAGGGGTTCCAAAGTATGGTAACTTTATCCATGCAACATAGCAAGAACTCATCGCAAACAACTAGATTTGTAGGTATTTCATATTCTAAATCGGGTATATCCAAAGTTAACTCACGCACCTTTATCTCGGGATCGATCCTTACCGAATAAATGTTGGATTCGGTCGCCAAAATGAATCGAAACGTCGACTTATAGCCATGAAAGCTAGAATTTATAATTGCTTCTTTACGTTATGAGATCAGTTAATCAAGAACGGCAGGACGCCATCACTAAAGATAAAGTCATTTATACAAATGCTTGAAGCCATGCCAAGAAAGTTATAGGTGAAACAAGAGTCTGAAAAACGGAATGTTAAATCGTCACAAAAGATCAGACCCTAATACATAGAGATCTAAAATATATTGTTTGGTTTTGGCAGTAAGCCATTGAAATGTTACCATTTCACTTAAGAAGGATGATTAATTTGGCGGACGGGGTACCGAGTCCATCCACTGTGGAAGCACAAACTGAGATAAAATGACACCACGAATAACATTGGACTTACCTTTAATATATTCTATAAAATCATGTGTGTTTACTCTAAGCCTTCACTACTACCACAATTCTCTGATTCTTGATGAAGAATAAATTCTAGCCTTTGCAGGTTACCCGATACAAAACACCGGTGTTGTTGACTCCATAGATAGATGATATCAACATCAAAGGGACTCATTCCCATGAGAAAATAGTCGAAATCAAATCCGACAGACACAAGGTTGATTTCTCGTGACAACTGCCAGCATTCACTACTGTCAGAGTTGTTGTTGTCTTTTAGACTCCAAACCTTTAATCTTCCCATTGGTAATTCAATGTAGATAACATCTCCTCCTGAAGTAGTGAAGCATTTCTTAACGTCTTTGTTATATGGAAGAGGGAGAGGTATAACCCGACACTGACCATCAACTTCTCCATGGCTATAGAAGTCATAAGCAATGAGGCCTTCAAGATACAAACTGAATTCCTCGAACATATAAAGCGTCCCGTTGAAATTAAAGCAATGGTTCCCGCCAGGGCAGTAGATACGTGTAGAGCAGAGAAGTGGCTTGAAAGTCCATAAACCTGTCTCAAACGAATACACAAAACTCTCCATTGACACAAATCAAAACCTCTAGTATCAATACAAGCCCTAACCACTTTGAAGCTTGAAACGAGACCGTCCTCGTCCAGACACGTTACCAAACCAGTGGGTGCAGTACATGGCTCTGGAGGCTCAGGGATTTCAACCCATTGTTGTAGAACTGGATTACCAATGTTGGGGTCGGTTTTCACCCGCTCAACATTAACATCCAAAGACAAACCGATTGAAGAAATGGCCCTCCAGACTCTCAGACTCTCGACGAAGAAGGCAGAATGGCACCTAAGTCTTCCCACGAAGCAAAGCATGTGGCAGCCGAATAAATCTATGCGAAGCAGAAACGGACCAGGACCAGGCGGGCAACTGCGTGCTCGGCACCATGGAGATCCGACTGCGTGCTCGGCGCCATGGAGATCCGACCATGGGCTCGGTACCACGGAGATCCGACCACGGGCTCGGCTCCACGGAGGTTCGACCACGGGCTCGGCTCCACGGAGGTCCGACCACGGGCTCGGCCCTTTGGCCCAATGACGCGAAAGTGACCCGACGATACAAAGACAGTGCAAAGCCCGGTCCAGACACGAAGCCCACTCTGATGCAACCGACCTTAGCAGGGATGGAATCCGCGAAGACTTAGGAATGTTTAGCCTCTTTAGAGATAGTATATATAGTTGATGTAAAAGCCCTTGAGAAGGCATTGACAATCTTATTCACAACTTTGTACTCAAACACATTCAAAGCAATAACAAGCTACTTTCTCATCTCTTATTGTCCTAGCTTACCCTAGAAGTCTCTGCTTTCTTTCGAACCCTAACAAATCTAATTGTGCTAGCTTAGGCTCCCACAACCAACCAAGGATTTATTTTTGTAACCACGACAAAAGACCTCGACCCAAATTAATCCATTAGAAGAACTTTGATAGCAGTATTCGAAGGAAGAGACATCAGGATACGGTTGAAAAGACAAGATATAAGAACCTAGAGATTTGGGAAGATCCCATGTTTCGCATCCATGGAAGCTTATAGCTTCTATGATGGGACGGCGTTCATATGGGTTAGGGAGCATGAGCGACCAAGAGGAAGATGAGTCTTTGTGCAGAGAGATAAAGAGGCGGCGGAAATAAGCTGTTTCTGTCACCGATTTCCAAGTTTTGTAGACAGATTTGAATCTCGCGATGCTTCTGAAAGGTATTCTCGGAAGAATCTCCTCTGGAACTGTTCTTATGCTCGTCTCCATTAGGGTTTCCTCTTCTGATCTTCTTGGGGTTTAAATTGTATTTGCAGATGAATGATTACTCACACCTCACAAGGGTTAGATTTCTTTAGCTCTTGATTTTATTAGGTCTCTCCGAGAGATAAACCCCAAAAAACTAGAGATTTCTTTTGCATCACTCAACTAATTTACATGGTTAATTAGAGACTTAAGCCCTAACTGGAGAAAAATGATGGGCCTCTTTCTATCAAATTAAACAAGAGTGAAGGCCCATGCACATCATCAAGAGGGATTTTGTGGAT